>JAXIUT010000048.1:4219599-4231046 GCA_035586675.1 Eurytoma californica
TTTTTTAGGTATTTTTTTTTTAAATTACTATAATCCTTATAATAGTTAATCGCATCTGACTCATCGAGGAAAAACAGTAGTCATCATAATCAAGTGAAGCGGCGAGTGACGCCTTGGCAAGAATTCTATCACAAGCATTAAGAAAAACTGCAAAAGTTAAAGACTCCCTAGTCAGAGCAAAAATTAAAAGGTTCAAAATTTTCCGTATAAATGACGACGATTGCTCGTGTCACGACAAGTAAAGCCCATCTAATTTACAGAATCATTCGAAGTATATTACGAAAACGGCAATGCCTCTCATGGCCTGACAATTCTAAAAATACCCGAGCCCATCAGCGGCAACATTATATTTACAAAACTCGCTACACCCGACTCACCGATGAGTGCGTGTATCGGAATGCTAATCGCATCCCGTCGGAGGGGCTCGCTCGCGTTACAGGTGGCGAACGGAGGAGGCCGCCCCGTGCGAAACGCGCGCGCGAGCCCGGGGGCCCGCGCGAAGCCCAAGCGCGCCTCGGATGAGTCATCGGGCCGGGTAAGTACGGGTCTAACCTGACTGTGCGCCTCGCCGCCACTCTCCTTCTCCTTTGCGTATACGCGCATAGGAAGTCACCCCCTTCTTCGCCGCGTTTCATCCCAGCCACGTGTTGCGGTTCTTAGTCATCGCTCGTCTGGGTCGTCTACCTTTACATAGAGCGGCTGATTTTTTTTTCCCCCGCTCTTAAACGGACCCCCGATCGGTTTCTCCGGCATTTTTCCGGCCTCCGCGCGCGCGCGAGTGCGGAGGAATGAAATGCAAAATCTCGCTGAACGTATCTTGTTTCATCTTTTGCTTTGTTTATAACAGTCGCGCGCGAGCTCTAAAATTAATGCGGTGAAAATTCCGCTGATTCAAACTGAGAGTTCAATTTTCGATGAGTAATCGGATGGAAATAAAGAAAACTTATGCAACTTTCATTTAATGAAAATGTACTTTATAAAGGGGCTGATTTCTATACTCCACACTACGAAATAATGCACATTCATTGAAATAGATTTTGGGAAGCAGGATTTATAGGAAATCCATTAAATTATGTTTTCAGCGAGTTTATTCCATCTTTGCTCATACTCGAGAGTTAATGCGGCAGCGGATTGACTGAATAATTTATGCAAATGCTGCCTCAGTCTTTCCAGAATTACACTTTATTAAATTTTAAAAGTATCACAAATAAACAATATTTAGATTTGCATTTTGATTCTCAAAATAATCGAGATGTGCTATTTTCACCAATCCACAAATTTCTCCAGTGCAGACAAAGATTTTCAGCCGCATCTTCCCTCTTTGAAAATAGTCCTCGGAATTAACTCCTCGGCACGCCTCTCCGTACTGCCATTTCCACGGCGTCTCTGGGGGGAGCGAATTAATAATATCGCTTTGAAATGATTCAGGGGCCGCGGCTTCCTTTTCGCCCACTTCCAGGGCCGCGTGTGTTTTGTCGACTCATTGTCTCGATCCGCACCTCTCCAGACGCGGCGGCGACGGTGTCGTCGAGTAAAAGCACTCGTCGAGCGGCGACGGCTCTCAATGAGGCGCCTGCACAATCAAACATTAACCCCCTCGTCGGGGCGGGCGCATAGCTCGCCGATGATGGAGATGCGTGTTGCGCGCACTCGGCCAAAACGCGGCTCCGCCGAGCCGGCACTAGCGCCGATTCAATTGTGTACGAGGAATTCCTCCTCCCGCGGTGGGACCCCTTTCAAGCCCGTCAACTGTTATTGCTGGGCACCCGCGCGTGTACGCTTGTCTTTAGCAATCGCTATTTTTCGGTATTTTTCGAGGATGTGTTTGAGTTGGGAAACGAAGCTGATAAGGCTCGGGATTTCGACGTGTTTGAGTTTTAGAAAGCCGAGGATGATTCATCGGTGCTTTAAGTCATAGTTTTCATAATTTCGGCTTTTAAGCGCCGATGGAGAGATAATGTAATCTAGACGAACTTTTTAAGAACCTTTCTCCAACGGAAAATGAAAAATCTCATTATCAATGTTATTTTATCAAGGGCGTACTTTGTAACTGAAACAAAAACAAAGATCTTGAGCTTTCTTAAAATAGTTAAAATTATCTTCGAAATGTTTATTTAAACTTTAATTATTCTTATTTTAAATAATAACATTTAATTTATCTACTTTGCAATGAAATTCAATGAAATTCAAATAATGAATATCCACTGATTTAAACAACAAGAATAGACTATTTGCCGGATTAAATATTCAACTACGCAGTAGTCAATCTTTTCAGTGCTTAATGAAATATTTTACTCCTGAAAGTACTGCAGATTTATTGCTTTTCATGGTGATTTTTCACGCATTTAATAACAGTTCCGGAATTAAGAAAAAATGTTGTTCTCACCGCTACTTTATAAATAAATACCTTTGCCTCTTCGCAACTCGGATAAAAGCAGTGCACGAAGCGAAGCAAGTGAGTCGAATAAAAAGCAAAGTTGCACACCGGTGCTAACAAGTTACTCGTAAGCGCGCAATTAAGTATTCCTTTTGCGCGTGCAAGACTACGGCTGCGCGATTCGCACGCAGCTCCGTGGCCTTTTCGCCGTCCCCGGCCTCGCCGCGCTTATCTCCGCTCGAGGTTCACGCGAACGGGGAATAAAGCGCGACTCCGGCGGCGCGTTTGCATAGATAAGGTCGCGGGGGAGCGGCGGGGGCCGCATAGGGTGGCGAAGCTTTTCTGCGTTTTATGTATGCCCGAGGAGACCCTAAGGAGCGAGAGGCAGGAAGGAGGGTAAACAACCGCCGTTGATTTCGGTGAATCGCGATGGCAAGGCGAAAGCTGCTGGCTTCGTATAAAAATATGCGCGAGATTACCGGAACGCAATCCAGTTTTGGATGGCGCTCGGCATTTCGGGGGAAGGAGTCCGGGTTCTTTATGGAGTAAAAAAGCTTGGGAGCGCGAATAAACATCTTGAATATTCCAACGCGCTATGCTTTGTATATATTCTGGCTCATATTGATTTCACCTTCAACGACTCACTTTTTTCTTCCAATATTTAAGAAACAGTCAAGATTGTTTACGAAAAATTTTATTTTTCATTCTTTATTTCCGAACCTTGTGAACTATTAATAAACAATTCAATTTTCTTGCAGAGAGAAATCAGGGAAACCTCATCTTAAAAATAATATTTTTATTTTTATGAAGTTTTTTGAATCTCCTTAAGATAAATCTTGCATTAAAACAGACTGCGAGATAAGACTAATCAAGAAGAAAATAAGAGATAATGTTGCACGTTGGACCTCATTTTAGGGTATTCCCATCCCTTATCAAATATTAATATCCCTTACAGTATGAATTTCCAAAGAAATCGTACAAAAGTATTTTTGATATTAATAAATAATGTTTGTACACCGCAAGGTAAAAAGCATTCGACAAGCAGTTCCCACTAGCCACTGTGCGTTAAGAACCAAAACGCATAATAAATAGCTAACTTCCTTGCGCCGATACTTCCTGAGTAACAATGGCCCGGTAACAAAAGCTCGCGGAGAGCGCAACGGCGAGCCGAGAAGCTAGAATAATTGATCGTCATTTTCGGTTTCCCATAAACAGCTCGGTCCGCCCGGCAATTACGCGTCCGATGAGCCTGGTCTCGCCCGGGGCGATTTCCCATGCGCACCGCCGTCGGCCAGGCCCGGCTCGCTCGGCCAGAACCTCGCGCCCTTCTTCTCCTTCGTGTTTTATTAAAATGCGCGGCCGAGCCACCTACGCCCCCTCCTTCGCCTTTTCTTTGCCCTGCACCCTCCGCGCGCGGATCCGAGGCTGGCCGCGAGGTAATTACAGTGATCAGGCCAACGCGGCTAACCTCCTACGCGTTCCGCTTCCCTCTGGTCTAATTCCGGCGTCTTATACCATTTACCTTTTACTTTCTCCCCCCACCTTCCCCCCTCGGTCGCGTTTCGCGCGCCTCCGGGAATCGCCATTGCGATGCCCACCCCGCCGAGGTGCGTGCGTGCGAGTACCGGGACAAGTGCACGGAAACTTTCCATTTCATTGTGTTCGCCTCTCGGAGGAGCACGAGAGGAAACGCGCGAGGGTAGCAATTTCGTTGCTTGGCCGAGTTTTTTTTTCGGGGGGAGCGAGGGCTCTTTAGGCACTTGGGAATCGTTTTCAAAAATAAGGAGTCAGAACGGCACACTACCAATCACGCACTTGTACTTTTTAAAGAGAACTTGACAGCTGCGCTTGATTGTTTTCCTGACTAAAAAATTTTCTTATATTTCACTCGCATTAACCCGATAGCGTATTTTGATTTAAAATTTCGTTTAACGACGCTTTGACATTTATGCATTGCCTAAAAACTCTTGTAGATACTTATTTTCAATCTCAAAAATAACATACGAATTAAGTATCAGCGAATCCAATTTATTCTCGAATTGCGATACATTATATGATAACATAATAGTATTATTTGATGTCATATATCGGTCTCCTTTTTTTCGATTAAGTACAAACTTCCTGCAATTTGCATCTGGGCGATCCCGCGAAATCTCCCACATCAGGGAATCAGCGAGCAGGAAATCTTTTGAACTGCTCGAGCCATTATACCCGCCGTGGCTTATAATGAAAATAAGGCGGCGTACACCTGCGAACGTGAAAATCCTCAAAGAGGCCAGATCGGAAGCGAGCGCGGCGTCGTTATAAAATGCGTTATATTACGAGCGTGCGCGCCGCGCCGGCAGGGATGCTCTATTCGTAGAAAGGGACCGAAAACTCTGAGAAAACCCCGATGAATTCCGAGAAACCCAAGCCCCTCGGCTCCTTCTCCTCTCTCTCCCTTTGTCCGTGCGTTTCGCTGCCAAGATCCCATAAAGATACGGGAGAGAAAGGCAGAGAAAAAGAAAGAATCGCGGATAGAGGGAGAAAGAGAAGAGGGGGGGGGGGCGAAGGAGGGAGGGAGAGTCGAGCGAGGTACCAGTTTTCAAGGCCCATCGCTCGAAGACCCGTTGCCGTTTGTTAGGAACTGCGGGGAGGACTCGCGCTGCACGCGCGCACCACGAGCGCTCGCTTATAAGCAGTCCTTTTCACGAAGTCCCAAAAGAGGCGAGCTGTCGCCAGATGTGACGCCTCGCTCGCCTCTTAGCATGCTCAATCGCGCCGGGCTATCCGATCCTCATCCACTCCGTGGTCCCCCGGGCCTGCCTGCCTGCCTTTGTGGCCTCTTCTCGGTTGAGGTCGGCCCGCTTGGCGAAATCGGGCACGACTCTTCTTATCCGCCTCCGCGATTGGTAGCCGAGTCCGTAAAAAAAGGAGGCCTATGCGTCTTCGTGTTAAATGCCGGTCAATTTTGGCTCGCGTTTACACAAGTGCAGCGGCGCTGGCTCTTTCTGTCCATTGGGACGCGACGAAAAGTCAGTGGAAGAGATGTTTTGAGGAAAATGAAGGGAAACGAGGGGGAAATGAGAACTCGGCGGGAGGTTGCCTTCTACGCAGTTATTTTTGTAGAGATCTTTTTTAAGCTAAAGTAGCGTTATTAATCACAGTTATGTAATAAATTAATGTGAATTAATTTAAAAGGTTTTTATTGCATATTAAATTTCATTAAATAATTACATTTATTTCGCAAGAAGCCTTTAAAATAATAGGAAATATTCTATTGCATAGTTTTTATTTAAAATTCACTTACAATTTTGGAATATACAGTACCTTGCGTATATGTTACGTGGATAACAGTTTCGTCTATTTTCTCTATAATTGTGAGTAAACTAAAAAAGCTGTAGCGTAAAATTTAATTTATTTTTGATTGGTTGCATGTAATTCAGATTCTAAATTTAAGTTTCATGGTAATTTCCAATAGTGTTTACTGTTTACGATTCTTTTTTCAATAAAATAGGGGTAAATAAATTTTATCGTCTATCTATTAGAAAAAAAACAGTGGTGAGTCAACGTTAAAATCCCGTTAGAGCTGGTCAGTTTTTAGGTCACACTTACACATGCGTAAGAGCCTGTCTCTTAAGACGAGGACAGATTTTTAGGAAAATAAAAAATGGGATAAACACGCTGAGGTTGCATCTTATACTCGGGTTACTGCGTAGTTTTTAGTTTCGTAGAAACTCGTATATCTTTCTCGAGACAGGACGGGATTTTCTTCGAAAGGGCGTCACTGACGATTTTACGATGAGAAGCTTGTGCTTCTTTAAGGTGCAAACGTGTTTCAGTGGCACTTGGTTTACTCGCTTATCCAATAAAATCTATTTAACTATGTAAAAATCTAAAGTTTAGGAATTATCTGTCAAAAAAATGAATTTATTGTACAATGATTGAGTTACTTTATTCACATTCGTAAAAATACATGTAAATCATGATTATAAATGCAGACGTAAAAAATAATTAATAATAAATACAAAGAAATTAATTTTCATTTCATTTACATTCAGTTACAACAAATTTCATCGTTAATTAGTAGACTCAGCGACGAAGAGTCAAATTACTCAAATGAAATTTTACAGAAGGGGACGTAGATTTACTGCAACAACAGAAACTCAGCGAGGCGTATCTATTTTAAGCATATACACCCGCTCCGGCCAGCAAAACTTGACCTAGGACAGCCAGCGGGAGAAAAAGGCCCGAGTGGAAGAATAAAGACGAGGGGCCGGCCGGAGACGTAAAGAGAGGGGCATGCAACTCGAGCCTCGAATTCAGCGAGAGGCAATCTTCGATGGGGCCAACGCAATAGACTTATCCGCCTTCTTTTGTCCCCCTTTTTTTCCCTCTCCTCTCCCCTCCGATCGCCCCCATGCATTATTTTCTTCTCCCGCTCCTCGTTTCTCCGAGAGCGTACGCGCACCGCAGGGCCCTCGAAATCTATAGTCGACAGTGTGCACCTGCGAGTTAAAACAGGTTTCAGCAGGTCCAGCGCAGGTCGAACGCCACCGCCAACGCTCCCCCCATTATCTTCCGTCCTCTCTTTCTTCCCGCCTCGTCTAACTCCTCTCTCTTGCTCTCCCGTACCTCGCGCTCGCCTATTCAATCCGAGACAAAGTGCGCTCGCTTCGGGACGCGTACAGCCAAAACGGGGCCTCGACGCACAAAAAAAAAAAATGGTACGACTTTCCCCAAGTCTCGTGGAAACCAAATTTTCTTTCCATCTCTTTTTTGCCTTTTCTTCGTCCTTCCTTCCTCGCGAAGCCGACCCCGACCTTGGATCCGCAGCGGCTGGTGCGAGTATCCTAAAAATGAGTTGGACCCTCTTTTCGGTTGCGATCGAGACGAGTGGGTGCGAAAGGACGCGCGCGCAGCTGTTTTCCTATTCAGCGAGCGCAGTGCAAAAATGGGGGGAAGGGGCCGGGGAAAGAAAAACGAAATTTCCATGGGAAAAGAGGAGGACCGGGGATGCAGCGAGCCGATTTTTTCCTGCCTTTCAGGCGCACAATGGCACGGTAGCTGGTTTCTTTTGTCAGGAGATGTTTTGACTCCTTCGAAGAATCGCCCCGATGAATTCACGTGCGTCGGAACTGACAGTATTCATTATGCAAATTGCGGTGTAGAGAAACATTTTCATATGAAAAATAGAATATGCATAATTATTGTATCATGTTTTTCGCCTTCGATTAATTTGTATAACACTGCACCATCCAATTACCCCGTACAAAATTTTTTGCAGATATTACTGAACATATTTTGCACAGTTATTGAAAATTGAAATTTAATAATTGAGCTTGGATTGGACCAAGTATAAAAATTTCACTGAGAAGTTTTTTATTACATAGAACGAGTCTCTTAGAAAAAAGACTTACCTCGAAGTTTAGAAACGAGACGAAAAGAGCAGAACTAAAAAAGCAAAAGTTAATTATATAAGAATTCAAGGTTGAAAGAATCCAAAGATAAAACAATAATTAACTTCGTAGAACCTGTCCGATCCCGCAAGAAGTTTGAAGATAAAAGGATTCCCAAAAATGCTGTAGTCAGGATTGCATAACCGAGAAGAAGAAATTAAGAATTAAAATGTACATTAATCGAGAAGAAATTGCACTTACATATTATTATTACCGGAATAAAAGTCGTAAAAGTTATAAGTGATTTTAAATTTGCCAGAAAAAGGTTAAAAGTAGGGAGGCTCCAACATCCGAATACACGGAATCAATAATATTTTGGGCCCCTTCTCAAAAGCCATTTCGCTTCTGCGCAGCTAGTGGCCGAGTGAAAAGGGGGAAGAGAAGATCGGCTAAGAATTACGAAATCCAGGGCCACATCTGTATGGGAAAAAAGGCCCGGTGTTTAGAGAGCGGCGACGCTGGGCCGTGGGGACCTACGAAAAAAAAATCTCTCCGTCTCTCTTTTTGGCCGCCACCGCCACCGCCGCCGCCGATGCCGCCGCTCTCTCCAACCATCGGGGCACTGGCGACGGCTTGTCTGGCGACTGTCTGTCCGCCGGCGTTCGCTCGGGCTCTCGCTGTATACGACCGTGAGCAGCGCTTCTGCGCGCGCGATCGTAATTAACAGCCTTTACATCGAGGGCCTCCGACCGGGAATAATCGATGCACTCGGCTCGGAGGGGGGAAGATTGAAGAGAGGATGAAAATGGGGCGGAGATTTCTTTTATTAATTGTTTCACTCGGATGCGGCTCGACGTTTGTTTTTGTTTGCCTTGTCGTGAACATTTAGTCATTAGGAAACATAATTTCACATTAAGTCCTGATGATTATAAATGTTTACTGGTCAACTTACATTTTCTTCTATTAAAAATTAACGCAGGTCATGTATTGAGAAATGCACTTAATTTTTAAAAAATTAATGGATATTTATATTCGTTCTTACTAACGCTCAATTGAAAATTTTGAAATAACATTATATAAAACTAATAAGCCTTTGAATTGCACTTTGATGCATATAAGCACATTTGAATGCAACAGACCCAATATCACAACGATGTTAATAAAATACTATTATATTTGGTGCACCTGTATGCGTACACGTATGTATGTATGTACATCATCACGTCAACACTGGATGTACATTTTCATATACATAAACAAATTAAAATAAGGTGACTCGTCTTAGAGGGATGTCTTAGGAGGGCATCATAGAAGAGGTCAAACTGACCCTTAAGGGTTAAAATGACTTTAAAAAATGTAAAAATTAACATGGAAGCCCTATTTTATGTACAATGTACGTAACTCCTATGTTATCAAAATGTATAGTCTCTCATGTTAACCATATTTTAATCCCTGTGGATCACTATGATCGCTAAAAGATACTGATTCATATCTTAATATAAAATTTTTCGCTTCTCCAGAATCTGAGGTGAAGAATATGGATTCCTATTTGAAAAAAATAAGGTTGACCATAAAATGATTTTTCAGGCCTTGATTAAGGTTGAAATCAGGATCACTATCGGATATATACGAAAAAATGTTAAACGCCTTACGTCAAATATTTTTCCTAAAATTGGAATTTTTCAAATTATCCGACCGTTTAGAAACTTTTGGGACACCCTGCAAAAATTTGTTAATATATAATATAATACTAAAAGGGTTTCAGTTAAAATTCACACCTAAGCAGTTTTTAAATTTATTTGGTTGCGTTTGTTAACAAGAAATTATAAAACATACTGATACATATCGGTCATATCACTTGATTTCGGAAATTCATTAAAATACAGAAAGCGTAATAATATATGGGGATCTTTCAATACACGCGAAAGTAAATAACAGCAGGGGGAGGACACCGCGCGTGAAAGGAAAGTGGCTTTAACGAAGAAAAACGGCCGCGAGCGCGAAAGCGAAGGGAAAAAAGGACGAGCTTAAAGGAGGCGTCGCTGGTACCAGGTCCGCGCTCGGCCCGAAGGGAGAGGTGGCGCGGCAAACTCGCTCGGCCCGCTCGCTAAATGGACGCCGCGCGATCCACCTTGACCTTTCTCCCTCCGCGCGGCGCGCACTTGTAACGACGGGAGAAGGAGGCGAGCGTGGGGGCGGCCGCGGCTGGAAGGGCAGCTCCAACTTGTTGAGCTTGGAAAATCCCGATGCTTTACTGCAAGGGGCTCCCTCCTGAGCCGACTCTACGTAATACCGGCAATGAATCTCGGCCACCTCCTTTTTTTTCGCGCGTCAGCTTTCGCTTCTTAAAGGAGGCGCTTACTCCGTCATTTCCTCAAGATCCGTTTAATTTCGTCGCTTGATCGAAGCCAGCGCGAAATTTCTGCCATCTTTTTCGAAGTTGCGCGCTCTAGTGAAAATTTAAAATGTACAGAGCGCATTTTTTTATAATCGTGTTTCTATAAAACGAAAAAATAACGTTATCGGCTGTGATAACGCAACTTAAATGAAGCTTTAATCGCTAATTAGTATTTAAATTGATATGAACATTTTTGTGCAATAAAAAAATTGATTACAATTGCTTGCTTGAAAGTAATTGTCATTGCAGACAAATTAGCATAGCAATACCAGATTTGCAAATAAAAAATATAATACGAAACTATGCACAGTCAAAATATATAACGGGCTGTAGTACTTCAAAGAATGACAATCAATTTTCAACTCCTGCTTGTTTTCTTCAAATCGCCACGAGCTAGCCTACTTTTTCAAATGGATCGATTGTAGGCGTTTGCCTCTCGTACAACCGCCAAGTTGGGCTTCACAGCTGCAACAATTCGCGCGAGCTCGTAAAATTCGAGTTTGCGCCTCTCGACGCAACGACAAAAATCATCAGTGACCCAGTTGCCTCTAACTCGGACAGCAGGCCGTTTAGAGGCAGACGCGCGCGAGCGCAAATCGACAATAATCTCGATTCCCGGTCTTATCGAAGGACGCGGGCACCGAGAGAAAGAGAGCGACGGAGCGAGGGCAGGCTTTATGATCTTTACGAGGTACCCGTAACGGGGAAGCGCGGCGACGCGATTCGTCGGCCGGAATATCGGACGACTGCAGTGCTTATATATATATAAATGAGCGTGACGCGCCGGGGAGCGAGAGAGGAGAGATAAGATTGCGAGCGCGCGCCTCTTGGCTCGTCGCATTTGAAAACATAAAAAGGCACTGCGCCATTTAGTTAGCGATGATCGATAAAAACGGACGTTTATGGGGAGTAAATGCGCGGGGCAGAGATTGGACGCATGTAAAAACATGCATTTTTTCTTACGGTTCTAGTTAACTTTTGGCTTCGATTACGAGAGACGTTCAAGTCGAAATTAAACATTTTTTTTAATTCAAAATTATTTAAATGTCTTGTATCGACAGATTTCAGTAAAATGTAAATATTTAAAACATATATTTTTAGATTAAAAAAATGTTCGTATTATATTATGTAACAATTTTTTTCTTACAGTAAAGGATAACATCATTCTAAAAATAACAGGTTCAATATATACATTTTTCCTTACAGTTTCGTGTATGCAACTCGACTGACTGCCGAAGCATTTTGGCAGTTTACTCATTTTCTATTAATTTATTTTAATACACTTCTTCCTTTC
>JAXIUT010000048.1:4231146-4276658 GCA_035586675.1 Eurytoma californica
TATTATGAAAATAAAAAGAAAAGGAAATTAAAATTAAGTTGGAGGAAGCTACGTGCCAATCTATTGGCAGCGGTTTTAAATTTTCCGCAACCAACAAGAACCTACGCGAATCATTTTTGATAGTTGTACAAATTTTGGAAGCAAAAATCTTTAATAAAGTAATTATAAAGAATAAGTAATGTAGTAAAATCTGTAAAAAATAAATAAAAATGTAGTAATAATATTTTAAAGATTTAATAATAATTTAAAATAAAATACTTCGTGTTCATGTATCTTTAAATTTAGTCTATCAACGGCTAATACATTGTCGAGACGACTTTTCTTAACAAATATTGTCTCGCTGCATGGAGCAAATTATTGATGGGTACTGTACAACCTATAATTGTTTGCCAATAATGAGGGTAATTTTTAAACAAAACACATCTTTCTCCATATGTAAAAAGTGTATATTAGATCCTGAATTATTAACCGTTTTATTTTACTTATCGCATTTTCAATCCGAAGAGAAATGATTCACAAATTTTGCAATCCGTTAATTTGCATGCAAAGGACTTGGATAAACGTCGTTCTTCTCCCCGCGCCATGCGCAAAAGTGGTCGGATGAGCTTGGAAGCTCGAAAGAACGGGGTACACGGAGGGTAACCAGGCACCGGCGGAAGCGCATCGCGTGTGCGTACTGTTAAGCGATACACACGCTGCAAGTTCGAAAGGAAGAAAGACAGCGGGCAGCGACGTCTTCTTCGTTAATTCGTCCCTCTCCCCCGAGCGGGCTGGATGAGTCATCCGAGAGCGGCTCCACTTCCAACGGACATCCAGGCCGCGCGCGCGTGTACGCCCTCCCTCCCTCGAGCGCCTCGTCCCTCCGCATAGGTGCGTACGTGCGAACGACTCGCTCTCGAATATTATCCCGGAGCCATAAACATCGGCGGACGGAGCGAGCCGGACGATCGGCAGCGGCGATGGTAGCCTATCCTCGAAAAAAAAAAAAAAAAAAAAAATTGGATGATTCACCTTACCGCCCGCCATTCCCTATAACTCTCGCATTTCTCTTTTTTCTCGCTGTTAAACTACTGCCTCGGATCTGGGCAGTCTCGCGCGGTGAATCGATGCAACGATAGCGCGCGTATATCATGTAGGTCGAGTTGATTAGAAATCGATGTTTTGCTCTTTTTTATGTGTCTCGGCTTATAGACATTTTGCAGAAAGTTGAAAATGGAGATTTTTGTGGAATAGAAGTTTTGCGAAACGTCCGATGTATTTTTTATCACACTGCGATAGAGAAATGTCTCGACTGAATTATCAGCAGAATACAAAGCAGCAATTATCAGGAATTTCAAACTGCTGTTGCATCAGATTATTTTATGAATTTATTTAACGATTTTGAAAAAGTACGCATTTCACTTAGCTTATCAAGTTCGACGTCAAATTAAATTAGACTGCCTTATCTGAAAAATAATAAAATAGATAAGAAAGGTTCAAATTAAAACATTGTGTTTGAAGCGCATTAAAAAATAAAGAAAATATTTGTCTCCCTTCTTATCGCAAAAAAAAAGTATCCGATAGCCAATATAGGACTGAAGGTAGGTGAACGTCGTGCAATTGTCCACTTGTTGATGACGAACCCAACAGTACCGTGAAAGCATGCAAGCTAATGCGCATGAAACACTCACTTCTTGCGTCATAGGCACGCAAACGCCCTTTCCTCTTCTGGCCGCAAAAAAAACATTCGAAATTCCATACGAATAATTTTAAAATGATCAACTTTCTTACGGTTATCTGGCGTAGAGCGAGGGCAGGTGACTCATCGTCGCGGCATGGACCAATGGGCATCGAGGGCGAAGGAGCCGAGACCAGCTCCTCATTGGCTCGACCCGGTAGCCGCGGCTTCGCGATTTTCGCTCGCCATTGGCCGGCTCGAACTTCCACCTTTTATAGACGTTTTTTTCTCTCCCTCGCCGGCGAGAGAGGAACGATTGTGAGAGAGTTCCGTACCTATGCACGAAAGCGCGCTCCGAGTGTCTCATGAAGGTAGGATTTCACAACGAGGGGAGATCGAGGCGGTGATTCATCGCTGGAACTGCTATTGTCGCCGGCACTTTTAACGAGTTTACGGGAAAAAAATTAGGCGTCCTTTTTTTCAACGTCTGTTGCGGTTTTAATGAAGTCGTAAATCTGTTAATATTTGTAGGATCGGGTAGATCTGCCATTGTTTTCTAAATTGTGCGCACTTCCTTTTTATTCTCGCGCGCAATTCGCGGTAAGAGTCCTTACTTTTACCGATGCGATAATGAATTTAACTCGAAGCTAATTAAGCAAACACTTTAAAAAATTACAACAAAAAAATGTTAAACGGAAATTTTTTTTTTTCGTTGCACGGAGTTCGGCTTTGACATTTCAAGCGACGTGATGAAAGAGCCGCTACCTTTTGCGTTCTAAAACTTTGTCTTTAAAGAGCAGCCGTAAAAATGTAAAAGGGCAATTTTCGCTTGTAATTAAAAAATCGCATAAATCATCGTGCGCTGGAATTTTCGCGCTAATTTTCACAGTTGCATCAGCCCGCACGCATTACGTCCCCTCGATTGTCAAGCGGCTCGCGATCGTTGAGCAATGCCTTGGCCGCGCTCTCGAAAAACTGGCAATCGGCGCGCCTCAATTACGGGACGGGCCGCGCCGAGCGAGCCCTGCAAGCAAAGGAGTATCCCGCGCGCGGGCAATTATCGCGATTCGCCGTACGAGAGCGAGGATTTCCGGCGGCGCGCGTGTCTACGTGCAGGCCGCGTAATTGCGGACGCGCGGTCCGGTTTCGCCATAATAAAGAGCGCAATGTCGTGATGCATAATCAGGGCGCGGTGTCTCGGGAGAAAAATTGCCGCCAGACGGAAATGCATGACGCTTCTGCAATCCGCGCTCCTTCGCGTACGTGAATGCGAGCTCTTTTACGTTGCATGCGTGTGTACGTGGAAATCGCTCGGGAGTCGTTGTACCTGCGCAGTCTGTTAGTCATGCACGTATTTTTGCTTGTTGCCCATCACTTTTTTCATTTACTCTATATAGTTTTTTTATTTACTCCATAGTTCGCTTTCTGCCTCCCCCCTCCTCCTGCTCCCTTATTGAATCGAATTTTTTTTTCTTCGACCTCATTTTCAAACTGTGGAGTGTGAGATTTGCATGCTCCCACTTTGGATGAATAACAGTGTGTGACGTTAATATATGTATCACTATATTGTGCGTAATCACAAAAAACTCGACGATGTGACTGAGTCATGAACGAAAGATCTAGAGTACGGTGCTTGAAATTGCCAATGGTTGTATCAAATTTATCAAAAGCATTTTCAGAATTTGCAGAAAAATAAAATGTTATACGTTGAGTAAACCAAGGATCTCTACCTTTTAATTAAAAATAATAAAATAAATTCATAAAATATAAAAAAAAAATTAATATTTCCTCAAATTTGTTATAATATTTATAATTTGATATTTCCCGCGTTTGGAAACAACCTTGCGTTCTAAGAAAAACAATGTTTTGATTTTAAACAAATTACTTTCTCAGATCCAATTTGAAACTGGGGCATTCCTGTACTGAGGTGTCTGACGTGGAGGAAAATATTTATCGCTTATTATTACGACAACCGCTACAAATATTTTGACCGCAACGAACCTTCTAAGGCCGATGTAGTTATCAGTCGTTTGGTATTTGTAGGTTTAAGAAAACCGCGAATTGCGCGACAGAACGGGCGGACGCGAATGATAGTGCTCCGAGGTAAAACTCTCACCGTCAGCGAAAGTGTTTTTCGCGCCCGACACTAAAGCGGTCCCCTTTATCCACAAAAATAATTGCGTTGCAAGCATGGAGCCTCGGGGGGCTTTCGTGACTGACAGACGCGCAGTTTCTGCGAAAGCAACCTTTCACGTGTTCCGGCAATCAGCGAATTGACCACCGTTGCGCGCGGATAATTCGAGCAACGCCGCCAACGAGCAAAAATCGCTCGACTCAGCTGCGATACTTATCACCTGCGTTTTACGCTTGTATTTTGACATTTTTTTACGCTTAGAAAAACGTAAGCCTGCTTATACTTAACACTTATTTTGCATATATTAAATTTTCCTCGTTGGAAAAGGAAATACAGTTTTCCTGTAATTTCTAACTTAATCATTTTAAATAATACGATATAAGTATACATTTATTCACGTTAATCAATTAAATTAATTTTTTTTCAATATCATAGTTCTATTCATTTGGAGATTTAAATATAATTATTTATATTATTTATTAAGCCCTATATTAACAATAATTTTTATATTAATATTGTGACAAAATCTTCCTATAATAACTTTAATTTTAAATAACTTTTATGGTATATTAATGATTTTATGTATTATGAGATTAGGGGTTTATGGTGTAATAATTGCTGGGTGGTCATCTAATTCAATGTATTCATTAATTGGGGGAATTCGAAGGATTGCTCAGACAATTTCTATTTTTTTGGAGAAACTCGTTTACTGATGGTAAATATTTTATGATTCAAATAATTAGTTTTTTTTTATTTTGTGTGTTAAAATAGAATAACACACAAATGTGTGTTAAGATGTACACTATAATAATAAGGAAATAATAAGGAAAGTAGGCATGCCGGAAAGTAAAACATATAATCTTTTAGTGACATACCCCGCGTGTGTTAATTTTAACACACGAAAAAAAATAAGATATTACGAATACGTTTTGAACCGTGTACATGCCAATGAATTGACAGCGGTTTTATATACACAGCAGTGTGATACCAAAATAATGATACCACTGAATTTTATGATTCTGTTGTCTCGTAATACCTTCACTTCGCATGTTAAAAGAACATTGTATTGAAAGTTTATGTACCTTTGTAATAATACCTTTATTCGCACTTCCATTTCACCATTTTTTTAGATAGTTTCTCATTACATCAGTTTAAAATTGAAATTTATTATTTCCGCAAAATGGATATTATTGAATTATAAAAATTATATATATATATATTCAAACATTCCAACTTCAATTAATTACCACAAATAAAAAAAATATTCAGTTTTAAAACTAATTGGTGTATTCCGGAATTGAAAACATATTAGTCACAGATTTAATCATGTGTATCACTCACACATGCAAATACTCAAGCATAATCCAAACCAAAGGTATGACAGCACTGGGCAGGTGAACGCACCAGCGATAAGTGAAGATAACGCGGAGGTATCCTTGATTAATAGGCAACTTCGAATATCGAGGTCGTCGATAAATAACAGCGCCGCGTCGATGATGAGTCACTCGCTGCACTCGATCGAGCGAGGCAGCGAAAAAATAGAGACAGAGAAAGAGAGAGAGAAAGAGAGGGAGAGAGAGAGACAGCGAAACGAGGGGACAGAGTTAAAACCGCTGCGCCTTTTTGCTTAATTGTTAATTGCATTACGCATTAAAGCCCCCCGCCCCCTAAGATAATGCGCCCGGTCGCTCGCGGCTCGAAAACAATAAAAGAAACGCATCGCGAAACAAAACGAACGGGGCGCGCGCGAGCGAGCTTTCATTTAGCTAGGGCTTTCATTATTGCACTTGGCCTGAAAGCGAGTCCAACGAGGGACCGCGACACAATGGCGTCAACTACCGCGGCGTCGCCGGCGTGTGCATTGTTCGTGTCCTGTCGCGGTGGCTCCTGTCGTTAACCTCATTACCGAGAGCAGGCGCGCGCGCATGCGGCGAATTCTTTTTTTTTTTTTTTTTTTTCGACGGGCGAGCGAGGGTGGGATGGGGGGCACGCGACGCACGCGAGTGCACGCCGAAGGAAAAACTCGTCCGAACCCGTCGACGCGTGGGACTGACGTCAGCTTCGTCGAGGGCGACACTGAATAAAACTGGTACCTTTGAGCGCGCGATTACGTTGATTGCGCAAAAAACTCGGCGAGCTCTGACGCGTTCTTCATCGTCGCGCTGCTCTTCTGCGCGACTCATCATTTTTTAGTTGCGGCTCTCCTGTCCTTTTCAATTGCTGTAAGTAGAATTAGAGATGTATTTTTTATGTTTCTGCAAACGTATGTAATCGAATATAATGGACATAGAATTACGTCTGGTTGTTAATTTAATCATGAAAACTTATGCAATTATTTGTGCTCCTAAATGTAGCCTCTTTGTTCATTAAACCAATAAAAAAAATGTCACTTCACAGATGACGACGCGACCGGCAGAGACGAATTCAGGGCCACTATACCGAAGTGCAGCCACTGGCAATGGAAGTTCGCGGGTCGTCGTCTCTTCGAGTGAGTGGTGAATTAAGAGAGAAATCAAGAGTAAGACGAAGAACAGTCGCACGATGGTTATCCCGGCGTCGCCTTGGGGTTCGAGTGCGGGGTTCGAAAGCGATAGTCGAGGTCAGTAACGAGGCTGCGAGGATTCAGCACGGTCTAAGTGTCCCAACGGCGATGCAGAAACGACGATAAGCTCGCAGTGTAAGCGCGACGCAAGTTGCGCCGCCCAGAAATGGTCCACGCGCGTGCTCCCTCCCTCTAAAAATAGAAACAGTTTGTCGGCGAGCTACCGGTTTTTTAAAGTCCTTCTTTCCCCGCGCTGGCGAAGGGACCGGACTGCCGGGGAAACGCAAACGGAGTAGAGAGCGGAGATTGAGATAATTTATTCGGTGCATGCGGGCTACTGAAAAAACTCACGTGCGTGCGCGCTCCGCCCCCTCCTCTCCCCCGCCCGCCAAACTTTCTTGAACCGATTGTGCGAGGATATTTTATGGGATAAAGAGCCGAATACTTCATTGGATTTAGCATTTCAGTTTTTTTCTTTGTATATTTATAATTTTTACGAGCCACTGGGGTTTCCCTTTTTCGTTCCAAATGGTCGTCTAAATATCATAAGTATGTTCTAATTCTAAGCCTAAATGTAGATTCGGTGCTTTAAATACGTATGAGTTCATTGTTTTATGGGTGTAGTTCAAAATGAACTATATTGATATTTATTGATACAAACTGCTTAAAGTAAATGGAAAAATAGCAAACTGACTCTGCGGTTGCGTGTATAATGTTGGCTACTAAGTTTTCCGGCCGAGAAGACTGTTGCTGTTACTCAGCAGTCTCGCGGTTTATTGCACTGGCATGCTCACTGTTTAGGCACGAGGTTTATTGGCCTGATGTGTTCACCACCTGGGCAATACACCTTTCCGAAGCTTAGAGTCTGGAAATTCAGGAGGATCCTTTTTAACGTTTCCTTGATTAAGGCACGATGATGAGAGAATGAGGCAACGAAGTTCGATGTATCAAGGATCGGATCGAATTTTCATCCATTTTATTAGTCGTAAAAGCATCGGTCAGAGTTACAGTAACCTTAGCCCAGAGGATTTTTGGCCTTGATGAAGATGACGAGGTGGACCAAAATGTTGAAGAATTGTTAGATGACATCTTGCTTTGGATTTAGTAGTTTAAGTATGGGATTGAAAGTTAAGATAAATAAATTATTGCAACGTGGCGGTATGGATCACCCAAAATAGGAACCAAGAAAGGTGGAGCCACCAACACGATCACAACTCTAAGAGATTAAAATAATCCTCGACTCCGCAGATCCAACCGGGATGAGTGAACGTAGCCATGCCTATGGAGTGGAGTAACTCGAAGAGTAGCTGCTAAACGTGCTTGCCCCAAACCCTCAGGGTGAAGGAACAGGCTACCCAGGATGGCTGCCTTTTCTTGGAACTACGCACGGGCAGTGCGCAGACTTTCCCTCCTCTCTCACTAAAACGGAAACGGATAAGGCTCTGCCGATCGAAACTAGACTTGCCGTAGTTCAATCGTATGGTGAGGCTCGTGATCCGAGAAAGATATCTTCTGCACAGAAACCTCATGTTATCGCAGACACCATGGCCAGGCTCTTCCCAGGCGTGTAACGGGACGATAGCAAAGCTCTGACGTACTATATAAGGACATATTCAACATTCACAGGGATTTACCAGGAACGGATAAGGCGCGGATAATGATAAACATAAGCTCAAAACTACGATATTTCTTTTGCTGTGTAAGCAATTCACACACTTACTGAGGTTAGGTTGAGGCAGTCATAAGGCTGATCTATAATCAAGTCCGCCTTATCAGAGCCTAACAACCGCCGCGTTACGCGCCAGTTAAGGGCTTGACATTACGCCTTGTAAGGGCCTCACGATTACGTTAAGCCAGCCTTGAGATTTTTATGTTCGGGAACTAGAACATAGGCCGCGGATACAGCGTATCTCCTTCCTGATATGACAGTCTGACCGTGAACCGTTCTAAGATTGGTGACAAAGTATAAGAACTATGAATTTTAAAAAGGGCCAACACCACTTACTCTTTAATTGTTGTGTATAAAGTACTATCGCAAATACACTTCCGTTCATTAGTCATCCTTAGAACCATTTAGAGAAAAAAATTATCATCTGATTTAAGTCGCGTCGGGAAAGCTTCGGCATGCACCTCATCAAAGTAGGGCTTTTTTGCTCGTGGCGTTTCCTCAGGGAAAATTATGTACGTCCCCTCCGACGACAAGAGAGGGCTGAATTTACGACCCCGTATTAGCGACGCTGCAAACCGACGACGCGGTAATCATGCAGGCGGCTTCTTTCGTCGGATTATCGTGTCACCGGCGCTAATCTTATCTGCGAGTCTAGTCGTGGCGTGCGATGGGGAGAGCGAGCGGCTCACGGTAGCGCGCTTAGTACGTGTCGAAGGGGCGTACGCCTCGTAATCTTGGAATCAGTCAGGTTACCCGTTACTCAATTACGTGCGCATTACTGAACTAGCTTAATTTTAACTTAAAATACTAATCGCTACATTTAGTTTATTTAGTTAATTAAGGTACCAGTATTATCAAAGTTACATCTAATATTAATATTACAAATTTAATGTATGTACCCTCTAAAGTTGAATTAGTGAAAAACTACTAAAATTAATGGAATTAAAATGCTTTATAAGATGACAGTAGTTGTAGTCCTCCTTAAAATATAAACTTTTCCAAACCCTGGTGGAAAAGTAAAGCATATTATAGCTATAAACTAGCTAATTTTTTATGATATGCTAAATTTATAGCTGTAATCGATGCAGCAGTGTTTTCGGTAGTATGAACATCAACATAAACCAATCGTTAACTAAAACATGTTGACAACCCGTTGGGGAGAAGAAAAACTAAAACTTATATAGACCCCAGTACTGTCATACACGTCCTGTCATTACGGACTTCGTGTCTTAACTTGCATTCGATGTGACATGTCGTGCATACTTATGCGTTTGACCACGGCGCTCTGTTCGAGCATATGCGTTTATACATTAAGAAAAATGGCACGTCTACTTCTTGGTGATGTATATAAATAAACTTTTCGAGTGAAATAAGCTTTCGAGATGGCTGTGATCATTGTTCTTAATCTTATCATTTTCAACAAAATAATTATTTTCCTGGGCATATGAATAATGCAACTCAAATTTACAGAAATAGTTAAAAAACATGTCAACGAACATAACTCTAATGGCGTTTCTTCGAGCTTCTCTATCTTGCAATTTTTATATCAAAGCGCAGACTAATGATACATTCTGTTGAGCAGAAAAATCGCGCAGCATTCGTTAATAATAGTAAATGCACGCAAATGAGAAGGAACTGAAAAAACTGAGGAAAATCACAGGTCAGGTTCAGAATGAGTTTATGCAAGTACGTGTAGTACGTGTATGCCGTGCGTCTATACGAGTGCGCGCCCAATCTCCTTACTTGGCTCGAGTGCCGTAATGATGAAGCTCGGTGCCCCGTACGTATACATGTGTTTACGCACATGCACGTATACTTTCGATGCATGCACAGGCTATCCGCAGGTGTCCGCAAGTGCATTGGCTTGCCGCCACGGCCCACGTAAATGGAAAGTGCTGTGCGGTATCTGAAATAGCGAGAATAGTAGAATTATCCCACTCCTGACTTTTCGCGCATCGGACATTACTTGAATTATGTACGCTCACACGTACATGCATCTTTGGTAAGCACAGGCCTCACTGCTGATTTTCAGCGTAAAGCTTCACATGTGTCACTGCCTCTTTTTAAAAACTGTTGCATCATCGCATCTTCACTAGTTTTCTGCTGGAGTATGTGGACAATATTTTTTAAATTTATCGTCCTTTCTTTCTGTTTCAAAGTGTGCAATACAACAGTGCAGTTGCACAAGGCATTGAAATTGCACTTTTGATGATAGTGAATTAAGTATATTTACTTTGCGTATAAGGTATACTTTAATGAACATTTTTTATACTTAAATTACACCGATATAATGTACTTGATGGAAATATCTAAAAAAAAACATGTAAATATTGTAACGCATGCAAGAATATGTTTATGAAAAAATTATTGCTTTAACGGTGCTTCAATGTTTGTTGTTCGATAATATCGGTGTTCCACAATTTTTACGTCCCACAAGATAAAAGTTCATTGAACTTACAGAACAAAATCGATTGGGAATATTCAATTCATAATAGGTCACGTAGAATCGATGTTGTTCGGACAAGGTGAAAGAGCGGGTCAAGCATCTTCAATTTCAGCGCGACGGTAGGTGTAAGCAGTAGTAGTCACTGCGGGCGGGAGGGACGAGGAATCGTAGTCGGAGGCAATCGCGTGACGTGTAATATGCACTGTACAGTCCGAGTAACAGTAGTTTGATCGCTCGCTCGATAAACTCCATCGAACGTAATCTGTGCTCTCCTCCCTCCCCCACCTCCCGCTCCCTCCACCGAATCTTTGTCCTCCGAGCAGTCCAGCTCTCCCCCTCTCCCCTCTTCCTCTCTTTTTCGTCCTCTCTCCCTCTTTCTCCCTCTTTCTCTCGCTCTCTCGCTCTCTCTCCCTCGCACACGCTCCTCCGGCTGAGAGTAAACGCCTCGAAATACAAACTACGCAGTTATAATGCTCTCGCGCGAGCGGTGTGTCGCCGTAGAGGTGGAGGCGGTGGTGGTGGTGGTGGCGGCGGCGGCTGTAGTGCAACGCACTATGCAATGACCGGCGCAGCCAGTGTGTCGCTTTCTAGCCGCCAGATGCACTGCACGCGTGCGCGCCTTTTCTCCGCGCGGTGGTGGGAGACGGTGGTCGCGCGAGCGAGCCGAGCCTCGAGGAGGCTGAAAGTGTATTTTATTATGCATTTTCCGTCTCCCTCTACAGAGAGGAGAGTCCGAGAGGGAGAGACAGAGAGAGAGAGGAGCCCCTCCTCGTTTCAGCTTGTTTTTCTTTTTTGGTTTCTCCGTTTTCTTCGCCTCCTCCTTCTGCTTTATATTTCACTCGATGAGGCGAGGAGAAAATGAAAACGAGATTGGAGCTTCTTATTTATTTTTTTCTCGTCTTATTATTGCCTTTTTTCTCATTTTTATTTCAGGTTCAATTTAATGCAACGCACGCACGGTAATTTTTTGTGCGATTGCCAGCTATTTAATGAGACACATTTATATCTTAGAATATTTTTTTCTTTTTTCCTTTTTTAAGTAATTATTTTTTATTGGTGCTGCACAAAAACACGTTTTTAAAACCTAGCTAAAATAAAAAATAGCTCTTTAGCTATTTAATAATCAAAACAGTAAACATCTATATAATAGTGCTCATTATTTATTTTTTTATTTCTTTTTGTAATTAAGTATTGCATCTACAATATTGCATTTTCAAAATACTTCTAAATAAATGTTTCTTCTGACTAATTTCTCTAAATATAAACAATTTTCACATAAAAAAGTATGAAAGTTAGCTACGCGTCCCAAATTTTACTTCTTGTTTATTAAGTAAAACTGTATCGTTATATACTCACAAAAAATGTTTCAATAAAATTAAAAATCTATACAGATGAAAATTTGATACACAACTTTGATATAATATTTAGAAATTTCCCTCCAAATTTTTGAATAATGAGCACACCATTAACATTTCACAAGTCAAACATCTTTCGTCGAAAAATAAATTTAATGATAAAAACAAATAAAAGAAACCAGGTAAAACCTAAAGGGGCAATTCCTTTGCCCCAGATATTAAACGGTGTAACTCGAAGTAAAAAGTTGAATAAAATGAATGATTTTCGAAAATCGCAGAACAAACTCGCGCGAGTGTACAAACACGAGAAGGCCGACGCTTACAGAGCCATCGTGTAAAAGGGCTCGCGCGCGGAGTGCCGAGCGCGTCTGTCGGAGCTGCTCCGAAGCGTCGCGAGCGCATCCCCGTCTCCCCCCGCCACTGCGCACCCCTCGCCCTACCCCCGTTCCCCCTCCCCCGCGCTGCACTCGCCCTTTTCGCGCGGGGATCGCCCTCTCGTCCCTCGCCGTGCAGCGGGCCGTCGCCGCGTGCGCGCGCACACACTCCCGTCCCCCCACCCGCGACCCCGCGCGGCGCGCTGGTGGGGGTCGGAGCCGCGCGTACGCTCGCGCGCCGAGAGGAGCAACGTGCGGGGCCAACGCTCACGAGTCATTACCAACCAGGATCTCGAGGAGAGTGGACGTGCTTTCTCGGAGAGCAACAGTCAAGTTCGTTCCCTCTTGCTCGCGAGTTTCTCTAACGCCGAGTTTCATTCTGCAAGCCCGCGCGCGCCTATAAACAGTGTGTGCGTACGCTACGATTTCGGAGCAAACGGGCGATTTTTCACTCGACGGAGACGAATAAGATAAATAAAAAAAATTAATTTTTTTCCCTCGGGAGATAGAACTGTGCTCGGTTGCTGTGTCCGCGACGGCGATAGGCAAACTTGTGTGAAGTGACAGTTGTGACAAACGACCCGGTTGTTCCTTCTGCGCTTCGCCGTTGACACTCCATTGACACTTTTATAGTGCGCACCGCCGAGCGTGCCATCGCAGCGTAACTTCGTCGGTGGAGGACTTTTGTCGCGCGATAGCACTTGCCAGCACTTTGGACTTTGCGAGCCGCTGGTTCCGCTGAATCAATCCGTCAAGGCGGTACCTATGGAAAGTGAGCCATACGAGGATCCACCACATTGGAGATTCCGCAGGTGATTTCGCGGCTGTAAACCGAGCAGAGCGGGTGGACGGACGAAGCGCGCCAATTCAAACTCAGCCACGTGCTACGCACCGTAGTACACGTGCTCCGACGCGCCAGCCAGGGCGAACATTTCGTTCGCCGCGATTGCGTTCATCAGAGCGGAACACTTGAAGCCCCGTGAACTCGGATTTGAATTTTTACGCTGCGCCGAGGCGCGCTCATTGGGCACTTTATACTCGGTCGATTGAAGCGCAAGCTTGCGCTGATTGGAACTTTTAATAAGTCGGATTAAAAAAAAAAGCAACAACAATGGCCATTCCATTTGCATTACCGTCGGAAGACGAGGGCGACCGAAACCACCAGCAGCTGGAGCAGCTCATGCTGGACTTGTACGCGGCGCTGCAACAGGTCCTGCGCGCCAGAAACGCTCAGCATCCGTCACGAAACCGTGAGTATGATAATTTTTTTTTTTACTACATTTTTACATTTTTTTCGTTTTACATAATTGGCGCATAATTTCTGGTCTTGTTAAATTGTCGTAAAATTGCCTTAGGTGTGTGCATCTTACATGTAAGCGTATTTTGTTGTTTTTTCTGAATTATCAGTGAATTTCTAAGGGTTCTTGTATTATTCACATTGATTAATAATGAAATGTTACCGTTCGGAATAAAATGGTAACATTTGTGGAATCTATGGAAAACAAATTTCATTCAAATTTAAGGATTCTAAGTATTTTAACCAATTTTTCAAATTTTTCTAATTTTAAATAATGGAAGTTATAAAAAATCAAATTTTACAAATTTACTTCTACTCCATCGTCTCGGCGAATTTTTTAACCATCATTATTCAGTGTGACTGAGTGTGAGTTAATGTATCTAAACTTTAAAAAAAAGAATAAAAAATTATATATTACTCAGACCCTATCCATATTACTTGGAGAGATAAGTCAGTTTTAATATTGCCAAAAAGTCGTAAATTTAAACCAACAAAAAAATTCGATTCAAACAAATATTTTAAGTGATTATTTTAAACTGTCAACCCTCTAAGAACAAATACGCTATATATGTAGGCATCGAAATAATTAAATTTATCAGAGCATATCAAGTTGAAATTTTGGCGCGAAGTATATTCTCACGAGTATATTTATACGAGCACTCGTCAATTGCACTCGTGCGGTCAACGACCGGCAATTGTAATTGACTCGCATACGAGACAGTGGCAGATTATTATGCGCTCATTATGTAATGATGCGTACGCTCGCCTGTCAATGCGCTTCGCGAAAAGCCTTCGACCGACTGACTCAGTGACGTAGTGAATCGCGCGTTTGTTTACAAGGCGCGCCATGTATAACGGTCCAGAACATTAATTACGCAAAGTGTCTTTAGCGGCGATAATTAAGCGGCAAGAGCATCGAAAGAAAAAAAAATCTATTACGCGACGTAACTGCGGGAGGTTCGTTGACGTAGTCGCGTGCGACGACGAGACACGCACACCTTGACTTTGAGCGAGATCGGCGTAACGGTTTTTATTCGTTGGAAAAAAGATTGCATATCATTAGATTGAACGTGAAGTTACTGTTGAAGTATCATTTTTTCTCAAAACGTAAAAGATTTACAAAAAGTACTCGTGCTGATTGTCAGTTGTTATGCAGTGAAAATGACAGCTAAAGAACTTATATTATTTTGTCAGGGTCTTTTGATATATTGATAGTGAAAAATTTTAATAGCGTTGAATATTCAATTATCTTACATTGCAAAAATTATATAAATAAATGTAAAACTATTGCGATTAAACAGTATTTATACTGTTTATTTATGTATATAAAAGCAGTAGTAAAATTGCTTACTTTTGCACTTCTAAATTTATTCTTCTTATTTTACTTTCGTAGAGAATAAGTATATCTGTAACATTGTTTTCTACCTGACGATTAATTGTTTTATTTCATTAAGGTTAACGATCCATAATTGGAGAATAACAAACTTACGAATTCGTGTGCAAACTAGCGAAACTTAACGGCAGTCAGTGATTCACGCGATCTTGACATTCTTCTAAATTACTACCGCGTTTAAAAGCAAATAAGAAATAATTGCTCCAATCTATGACTGATTCACGAAAATATCCAAGTAAAAAAATTGAACTTTAGCTTAAGGCTTATAAAAGCTTAAAAAAATCAACTTAAAGTTTTAGAAGTGTAGTTCAAATTGCAGCTTAAAAAATAAATAAATGTTTGAAATAATAATACTATTGATCAAATTGCAGAAATTTAAAAATAAATCTAATATTGATTTAACGAGCAATGGCACTTGATATTTCGCTGTATTTTAATAGACAGCGAAAAAGTCTCATGATAAATTAATACTGTTATCGCCGCGTCGATCGCGCGGGCATAAAGAAAAACGAAACTACGAAACGCTTCGCCATCCTTAAAATAATAACAACGACGGAGATTCATTTGACGGGCGAAATCAGATTCTGCGAGTAGCTGGGGCAATTCGGCTTCGAAAAATTAAATACACGCGCGCGAGCGCTCCTTTGCTTTCGCGAAAGACATTAAACCGAGCCTCATATGACCGCCGCGATAATTTATACCCAAGCGCGTACAATAAAACGTCAGCGAAGCGAGTGCAGGCGCGCGCTTGTATAAGAAAGAACAGATGTAGTGTGTGGGTGTGCAGCAACAGCAGCAGCAGCATCGGAGTATATATGGTAGACGATGTCCGGCCGTGACCCTGCCTCTCTCTTTCTCTCTTCTCTCTTACTCTCTTTCGTTTTCTCCTCTGTTTCTGCCTTCGCCTGGCTGGCGCGGGCCGCGTCCGTGTACACGAGCGAGCGCGCGCGCGCGAGATACGGCGAACCGAGGAAAAGGAGTCGGAGAAACGAGAGGGACGGGGCGAGATGACCGCTGCTTAGTCACTCGCGCTTTCTCTCTACGTACCCCGTGCAGAAATGCAGTAAAAGCGACCCCGCGGACGGTAAAAACTTCGCCGAGATCGAGCTTCGATTCCCCGCCCCTCTCGAATAAACCGCGCGCGTCTCTTTATTCGGCAGCCGTAAAAAGGCGCGGACACTTTGTCTCGAATGCACCTCCCCCCTGCGTCCGATCGCGAGATGCCTTTATTGCTTTCGTCAGGTGTAGCTTCTACGCCAGTCGTTTTATTGAGAACGCGCGAAGCCCTAGCGAAACGCGACTTTGAGCGCGACAGTTTGAATCCCGTGCGACGATGTACATCCCGCGTAATACCGCGAAGTCGCTCAGCTGGTAGCGATTCCCGACGTCCGCGTAATCGTAAACCTCAAAGGGAGGCCTGCCCTCGCGCGCAGCCGCCCGAGTTGCGAGCTGGTGTAACGCGGCGCGCGAGCCTCTCGCAGAAGTGTCACATAAGTCGCGCGTATCCCGCGGAAAGAGCCGCGACGGGGAGTGACGATGTTCCCTCGGACGGGTCCGCGCGGGTACGGAAATAGTCGGGCGCACCGCGGTGGTGAGGGTCAACAACCATAGCAGTTACGGGCCCGGCCGCGAGCGGATTCGACCGACAGAGTTGCATCAGATCGAGGGGGGCTTCGTCGCTTCGCGTATTTATAGAGGCGCGCGCGAGGATTTCGCGCCGCGGCCCTTCGGTCTTACGCGCCCGAGCCAAGAATGTCGCCGCGCGTATTTTAAATTCGCCCTCGCGAACTTCTGCTCTCGCCCTCGATTTTAACGGCGAGCGCGCGAAACTCGCGAGACGAGGCGCTCGAGTGGAGCAGTATAGCTAAAGTTTTAGTTCAACGACTTTCGGTCGGGGATATTGCTTTATTACCCCCTCAAAAGGGTAAAAACTAACAGCGGAGTTTCCTATATTGCGTCAGCTTTTGTCACTGCACTACCTCACTTCTCCGTGGTAGTTATGAAGGTGTAAGAACCTTCCATTCGCAAGCTCCACTTTCCGCGGCTCTATCGACCCGTCGTCCCGCGAACATCGCGCCCGCCGCGAGCAAGTCCGAGCAAAGTGCGAATTTAATTCGCGAGGATCGCGCTTCGTAGTGTCGAAAGTTCGCGAAGTGTGATTCGGGTAGCAGCTCGGACTTTTCCCATTTTCTCGCCGATCGTGACCCGCGACTTGGGCGGAGAACGCCCTGCATTATTCAGGCGATTCGCGCATTTTTGCCGGCGCGAAACTGTGTACGAGAGGGGCGAAGAATGCGAGGCGAGCAAGAATGTCTATAGCCCTTCATGAAATATGAAGGAAATTCGTCATTGAAAATTGTCGGTTTACCGTCGGGCTCACTCATCGGCCAAACCGACGACTAAACGCATAGCTTGGCTGCTTCATCAAAAATTCATCGGGCGAGCATGCCACCCCGCCGCCCGCCTCTATCGAGCGGGGGAAAAAACCGAATGCGAATGCCCCGACGTTTTATCTTTGATTGAGATAACTTCCCCATTACTTTTTCAATCTGCTCATTTGCATTGCATTATTTGCAGCCCGTTCGACTCGTAATAAAACGTAAAAGTATTTCTAATTGAATATCTGCAATTGTGTTTCGGCGCACTTTGACTAATAAAAAATCGGCGCAATATAAACTGCAACAAAAAGCAGTTCCTTTTGTTTTAAGATTACGTATTATTTTAATCTCAAATGTCAAGTATAAATTTCCACTTTTTGCGTTTCTTTATTTTCCTTTGTTTGCACTACAGACTCATCACATGTAATTCATGCAACTGATGCGTAAAGGTAGCAAAGTTAGCTTAACTACGCGGCATTGCAGCGAAGCATTACAATGATACGACGGAAGTATAAGAGGCGAGATAAAAGTAGAAGCGATAACAGCTTCGTGTGGATCTGCAATTATAAATAAACTGCATCAGCATTCGTTTTCGTGTTACTTGATATTCTCGCACTATCAATTGTGTACATGTTTCGTTAAAAATATAGAAATACAATATTATTTACATTTTCTTTCTAATTGCATCTACAAAATCTGAAAGAAAATTTAATTATTTCGAAAATGTTGAATAATTGAATATTCGAATTTGAATACAAATTTAAACTTGTACACCGCGTATTTTCGCCCATACAAATTTTTGGAGAACCCTCGAAACTCTAAAAGTAGAGCAGTGAAATTGCGAAGCACAGAAGTTCGATAAATTATTGTGCAGTGATGCGCGCGGCGCAACACACATGCATGCTCGTATTGGATTTGGCAAATTTTCCGGCGTCTCGAGCACAAAATACGAAAATCGCGCATGTACCGCGAGTAAGCCCGATGTTCCGGATTCAATTTTCCATGCGCAGCTTCCGCAAACATAGAGACTCGCCCGGGAGCATCGCCGCTCCAACGTGGAAATGTGAAATAAGAGTTCGAATGCGACGCGGGTAATAATATTTCGCATACTTTTCCCGAATCGACTTTCCACGTCGCGAACGAAATAGTCGGAAAAGTGTATCGACCATATAAAGTAATCGGCATTGTCTTCGACTTTCTGCGCTTTATTTCCACGACGAAATTGACTAATCGGATTTTTCGCGAGTTTGCGCGTGCAATTCAAAAACTTGAGACAAAAATCGTCGGTATACGGGTGGTGCGTCGCATGCAGAAGCGCCAGCGACGCCATCCCATTGTCCCGGAAAAGCGAGCGCGGAGGAAATTAAAGGTGAACACGAGCGATTGTCTTCGCACTCGCGTCCCCGCATACAAACGCGCCTTTGCTCTCTAGGATTTGCAGTTTTGCGGAAAAAAAATGCTTAGCTGCGAAATTAAGCGCGTCGATTCATGCGAGACACGTAAAGATCGGACGCGCGCGTTAGTTCGCTGTATATAAGCATTGCAAAACCGTTTGGCATTGAAGCGAAAAGCAGGCGGTGGAAAAAGAAAGAAAGAAAAAAAGAAATCGAACTCGAAGATTATGGCGCTCGCGAAATTCGCCGGCAATCCTCCAGCGCGACAAATCCAAAAGCTCTCAGGGCTGGAATCCTGATCGCGAGCGCGGGGCAGCGACTCGCGATAAAAGGTTGGAAATGAAAGAAAGAGAGAAAAAAAAGGAGCGACGAGAGAACGTATATGCCGCGCATGACGTAGCGAGAGGCACTTTCGTGCACGCGGTTAACCTAGCGCGGATGCACTTTTTGCTCGCACTCCCGCGCGCGCTCGCTCACGTACGCGCGCGGCTGCAGTCGCTCGTTTTGTCTCTCTTCGGCGGCCTTGAGCGAGGCTCTTTGTGCAGTTGAGCGCCGGCAAGCCGACAACCCAGCGTACGCGTGCGCGAACGAGATGGGCAAAAGACAAGTGCCTCGGATTAATTCTGCCTTCGTTTTCTTTCAATGCGCACCATCACTTACGCCGATCAATTTTTTTCGTTACCTGATCGTTTGAAGCTGGTTAAGATTATAAATTCATGATTTTTTTGCACACAATAAGTCTGTAGCTTTAAAATGCTAAGTTTTCACTTTATATTTACCGATTTAAGTAAAGATTTTAGGTAAATATTTCTTCAAAATCAGAAGTTTTTTTTATGACGCAGTTCTGGAAGTTTCACGACCATCAGAGGTTCATGATGTTATATAGAAAGTAAAAAATACGGCGCAGTACTTCATCAGTCATGAATTGTTGATATTGCTGGATTCAATGATTCACTAAATCGGCTTAACTTGCCGTTAGTCGTGTGCACTTTCGTGGAATCAACCGCTTCGATCGTAAATGGACCCGGATTCGTTCGAGAATGTTATTTTCTCGATCGTCGTAATAACACCAGTGCAAAAAGAAAGTATAATGGAGAAACACACAAAGGGTTAAAAGGATGCGTGCGAAGAAGGAGGCGCGGTGCGCGTTTAACAACACGCGAATAAAATTGAGCAAAAAAAAAGGTTATTCGCTTATTTTCAAGGAAGCACTTGAATTTCTCCTCTGGTAAATACATTAACGGTTCTCGATCGCTATATTTTTTTCATCTATAATGGCTTAGTTTGAGCAAAACACACCGTTTGCAATGCAGCGAATCAACAGTCGTCGCGGCGATAAAGCGACTGTAACTAACGAAAAATAAGTAAACCAAACAATGCTGGAGCAACCCTTTTTGCCGCCACTCTCACGCGAAACCTCCTCATCGACTCGCCGAGTACGAAGGGAAGCCTCCCGCGAACACCGCCGGCAGATAAGAATCGTCAATTTCACTTGCAGCAATTTCGTATAATTTGCTTGCTCTCCCTCGCGCCGGGGATGTGCGATACGAGAGAGCCGCGGCTTTGATGAAATTGACGCTTTTGTTTGCCGTCGCGCGACACCAAAATGCTCCCGAGCGAAAGTACCAAAGTCCAAGGCCCGCCGAGCTTTCGCAAACAAGCCCCGGAGCTTATAAGAACACTCCGCCTTTGGCGCTTTGCTCGCTGAAGCTTGGCGAGCGCGCGAAATGTTACGCGAGCTTTCGCTTTTTTATACACAATGAGTGGAAAGAAATTTTTTTTCTCGCTTGAAAAGAGAGCATTGAAGAATAAAGTATTAGTGCGCTAATACAAATAGTGCGGAAGAGCGAGGAAAGCGAAAAATTAAGCCATTTTTTAAGCTTGACTGGCTCAGTTTTCACTCGAATGCAGTAGTTTATCTGTTTGCTACACTGCGAGAGTAAACACGTAAGAAAGCATTCAGCAGTCAACTATGGAATGCATAAAACGCGAACGGATCGTTAGAATATGGGAAAAATCCGGCCTATGTACGGCGATTAATAAAATATCATCGGTAAACTGCGGGGGTCCGTACGTATGTAGAATGTGTGTCTTTATGAAGTGTGCCTCGTGCCGTTATACACTTCGCCAGCAAGTTCGTATAGTAGCACGTGTTACAAAGGGCCACCGTACAGCGCGGCATAGAGTGTGACTCACGTGCTCGCGCGTGCAAGCGCTGCTACCCGCGTTGGCTTATAAGGCCTTTTCCTCCTCTCTCACTCTTTCTTTTTCTCTCTTTCTCTCCCTTACTCTTTCCTTTCCCTGCTCCTCGTGCGGTGTAATGCACACAAGAGAGCAAGACGTTTTTCGAGCGCGGCACGCATGCGGGTGTCAGCCACGTGCGAGTTCGCCGCGGTTTATCCCCCCCTTTTTTTTGTAGCGCACGCGTCTTATTTTTCTTCCGCGGTTCTGGCGTAGCGACAAGGATAGATAGTTCTTCGGGTCGCGTTTCTCATCGTTCGAGTGGCGATCGATTACATTCGATGAGTCAGTTGCGATGCAGTTCCGTAACGCAGATAAGACTAGACTCATCAGCGCGGCAATTAACAGGGGGTACAATAAAGAAATTGATCATTTGCTGCCTTGATTGTGCTGCCGCGCTGTAATAAGTTTATAATTGTTCGACGACTCACTTCCGGATCATGCATTAAAAAAAAAAAGCAATCGCGTATTTTCCAAGAAATATTTTTCCAGCCGATCGCACATTTTTTAAACTCTTCCTTCAGAAATTTCATTTCACTCCGCGACGTGCAGCCACGCCGGGTGGGGGCAGTTTAAGCGCTAGCACGATAAAATCTGGCGCCGCGAAGACAATGGGGAGAGATCGATCGAAGCGAGGCGGCCCATCGGTAAAAAAAAAAGCTATATCGCCTATCGAGAGAGGCGCACCGCGCTAATGATCGCGGCGAATTAGCGGCGATTAAGACGCGCGAGCGGGCGCTAGTGCACGTCAGCCGGCGCACAATGCGTTACAGTCATCATTGTTCCCGCGGGTGTCCGCCGCGTGTAGTACGTGCATACGCGCGCGACCGCGTAACCTCGAGCCCGTATGCGAGAGGCGGATTTTCTTTGTTTCGGTGGATGCACAGCAAATTGGTCGCACTTTTCCTGCCGCGCCAATTATCGCTCGCCGGAGTTAACTAGATTCATAAAATTTTCACCGCGCTCGCCGCGAGGATGAGGCGCGCTCGCGCCGCTCTCCCTCTCCTTCCATTGAGTCACTTTTTGCGAGATGCTCTCTTACGTATCGCCGGTAATTTAAAAAAAAAGAAAAAGAAAATAATAATGGACGGAAGATTTACGACAAAAAATGAATAGATGTACCTGCGTGCGCGGTTATAAAAAATTACGAAGTCGATTTCGTTCTGGTCTTAACTTTATTAGCAATTATTAAATCACTCGATAGTTATTCCTTTGTTGATTCGGCCAATAAAACTTTACGGCCGGCAGTATATTTGTCGGACGATGATTTTAATAACAAAAACAGATCGATCGTAAAGGAGCGCATGAATGGAATTTTAATTAAATTTATTTTACCTCTGCCGTTATTAAATTACAAATCCAATCTAAAATTGCACAATGGACATGAGGAAACTCGCTGTTTAGCCGGGATATGCGGGCTACGGATGATCCACAAAACGATAATTGCATCCCCGAGGCCTTGCAGCTTGGTATTGACATTGGCCGCGGATTCCCGCTGCACGACTCACAAAAGCGGCTCGTGTCACGTTCGCCGCGTGCGAACCGCTCGCGTAATCGCCGCAAGGTCTCGGCGATGCGCGGGTGCAGCCGATCTCCCGTCACCTCTTGCGTGTCCGTAATTGCGCTTTATTAGGCGAGGAAGATAGGAAAAAGGCGTTTAGCGCTAACATCCCGGCAATTTCCACTTTGCAAACAACTCGTCTTCCACGCGATCGCTCAAAGGGAATTACCGCGTCCAATTCTCCGAATCCACCGCGCTCGCGGATTTCGCGTTTCATATTCTTCTTCTTCTTCTGTCCTATTCTTCCGGTCGTCGTGTCGCATAAAAAAATTAAATCGAGATCTCGTTGTTACCCCCGTACGCGCGTAAACGAGGGTTGATCGCCGCGAATGAAACTTGAACGGGAGAAATCGCGACTGCCATCACGATAATCATTGCGGAAGCTCGCGGAATCGAGCAAAAGTTTTAATGCCGCCTGCGGTCGCGCGGAAACGAGACGGTTTCGACGAGGTGCGAGTAATGACTTCTCCGCGGCGTCGCGCCGCGCGCTTCTGTGAATTCGCGTGCAAGATAAAAGTAATCATCACTGCGGTCGGACGCGCGGTCTGCTGCCGCGGCGGCCGGGGAGATAAAGCATGCCGGGCGAGCGCCTCGCACGCGCCCGATAAACCCGCGCGGAAGTAAAAAAAACGAGAGCCCGCAGGATCTCCGTCGATCCTTGACGCGCGTCTTCTCCGATCGATGGCTCGCTTATGCAATGGGCAATATTTTTTTTTTTATCACCGCATTGAAATCCGCATACCCTTCGGTCGGCGCGCGAAAGATATATGACGTATATTATACTTACGCTTCGGCGAGTTAATCGTGGATTGTTCGAGCGCGGCTGATGCCATTAATCAAGCTAATGCAGCGCGCGCTTTTTATCGCGCGGAGAAAAATTTATTGGACCGAACGGCAGAGGATCGCCGCACGAAAGCGACGACAGTTTATTAATAGGCCTCGCGGAGAGTGCAGACGCGGGGATTTAAATTTACGCGTTGCGTTATTGTGGCGCGCGCAGTGTAATTGCAGCAAAGGAGGTCAGGCCGCTGAGATAACGAGCGCGCGCGTGCATACGTATACGTCGAACGCACTCCTAGAAAAGAGGCGCTACGTCGCGCCTCGCCTCCCCCTATCGGACCGCTCTTTTTTTTCGCTATCGCGCGAGGTCGCCGCCTATCTCCGCTTGCGGCTCGATCTGGTCTCGCCGCGGTCTTTACGATCGTAATTAATTTTAAAAACAAGTCCAATTTTATAGCCGACAGGCTTTCATTATCGTCTCACTTCTCTATTGCCGTTTGTAAACAAATCGGCGATCCTCTCCTCTTGCGTCATTGTTTTTTGTAAACGTCACAGGCTGCTATCGCGCGGAAAACGCAGCCACTCATTGTACTAAAATTATTATAACTATTCTCCAACGTTTTTACAAACGCTGTATTAAATCCAACTATCCGTGACTTCTCTGTTTCAGACCGACTGCCGCGGCGATCGGGGGACTTGTCCGGAGGCCGCGAGCACCCTATGGTCCTGGTGGACTCGGATCTGTCGCGGCTGCCGCTGCCGGACCTCGTGCTCTCGGCCGTGGAGCAGCTGCCCCCGCCGCCGCCCCAGGTGACCGTCTCGGCGCCCAGCAGCCCGACCCGCGACGCCGCCTTCCAGTTCCCGGAGTGCGGCACGAGCTCCGGCGCCGGCGCGGCCCTCATGCTCGCCGGCACCGTGGCCCCCGTGCCCAGCCCGAGGCCCAAGCCACGCCGTCGCCGTCTCACTTCCGAGGGCTCCATCCCCGAGAAGCTGCAGCCGCTGCGCTTCGAGTGCAACGGGGCACACGGCACCTGCTGCGCTCACCATCTCGCCGCCAGCCTCGACGAGCACGAGTGGGCAACGGTCGGCGCCAATCTTAGGAACATCGCCGACGATTTTCACGCCGCTAAGGCCAAGGTAAGTCTTGAAATTTAGTTTTCTTTAAACATTTTTTATGCTAATAGATTTTTCTAAGGATAAAGGTTATTTCATTTGTGTTATTTCAAAAAATTGTATATCGAACTACAAAAAGTCAAGCACGAGCCAATCGTGATGAGTGAGTGAAAGGATACTTAATTTACATGGTAGTCGTCATTTGGCAGTGCAAAAATAGTACTATTTCGTGCTTCTCTATAACGACGAGTGTATAAATCGCCTTCTCGCAGGAATCAACGATGACGAGTACGAAAAAGATCCGTGAAACTTACAATATTTTTACATAGAAACACGAGAAATACTATTGCGCAATAATTTAAAACTGGTCAATCGCGGATACTAAAATCTTAACAGGGGAAGAGGCGACAAATTACATTAACCATTGTCTCGGGGAAAAAAGGACTCACTTGTCATTCGCTCGTTGCACGCACGCACGGTACAAAGGGCCGGTGTTTACGAGGCAGTAACCTCCACGCGATGGAAAAAAGAAAGCCTTAGCCGGAGAAAATGAAGCACCGCGACGTCCTCGCGGCGATTACGAGGGGCGCGCTGTATTACCGGCAATTTCCGGCTTCTCCTTCGTCTGGCTTGCTCCGCGGCGCTTTAACGGTCCCGGGACGCCTTTTTTACGGCGCGCCGTCGCCCTATTAGCGCCGCTCGCCCTTTGGCTTTCGCGCGCAATGAGTAAACGGCCTTGCTCGCTGTAAAACCCTGAGTGCAAAGTACAGTAGCGCGAACGCAAAACATACGTTTAACGCCCGGGCTTGTATGCTTTATTAACGCATTAGTGGCTCGTAAAGCGAGCCGCTGAGCTATACTTTTATCCGCGTCAAATCAGGAAAAGGATATTTCTTAAAATTTTTTTTTTTTTCTTGTAAGAACAGTAGTTCCTGCGTCATTAAAACACAGTTTGTACTGAAGTTTCTCGCCTTTCAACCGAAATCAATTGAGAATAGCGGAGCGGCGCAATTGAAAATTTCAGTGAAATCAGTTAAGTAGAGCGAAGTGAGGTACAATGGGAGTTAAGTAGAAACAGTCGGTGTCTCGTCGGCGGAGCTTATCAATTAAAATCTCTCTTGTCCCGCTCCCCCGGCGTATAAAGGGAGAGGAGATTCGGGCTTCGCGAGCAAAAAGAGAAGGGGGAGGGGGGATAATGGTTCTCGCCGCGACGGGGGAGGGGTCAAGTCTCATTTAATCGGAGAATCTTTGCGATTGCGCGCCCGAGGAAGAGGGCCAGAAAGAGAAGCGGCCGAGTACATAGAGATTTCTTCAATTTCACGGCTGTCTTCTTCCCCTTCGATTGCCAGCACTTAACCGGCAATAATTAGACGCCCCGGGATTGGATCTCGCTCGCTCTGTCTCACCTCGTCGCGAGAAATTCTTTCGCTCTTAAAAGCGGATAGAGACGGGAGAGGGAGATCGCGTCGGATTAAAGGAGGTAAAAGTACGAGGCGCGCATTACACTCGCTTCTTCGGCTAACCCACTTCAAGGATAAAGGGAGGTGCGGCTGGAGCACCATTTCGCGATGGGGATCCAAAAATCGCGCGGCAAGCAAAAACGAGTACGTTCGGCGATACACCGATCGATACGATTTAAACATCGATCACCTATTTGGATGCGCTGTAGATCGACAAGTTAGTCAGTTCCTGCGGAGCTTACCTCGGGGGTTACGGAGGATGTACGCACGGGGGAATACATACGAGCCTAGTTCCGCCAGACATTTCGAGGCCTAGTCGCGTATAGGGGGTCGATATTTAAGGCACCCCGGGGATTCCTCGAGCTCGCTCAACCGCCTGTCGCGTATCAGCTGGGCCGAGAGTGCGCCTCCCTTTACGAGGTGCAAGTATTTTCCGATCCTCAAAACTATCTCCCTAATGCTCATTGGAGTCGACGGTAAACAATAATTTTGATTTACTGTGCTGAATCGCGTTTCATTTTGGATTCGGTTTCAGTCGGTGTTTATATATATGTACAGGTTGCACAATACTTTCTACTGCAAACTGACCGAGGTGAAAGTAGAAAAATAACTAATAATAATATTAAATTAAAAGCCAGTAATAAAGTATTGTTTTTATCAACCGCTTCTCGTAATTACTGTCTTAACTCGTTCGCAGATATGCGTTCGTGTCGTTCGCGCTCTTCCGACTTTTGTCCTCGTCTCAATTCGCTCCATATTTTTTTATCACCACCAGCAATGAGTGCCCTATTCCTCGTTAATTTCTCTTTCCTCCGGCTGCGTTACAAAGCACGTGTCACCGCGACCAATTTCTCTCGACGGCGCGCGCGCGCAATTCGAACAGCCAATTTTCTCATTTCGCTCGTAAAACCCTCTCGCCGAGAGTTTTACGAGAGTCGCCGCCATTACCGGCGCTGCCGCATTCAATTTTTGCGACTAATGGCGCGGCCGTAAAGAGGCGACTTCGGCCGAGGAAAAATACCCCCCAATCCGCCGATACGGTGCTCCGTTATGCTAATTGCGCGTCGTTTCTTTTTCGAAGCTCGGCTACTGTGCATAATGGCGCGTCGCGCGATATCGACTCCTTTCTAGTGAACGCGCTTCGTGTCGCGGCGACGGCGGATCGTTACTTACGCACAGCGCGAGCGGTTTTACGATTTCTGCTCTCTCGCACAGCCAATCCACTTTGAGCGAATACCTCGATAACTCGCTTGCACCTGGACGATGGTAACTTTGCTACTGAGAATAGTGAGAATGCGAATAAATAAATTACAATTTGTGTACTTTGCGCAACAACGCCTTTGCGAGTTACGCGTATTACAATCTCGAATCATTTTCTATCTAGTGAGAAGAGAAACGCGTAAGAGTTGCCATTGTACGCGTTTCTTCGCTTTATTTTCATAGCTGGAGCATCGAAACTACCGCATTTACCAGTGATTGAATTTACAGCGTGACTAGTGGCTTTATATCATTCTCCGTAATACTTAGCTTTCGCACTAACGAAAGATGAATGCCTTCCAAAATTAACCGCGCTAAAAATATCGGTGTAACGCGAAAACTACCGACACCTATTTTTCCCTTTTAAGCACCGAATAAGTCTCCCCGTTGTTTTGCTTATGATCCACCGACGAAAACTACGCGACGGTATACCTCGTTCCTTCCATCCGCGCGTTTGCTCAACCAAGTGGAAGAGCGAGACGGCGGCGATGAGGTATTTTGCACGCGCGCGCCTACGACTGCGTATAACTTCACGCTCGATAATTCGGAGCGGGGGAATGGGAGAAGTTCGCACGGAAAATCTCGCACGATGTGCGTGCTTTCGCTCAGATATACCCGCCGGGACGGGAGAACGAAGATTAATGGACCCGGGGCTCCTGGAGTCGCGATTGCGCCTCCAGCGCTACGGGGGGAGGCGGCTCCTTAGTGCGCGCCCCTTAAACCTGCCAGCAAAAACAATACGCGCGCGCCGAGATAATGGATACACGAGTAAACACCGGCATTAAGGATAACAAATGAGAGACTCGCTGTGCAAAAGTGGAAATAGAAATGAAAAGAACGTCCGAACTGCGAGCGAGGCGTCGAATCCTCTTCCCTCCCACTGTGAAACGGCGAAATTTCTCTGATTTAAAGTGCAATCCCGGTTGAGTTCACCAATTTTCAGTGAACCTCGCACTGTTTACTTTTAGAGTTCAAAGTCTTTCGCGAATGCATCTTGGTAGTCGGGCAGCGAGCGTAATAACCCGATTCCGACCGAAGAGGAGCGGACAATCAGGGCACGTGATTCACGCGCATTATAAATCGCAACGACGAAAGTTTGTTTTTGCCGAGCGAGCATATAATGTGCGCGGGGCGCGACCGCGAAAAAGTCAAACACGATTGACTCCGCGCGGCGAAATTAGAGACCGCGCGCGTACGCTCGCTCGCGCTTATTTTCGTCTCTTTCTTTCGCTCTCTTTTGCCCTCTCGTCCAAGCGCGAGAAGAAAGCTGGAAAAAGGAAGGCGGCGACGGGCGGGGCGAGGAGAGGAAAAACAACGAGGCGCGCGACGGCCCCGCCGGTGCGATATTATTCGAGGCACTAAAAGTAGCGCGAGCGCGGAAAGAAAACGCGCACCGAAGCTGCGAGTAACGAGGGGGAGGCTAGAATTGGCGCAAGAGGGAGCGAACATTTGGCGCGCGCCCCGTTTTACATCCAACTCCTTCGTTACTCAAGACAGCCAGAAAATAAAAATTGTAAAAGTTTCAATTTTTCCGAAAGATTGTTCTACTTTTCGAGGACACTAATGCGGCAAAGCAGAGGTCCGAACGAAACGCAACCGAGCGCGGTGAAGAGTCCACTCGAGGAAATTATCTTCAATTATCTGGCCGAGCTTCATCGTCCCCGCCTCTCCGCGTACTTATCGCGCCCGCTCGTTAATTAGGCGCGTCGAAAGCCTCGCGGAGACTTTAATCGTCCGGTCGCTGCTGGGGGCTCGCGCGGCGCGGCCACTAAGGACACACGGCGCACGACAAAAGCGCCTACACCTCTGTACCAGCTTATCGAGCGATCTCGAGCGAAAGTATCGCGTAAGCGCGATTTTTTATTTCACCGCACCGGTGCATTAAACGAACGATTTACATGCGCGGGGGATTAATTTACTCCGTTTCGAGAAATCGCCGCTTATCATGCATAATGTAGATATGTGCGAGAGAGGCGAGCGAGGGGGAGAAAAAAAAAGAAACGGGACAATTTAATCAGACTAAGGGAATTGATAATTAAATTGCACACACACGTACGACATAATACCTGCCAATGATTTCATCACTCGAACAACGTAACCGCCAGCACCGATAAATCAATGCCACGCGCCCATTGTTTACTTGGATCGTGTGCGCTCCGTGCGCGCGCGCGCGCGCTCGGCGCGTTTCGCAAATAAGGGAAGTCACCGGGACTTTCGAGGCGGAGTTTCGCAACGCGGTTTTCAAGCTCGCCGGCGCATACTTTTAGCGTGATCTCGGGTTGTGGAAAATTTTCCAAAGTCCGGCCTCGTTTCTCCGATCGGCCGCAAGCACGTACACGCGCTCACGGCAATAAAACATCGGCTTCGATCGAGATCGGCAGCCCTCCCCCTTCATTTTTTTTTTACAATGGACACAGCTTCTCGGGCGTCGTGGGTGTGTGCTCGCATCTCTCGGTTCTCTCGGATTGCGCGCGCAATTATCCTTGCGCAACGCGATCTCGCGCGAGGCCCGAGGCTTTTCAAACTGCGACGACGGCACGTGCTGAGGAATAGGACAGGCGGATCGCTCACTTATCGTCCGGCACTTTCAGGCCGCGAGAGACACGCCATTGTGTGCATATGCCGCGGCGCGCGTGTTAGTGGGCGACTCTTTATCGCGCGCGCGCTCTTTCGTAATTGCGCGGGGGAAAAAAATGCGCGCTCATAAGCCGCGTTTATATCGGAAAAATTATTCTGACAGATGCAATATTATGCGCAACGCGGCGTCACTCGCTCGGAGCCGATCGACTGCGAAAGCTGCAGTGGCCTATCTGCAGGCCTGCTTTATGCGCTCGCCGTTTTGCCTTAAGAGGTAGCAATGTCGGCACGCGGACTCGAACAAAAAAAGCGGCCGTTATAAGCAGTTGCGATTGTTGCAAAGAAATGTGCGTTCAAATTGTTTCAGTATTTTTTGCGACCTTTTTTCCGCGCTTGCTGGACTGCATAAATATATCGCTGTCCATTTTTTACGATGGTACTTTTAATCATAAAGATTTGAAGGAGGCAGTTATGCATTCAGTATGAAGAAAAAGTGCTTTTGACATACGCCTTCAACTAATTACTGGAGTACATTGAATTAATGCATGTAGGGAACTTTAATTCAGCATAAGTATTTAATAATAATTGATATATGAAATTTTCTAAAAGGAATGCATAAAGTAAAATAAATTTTCTGAAATATCGAGAGTCCGATCATTTCCTCCCCACGCGTGCCGCACACTTCTGTCCAATTAACGGCGTCCAATGGAATAAAGTGCGATGTGAGCGACTTGGCCATCCTTCATCGCTCCCCCTCGCAATATTTGCTCTCGACTATCTCGCGCGAAATAACTCGCGGTGCGATGCTCTCTCGCCGAGAAATGGAAAAGCAATCGCCGGATCTCCGAAGAAAGTCTCTGGTGGGCGCGACATTAATTGAGGAGGAGTGCGCGCGTATTCTCGGCAGTGCCATAACTCTCGCTTAATGTGACGCTGTTCCCCCCCTCCCGGCGCGCGATAATCTCGCTCTTTCGCCGTGACCGTCGCGGGGATGACCGCAGGGTCGGGCGCCGTTGCGGGGGTGCGCCCATAAAGGCGTCCGGGGTTTATTATTGTTGAGCGCCGTCGTCGAATTAAGACGAATGCCGCGCGGCTCTCCCGCCCCGCCGTGAGGGGGCGATCATCGCGCTGCACTTATGTAAGCGGCCGATAAAAGTGATTTACCGACGTTGGCCTAAGCCCGAGTAGCCCTCCCCGAGTGAGAACAAATAATACCGCATTGTTCACGGTGGCTCTTCCGGGCTAACTTATGTACTGTTGTTCCTCTGAATGGTGGATTACGCCTCGAGTGCCCGATTAAATTTATTCCTTCTCGGTTGACAATTAAAACGGCATTAAAATTCGCGAAGCAGCAGGAGTTATATATTCGTGTACCTCCAAGAGGCAATTTGGATATAAGGAAGAAAAGTCACGACGAAGGAGCCGACTTTTCCCCGTGACGTAAAGCGCGTCGTAAGCAGAAAATATCGAGAAAAGGAAAGGGGAAAGAGGATTCCAACACTTGTTCCTAATTGGGCAAGTGTCTCCTAATTGGGAGATCTAAATTAGGAGCGCTCCGGAGTTTCCTGCTTCCACTCCACTCTTCCACGCGAGAACTTCTTTATTTTGAATGTTGTAAAGAGAAAGGCGCAGATAGACCGGATACGAAAACTAAAGAGACACTCCACTCTTGTTATTATTGAGCCGTAGTACGGCTCAAATTTTGCGATAAGCGGTATCGTACGTTACTGAGTATGTAGGCTCGCTTCGTCGAAATGAGGCTACAGGAACATCGCAGCCACATAAAAACATGAGCTGCGCTTCTTTAAATGAGTCACTATTTGATAAATATTATTGCGGTCCCCGATTGTTTAATAACAATACTCCAATGAAAATTCACACGAAAAAATGAGAAATTATGAAAACTCTTGTAAATGAAAAATATTCAACGAATTAGCTAGGCATTTAATAAAGAGCGATCCGAATGGTTTCTGTTGCAGGACGCCGAGGTGGAGAAGTCACGATTGTCATTCATCGGCTCGACGTTCTCATCATCGGCGCGGAACAGCGGCCTGGTCAGCGCCGGGGCGGGCGGCATCGGCGGCGGCAGCCCGGCCGGCAGCACGGACAGCATCCTCTCGCTGCTGATCCCGGCGCCGCTGCGCGAGACCCTCTGGACCACGCTGGCCCTCTACCTGGGCTGGCGGCTCGTCTCCCGCTTGCGATAGAGGCCCGCGGCGCAGCCGCCCAGCGGCCGACGTCGACCTTCGTTCTTCGTCCGCCTCTTCGTCTCCGCCCTCCCCTCGTCGCTCCTGGGGGCGATCCCCGCGGGACCCGCGGCGCCGAGAGTAAGAGGGGCAGTGGGAGCGACCGGGATAGACGCATCGAGACTGAGGTGGAGCCGCGCGCGCCGCTCGACGAGTCGGGGGCGCGAGGAGGCTTGAGTTTTCGATGTAAACTTGCGGGGCAGCCCAGCCAGAGGCTTCGATACTTAACAAACAAAAAGGAAAACACTGTAAGGCTGACGGCAGCAGGACGACCACGACGACTACAACGACTACGAGCGACGACGATTTCCCCGCGAGGAAGAGGTTTCTTTTCGGCGAAAACACTTCGCCTTTACTCTTACATTGTTGTACATAGGACGCGCCCTTTAGTTCGAGAGCCCGAGGCGCCGACGTTCGGTGAGACGACCAAGCTCGCGTTCTTTTTTTCTTTTCTTTGAACGCTCGCTCTCCAGTGTGATTGAATGCTCGGAAATTTTATTCTGTTGTGAATTATTAGCAAATTTTGGAGAGCGGCGTCTTGAAAGTACATTATTGAATTTCGCGGGATTCGAGGGGATTCGAGAGGAGGTTGGTCGCGCACTTGAACGACGACGCCGGGGGCCTGGCCGTAGAGTGCCATTATTTTTCGCGCGATCTCACGGACGCACACTTGAAGGAGAGAGGAAAGTGGCGCAGCATCCGAGCCCGCGGCTCAATTGTTGCCTGCGCACTCCTCTCTTGCATTTTGCTGCTTTGTAACTTTATAATAATTATGAAATGATGAAACCATGACAGGCGATCACCTGCGCAATGACCGATCGGACTGGAAGAGGGAGGAGTGACCTCTTCGGGCTTTTCCGACGAAAATGTAAGCAGAAGATGCGAGAGTTAAATCAATCGATAAAAGAATTAAAAGAAAAAAGAAAAAAAAAGCGGAAGGGGCGGAAAGCTAAGGAAGAGATCCAAAGAGGACTTAAACCGAATAATCAAACGATGATCTCATTATGGATAAACAAAGAGAATTAAATAAAGTAGTGTGATTGTAAAGAAAAGAGATATGATAAAGGAGTATGCGAAATACACGACGAATTATTAGAAAGGCGCGCGTCGTTTCTCGAAGTGTGGCTCTTATGTGGTTAAGTATACTTTGCTTGAGTTGAGAATCGACAGACGTTTGCCTTGATACGTGCCGGCGATACCAGCAGGACTAAAATTATATATGTAAGTAAAAATATCTTGTGATTTTTAAAAAGATATAAGATTATATATAAATATATATTATATGATAAATTGGTTAAGAAAAATTTTTTTATTTAGGCAATTGTAATTACTTTTAATCTTGTAAGTGTGTTGATAAAAAAAAATTAAACAAAAAGAAAAAAAAAATAATACTATCCAGCTGTCGTTGGCACGTATAAACGCATCGTTGTACATTTAGTGGGTGATTAAGATTTTTTTTTCAAATACACGCGAGGAAATACGGGACGTCGATTGTGTATTTCAAGCGAATGATTTTTTTTTTTAAAAAGAGAAGAGGCAGCGCGACGTATAATTGTATAGATCCTGAAGTAATTAAACGAAATCAGTAATAAGTCGAATTAATTAATTAAAGTAGATAATTGATATCGATCGAGGAGCGCAGCATCTGATTGGCTCGCTGCGCGGCCCGTGGACAGTTTTCAAATGATCTCCGGTAACTTAGCTTTTAGTGGCGCCCCTCGTCCATGCGCGCGACATTCGTATGGCCATTTTCGGAGGAGAGGCGTCTTTTTCCCCTAATGCTTCTTTAATACCCCCTTCACTTCTATTTCTCACTCTTTTTTCTCATTTCTAATTTTCTCACCCTTTCCTCGTCTCTCTCTCTCTCCCCCTACCTCCTGTGTCTTTCGCTCTCTAACTTTTCAACGTCTGTCATTTATTTTACATTGTAGTTTTCTATACCTTCACTCATTTTACATTTTCTGTGGATATAAAAATTTATCTCGAAAAAGAAAACATAAAATAACGTTGGTTTCGACGATGGTTGTAACGTTTACCTGTTTAATATTTGATGTACGAATTTCTACTTTTCTTTGAAGACCGTCTGCAAATTTAAAGAATTTTTTCAATGCTCCATTGAAAAAGTGTTGCTAGACCATCCCTTAAATAAATTCTTGTGCTTACTTGCTTCATTCTAACACGCGACGAGCCATCGAGAAACCAAATCTTGTCTGTGTTTTTAACATTTAAATGAATATATAATACAAACATACTATGTACTTGTCTCTTAATATTCCAGTGTGTAGAAAAATAGTATTTATTTAGACAATGTACTCCCGCTTTATCCCTATTACGAGGCAACTATCGTTTTAGTTTTCCTAACTTAGGTTTAAAACAGTTTCAATTCACTTGTAGAATCTCGTCGTTGTAAATAAATTGGTTTGTTTTCTAAATATAATCTTTTTCCCATCGAATTCATCGTTGTTGCCTCAGCCATATAAACTTCTGATTCCTTAATAAATGTGAGCTTCGAGATTCTTGCTATTTGTTCTAAAAACTTACGAGAGCTTAGAGCAGTTTCTTACTCGATGAGTGTCGTTAAATATTTTTCTTCGGCGAGTTTGGCGGAATTGATTTTTTAAATACGCAGCAAATGCCTATGTCGTGAAAAACATCAATAAGACTCAAAGGTACACTAAAATAAATTTTTAGCGGCACCATCAGGTCTCGTATCTCACTGAACACCCGCACTTACATCGACAAGAGGAACTTTTGTCGAAGGCTCTCAATTTGGGGTCTGCCTTCGAGAAAAGATAAATCCTATCGCTTTAAACATACTAACGTAATCGTACATAATTTCTATAATTTTTCGTCGTGAAAGCCTACTTCTGCCGAGGATAAAGCTAAAAGTGCGAGCGCGCGTCAAGTCCCTTTTTCCGAGATTTGGTGATATCGATGCAATTGAGCATAGACAAAAAAATATGAACACGACTGATGACGTGTAGTAATGAGAAAATTGTACGAATATAAATTCTTCTTGATCATGATAAGATTAAAACGACACCTGCATGCAAATAATGCAGAAAAGATAATGTTTCAACAAGACAAAGGCAAACGCATGTAAATAGAACTGCTTTTTATCTCAAGACACTACAGCATTTTTTTGTCTTTGCACATAAGCAAACTCATTTTGTTTTTTATTATTATTATTATTTTTATTATTTTTTTCGACGATTATGTTTTTATTTTCCTTTTTTAATGTTTTTTTTTTATCGCGTAATAAAATACGGAATCTTAGAACAGTAAACAAGTAGGAGCATTTATAGCTAGTAGTCAGCCATATGGAGAAAACCGTAATAAACTATGAATAAACATTGATAAAAGTCTATATATATAATGGAAGACACATATATAAAAATTATATATATACATAAATATATATTTTAAATGGTATATTTGGAGAAATTGCGATTATTGTTTTTTGAGATGCTAAGAAGGTATAGGAGGGCAAGAAGCGTGCGAATAGTGTTGCCAACTCTGTCGACGTTGATCTTTAAGATAACGATGATGAAATAAAAAGAAAAAAATTGCGAATACATGCGAGATCGAGACTCGCGCCTCGTCTTCGCGACGTTGTTTTTCCGAAACGACCTTTTTTTCTAACTTTTGTGCTTGATGACAAAGCAACGTTAGTTACGTGGCGCAGACAAGGTGTCGACTCGAGGAGACGAAAGATGAAATATAAGCTGTAACTGTGACTTTGCGGATCGTGGGGGGCAGGCTGTACCCAAATTACCTACCGAGTAACTTCGCAGCAAAACCGCCAATTAAAGAGAAAATTTTTAATTTCCGCGCGTTCGCGTTGCCAGGGAGAACCGCTAACTGTATTTATTGAAAGTCCAAGAGAAGTGCAGCCCGCTCACCCGAGATCCCCGCGCGTCAAAGCGTCACTGTGATCTCGTAATTATTAATAGATATCTAATTATAATAACGAATAATCGTATTGAATATTGTAACGTTCCTCCTTTTTATATTCCCATCCAAAAGAAAATCCCTCTGTCACCACATCCCCCGTCCATTGAAACTTCGAAATCAATCGAGTCAAACGTGACTACACGTCATTGCTTATGCTTTACGTGAAAATCCCTGTCCCTCTTTCAAAAATCCTTCTGATAGATTTTTTCAGTTACACATCCCCCTGTACGAATCGGTACGTTTGTTGTAACCGTACTTTAAAAATACAAACTTTCAAATGATCTCTCGAAGGCATCGATTGCTAGGCGAGTTTGCATTTTTCTGGTGTCTTTCGTCCGGCAGTGATTATTACTTTTTTTATTGTACTTCTTATGAAACTTGGACTAACGCTATTGCTCTTCCTTTTTTGCACCATCTCCGGAATCCATTTGAAGCGGAGAAAAGAGAATAAAGAAAAGGACGAAAGGCACCGGTTCTCATCGACCACCTCAATTGAAGCGTGTTCTTCGATATTGCGTTATTATATAGCTAGTTTATTGTCATTTTTATTATATTATTATTGATAATTGCTATTATTATTACTATTAGTACTGATAATTTTTCTCTGAGGATCGCATGCGTATCTATTTTTATATAAAAAAATCGATTATTTCTTTTCGCTAATGATCATCAAAAAATCATGAGAACATTGTAACACTGTATGGCAAATAAGGACTTACAGGTTTTTTCACTGCTCTAAATTCCGGCGCTAGAGATAATCGACTAGTCTTAACTGGACAAAGCATTGAGATTTTTTTTTACAGTGAATATTCGCTTATAAGATTGAGATTTGTTTCTGATACTCTCTACGTACTGTTCTCCATTTTACTGACATTGCGAATAATAACAGAGCCCGAATCTCTCGACGGACGGAGCTGCACTCATGATCTTTTCTCTGACGATGTTCAACAGTATTTTGTAAAAAAATTAATTTCTCGTTGAACAGATTTACATTTGTAAGTGATGCTAACCGAAATATGAGTTATTCGTCCGTCTGCTGAGCGGCCAATTATTATTATTTTTTTTTTAATCGACGCAACTTTTTTGTGAAAGAAAAGAGAGAACGTTTTTCTACTGTTAATAAATTATTGTAGTATTGTCATAGAAAGATGCATTAATTTTTTCGTCAGTATTTCGAGCAAAGTCTCGTTTCACTTCCCTTTTATACACTGCCGTCGTGTCGAAATGAAACTCATTTCAAACAAATCATTCAAAGTATTAAAGAGGTAACGTGAAAAATCACTCAATCAAATTCCGTCTTTGGCGCACAATAGAAAGATACGGTGTACGCGTTTACAGACGTATTAAAAAGATGCTCTTAAAGGACGCGATCTTCTAAGACCTCAAAAAAAATTGTTTTTTATTACATTGCTCAGACTGACTTAAGTTTGCCATAAAGCGAATGAGCGCTAAGGAAAGTTCGCAATCAATTGCTCTAACTCTTAAAAGGTGCCAAGTGTAGCACGCGTGCGTTTCGGGTCGCTTTTGCGTGTTCTACTTTCTTTTTCGTTATTATAATTTTTCTCATCACACACTTTCCTTTTTAGTTTGGCTGTCGTTGATTGACAACAGGTCGATCACTTTAGGGAAGGGTTATTTTTGTTTACACCTTCTTTTATTTTATTTTTATTTTTTTTTTATCTGGAAACTTCAATTGACCGTGAAAGCGTTACCTGCAGCCAAATATTTGCGAACCATTTCTTTTTCTTTGTTCTTAGCAGACCAGCTTGTTTGATTTGATGCTCTCGATTGCGACAAAGCCCGTATTTTTGTCTGTTCTGAAGAAAATAAAAAAGAAAAAGAAAGGCGTGTGTGCGTATTATATTTTTTGAAAAAACTAAACGATAAAAATCATGTATTATCGAGCTAACGAAAACTGCGTCAATTGATTCGATTGCCTCCAAAAGGAAAAAAGGTAAAAAGAAAACGATTTAAGCAAAATAAAAAAAAAGAGTAAGTGAAAAGAAAAACGAGTGCTAGCGCGAGTTCTCTCAAGCCGTCATCGAGCTCGCAAAAATGCCTTGTGATAGAGTCTGGACTTATGCTTTTTAATCGTGGCTTAATCCGATTTTAGAGTCAAAAGAAAGAACGAAACGAATATACAAAATTAAAAATATACTGTTATCGAGCAGAAAGGATAATCGTAAAATGTTGGGATCGCAAAAAAGTAGTGAAAGATAAAGTGGAAAAAGGAAATTTAAGAGAAAATTTATTGAGATAAAATTTCGTCCAGCAGACCAATCCAAAGAAGCGACCAAATAAACCGAGATGATGGATGACGTAGTTGTGAGCTTTTGCGAGACGTGCTTGAGACGTTTTTCTATACGAAATAAATAAATAATTAAACGAAACATGTGCATACAGAGTAAAATTTCCGAAAGCAAAGAAAGAACACAGCGGTTACGTGATAGTTGTACGTCTTAACGACCACAGTCCCGCTATTATTTTCAGCATTTGTTTTGCATTTTTTTTATATTACACGAATGTAAGAATTTATACTATTATTTTTGTTTGTTTGTTTTTTATGATTTTTTTTTTGGATTTTCTCTTTTCCCCAACTGTTCTCGCCCTCCCTTTTCCTCCCTTGCTCCTTCCTTTTGGGTTCGTGTACTCGCGATAACAATAAAGTATCCTTTTATCGGTTTTGCTCGCTATCTAAATAGGATGCGATCGACAAAATTGTAAAACGATCGACAGAGAGCGCATAGACGCAGGAATAAAGGCAGTCGCAAAAACAACATACGAATAAAATGCGTTATATATAATATGTACGCGGGACAAAGCTAACGAGGTAAGGGACTCGATTTTACGATGCTGTGTTATTTAAGTCACTAAAAAGACCATATGTTATTGCTACTTTTATTTTATTTTATGAACACAATTTTTCATGTTATTAATATTATTGATCATATGATTTTTTTTATATGCACGTTAGGTGCGACACACTTATAATTAATATTACTATTTTAATTTTTATGCGTAACGATTAACTCTGTCACTGTACTTGCGATTGTAATTCTTTCTCTGTCGATGCATGATTTTATTATCTGCCCGACATCCTCCCGCTCCGGTCCTCAACATTCTCTTTAACTTTACATAAATTTTACTTTCTTATATCATTCTTTTCGTTTATTTTGTACCTTTTATTAATTGCGATCTTTATTTTCTTTTGCGTCCGCTGTCCACGTCTGCATACTCGTGACACGGCCTAAAACATTGGAAAAAAAATGAAACTTTTTAAAAGCGCCGAACAATTTTGCAGATCCTTTGACGGATATGAAAAATGGTAAACGAGAATTAAGAAAAATAAAACGAAGAAAAGCGATACGTGTAGATGTACACACGGGCAGGGGGCATCTCTCCGCTACCCGCATGTCTTTCATTGTACAGATTTTTTCACTTTTATATAGTTATAATATTGTAAACGTTACAACGTCGATAATTACGTCGTTGGCTAAGGCCATCGTATTATTATTGTACTTGATTTTTTTATTGAATAAATGTGAACACGCCGAAAAAAGTTTTAAATTATTAAAACCATTCTACTCCTATCCTTTACTTATCACAAATTCATTCTTTTATACATGTTCGAGTTTTTATTCTATTATAGGCAAAGTTTATTTTACTGAAAAATCATGAATTGAATCTGATGAAAGTAATTTTCTAAAGTAATCTGATGAACGTAATTTTTTAAATTTTTATTAACATTTCAATAATTTTCATAAATACCCATATTAAATAATCTTTTTATAATTTTATAAAGACATATCATTTCCTTATACATACGAAAACGTACGTATTCGTTTGCAAAAAACTTTGTCTAGCTGATTTTTCAAGTTAATAATAAAATAATGATACTTTAACGTTGCTATAAAATAAACGAATCCGAAAAATACATTAAAAAATATATTTTAGTTTAAAATGACTTTACAATATCGAAGACGCAGCAAATAATCGTACCTGCAGCCGAGCGATATTCCACTTTGACGAAAGGCGAAGTGTCGGCAGAACGGGGATGCTTGCCACCTACATCGCCGCGCGCAGGAAGCCCATCGCGGAGACGCGGAAGTGGCACACCGCGCAGGCACGGCGAAGGACTGCAGCCGAATGCTCGGAGTTACCCTAATGGGTTTCCCGAGCCGTGCCATCTGGGAAGCTCATTACTAAGGGATGTAACCGCAAACCAATCAGCTCCGCGCCAATTCGGCCCGAAGCGAGCCGCAGCGAGCTCCGCACCGCAAAGACGCTCCTAGCCTGATTATGGATTAGAGGCTCGCGCAGGACCGGCGGGAGGCGGCAAAGTAATCGCATAACGCGTCAACTTCAGTGCCGTGCGACGCGCCCGGCTCGGAGGACTTGCACATCCCTCTTTGAACGGTCGCGCTGAGCGCAAATGGCGCGCCGTGCATTAATTTTCTGATAATCCGGTGCGGTTATCGAGAGAGTTACCGCTTTCGCTAAAGCGACTACTGTCATTTGCAATTGAGCGTATTGAGATACATTGAGCAATAAAGCTTAGTTTCAGTAGATGATAGCCCCAACATCGATGACACTTTTCAGAATGTCCAATTAGCTATTAAAAAAGAAACATTTCTCGGCACCCTTTTTTCATGACGATATTCTAATTTTCTTTTTTCCGTATTAGATTTTTCGTTAATAAAAAAATCCTGGAGCTGTCTTGCCAGTACGAAATTCATTGGTCAGCAGTTTTAAATAAAGGAATTTAAAAAAATTTTTTTTTTTTATATAAATTAATTAACGGAGTCATTGTCAATAATTCAATAATTAATATTGGGATAATATCCTTAAATATTTGTATACATAATTTATTTTGAATTTTAAATCAATTCATTTTTTCATTATTAGAGCTGCACATGTCCTGGAAAATAAGAGTGGCCAGCATCAAGTAAAGTTTTTTAAAAATTCCAAAAAACATACTTTTGATTAACAAAAAACGTAATCTTCTGTGACAGGAAGCACCGCATAGTTTAATGCTTTAATATAAAATGTAGTTTTGTTTTAAATGCAAATAAAGAGAGAGAATGTAATTTACATGTATACGACAGCAAAATGATTACATTTGTCTCTGCAATTTTAATTGCACGCAGCGTCACCCTTGTAACGAATTGATTAAAGCAGCATTATTCGGAGTTTCGCGTTAAAAGGGCATCGATCGGTGTAATCCGCGTTGGATGCTGCCGCGAGCGAAATCTATGCGCAATCAAAACGAAGCTATAAAAAAAAGAGTGGAGCTGAAGGGAACTCATCCAAAAGGCATGACGCGTTTGCGTAAAGGGATCAATCAAAGGGCACGGATATTCGCACTGCACCCTCGTTCACTCGGCCGTAACGCACGCGAATAAATTGCCGGCGTTGCACCTGCGGCTCCGCTCGTACACGTGAGTGCATTGCTAGGATTTTGAGATTACAGTTTAAAAAGCAATGGAGTAAAAACGCGGGTGTTCGTCTCTCTCTTCCTCACTCACTCTCATTCGCTCTCTCTCTCTCTCTCTCTCCCTCCCTCCCTTTCTTTCTCCCTTTCGCTGGGAAACCCCACAGTGCAGATGTCTTCAAAGCGCGCGTGTCACTGCAATCGGCCTGCATCCATATGCAGATCCCTATTGATATGACAACATTTACATATATTGCATATTCGCCTTCGGGCAAGATAGCCCGCTCGCGAGTGGCCAATTCCCTATTGTTAGCTTTCAGCCACCAGTGCGTTTGATTGACATTATTGGTAGCGCATTGCTGACACCAGATTACATTTCTATTTGCATACATTCCCGCGCAAGTGCTCGACGGGTCTCCCTGTTTCTCGTTTGCGATTTTGTTGAACTTTTTGCCATCACGCGCCACGGTACGTGTTCAAATCACCAAAAAGTGATACGTTCGATTACATTTTGTTATGTAAAATTAAAGGAAGAAGGTATATTGCTAAATTTTAAATTTGGATTTATCCATTTAGCAATATAAAGTAGAAGTGAAGCAATTTTTTTAATACTTACTACATACCTTTTTTTATGAATAGGTATAATATGAATTAGCTGTGTTGTAATAAAGAATATACAAACATTTGTTTTTCATTTAAACGATATTTACAACTCATGCGTATATTTTAATATTAATTTATTTTTCCTTTAAACTTTTTCTCTAGAAGTAAGGGAAAAAACCAGTGTAATTAACGATTCCAGAAAACGGGGGAAATAAGCTTGTAACGTCAATGATTAATCAAAAGCAGCAGATCACGCGCAAAGGGCCCTGCTCTTTATATACAAGCAGAATTGTCTTTGATTATATGTCATTACGTTACGCGGAAGCCCTTTTAATTTTAATGCAAGTGCAAAGCACGGCAGTAGCGGGAAATGGTGATGCTGTTCATAATTGGATTTCAGACTTTAAATTACATCGAGCTTTGTTTGATCCACGGGTAACGGACCATTTTTTTAGCCTTCGCATGGAAAAGAACAAAAGATAAAGGCCAGCGCAATTATTTTGATATTGACGTGTGTACGCGGGAAACGATATTGAAAAATTGAAGATAATTCGATTTTTCGGCGAATTTATATGAAAATGGTGCGTTACATCGTCACTGCTACAATTTTCCAGCGGTATCGTTACAGCTTATTGCTGGACAACCCTTCAGGGGATCATGGAAGGTACATGGAAATTTCCTCTTTCAAAGGGTTCTCTCAAAAGCAATATTACGAAATATGATTGTTTTTCATATTACACAAATTTTGAATTCCAATTATCGTTCGTCTGCCAGTGTATGCATTAAAAACCATAATGCAATATTTCGAAATCACTCTCTATGTAAATATAAATTTTATGTTAAATTAATACGAATATAGCTGTCAAGAGATCTTTCCAATAAAGGACCAATGTTTGCAATTCTAATAGTTTCCACAAACGTAGCACATGTTGAAACTGAACGAAAATATTAAATAAATAATTGTAATTAACGCTGTACATGTAGGTACTCTCTATTAATGATCGACACAAAAGTTAAATGTATATTAAATTTAAATATTAAGTAAACTCTTTCAAATATTATTCAACTCGTTTACATGAATGCAATATCTGTAGCATTAAAATAAAGTTTTTAAAATATTCAATTTTTTGACGTTTTTGTTTATATTTTCAATTATATTTTCAAATTACATTTTTTATCCTTGAACTCTCTCAATACTATTTTAATATTGCAGAGAGGAAAGAATCGAAGCGAGCACAAGCTATACTTTTAAAAGTAAGGGCATTTGATTTGATTCGCTTGAAAGCTATTAATACATTTTTAATGTAGGTTAACGTCGTAAATGTTACTTACTTCCGAATACTTAGAAGAACAAGTTTACATTATCGCTTAAATTTATGAATAAAATATTTTCACTTATCATCTCGTCAGTAGCCTACAATTTACGCCGTCAAAATTACTTGAAATAATAAGTTATTGATTTAAATTCCAAGTAAACACTCGAATTTATAAATAAATATACACTTATTTATTCTCAATTAATTTGATTGATCATATAATTGCTTTCTCTTAGTTATCAACTTTGATGCTTTTGCATAATGTAGCTGCCTCAACGGTTACATAACTGACGGAAGTTTTTTTATTATCCATATATTATATTCAGTTAGTAAGGGCTGCAGTCATTTGTTTTCTTTTAAAATATTTGGGACTTGTGAAAAAAAAAACAATTTAATCAAAAGAAGGTGTAGGAAAAGCGGTGAATCTTCAGATTATGAATCGGAGATTATGATAATGTATTATCCAATTAAACGACTAAACAAATAAAAAAAAAAAAAAAAAAAGAAATGACATATAAAAATGCATTTTGGGTGCAAAATAAAAAAGGAATTGTTATTCATTAATATTAAATTTTTTAAGTATTAAAGTACAAGGGTAACGAACTTATTTTTGAAAACTCGAATTCAAATCATAGATCTGTTGTTTTCCAAACATTTGTGTACACTTAACAAAGAAAATGAAGAATTCGATTTGAGAAAATTTAAAAAATTTGAAAAGCTGAAACGACCATTTCAAGAATGCATTCAGCAGTGATTCAGTTTTCTGTATTCAGTAAAGCGACACGCGCGCACCACTGCGTGGAGTCAAGAAAAATGCACGAACCACGCATGTGTACTTATGCCAAACTGTCCTTTTTAGTGCGTTTATAAAGTGTTGAAATATTCGAACGCAGTAAATCCTTCGCGCGCCCCATTGATGTTTTTTTTTTCTTTTCTTTTTTAACGCAGCCAGGCACCGCATGAATCACGCTGTGTATATACGCCGGCACAGCGAATAAGTGATATTGCCGCTCTAAGAGGAGGAAAAAAAAAGAGAGAAAAAAAGATGGCCGATAAAGACCGGGCGACAGGCCGTCTGGCAACACACCGAGCACGTGTTTTGCTCTTATACGGCGTCACTTTTATAAGCTGGCTAGCGTTAGCGAGACAACCGCTGATTACGACTTTTTAATAAAGAAAATATCCTTACTTCGTGTATCTTCGACGTAATTTATAGTAACATCTTAATAAGTGAACTTTTTAATTTGTATTTTTTTTTTTATTTTATGCAAAGATCAACTTTGCGAAGCTGACTTATTTTAAGAGAAATTGATCGGCATTCCATCGTAATTGCAAGGTGAATTAAGAAGTACCTCTGCGCATTATCAATTCAGAATTCGAGAGCTAAATTGTGCAACGGATCTTACGTCCGAACTCGAGCCAACCGCACTTGAGATGCGCCTCCTCTAAAACGCCGGCACTCGGGGGTATACTCCGCGTTACATTCACCTAATCCATATATACACGGTTTTGCGAAACAGTCGAGTGCTCGACACACCTACCTGGCGTCGCGGTTAAGTACACCTGCGTACACAAGTTCGCAGCGATCATTGTGGCAGTTTGCACCGGGAACTTGGGGGCAGGTTACGCGAGCTTTGTATCGCAACTGCACTCCCACGCGGCTTCTAAGCAGTTTCAAGCGTTCTGGAACTTTGTCTTCTAAAACAGACAGCTGCTGAGAATACAATGCGAAAAACGCTGCCAACTGCGCTGTGCTTTCTTATAGAGATGGTGGGAAGGATGTCCATCTCGGAAATTTTATCGGGAAATCGAGTAAGCTTCGTTACTATAAGATTGACAAAACTTAAAGTTGTGCAGATGATCGTGATTTTTATACTCGGAGTCTAAATATACACTTTTATATCAAAAACTGAGAAAAAATTGTTTAGCGATACAAATGATCTCAAAATCTTGGATTTAAATAAAAGTACATCTAGCCATAAATTAAAAGAATGGATTATGAGAAGTATCTTCTAAAAAGTAAGCTAAACCATTCAAGTGATAGTACTTGATTTTGTATGAAATACAAGAACACAAGTTCAATAAATATAAAAATGTGTTACTAAATATTATAGATTACTGTTATATTAAAATATTATAGTTTAAGGGAATTATATTATGTAAAAAGCAAGAATAAAATACAGGGTGAGATCAGAGGAATTAATGAATAAATGGTTAAGGTAAATTAAAACTGCTTTATTCAATATGAGTATGTCTAGTCTTGACGAGAAGCCGGGCGCGACTAATTTCGATCTGGCGATTACCGGGCCTCCTCTCCGCCGTCGTTGCCCCTCT
>JAXIUT010000048.1:4276758-4287359 GCA_035586675.1 Eurytoma californica
TTGTATGAAATACAAGAACACAAGTTCAATAAATATAAAAATGTGTTACTAAATATTATAGATTACTGTTATATTAAGATATTATAGTTTAAGGGAATTATATTAATTGTTATGTTAGTATCTTACTCTGGTTAAAATAAATAAAATAAATAAACAAAGCTTTCTCTGTGAGAAAGTAAAATTAGCGATACATAAGTTTAGCCAGAAATGCCTTTCGATAAAACCTAACGTTGAATAATAGTATTAATTGAAAAGTGAATGCAAAAAATCAGTGTATCATCACCCCCCGATACCAATAGCACTGCAAGCGTCGGGCATAAACGAGGTGCCCAGAGCTTTAATTATCGTCGAAACTTATCAACGTCAAGCACCCGCGCTCCGGGACAAACGCGACGCGGGACTCGGCGATTTCGCGCGCTTTCACTCGCACTCGCGGGCTCGCCGGCTCGTTTTCGCGCCACACCCCCGCGCGAAACATTTGCATCCGCGCCGTCATTAGCATAGGGCCTAGAGACTATCTCTCTCTCGCTCGCCCGGCGGCCGCGGGATCTAGCGCGAGCGAGCGCGCACCAAAATGAGTTATTGCCGGAAGGGGTGAATTATGCGCGGAATTATTCGAGCGCCGAATTTATGCGCCTCGCGCCAAGTGTGCCGCCTTCGCGTTTCTGCCCCAGAGTCAAGTGATATTAATTGCTGTCTATTTGGCCGGCGAAGGTCTTATACACCAACCCCTGTTTGTGCGGCCATCTATTTCGCCCTCTCTGTCTCTCTTAAAAGAGAGTTATTTATTGTTTTCTTGATCGCTGCACCGATGGCAAAAAGAGGAGGCTCGCGAGTCCGTCGCTTTTGCATATCTCAGTTAACGTCGACTGCGCGCTGTTTCGTCGTTTGACATTGTGATTAGAGAAAAATATTGAGTGCTACTTTTTAATGATCTTCAAAAATAAGCTGACAAGTTTTGTTTGTCAAAATTGGATGTTAAGTAAAAAATACAATAAAACTGGAACGGATTCAAAAATCATGTGAAGTAGTTCTTACACTTTACCTTTCAGACAGTACCTTCGTTAAAAAAACGCTAAATTGAAAAAAGAAAAAATCGCTAACTCTATCCGACAGATCGAATGGAATTTTTCGTGTAAAAATAGTTCGATTGAAATACCTTCGAACGAGCCTCACCTCGATCAGCATGATTCGCTGTAACAAAGGCGACACTTCACTTCAGAAAGATCCTCGCGCGATTCTCTTACAAAAAAAAAAAAAAAATGCCCGCCACCCCCCGACAATCGACGACGAGGCATTATGACTGGGGCGTGAGCTCGCGCTCGAAAAAGCGAGCCACCGGTAATCCGATCTGCGCGCTCGATCAATAGCACTCGATACCTTTCAGTCGGCGTTAATAAATGAGCGGCTGTCGAATACGCCCCCGTGCGCGTGTCCCCCGGGCCCCGGCGGCGGTATACGTGTTTGCATATTACGAGCGAACCGCCGGCTAATTACGGAGCCGCGCGGCGAACGGGCCGGCCTTATCGGGCGCGCGCAAGCCACGGTGCCTGTTGCGCAACGGCGCGCACCTCTTTGTCGCCGCGCGCTCGTGCGCTTTGTGTTTGCACTTCGGCGGGACCGCGTAAATTCGCTCATTTTTTACTGCTACTGCAGCGGTGTATTTTAACAACGTAATCACCCACCCGCCGTTTTATACCTCGCTGTATCGCGATGGAGCGGAATTCCGAAAAGCCCGTTTGCATTGTTGCCACATTGGGACTTGATTTTTTTTTCCTTTATCAAAAATGTGGCGTAGTACTGTTTTCGATTTATTATTTTAATTGTTTTTTAATAAATCGCGTTGAGTGCAAAAGTTACCAATGTGGCAATAAGCAGCTTTCATTTGCGGACATTTAATTTTCCATCAACCACCTTTTCACTCGGGTTTTTACTTTCACGCGCTGCAGTACTTGTGTTTCTGTGAACCAGATACTTTACCGTGAATTCTCATGTCACATCGGTGAGAGCCTGAGTTTAATACGATGCCGTGTTCGCCGGACAAAAAGATCCGGTAACTGGGAAAAATTGAAGACAGAAATTTGAATACTATGAGAAAAGCTGCTACTAAAAACTTCCTTGATGATGTTGTATCGTATATAAGAAAAATCATTAGGTGGAATGCAGAATTAATTAATAACTTTGAATAAAAAACCTGTTCTTTTATTAGAACTAATGTGACATGAGAAAAGTTTAAACACTTTTTTTTAATGAACATTTTAAATAAATTAAGTTAATTAAACAAAGATATAAAGATATTTTGATTGATGACCTCTTAAATTTGATTACATAACAAAAATAATCAATTAAAAAATAAGAATATACTTCGATTTCAATAAAAATGCAAGTACGTAAATAACGTTTCTTAATCAAATGCATATTAATTAATCCATCAAATAATTTTTAAACGTTCCAATGCAGTGTTATAATATATAATGATCATTATAGGTATGTACTTATATACATTACGTATTACGCACATCGCGTACTCTACTTTTCAAATTTCAAAATGTATTATATATACAGTTATCTCCATTTAAAAATTTATTATTACGGTAAAAATCCAGAAATGAAAACTTTACGAATTATCGGTTTTCGCTTTAGACTTTATAAGGTATAATTTAGATGCTCAACATATGTTCTGTAAAGGAAGTGCAAGAAGATTGGCTTTTCACACGATTTTAAGCGCGCATGCAATAAGGGTGAACATTCAAAGGCAACTTATACGCTAAGAGCGTATAATTAGCTTTTCACGCCATTTAAACTCTTTGAAATTTAGTAGTTAGAAATAAAAAATCTGAAATTACAAGTTTTACCAGTCTTGCGATTTTCAAATCACAAACGTTAGGTCACCTGCCGCGCCAACGCTCCCCCTCGAACAACGCCTTGCCGGTCTTGAATATCCGTCCTGCTTTGCCAGCAATGGAGGTAAACCAACATCCCGCACAAACATCTTTAATTTTTTAAAACCAAATCTATAATTACACAAGTTTCATTTGAAATAAAATTAGAGTTTCAAATACTTCGCAATGCAAAAAGTGCACTCGGCAGGTGTCTCATCCAATTTTTAAGTAAAATCACGCCGATGCGTTGTGTGCAGTGTACAAAAAAGCATCCAAGACCTGCCAAGTGCATGAAATAATGGCAGGGTCGGAACTTGATCGGCCACGCACTCTCGGGAAGCGTCGGTACAGCGCCGCGGGTCGGAATCGACACGCGAGTCTTACCCTGGCAAAAACGGGCCTCGTGGGTTCTTCACCCCCCGCCCCCGACGGGGGGAAGCTCGCACCCCGCTCGGGCCGTGAGAGCGCGGCTCGCGGGCGAGCCGGAGGGAGGAAGGGGGAGAAAGAGTGGGCGTGAGGAGGGCGAAAAGTGTGCGCGGGCGCGAGAAAGCCCAGCGACGTTTGACAATCGGGTGGGAGGCGGCGGCGTAATTACAGCGCGTTTAAATGGCGCGCGAACCGAGACAGAAGGAAACCTCGCATTCGCACGGACACGCGTCGCCGTCTATTATGATGCATGGGAGTCGAATTTCAACCCCATCGAGGCTAGCCGCAAAGTCCCCTGCCCTAATGATAGCCTCTCTCTTTCTCTTGTCCCGCGCGTATGCGCCGCGAGCGTAAACGCGCGGCTACGCGTCGCCGACACTGTGTAATCATTACCCACCACCTCGACACCGAGCGTCTGTTTCCCATTTCAAAAGCACAGTCGATAACTTTTTTTATTCTTCGCATTTTGCTAGAATAATCTTTTGAAAGACGGTGGCCAGATCTCTTAATTATTCTTTAAGATGATTCTGTAGGTTTTATCTTTTTACGTGTAAAAAATTTTAATTAAGGGACGTTTTTCAACACTGGAAAGTTTTATATGAAAAGCACCGTAAAAATAGCCCAGATTTTCTCGTAAAAATTACAAAGCTTTCCCAGCAGAAATTCAAACAAACCGTCCCACATTACATTTATTCACGTGTTTTTACGAGAAAAATCTCCCAGTACGGCTTAATCAAAAAAGCGATAATTGTATTATACTAGAGTCACTATTAAAGGTGTTTAATTTTCGATGAAAACTACTTGGTAAAAATTTCGTGAAATAATTAATAGACAAAACTTGAAGCTTTTCTTTTTTTAAAAACTAGAAGATTTGTTTAATTTATTATTTCTTTAATGAAATTAACCTAAGTAATTTTTACTTCCACTCCAGTGCAATTAAAATTTGTTTAATAATAAAAATTCATCACTTTGAGGATTATTTGAAAAGTAATTTATTTCGAGAGCGTCCGAGCTTTCTCATACAGAGGAAGTATAAAAGCAACGTAAATTGCAGGTCTTCATTGTTCCCGTTCGCCTGCAAAGAAAAGCATCGCGCGGGGCAAAAAGTTTGTTGCAAAGTTGAGCGCGCAACAATCCAAAACTAGCTGGGGCGGGAAATTCAAGAAACGAGCGCCGAAAGAGAGAAAGGCCAGCGGCGGAGTTGGGGAATTTAATCTTGACGAAGACTGCGAAGTGCGCGGGTCAATTATTTCCACGGTGGCCGAGCGGAGCTTAGCCGGTGTACAATTCGGAGGCGGGCTCGGACGAGGCGCCGCCGACAGCGGTACACGCAGCACCAGACGGCTGTTCCGTGTTCTGCTCCCGCGCAATTTCCCGGAGTGTGTCCTCACTTCCGGAGACGGACCGACGAGTCCAGCGACCGGGCCGGACTTATTATAAGAGGGATGGAACGCAGTGGCAGCCCCCGGGGCAACGCCGGCCCCCGGATCATTTTCACTCGGCCCGGGGGAGGGGGATCCTCATTGCGACGCGTAATTACCGCCACGGTAGATTAGCCGCGGGTTCCTCGATTATCGTCTTGGCCGGACCACCTCTTTTCCTGCCTCGACGACGCGCTAAGCGACGGACGGACCCTCGCCGTCGGCGCGGACGCAGACTTGTACGCGCGATTGTATTGTTTTCACTTAGCCGTTCCGGGGAACAATCGAGACGGATGAAACTCGCGCGGAAATTGGATGAGGTATCCGAGGACCTTGCGCTCGAGCCCCGAGCCCGACTCCCCGTGTCGATTTAGATAATTGAGTTTACTTAATCAGCGCTAGAGCGATGCTTCCGTCCGCTCGACTTCCTAGAGCTTCCAATTTTTCACTGGCTTATGAGCCAGTTAGCAATCAAGAACAATTGTATTCTAGCGAGGGGCTTGCGCACGTATATGTCCTGCATATATGCTGAAGACATTTATGTGTCTAGTCCGAATTTCCAGCACAGTTCAATTCTCTCGTGAAAAAATTAATAATAAAAATAGTATAATGGCAATTTAATTAAAGATTTTTTTATCTAAAATAATGAACCCGCATTTTCATCAATTCTCCTCGGACATTGTTTAGCCCAGTAATGGTGCATGCACTTCTAAAAACATTAATTACTCAGAAAAGAAAAGTTATTAATTTACTCTGATCTGGACTCGAATTTAGTGAAATTCTACTAGAAGTCAGTGAAATTTCACTGTTTCACTTTTAGAGGGTAACTGATTGATATGAAAATCACAATTTTTTCACCGGAACGCCGTACGAATAGTTTTTAAACAAGCTGACTTTGCTATTTCCATTTTATTTAAATTTTGGTTATTAACAATCAACAAAAAATCTTGCTGGAATATTCCGGCAAATTAAAAAATCTAGAATTAAATTTTTCATTAAAACCTATCTACAGCCTTTGAATCATCCATCCGATTAAAATATTTACTAAAACCGATCGACGGGCTGAATTACTCCCCGATCAAACCACACGCGTACTGTCTGCGCACACAAAGCGGCGCTCGGGGTATCGTCCCGAGAAAGCTCTATTTGAATTTTAAACGAGCCAAAGCAGATTAAAATTTCACACGTAGGACCCCGTCGCGTGGCGTTACCGCGTCACCGCCTAGATTACCCGTGCGCCCCGACCAAAAAAAAAGGAAAGAAAACACGAAATCCTGGACGAGCGCGGCGCGAGACGGCTTTGCCACCCGATCCGCCGACTGAAAAAAAAAGAGCGCGCCCGGGAGAAAATCCCCGCCGGCGGCGATGATACGAAAATACTGGCACGCGACGCGCACGATTGATCCGGGCCACGTGGCGGCGTCAATGCCGCAATCGGCGCGGCGTCTAATGCGTTATTTACGGTCGGTTTAAAGGCGGTCAGCGCGGGCGCGTCCCGGCCGGTCCTTTGTGAGCGAAAAAAATTCGCAAGCTCGCGGGATTTGCCAAGGAGACCCCGAGCCCAGCCATTGTCCGCGCGGGCGCGTCTTATCGCGCGGACCTACGCCTGGCCCTCGCGAAATTGAAAACGGGGATTATGGGGCGCGAATTTCTCCGTTGCGGAGTTTGACGTGGTTCTGATGAGCGCGGCTTTCGCTCCTCTTTCATTTCTTCGGGTCGACGGTGAGTGTCGGACGGGCGGCGCGTGATGCTGTCGATCACACGAAAAAAAGACGCGCGCGCCCGCTTTGAAATGGGAAGATCGATCGGTGCAAAAAAGGTAAGCCGCACGCGCCGCGCGGGATGAATTTACAATGGGATGGCTGCCGAGGCTGGTGTAGACTTTTTGAGGGATATGAAAATCATGAGGCATGAAAGAATGACGGCAGTGGGAAAAAAAAACGGTGTAGATTGATTTCTTTTTATGACGACATTGAGTGCGTAACTGTGTGCATAAAAATTAATCCAAAAACATTTCATTTTATAAAATTAATATTTTATTAATTATTTAAGTTCCTTTTTCATTTGTAAATAGTATATTCAAAACTAACTCAACCTAATTTGAATTTGAGCGTCAAAAAAAGTGAACGACTTTATACTGCAGTAAATTAAGACGGTATTCAGCAAATACACTGGGACTAATCACAATAAGCGCCCCTTTAAATTTAATAAGCAGAATCTGCCATTTGTCCGAAGGCAGCAATAAATTCATTTGTATCGAAAAGCACATTAGCCGGCAATTTCTCGACTCACCCTCCCCGGCCGAGGGAAGAAAAAATAGCCGGGTCGTCGCGCGCGTTCGATTCACCGCGGGCTGAAATATGGCTCGAAATAAAAAGTCGCATAATGCCGTCCGCGGCGCGCTCGTAACGAAGGCGGGAAGCGATGCATCCCAACAGAAAATCTCTCAGGTCTCGGCCGCCCCCTCGGAGATTATCCCCCTTGGTAACCCCCCGCGCGCATAGGTACGTGTTGCGCTTGTCCTCGGCGCATTCTTCGCACGTCCCACTGTGATTTTGTTCTTCCATATTTTTTCCTTCCCTGCGCCGGGGCCACAATGCGATAATCTCTAAGTGGTGTACCTGCGCGACCGTGAGTCGATTGCACAATGAGGCGCCGGCTTTCTTCACCCGTTTTCATCACTTCATTAAAAGTGTATTGCTGGCGGGATTCGATATTACGCCGAGGACGACCCTTCATCTTATAATAGAGTCGCTTCATTTTACAAATATGGCTTGTTATCAAACGAGAGTAATTTTTTCTTTAAAAAAAGAAAGAGTCAAGTATTTCAGTTGATTTTTAATACGCTATGCGTAATGCGCAACTTTTTAATCACCGTATTTAAAGCGCAAGAAAGTCGCACGTTTGATAGGACATGCGCAGAAAGAAAAAGTGTGAAAAATACACGTTTTATGCTTTCATAATATTTATTAATTAAATATAAATTAATAACCCACTGAATTCAATTTGGCCTTTCATAAACAAATGGTACATATATTATAATTTCAACTGATAACTCCTTCACTTATTAATATTGAAATATGATAGGCTCGACTGTAAGGCACTTAAAACAGATAAAACCGAAATTTATGTGCTTCACTCGCCTCTATTATAAGCGTGTTATATATTGTTCTTGAAAGCTTTAATAATTCGTTCACCTGCGAGGCTTTTTTCACCACCGGGATTAAGTCGATTCGGCTCTTCCCTCGATAGCTTTTTATTTGCCCCCGTCCCCCCCGCCGCCCCAGCAAGGATTCTTTACTCCGGCGGCCTGGTTCCACGGTTAAGAGGCGGCATCGGCTGGCTTCTTTTGCATCGCCACCAATTCGGGCGGATTTGTTTCGGACGCACTTGGGGTGTGGTAAGCCGACATGAAACCAACGCCCCCCGGAGCCGGCTCTCTCTCTCTCTCTCCTAATAACGAGGAATTATCGCGGCAATACAATGGCTCGCGTCGCGCAATCCGCTTTGATGTCGGGCGCGGAAAATAATGTGTCGCCACCCCACCCCACCCGGCCGGCTACCTTAATAGAATAAGATTATTCATATTGGCGGGCGCGCGCCCGAGCGCGCGGGGGCTTAATATCGCGCTGCCCGTAAGACCTAACGTTTATTCTTATGCCTGTTCATTTCCACGATATGGGTTTCGCCGCAGGAGAAACGGCTATCGTTGTCGTAAGTTAAGACAGTTCTGTGCACGCTTGCTGATTCTACTTTTTTTTTCTTTTTTTAAGGAGAACGATATTTCGCGGAGCTTTGTTTGCGAGCTACGAGAGCAATTTTCCAACGCATATAACTTCTACTATGACTGTAATAAGAAAAATTGTTTTGCTCACAGTCCTTATACTTTTATTCTGTTATCTACCGCTGCGTGGTTGTTAGAATTTTTAAATGTTTTTTTTTAAATTGAAACTATACAAAAATTTACTTTCTAATTAAACGCGAAAGGATAATTATCATTTCAAAGCGTGCTGCACTTTCATCGCTGCTTACTTCGATATACATATAAGTGAAGTGATAGATACAGTTGTAGTAATTCCGAATTTGCTCCGGTTAAATTTATTATAAAATGTTGCTATTACAAATTATTACAGTCAATAGTTTCCGTACTAAAGATATATCAAAAACACTGAAAAATATTTTGAAACCGTAACGTCGAATTTGTACATCAAGTAATAAAAAAAATCGTGAACTTGCAAGTAGTACGTACCCTTACTCATTAACCACTGACTTCCTTCCTTTTGAACTGCATAATTTTCGTGAAAAAAGCCGAATAAAAGTGAATACAAGTATTTTTAGCTTTATATACACAATTCCCTTTTATCCATTATTTTAGCTTTTATGCTTGAGAAACTTTATATCAATGCCTGCAGCGTCAAAGATTACTCATGCTCGTACACGGCAAAGGCGAAAGAAGATTCCTTTTTTCATTTTGCTGACAAAGACCCTCGAAAATCCGGCGATTTCACGCTTGCGCTCACGATGAGAGATTCCGGGAGGTCTTATAATGGTAACGGCTCTGACAATCACAGACCGGGTAAATACATCTCTTACAGTTAATTGGCATAAAATGTATAAAGAAATTTCTTTTTCAACTTAGTAATTGCAATTTTTTGTTTTTTTTAAGTAATAGCGGATAATGGTATGTTGTTTTAAGGGTATAATAAAATTTTATTTAATATATAATTACCGAATTTTTTATAGACTTCAATTACAAATTAGATTTATGGTTTTCTTTTGATATAATTAAACATTGTTCTTTGTTTTAAAACTATAAGATCTTTTAAGTTATACTAGTTTGCAATATAATGAATTTGAAGGCACTAAAAGATTTATACCTCAAAGCTACCACATAGTGGTGCTCGCTTAAACGTTAATAGTTCGTAAGGCATTGACATTTTTTGCAACATTAATAAAGATAAAGATAATTTCTCCTTATTTAGATGTTCCATTAAAAAAACTGAAGAGAAAGTGAAACAAGAACTTAAAGTAAGAAATCTAAAGACATAATTTAAAAGATAAGTATTTAAAAAAATAAAAAAAATTAGCATCCAAACTAATTGCACTATTCCTACCGTTTTGCAACATCAGACTTGAAAATATTTTTGCTCTAAGCAATAACCAGCGTTCTCCTCTTACGGACTGCTGCCTCTAGGGTTATAAAACGAAAAATCTGTTATACCGATCGCGCGGAGAACTATCCGTACCTTCGCCATTCCGCAACAATGCGCTGCGCCGTTTCCACGGAGTGTTAATTGCCGGCTCGCATAAAAAGCGGCAGAGTTTACGCGGCAATAACCGCGCGCGCGTCCGCGGCATTCAAAAATTTTCAACGGAACGGCCTTACGAGAATTTATACGCAATTAAGTATCGCCGCGCGGCAATATATTTATCGATGCAGCGCGCCGGCTCTAATCCCCGCGCTTTCTGGAATTCCGCGAAGCGGAACCATCGGAGACAAAGGGCGCGCACCCGCCGCCGATCTTCCCGGAATGTTTTACCGCGGCGCGGGAGGCCGTACGTCAGTTGCGGATCTTTATCTGGAGCCCCGTGGCGGACAGCCGCCTGCGCGCATTGTTCGCCGCGGCTCCCGGTAATTTCGCGAGGTTGATGACTTTTTCGCGGCTTATTGCACCCATTTTTTCCGGTGAAAATCGAAATTCTTCAAAATTACGACAATCTTTTGCAAGCTTCTTGAACTTACGATTGCTGCATGCGAATAATGCAATTTACTTAAAAACTGTGAATAGTCACGCATATGAGGAATTCTACAAAAAAAATCCCATTAGCGGGTTTAAAAATTGAAGGAAAAAAATGTATGTGTTCAGCTATT
>JAXIUT010000048.1:4288417-4315538 GCA_035586675.1 Eurytoma californica
TGCCGCGAAGAAAAGCACATTTGGGAATTTTCAAGTTATTTTTCATGGAAAACTCGCAAAATATGCTATTTTTGTGGACCTAATAAGATAAAATTTCAAGAAGGCGTTTGGTTATTGGTTTTAAAATGTTTAACATTTTTTAACAATATTTGCTTTCCAAGTACGAAGCTCATGAAACGTAATTTTTTTTCATTGAAATTTCGTGAAATGTGCTTTTCTTCGTGGGGAATCGCGAAATGTGCTTTTCTTCTCGGGGAACTCACGAAATGTGTTTTTCTTCGCGGGGAACTTCCAAATGTGCTTTTCTTCGCGGGGAATCGCGTGAAATGTACTTTTCTTCGCGGAGAGCGTGAAATGTGCTTTTCTTCGTTAGGAGCGACGATGAGCTTGTCTTTCATAATTTTTTCGACCAAGTAGTGGTGTTGTAATGCTAATATTAAACCTTTCATTATGATAATGTGTTTACAAAAGAATCAAGTCTTAAGTAAGGAATTTTATTTTCAATTACGTGATAAAATTACTGATTACATTGGACATAGTTTTTATTCTTTTATTGCATTATAATCTACAATGATGAACTGAATTGAAATCGCGTGAAATCTGTCCCTTTTACGATTCAAGTACCCACAATCCTATCAGTCTGATCAGCTTATGCGATAAATGCAATGCGCTTACAATGGTAGAGGTGGTGAATTGATTGTCATAAGATTTAGAGATTCGAATTTTCTGGAATTTCCGCTGAATAGCTCACTAATCATTAATTGAATAGACAACAAAAGAGAACATTTAATTCATTTACAAATGCAATATAAATACATAAATATTAAATAGATAACAAGGTACATTATTTAAACATAAATATTAAATAAACTTGTTAATACTCCATATTTAAAATTAATTAACGACTTCGATAACGCTTTGTTCCATATTATTTATTACTTTTCAATTGAAATGAACCCTTAAATTGCTTGGAAAAGCAAAAATATGTGTTTCATCTTCCGCGCTATTTCTTGGAAAATGTACATACAATTTTTTCTTAGTTTCAAACCTCTCAAAACGTGGCTTTCGGTTGTAATCTTCATGATTTAAATAATCTTGATTGAGGTTTTGATTTTCTTCATCCTAAAATTAGAAAAATTAAATACTGAAAATATATTCAAAATTTTTTTATTTATTAACTTATAATTCATACTATACCCGAGGAAAAAATATTCTTCCTTTTCTCGAACTCTCTTTTTTTACATAATCATTGCTAAAATCACCAAAATCGTTTAAAGATTTTATTATACGATTTGATTGTAATTGGTGTCCTTGATCGTCGTTTGGAAATTTGAAACCACTGGAGTCGTAATTTTCTTTTGGTTTAGTGAGGAAAAAATTTGGTTCTTTACTCTCCTTATCGTAGTAGTCGGAATTATCAAACGATAGTTTTCCAGTGCCAACTCTATCTGCTTCTGGCCCTAGAAGACTTTGAATTGGATGATACTCTGACTTCGTTTGTAAAATTCTGTATTCCACTGAGATGTTTAAAGACAAATTGTAAGTAATTTAACAAACTTTAAAAAAAAGAATAAAAAACTACTATGCTTACCATTCTCATTTCCAGAATGTTTGTAATAAGGTCTGTAAGCTGATTGATAAGACGGTCTGTGATAGTTTCCGTGATTGCTATTGAAAAGTCGGAAAAAACCACCATTATGGTTATTCAAATATGAAATTAATTGATTTGAATCTCTAGGACATCGTGAGTATTCTTGATAGCACATGTTTGCATGACCTCTGTTTGTAATACCAAGTAATGCTGCTTTACCAAAAATTAAAAGTGGAGAAGATCCAGTTGTATCAAAAGCTGTTAGCAATCTAAAAGAGAAATAAATTGATTGTAATAATGGATTTCAAGTAAATCTACTATTTAATTATGAAACCCTGCATCAATCAATTTGAACTTTTCAATAATATTAAATAAATCTATTCTATAGTTATTTTTTGCAGTCAGCATATTTAAAATAATTATATAATTAAATATATATTAACAAATTTATTTCAGAAGGAGAATATATTTAGACTTACCCAAAAAGTGAATTCATTCCGAAATCCTGAAGAGGAAAACTTTGCCTGTAGGAAAGACTTCCGGGAGATGAACCGCTCGCCACTTCACAAAGAATGCGTGGAACGCATTTCAAGTCATCGTATTGAGCTATCGATGACAAAGCGTTAAAAAGGTTGAAATTTGGTCTGGAGAAGCCTCCAAAATTGAACAAATTTGACAGATTTGGTAGGGGCAATCCGCCCGACACTAAAGATGAAAGCTAACGTGCGAAATAATTTTTTATATACGTTAGTAATATCTTGAAATCACACATACAGAATTGCGAATTGTAGATTAAAGAGATAATGTTACCATATCAGAACCGAAATAATTGGATGAATCAGCCCCATTCGCTAATGTCGGATAGTAGGCAGCCGACGGGTAGGTTGATTGACGTGAATCCTGATATGCGCGATCTACTAGTGAATTAGGCTTCGCGTTCTCTTGCAATGTTATCTTCTTAGCTAATTCATTCATACACCTGTCGAACATTCGTTGTTTGTCAGTAAATAATATCATTATTGTGTAGTAAAACACATAAATGCTGGCATAGTTTGTAGAGTTTAAAAAATAATGAAAAAGATAATAAGTTAAATAATGAAACATAAAATGATGACGAAATCTAAAAGATAAATTGTAGTAAAAAAAACTCACTTAAGAAGATCGGTTGCATTGTACGTTTTCTTGTCCTCGTCAAAATTGCACCCTGTCAATTTCTGACCAGCATCTATAGTGCCTGCATGGGAATCGATTGCACAGCTAAATGCGATGCAGAGTAACACCGACAAGTGCAGTAAAAGATTTAATTGTACACCAGCCATGATGGGATCGATACTCAGGTACGTACGAATTTCAAGCTAATCTTTGTTGCAGCCCTCTGATGATCTCTGGTCGCGGTTGGATTTACATAGTTTTCGTATGTGGAGCAGAGTACGTGATTTTCAATGCTTGAACGCACACACGCCAAACTCGGCGATTCGAATTAATGGGCAGCTTTTGCTGATTCCCAGGTGCGAGTGAGAAGATCGGGTTTAATCGACCGCTAATAAGCACACGTTATACTCGTATGCGGTACTTGTAATTCTGATGCTACGCATTAAATGGTGCTAAGCTAATTACCCTTTCGGGATAGTATCTTCTTTCAGAAATTAGCTCATCGGGTATTCGAAAAATTTTGAATACACAGTCCAAGGTTGATGTTATCTAATAACTTTTCATTTTTTCTGAAAAGCGAATAGAATTAATTTAACTAATGTATGCACAAAAGGAATAAAAAAGTTTTGTTATTTGTTTTGTCAGTTACCAAAACCAGTGAAGCATTTAAAAGTCAGCACGCGGGGCAACCGATAGCGCCTGAAGACGGGCCATACTCCTGACGCAGAAAAAAATTGGCTTGTACTGTGTACGTACCTACGAAGAATGTCTGATTTGTATAGTACACCAACTTGCACTTTTCATATGAAGGGTCTGTGGTTATCTCTTCAAAAAGGTAAGAACTCGAATATTGATCATTTCTATGTTATTATAGCACATATTAGAATAATTAATTCTTAGTCACGGGAAGTATAGGAATGATCTTTTTTGTAGGGTTCTTAAATTTAGAGGATGAAGCTGTTAAAGATCAATACTTGCTTGCACTAGTTCAAGAATAACATCTCACTTCGGAGTCAAACCTAGCAACAAGGCTCTTTTTTAAAATCCCGGTTTACTTATTCAATATAATATAATCAATCTATAAGTAGTACAGAAAAGAATTTTTCGCGGAAGTAGGTATATAAATAGTACAAAAATGTATAAGTAATACGCTTATAACTGTAATAAAGTGTGTAATGAAATAATTATATAATGGTATTAAATTATATTTACAATAATTGTTTTAATTTTTTGATACATGTATTGTCTACTGAAACTTTCTATATTTAGTGGTGAATTATTTAATGATTGCAGAGCATAACCGTTATTAAATGGAGTGGAAATTCTGTATTCGACATTTAATAAACGTTAGAAAATGTACGAAAGAGCCTGTTTAATAGAGTAAAGGTGAAAATGACTAAAATTATAACTCGGAAAGCGGTCAAATGGATACTACTTCGGCTGACGGCTTCGAAAAGGTGCTAACTCGGTTTTTGTTTCAAGATGGTGCAAACTAAATTGCAGCTCAGTATTCTTATGCAGTTTTTGAAACAAAGGCCGATTCGATTCTTTTTTGAAGCCGACCTCCGAGAAAGAACCAGGACGAAATTGTACATCGCTATATTATAAAATATTGTTCGATGTACGTTCGAGAGCTGAGATGATGTTCGCACTTATATCGATGAATACTACTCTTACATTCGTTCTATCTTAACGTTAAATTTTTTAATCATTTCAATCTGTTCAGTCCGTCTGTTTCGTGAAAGGCAATATTAATCGTTATAAATAATTTAAGTTTAAGATTCTTATACAAATAAGCAGATGCGTGCGAACAAATAAATCGAAGTCAAGCAGATCGTGTGTGGCCAAACTGAAGTATCGATTCTACCAACCTCGAAATTGAATCCGCTGCATCTGGTATCTCGCTAACGGTGCGGTAGAAAAACGTCAGTAGGGGCACTTTTCGTCTTATCGGGAGTACGTAAACTCACGCGACGTAGCTGTATCGAGGCGTAACGGTTCGCAGGTGAGTCCGCACCGGCTAGAAGATTCTTCGAAACTGGTGTAAGGCTCGCGCGCTCGCGGCCGAGCTCCGCGGAAGAAAGCCGCGTGTGGGCCGGCGTAAACGTCATCGTTTACAACTCTCTCTACTTTTGCCGCGGGACCTACATATACATACACACTCGCAAGATGCTGACCATGTGCCTGTGCATACGGAATTTCCCGTGTTAAATCGGCCGTACGTACATGCGTACAGATTGTCAATACTCGAGATTCTGAGTTACTTCATACCCCCTAAATTTATTTCAGCAGATGGGGAAATAATTGTTATTAGAATAGATTCTGAAGGTAATTTGAAATTCAACATTAATTGACAACTTTGAGGTAAAAACATGCGAGTAATTTTTATTAAAAGCAAGCTTATTCTTCTTCTCAGCATCTACATTTGTATAAAATAAAAATAAGTGAATATTGTTAATAACGAGCCTGTAATCGTCAATAATTGAAAAAATATTTAATATATAGAATAGATAAGATTTACGAATCTTTATAATATGATGAATAAAACATTGCTAGATATTACTCGAAAAATCGAAGAACCAATCAAAAGGCCCATATTCAAATCATTCCGAATGAATCAAATTCGAGTGAGTGTAAGTAGAATGGCCAATATATAGAATTTTACGAGGCCGTAATTCATTCCACCTACGATCGCTTTTACTCTTGCATGATTCTTTAATTAAAGATCGATTGTATCCTTTTCGGAGTCAGATATACGCATGTAGAAACAGCACGATTTTGCGAAAAATTGACTGAGTCATTGCGTCAGCAGTTCGATGTTTAATATTTAAAATACACTTTCTAAACTTCTGTTTGCGTTATTCTCTTCTAAAAATGGTTGCGCACAGATTTCCGATTATTCATACATACCTAGATTTTGTCTACGGTATCCGGTTTAAATTTTGTTTGCCCTTTATTTTGCAGCTATTGGAGCTGATGGAGATATCTCATGACAATGACTTAGGTGAAAGAATGTATATTAGCAAAGTTTAAAAAACACAATTTTCTTCATGTACTATTTATTAATTTATAGTTTACATTTGAAAAATAAATGTATAAATGTACCATTAACAAACACAACTACATAACAACTTACACATTTAAACTTAATGTCATGTATTTAAACGCTTTTATTGCACCTCGCCCTTTCTCGCGAACAAAGGAAACTCCATTGTTTTAAGCTTTACCGAAAGAATAATTAATCATACCACTGCGCGTTCATTAACTGCGAAACGTCATCCATAGCTCTTGAAAAATCTCAAAAATATTGAATATCGTATCCTCCTCGGTCATACGTATATATGTTTATTCATGATATTCGCAATCAATCATTGTCTCGCAACAGATAGTTTTAAAGCAGTTGCAGATCCTGTTTTTCTTTCTTTCGTTTTTTTAAAAAGAGCTGCCTCCAAAGGACGGAGCGCGTTGACCTCGAGAAGGGTAATTATGATAATCACGGTAGCGTCTTTGCAATTAGTCCTCGTCGATTGACGTCCATCGCGTGCACCGCCAATAAAAACGGCGATCCGTCGTTGCAGCACGGCAGAGGCGAGAGAAACAGAGACGGACGGTGATTACTTCACTCGGAGAAAGCGCGGGTCGAGGTACGGAGCGCTCACACGTGCCCGCGCATACGTATTGCGTACATGAGCAAGGAATAATGGACCCCTCGACTCTCCTCGATTTTCGTTCGCACCGATAATCAAATTCAATAACTTAAGCGACGCGTAAAATAGCACAACTGTAAAAAACTGTATATTTACACTCTTTAAAAGGACTACGGTTTTTCTTTGTCGATTCAGAAGTTCTTCCATTTGATTTTGCTCTTCGTACACAGTTATTGCGAAATACTGTAAGAGAACAAAAATCTTCAATGGTATTTTAAAAAATTGTAAGAAGATCAAATGCTAGTTTCAAATTCAAAGTAAGTACCTCGGTTTTCATAATCGTAAAGCAAATTTGCTACATAATGTAATTTAACTGCATAATTGTGATATCGCTATTTGCTTTAGGTTATAATTAGCACGCTAACTTACTAGGAGAATATAAGAAGTCCGGATCTCGATTTTTGTTGAAACTATGGGTGTTGTTTTCTTGCATATAAAAATTAAAAGAAGCCAAAATGTTAGACTCTAACGTTCAATAATTTAGTTTTAATTTCCTAATATATGGATCAAAATAGCATTGCATATCCATATGATCATAATTCGATGAAAATTTACCATTATTAAAACAGATTAACAAATTTAATATTTCTTAAAGTAATCAATTTTAAACTATAGCTGTTTTTCAAGTTTCATTTTTGTATCTTGTTTCAAAACTTTGGGTCCTTCAATTTTTATAAAATATGAGAATTTGCAATCCGGTTAGAAACTTTTAAGTTGAATAACGCCTAGTCAGTAACACTTATCCGAAATATGTCTGCATATAATATTATCTGTACAATATAGACAAAACCTTGTTTTTATCGCAGTAGAATTTCGTTAATTGAAACTGCTTTTAGTCCTAAATTGTCAAATACAAAATTCCACAAGCAAGTCCCTTAATTCTGCTTTGATTGACGCTGAAGGGGGTAAAATCAATCAGATAAAGGAATTTTGCACTCCCTTCCGCGCTTCGCTAATTGATGACAAAGGCGCGGACTGCCGATGATGTCACCCAAGAAGACACTGAGCAGATAGTTCTCCTTCATTGGATCGGGCGAAGATTTATATTGGCTGCAACAGATGAAAAAGAAAATGAATGAAAAAGCAATACCTTCGATGATTAAATATTTTTAATCCGCGCTCGTAAATTGCATAAAAAGCAGCGGACAATACAGTAAAAACCGACACCCATAAGTCAGCTGATGGACCCATAGGAATTACAAACGCTCATGAAAAATTCAAAGAATTACAATGGAAGCCTAACGATTATTATCATTGGAGGATTCATCAAATTGTGAAGCGACACAAATTCATTAAAATTGTCGCGTCCACGTGCGTCCGGGGCGCTCCCTCGCCGGCGCGGGATAAAGGAATTAACGGTACCCAGGACGGTAGCGGGCGCATCCAGTAAATCTCGGAAACAAAGTGCCCTTCTCGGAAAGCGATTTCAGGATTCGTATAATAGGGCGCGAGACACTTTGGGGCTCGTTGCGCTCCGATCACGCGCCGGGGCTATTCTATTCCACGCTCGCCGCACGACGGACCGCCTCGGCTCGCATTAAATTCCCTTGTAAGAAACGCCACGAGCAGATAACTCTAATGGCGCCAGTTCTCTCGCTCTAATGCATCCCGATAACCGTCCAACGGTTCCTTTCTTTTTCTGCGTTTACTTATTTCTGTGGCGTTTGCTTTTGCACTACTATTTGGACCCGTTCCAAGGATCTCTTTATTACGAGGACTCGATAAAAGGAACTGATGTGTAATTGTGCTTCTTACGAAATTCATTGCACACGCGACAAACGTACGAATAGGTAAATTGGATTGAGCGATTGAAAATTTAATGTGCACTTTATGTGATGGAAAGAACATTAAAATAGGAAAACGCGTATCCGTTTATCAATGGACACTTTTAGTATTTGAAACGCATACCGCACTAAAAGACGTATTAAGTAATGCAAATGCAGTAACTGTGGAATGCCACCCACGACTATCAGTACCATCAAAATTCTTCTTTTTCTCTACAGCAGGAAAAACAAAAAAATTGATATAATCAAAATAATCAATATAATTGTTTAGCTCGGTAAGTAATATAGATAAAATGCTTGCATCTGAAGCATTCCTAAAATACATTCAGTTATTTAAAGGCAACTTCTCGAAGACTTTAAACAATAACTTGTCCCGCCTTTCAATCAGCAGTATGCAATGAATTTGAGCTACTAAGAAAATCCTCGTGTACGCCGACCGAGCTAAGAAATATTGACCTTTCCAGAAGCAGGTTTTCCCGAGGCTACGACTTCTCAGCAATTTAGCTTTAGCGAAGGAATTATCGACGATTCCGAGGCATGACAATAAAAGAGCAACTTCCGCAATTGCTCAAGGTGAATTTAATAATGACGATAAACTAAGGATGACTTTCTAACGCACAATTTATGAAAGTATTCGCGCCACGTTTACTAATTACTTTAAGTTATTCCTTTTATTGCGTTTGTATTTATCAATTATCCAATCACGTTTTTTCACGATAGAAAATTCGTTTTACTCTGCGCGCAAAATTACGATGACTTACCTGAAAATGACATCCCAATCAAGAGCGCGCTCTCTGCTCCTCTTCTGCAAAGTCGTTTCTGCGTATTTCGCGCATATCCTGTCGTAAATGCAGACATTTTCCCCGAGTTCAGCGATCAGTCTCTTCTCAACTTCACCAACGTCTAGGATCTCTTCGTCGTGCGGTCGGGGAAGCGTTCTCTTCGATCTTCCATTTGATTTGTAAGTCTCTGAAAAACATTGTTATTGTATTTTTTAAAAAAGGAACTTTACATTAGGCAAATAATTCGAGTTAAGATTACGCAATTGATTTAAGTAACCTTCATGTTATCAAAATAATGCACAGAGAGAAGGTCGCATCGGAGCAGTAACGTGTTACGGTGGCATTACAAGCATCTACTTTATGAGAGGTCGCGAGCAACTAGAACGCTTTCACTTTCCCCGCATTCGGTTTGCACATGTTAGTGCACTCGCGCTTACTTCCAGCGCGTACACGCCAACTAACGGAACTTCCTACTTCCTTGAGTGTTAATGTCACGTAGAACATTCTCGTTTGATTGTGCGCGATTTTTCTTTTATCAAAACTTTTTTCCATCTGATATCACAAGCAATGCATTTGATTAACAATAAACATAATTATCCTTCCCGAGTAAAAGTCGAAGAAACGCGTACAAAGCATAAGTGGTGACAAAGAAGGGATTAGAAAACTGTATTTTAATTTGGTATGTGATGAGTGTTCGAAATACTTCACTATTTCATAATGGTGACACAAGGTATACATTTAGCGGAATTTCATGATGATACGTGAGTGTGATCACTTACGAGGGTTCAGTGAGTAAGCCAGTTTCTTGACGAAATTCGTTATTCTAACAGCGGCTATGATAACAGGAAAACCCAAAAGCTGTACGGGAATTTCGAAGAAAGGTTCCTGGGGCGCGGGTACCGATGCTACACTGTGCAAAATTATAAAGCAGCATGCGAGAATCGTTGATATCCTTGTTAACTGCATTTTTACTAGATCTGAAAAAATATTATGTATTATAACATTTTTTTAAATAAAGTGATGATTAATTAAAATGAATGAATAAATTGCATTCGTGTAATAAAAATGTTGCATATTGTTTCCCAATGCATTTTATGTCACTGAAAATCAATGTATGCAGACTGTACTATATAAATCAAAAACCGGTTATTCCAATGTTAATAAATATCTCAAAAAAATATATATTTTTTTTCGTAGAGAAACATAATTGTCTGGTATAACGATAAGTGTAGTTTTTTCATCTGTATTTATTGCATCAACACTCATTACTGCAACTTTGATTAATGCATCGCCGCACTTGTCTTGAAAGCGTAATATTTATCACTGGGATTAAAGCTGTAGATAATAGTTAAATCTTGAGAGTGACACAACTCTACTGTTAGTTCCGATGCGTTAAATCTTTTCAGCCAGTGGCAAGTCCATTTTCGTTGTTAAAGCATTTCGGTATTTGTATAGATGGAGTTGCGTCAGTCTGATGGAAAGATGATGTCTAATGGTCGAAGTTCTGTCAAAATAGATAATCGGAAACACACTAATCCCTCGAGCCAGACGGCATGGATCTGTTTTACAGCTAAAACTTCTTACTTAGTCCGTCATTAGAGCCGAGCAGTGAATTTTGGAGATAAGGCAGTAGTCCTATACAAAATGTGACTTCTATTAGAATGCGCTTCTGAATCTCGCGCTGCTTTCGGTTACATACTACTGGAATTTTTAACATTTTCATTACAGTGTGAAATTATGGAAATGAATTTTTTCAACTATATTTTAAATCATACTTAACATTGTTTTTAAAATCAAGTAAAATCAAATCTCAATAGTTAAAAAGAGGAAAATTGTTAAATAATAACTTGAATAATTAAAAGAAATACATATTGAATTTCACAATATCTATGTAAATAATTTAATGAATTCACATGCACACTTTCAGTGGCTACGTTACATTAGCTGACTGTATTACATGACTACGAAAAAAATTCCTGCATGATTTAACAAACGAAAACAAACTGTTAACTTTCTTGCGAAAGACTGCAATAATTCACTGTATTAAGAAAGCCAGAGTTAAAAAATGAAAGAAAAGTGAAAAAAACGTTAACGTACCGACTCGAACACCGACAAGGGAAACAGTGCTTTTCGCTCGTGCAAAGAAACGACAAAGAAAAATGATAAGTTTAAAAGAGCACACAGGGTTGTTCGAGGCAGCGCGCACCTGCCGGCACCGAAGGCACTTTCGACTTCCTCCGTTATATAATCGCAGAAAGTGAACTTGGCTCGCACGTAGCACTCGCGCTCTTTATATATCCTTTCACTGCTTGGCGCGCGATGCACCTCGCAAAATCGCGGACGACACCGGGGCTACGCCAATGCACGTACACTCCTCGGCGCACTGGTGGGCCCACCGGCTGGCGCTGCTGCTTTGATAAAAACTCGGCGCTGAATGCGCGATAGCCGTTAAGGTCTGCACTCGCGGGTACCGGGAGAAAGTCCGCAACCGGGGGGGCCGCCCCTCCAAAACCGCGGGAGTCCCCCGCGGCGGCCCTGGCTTTCGGGGCCCGCTCGCGCCGCACCGCCGCAATCGCTTATGTCGCGCGCTTGCGAAACCAAAGTCGTCGCGTCCGCCCCGTCAAATTGGCCCCGGTGCCCAAGCGGGTGGGGGAGGAGCGCGCGATACCATCCGTTGCTACCCGGAATGGGACAAGGTCGCGGCTTTCCCCTTGAATGGAACGTGCCCCTGAACACGTCCTATCGCGCTAGCCGCTTATGCCGAATTCACATTGTGCGCATACCAGTGTCGTGCGAGTGAAATCTTCGCGGCTGACACACGTTCGACTTGTTGACGGACGCTTCGTTGCTGCAATTAAGGGAAATGCTGCTTTTATCTGGAAATTGATAAATTAATCGGAGTATTGAATAAGATTTCAATATTATGAGATTTGTCATTTGGCCCGATTTATCTAATTTTATCTATAAAGTGATAGCATCTTCAAAATTATAAATTATTACAGATGACTTATAAAGCAAGAATTTAGGAATGTATTGCAGTTTGCTATTTGAATTTATTTTATGAATAAAAATTAAGCGTTTATTATGATTTTTATACTTTCGCCTTCAAATATAATCAAAACTAAAAAACAGTACTTTTGTATTATTATATTGCGTACAAAGTATTGACGAAAACAATTCTAAATTAGAAAAAAAAGCTTCCAAGTAATTTGTTCATGTATTAAGAGGTTGCAGGTAATTAAAAATTGAAAGTATTATCACGTACACATTGATGAAACGGAATATAAAGGAGCAAGTTACTGTAAAAGGAACTGCATAAAATCAAACGGGATTGCATAGTAACAATACAATATTTCAATATGCCTTTTATCTTCCTTTATACTGCTTTACAGTTTTAAGTTGTTTATCCCTTTTGTATAACAAAACTGGATTAAACAATTATACTTTGTATAAAATACTAATAAGTTATATGTACACTTGTTGTCCATGATTATTATGCACACAGGTGTTCTTTAATTTGTTATAATTAAGCCTTTGATTATAACTGTACACATAGGTGATGTTGTCCTTTTGGGTAAAGTTCGGAAAAATATGGACATAAATCTGGTGAAGGGCTACAAAATAAATTATAAATCGGACACAAACTCTCTTGATATAAAAAATGACTCGATTAAAATATAAATCATTATTTTAAGCAGTTTAAATAACTGAGACAATCGCAATATAGATCGACTGTTTTTTTTAATTCTAATTGATTAGATTTTCTCTCTTTTGGGTATTGAGAGATTAAACTAACATTATTAGTTGAAAACAAGTATCTAGCTCACCTAAACTTTTACAAATTTTTATAGAAAATATCGGAAGACGAGAATTGTTATCTGGAATTATAAAGAGAAAGAATTATAGTAATTGTACAATTATTATTAATCCTTATTTGACTTTTAAAATTAAAGTAAAATGCTGTTTACTTAAATAAATATCTATTACGGAAATATTACAGCAAGATATTTATTAAAAATATATTTGATACAATTTGTAGTGTAATATTAATAAAATCTGTCATTTATTATAGTATTGTAACTATAAGTTTAAATTGAATGTTGACAGCATATAACAAATCATTAATATAAATGTTAATTTTCAATTTCGACTAGCATCGAAATATTTATTTATAGTTTTATATAATTTTCATATTAATGTAATATTAAAAATATATACAATCTTATCTACACATTATGTACAGGCGTAATTATCACGAATACAAAAGTATTCCGGACATTAAAGTAAGTAGATACATTAAAAAAATACATTTATCAAAATTATCAATCAAGCATAAAACATAACATATCACAGATACGTATAGTAAAACATAATCAAAATACAATTAAGCTGTCGATAAGAAAGAAAAATTTCAATTATCCACCGATGTACAAACTCTATCTATGACTCAATTCTCAGGAGAATTACATTCACGTAAATTTAAATTTGAGCATTGTGATAGACATGAAGATTGACAAATCACACAATTGCGGATTTCAACGCAATCGAATCTTCTTCATCATGTTGAGGACACTAGCGCCTGGCAGCGGACACGTAGGATAGAAGTTGTGACATCCCTGTCCCTCAATGCCTGATATCAGCTGACCCATGTGCGCCGCAAAGTGGTACCTTGATGACACCTCCGCCATTGTGCTCAGACTTGTGTCTCTGTAAAAAGATGTAATGTTAGAAAAAAAAATGTTAATGCTAACTTTGCGCGTGCATTACGTTATAAGAAAATTGACTAGATGCATTGCGGCAACCAGCACAAGGTCTGCTCTCCTTTTACTTGCGCATAACAACATTGCACGACGCCTGTAATATTAGTTTTATTGTACATTGAACCCAATAAACATAGACTAGAATTTACGCGTAAGAGATATAATTATATATGAAATAACCTCAATTAGTAGACTTTTAAAAACACGATACTTTCTTTTACCCAACAAAAAGTAATTAATTTAGACGAGAAATTTAAATAAAGCTGAGTAGATCAATTACATAGAAAATGTCATTTAATAAAAATGCTTTAATTCAAAAGTAATTTCATTATAAAATACATAATTTTTTATTCAATCTTAAAATTCATAAAAGGAACTTAGTTCATACCACTGATGGTGCCTAACTGGTTTAATTTAAAAACAGCATTATCCTGTCACTAACGACACAAAACTTCATTAGCGATGAATAAGATAGTACGCCGATAAGAAACGTAGTTTCGCAAACTTCTCCACTTATCTTCCATCCATCGGCTAAGAAAGTTTCGAAATACCATATTAAATGCAACGTGCAGCCGGGGTGCCCCCACCGCGAGCGCGCGCACATTTCATACACACGCAGAGCGGCGGTACATGCACATCTCGCATCGACGCGTCGAGATCGAAGCGAAAAGCGACGCCAAAACTCCCGTAATCCCCTCGAGTAAAAGTGCTCTCAGACGCCGGAAGAGGAAGACGGTTTCGCGAGGGAGGCAGCGCGCAGATAAAAAAAAGTAGCGGGAGCAAAGAAAAAAAAAACGAAGGAGGGATCGGGAGAGGACAACGATTCCGTCGCGGCGTTACGTTTCTCTTCCTCCGTCGGCGGCCAAGGAAGCCTTCCAGGGGGAGGAAGCGTACACTTTATGACTCGGGTGGCTAGCGCTCGCGCGAGAGCCTTTTTAGCTTTTTCCATCTTGATCGGTTTAACTCGCAAGCGCGCGCGCGATCCACCCAATAAAGTCGGCCGCGTTAGCGTTTGCGTTTACGCTCGCGTAAAAGTAAATATAAAGCCCGAAACTTTCCGGGCCGTTAAGCATTCGACGGCTCGGCCGCCTCGCCTTAGTTTAGTCCTCGCGGGTTAAACTGTCCATTCGATTGGTTTTCAGACACTGTGCGGGATGCTCCGCGGGATGAGCTCGTAAGGGGAGAGGAATGGAGATCGAGCGGGGGAGAACGTCGACGCGCATAAATGTTTTTATCTGCAGCGGCAGAGGCGCGCCGGAGTTTCTACTGACGGCCGGCTCTTTGTTATTTGCTTAGGCAGTGAAATTTAATGGGCGCGTTTTCAGTTAACTGAGATTGATCCACGCCTTGCCGTGGGTAATATTTTCCACGAGGATTTTTGTGCTACTTTTTTTTCATTTCAGTCGGGTACGTGGGAAAAAAGAGTTCTGCTTGAGATAGCTGTGTTTTCATGCTCGCGAGTTAGCTGTCATTATTAACAAAAATTGCAATATAATTTTTTGTGGAATTGATTAAAAAACAAAAATTCACGATGTTTCTTACATTTCTGGTTTACAAGAGACCATTAAGATTTTTTTTACAATGGCAAGAAGCGACGGCATTGTAATAGGATATTAAATTTTTTCCGCGTAATAGTTAAATCTATGGTTAGATTAATATCTAAAATGCTAATAAATAACAATTTCAAATAAGTTTAAGAAATTGTTATTCTATAACGGTCGCATGATATAATAATTAAAAAAACGCATTCTTTTGCACATACGTAATATTACTTAACACGAACGATAATAGGCTTAACCGATCGCGACATCAGTAGATTCTCGAAGAAAGTTTTTAAATTAGATAATCTACAAGAAAGAACACTGCGCTGGCCAAAGTTTTTGGGAGTCACGCGTTTACGTAACGCTACCTTTTTGTTACTTTCACTGTACTCATTCCTTATTTAAAGCTACTTTAAGTTTCTTTAAAAAATACAGATGTTTATCTTAAGTAGAAATAATTACAATATAAATAAAAATGTATTTTTATAATAATTTTTCTAATAAATTATAATATATTTTTATGCAGAGAAGATTTTTCTTTACATCTACAAAATATTATTAAATCCTTTATTTAAAAGTTTTTAGCTAACATAATAACAATAAATAAATAAATTGATTTCCAATAACTAACTATATGCATATGCAGGATATCCTGCAAAATATAATATGGATTGGTAATTCAAATATATTTTCAATTTTAATTATATATATATTGTAAAACTTTTTAATTTTAATATTTATTTAAAGTTCGCGAGTAATTAAATAAAGATCTGCTGTTTTTGTCTAAACTAAAGTGATGATATTTTATATTTACTTATAGCAAAAGTTGTACTCATCACGTAAGAGAATTCCTGTTATATAAATTTGAAGGAATCTTACTTTAAAAGGATAATATTTGCAAGCACACTAATTAAAAATACTGCACGGAATATAGGTAACATAAAAAGTTCGCGGTCGATTAAAGAGAGCGAAAGTTGTGAAAGTGCGGTAAGTAACTTCAGTTTCGCGGTTGAATTGAAAGCGCATTTTTGTGCTTATGACAAGTTTTCAAAAAAGAAAGCAAACTTAATTAAACCATTTCTAGCAAAATTTCAAATAAATTATAGCATCACTCGAAAAATACAATAGTTTCATCAAGTCTGCATTCGTTTCGAACGTGCTATCAAATACTGAAAATTGTAGGTTTAATTCCAGTTAAGATTAAGATTTCTCCATGAAATTGAAACATTCCATTTAAATAATGCTTTGAACAATACTTATTTGCCAGTGTAATTACTTTTTAAATCTTTTCTTTCTTTTCGTATATACCCAGCATGTTGAACTCGTCTTTTTGCATGCAGATTTAATCTAAATTATCTTAAATTGTGTACACAAGAATCTAAATTATTTTTTAAGTCACCCTTCTTGTTATTTTAAAACACGACTAATAGATGAGTTGTTTAACGTAATAGTTCTTTTTAAACAAATTAAATGATGCAAAACTAGAGCAAGGTGAAAATGAAGGCTCCTAATGAAAATTCATGTTACCTGATTAAGTTCAAGAGCGTCCGTTCCATTTCACTCAACTGGTCCTGGTGTGCGATAGACGTCAGCTCGCAAATGAGTTTCGGCAAACAGGCTGTCTTGATTGTCGTCATCATCTTAGCGCGTCTCGTGATTGCTGCGAGCAGTAATGACATATGCAATATTAAAACTTTCGTTAGCGTATATAGAGACCACGAGCGCGTCAAGGGTAAGCATTAAAAATTTTAATGGTTTCAAGCCTTCAGTGTGAAGAAAAATAAAACTTATTATGTACTTGCGTATCATCTTCCTCGTATTGTCCGCTTATGTCACTATTAAATGTCTGTAAGTCCATGTCATTAATTTTACTTGACTACTTAATTTCAGCTTGTCGTTTTTATTTCACGTAAGTTTTTATCGATGTTATCTAAGCCTAAAAGTGTTTCACACTGGAGCTTAATTTATTCCGATTGAATAATGTATTGATTAAATGAGGACTGAATGTATCGAGGTAATCTTTTTCTCACGTTTTGGCATTCTTTTCTTTGATTATTTGATTAAAGGTGTAATAGCATGCGACTTGCTACTCAAGTCTTTGTTTTGTATTACATAATAATTCTTATTGAAGAATACGAGTAACGTATTTATTTTCTCGTGAAAATTTAAATTTCAAATCGATAACAGGTGGTTAAAAACAAGTAAACAATTAGTAGGAAAGTCATTTTAAAAGTTTAATAAACTACTAAGAGACATATTGTAAATAATCATTGACCTAAATCTGTCAAATTAGGTGAAAGAGAAATTATCTTTTATAGATAAAAGTATTTGTATCAAAATTATAAAGTGCTTTGATTTTTTTCTATTGCCACTTAAAAACAAAGCTCCGAAAATTTTCGATGTTAAATATTCGTCTTTGATAACATAGACGGATGTCCCACTAAAAAAATTTCCGCGGAACAATGGGAAATTTTAAACACCAACTGGTTTTAATTGGTCCTCTAGAGGAATAATAGAAGCTGCTATAAAAGCCTAGAAAATTCAAACTATTTTGCAGGATCGACCTCACAGCGTAGTTACTTTTTGTACGAATTATTGACGAGCTCTAAACCTGGCGAACAAAAGAAAAACAAATAAAAGAAAAAAATACTCATCGCAATAACATCACAATTTCCTTGATTTCCATTGCACGCTCTTTCTCACATTCTAACACACGAATCACCTCGTTCGTCTTGATGCGCAACCGGATATACCGAACGGTCACGACTGTCAGTCCAGATCGTCGGGTGTCATCACCGATCAATCGGCGCCTTACCGCTTTCTTCGTCCAGGCTCTTCTGCGCCGCGGCGAGGACCATCCTCTCGAGGCGCGGCCCGTCCTTGGGCGGACCCTCGGGCTCCCTCTTCGAGGACCGATCGGTCTGGTTGGGCTCCTGGCTGCCGTTCCACAGCGACGATATCTGCGCCGCGTGGTCGCCCGCGAAGTACAGGAACATACCCAGCAGGATCACCAGCCGCACGGTACCCGTGTCCAACATGTTTGCTCGAGCCGCTTCTGAAAATCGGTAACGACGAGATTAATTGACGCCGGTTTGTTGATCGCGGCGAGCACTCGGATTTGCATGTACGGCGGAACCCGCGTTTCCCACCGCTTACGCAAATCTTGTTTGCGAATGCTAATTTATTTTGACAACGGATATTACGGTGCACGTCACGTTGTTAATTTTAATTGAACCGCTGCTTTGTCATCATTTTTTATCGTTTATTCTGAAGAGTGCCTCGGTAATATGTTAAAGCGAATCGGCGTAATCGGAAGTAATAATGATTTTCCAAGTACGATTGTTGTCTAACTGTAGGATAGATTCATTGAATTGAAGTTAAAGGTGTCTGTAACCTTGTAATACTTTATTTATAAATATACACGTGATAGTAAACTGCACTGCTCTGCTGCTTAGAAGCATTACTTTATAATTTACTTTGAAATAAAATTAAAAAAAAAAAATTGTTTTAATGTCTTTAAGTTTTCATTTTTTCTAAAATATAAAATCTAATGTATGCGATATTTGTGTTATTTTTATTTATTAACATTAAAAGTACCCTTGCATGTTATTCTATCCTTAAACTTTCTTTTTTTGGAAGACTTTTACTTTGAAGATAGTCACCAATAAATTATCCAATTTTCAAAAGTATGCGTAATTAATGACTTTCCAACTACTTTGACAAATAAAACTTGATGGACTAAAGTTACCTAGTGGAAAACTCGAGGATTCGCAATGCACCGCTGGGCACTCGAGGCTTGTCACGGGCTCGAAATCGACTCAGGTGCTGTCGGTGAGCCTGGTCTCGAGTGGCCGGCTCGCTTACTCTCACTCTTTTCCACTTCCACTTTCTTCGGCTTCTGGTAACGTTCGCTGATCCGTCGTTAAAAACTGAACTCGCAAGATCGAAGGCCCTAAGGAGTCCTGCGCGAAAATTCATCCATGAGTAAAAATGTGTGAACCCGTGCAAAACCGATTGCATTTTCGACGATCACTATGCATAATCGATTACGGATTGATTTAATTTTTTTTTAATACGATACCTAAGAGAAAGTATTTTTAGCTCGGCATTACATAACGTTTATTTTGGATTAAGCTTGCGTCTGCGTGGTATGTCTTATGAATTCTCTCGTTTCCTATAATGCACGATTAAGTGTTGGAGAAAAGTTGAATAATTTTTCTTAAGTGCTGCCGATAACTGCAGTTTTCACTCTATTGATTATGTTATTGCGCAAACGGTATTTTAATATACAATTAGCAGAAAATAACAGTCAGTCGCAGCAATTGTAAATAATCCGATGCTCTGAAACATAGTTCATAAAAGTAACCGAAAGTAAAAGTACTGGCGCACTCCGCACCGTATGACTTTCACTTTCATTTAGATGCAGTGCGCGTTGAACATTTGCATCACAACAAACCGCGCGAAGTCCAATAAAAACGATTCAACATACAAAGTAAAATCACGAAGACGCGCGGAACAATGAGACGCCTTTCTGAAGCAACTAAACAGTCCCCCTTTTACTCGTTAGCCGGAGCACGCAAACTCCCGCGCGGAGCCTCAAGGTAAAGGCCCTTACTCGGCGAAACTGAAAGTTTGAGCTGCCGTCGTTACACGCGCGGCGATCAGTTGACACAGCCGCGCGCGCGCGCGTGTGCATAATGCGTCGTCGCCTCGCACTCCGAACAAGGAATCCCCGGCGCACTTACCGGACCTGCGGATCGCCACCTCCTGGAATTCGAAGTCGATCGGTGGCTCCGTGGATCGATCGGCGCCGATCAGTGCGCGCACGCTGCCATAGCGGTCACCGAGCTCTGTGGGCACTGCCGATGCGGGGCGCGCGCGCGCGTGGCGTCGTCGCCGCGGAATGACTGCGAATGGCCCGTCGGCGTAAGCGCGAGCGCGGGCTCGCCTCCTCGTGCACGCCGCGGAGCCTTCGAGCGCGGCGCAGTGAAAGTCGGAGCGCCGCTCGCTCACTGGCCGCCCGCGGGACTCGGGAGCTGCGCGCCCAACCGAAGCCGGGATCTTAAATTACTGCGATTTTCTTGTGATATCGCCAGAGTCGGTGCTTTTTTTTCTCTCTCTTTGTTCTTAAACGAAATTTAATTTAAATTCAATTAAACACTCAAAAGGCGTCAATGACTTTTCATCGATTTTAGGAAGAAAATAATAAATTCGGCGAAAAATATGAAAAATAAAAAGTAAAATTATATTTTTATGTATTCTTTTTTTTTATATGCATTTTCTCAACAGAAAATTGCTCTTCTATCGTGAATTTTCCTAAAATTGATGAAATCTGCAGCGCAGAAAATATTTGCCACACGGCAAAAACCCGTAAAGCGAGGGATAGGTAGCTGGAAAGGTGTAGACTTTTTGGACATTTTCCTCGAACGAGAAAAACGTGTTTTCTCCCCCTCTCCCACTGTCGCAAGCTGGCTGCGATAAATCTCGGTGCTCTTTTTATCCCTTCGATTCCGGGGAACTTCTACTTGAGCACTAGTTTACCTTGGATCGGCGAGGCACGCATGCTCCGCGCAGCCGATCGTGCAACTCGCGAACTGGCGCGATCGGCTCGCGGGCGCTTTAAAATATTCTCCTCGCGTATGCAGACGCGATCGCTCTGGAAGTAAGGACGGGCGATACTTCATGCGTACGTCTTCCTCAGCGACGAGCAATTTAAAGCTGTGCGATCGTGACTTTTTGTCCACTCGAGCAATCGTGTAATGCCGATGACGAGGCGAGTGAAAGGTTCCGATGGTATAAGACTGACCAAGCTCGTAAGGTTCTTTGTGTTACACAGCAGAAGAAATTTTTTTGTTGGAGTAAAGTAATTTTAATATTTTTTTTAACTATTGTTTTAATAATTCTTCTCTTACTTGTGGAAAATCTAAATCAGAATTTAAGATTTCCGTGCGTGATTTCTACGATAAAAGTTAAACTTCGATATTTTCCTTGAAGTTTACCCACGTTTTCTACTTCGTAATAACACTTTACATGCATCAACCTTTTCAACTTCTAATTTAATTCAAATGATGTGTGAGTAATAATGAATAGTAGAAAAAATTTTACATTTTGTCATTCTACAATTTTAATATTGTTTTCTTACTTGTGGAATTGATGTTCTTTCTGGTGAGAGAAAAAACATCCGAAAGAGATTGTGAAACTAATTAATTAATGCATCATGCCATTTTTAGCCGTAGATTGGATGATTTTGGATTTTCCCGTCCTGATATGGCAGTATATTATAACCGTACACTATCCGGTTTTAGATGAATCTTTGGCTGCATTATGTAACGTAGATTCAAACTGCGGTAACGTATAATCAATTCACTTTCGATTTCTTTGGTTCAAGTTTTGAAGAAACGTGAATTCTTGAATTGAAAATAGCTAATAAATAAGAAAAAAGTTATTTTAAAAATAAATTGAATCTACAACAACTTTAGAAGTTTATATTTAATAATAACAAAATAATTGTTTAACAACAAATAAAACGCGTCTTAAAGATCATTTAAAAAACAATTTTGAAAGCCATAAAAGAACTTTTCAGCAGTTTAAGAATATATTCAGTATCTCGTTAATTTGGGTTTGATAAAGAAATCATCTTATTGATAATCTGGATTGGCGGGGGGAGCGGCTGTGGTAGACGGCGTGAAAGGTGCTCTAGTCCTTGCTCTGTAATGGTGAGTAGAGGGGCTTTCTGCGCACGCAGCTGGAGCTAAACTTGACAAAGATGTCGAACAATTATTTCTTGTTCTATCGCCTTGACCCACGTGATATCTCGGTAAAGCATCTGATACTGCAATTGACAAATTTGCTTTAAAAAAATTACACAGACTTGCGAATTTATTTTCTATTTCAAGTAGTTAAATGAGCACAGAACCGTTATAGAAATCTATAAATTTAAAAAAACTGAATGAACAATTTCATAGTTAAAAAACTTCAAAGGCAGTGAAAATTATACACTATCTTTATACTTTTTTTACTTTAATACCTTTATTTACTATATTAACGTACTAGAAAAATAAAAAATTTAAGAATGTAGGTATGAATTGCGTCCATAGAAGCAGCTTTTATTACACAACTGATATTTAAATTGCTTTTCAATTTAAATTCCAGCAAAATAGGTGAGATTAATTAGCTAATGGGAAGATGTTCCTTTGAGGTAGATATCATAGAGTCGAATTACCTTGATAAGATGATTCAGTCGAGGAAGTTTCAGCTGAAGCTCGGTTACTTGAATCCGATTTTCGAAGTAGTAATGCACGAGCCTGCTGTGGGCGGTCGTGCAAAGACCCCGAATTTCCGAGGCGGCGGCTCGGGCGGGCGTTGTGGAGGAAAGGACGGTTCAAGAATCTACACGAGAAAAGCGGCTGCACAACTCACTCTGGTACTTACATTAATTATTTGACAATTAATCAAACTATAAATAAATAAACCATTTCTATAAATGTAAGGACGATTATTATTTGATTGCAGCTTAAGTATCCTTTGCGAGAGGCAATTAAATTATAAGTATATAATTAAGAATAGATCAATTTATGTGAAATAATCACCTTAACGTCCTCATATGCGCTGTCCGTAATCTCGATTCTTTCCGAAAATTCCCCTTGGCAGTATGGCGTCTTCTTTGCCGTTCGTTCAGTGCAGCTTTTCCAAAATTTCCACTGAAAATTATCTAATATTTAATAAAACATTACTGAAAGGTATAAAGATCAACAATCATTGTTCAATAAATTAGTGTCGAATTACCTTGCACAGAAACTTCTCCAATTCGTTTAACTTACTCGACGTAGTCACAAGCTCTACGCTTAATCGCTTAATCTGAAATTCATTTCGTATTAAAAATTTTGAAAAATGAAGAATGGTTATATGTACAAAACATTAAAATATATACCTCGCTGTCCAGCTGTTGACTAGCTGTCTTTTGAGCATTTTTCTGAAATTACAGTAAATGGTTAGCGATGGTATAAATATATCAGCAATTAATTAGCATTAAATAATTGAAATAATTAAACACCAAATAAACTAACCGCGTTAATGACCATTTCTTCATATTCTGCTCGTTTATCTCTCAATGATATTATATCATCTAACCTCTAAGGAATAAATAAAAATAATAAAAATTTAATACTGCTTCATTTTTCGATATAAGACTTGAAATGTTTAACTCACTATTCTATTTCTCTCGACTGTTTCGAGCATCTCCTTATTTTTCTTTTCGATCCTCTCAATAACCTAAAAATATTATTTATCAATAATAGAGTTATGTGTGATGAAGAAAAAAATAAAATAAAATTTACTTACTTTATGAGCATACCAAATGGCAAAATAGAAGAATATGTACATAAACAAACAAATAAATATATTGTCCAATACGTATTCACGGATAAACGACTGTAATAAATAAATAAGTTTTGCAATTAATAATCGCTTTTGAATAATTATTGAAAATTCAATATTGCTGTTTAATAAATTGTTTAGTTGAACAATCTCTCAAGAACTTTGAGTAAAATACGTTATTTACATTTTTATCATAAATGTCTATTAGCTTCAATACTGGAAAAGTTTTGGACAATCGACCGTAATATTGCTTGTGAGAAAACATTTTTTAAGATGTAATACATCGGTCCAAATACGATTGTTAACACTGTGAAAATTTATTGTTTACATAGAAAAAACTCAAAAACATACATTTAATTTATATGCGACATGAAGATTGTTGAATGATTAAACAAACAACTATCATTTACGCGCGACTTACAAGTGGCTTCAAATAAACGACTGTCTTAAGCTTTTCAATAGTACCAATGTTTTGCAATCTTCATCATTAATAAAAAAAAAAAAAAAAAATTAACACCTCTACGATAAAAAGGAACGATAGCGTAAATCACACCCTGCGCTGATATAAAAACTCTGCGGAACAAAGCAGAAATTCTTTGAGGTGTAAAGCGACTAGTATAATTTGCACGCTATCTCGCGGGCATAAATCCTTATGTCATTGATATAATCGGGGGAGAGAATATGGCCACATCGGTGCGGGGTAACGAAAGGGCATGAAGTGGAGCTGGCTAATGACGTACACAAGTGGCGATCTGACACCCCTGAACTTTTAATGGCGAGTCTGCGGTTAATTATGCATAGTTTCTTCTACTTAACTGAAATGCGTCAGCGTGAAAGCACCTATCGGTATCGTGCACCATAATTTTTCGCTGAAAAAGTCGCCCAGGAATTTATCATTTTATATTATTCCTCCAACTACATCGCACTTGTTCGCGAAAAAGAAAAAAAAAGTTTTAGAGTCCGAATTACGTGCCTTATAATATAATAATTAAAATAGAAAGCGCAAAAGGTGCGCTCGCAGTTCCACTTTACGCCGTCAATTTAAACTGCTCTCGAGTGATTTTCTTTCTAATCAAAGCTGGATTTCCGTTTCGCTCTTTATAATTATACATCCTTCATTCAGTGCGAGTGTACGCACATCGCAGCCTCCATATAACGCGCATAATAACGCGAAGAAAATAGGAAAATAGGAAAGCAAGATAGGAGCGGTGCGATTGCCGCTCGTAAAGTAATTCGTCGGCGGGGGCACCGCGGGTTATGCTATGGACGTGCGAATGGCGCTCGAGTCGCGACAGCTTTAGCGCCGAAGTTTATAATTTTACGAGGCTTAATCTCAAGCGCCGCCGTTGATCCGCCGGCTTTCCCCGGAGTAATAAGTCTTTGGCTCTCGGTTGCGCCCATAGGCACGTACTTCCGTGACTAGGTGAGGGCCGCCGCGCTTCCTCTCGCGCGGCTGCAATGCCGAGATGTGCCGCGACGTTTGAAATTTCCGCGGGCGCAAAGGGGACAGCCAACGACCGCGGCGTTAGCGAGTGCTCGTATTGCGAAGTGACTTGCGTATTAAATTACGGGGCGTCTTAGATAGGGGCAGCGGCGGTGCTCTTGTTATGGCTCGTCGCAAAACTAGGAGAGCAGTGTGGATACTATAAGTCTAAATTAATTCTTTTATACCGCTCTTATTGCGTGTTACGTTCAAATTTTCTTTTGTAAGAAATTATTTGCAGCTTTCAAATTCGAAATTTTAATGAACAATTAAACCCGAAGAGAACTGAAAATAATGTACAATGATTATTGAAAATAGCTGTGCACATATTTATTTAGCGCAATGGTACAATTTAAATTAATTGGTAATTTAATGCATGGCTGCGAAATGAACGTCATAGCTTCAATTTCGCAGGCGCGTTTGAGTATCCGCCGACACATCTGTATATACGCCGACGCTATCGATTGGATTCAGCTCTTTCATGTGCTAATCTCTGTTTATTTAATCAAACGCTAATATAGCAAGTGGATATATGGAGAGGGTAACTTATGTTCACAGAAAAGACTTCTCGCCCCCATTGAAAATGTCATGCTAATTTTATAATCATCGTGATTAGTCTTTTTAAAAATCTGCTGACTGCACACTCATCCATCTGCTTTCATTTATCCAAGTGGACATAATGATACACAAATGATTTTCATGCGACTTTAACTCTCTTTTAATTTAATAAAACATATTTTATATTTAAAATTATTACAAAAGGAAAATATATTTTTTCAAAAAATAATATCGTTTATGTGTTCAAAATTATAATCCGCTAGAAAATTTCGCAATCGCATTTAACAAATTAAAATGTGTACACTTCTTCATCCTCCACTCGCTCGTTCAAATGTATATATATAGGCACTCTTAATAAAACGCGACACATTTATTCCATCAGATCGGTCCGTAGTCACGTTTCTCTCTTTGAGCGCTTGAAAGACAAATTTGATAATGACGGGATTTGCACGTTCGGCACATTCGCAGCGCAAAGTGAGGACGCCAGAGACACAGAGAGAGAGAGAGAGAGAGAGAGAGATAGATAGAGAGAGAGAGAGAGAGAGAGAGAACAGCGTTCTCTCATCAAATAGGAAAGAGACGGCAAGAGAAAGGATAGTGCCTACAGCGAGTGGGGTGGCGCAGGCCACTTGTCGTTTCCCGCGACGCCTCGCGGGCAGGGTTGACTAACTAAATACGAAGTTAGCTAAACACAGCCCGGGCCGGGGTTAAACAGAGCTTAAGCTTCAGCGCGAGGCATCGAAATAACCGCTGGACGGGAGACGTGGGAAGGGAAGGAGGGTGGCACAGGGACAGTGATATGATACATTTACGCAAAGCAAACAGCGAATCAACTGTAAAAACATTTCCAATCCACTTGGCGGATCACTTGAAGGTATCTGCCCGTGTATTCCCTTTCACTGTCTATCGTGCTACTTTTCATTTGACTAATTTGTGAAATAACAGCTCCTTATTTCTTTAACATTGAGCTAGCAAAGAAATAGGTACCTGCGATGAAAATAAATGCTTTAAAATTAATGGAAATATATCGTCAGACGATGAGCAGTTAATGTACATATCATAATTTTGTATCAATAAAACGGCGTAAATCAGGGATGAAGTCAAAGAAAGATTTACGACAAAAAATTGGATTGCATTTTCTGATTGTGTCGGAAGTATTAGAATAGCATTTCAAAACTGTTCACACTTTTGAACGTTTGGGTTATAACTGATGGTCATTTGGAATCCAAATTTAGATGAATTCTACATTTAAGTAAACATTTATTTCCTATCTTGCTGTTCAAAACCAGGTGGTCGATTCAGCAGCGTTTGATCAGGATCTAAAGAATCAGTCTGTAGGGATGGATGTATAAATTGTAACCAACCTAAATGGGAAAAAAATGTATTT
>JAXIUT010000048.1:4315638-4327436 GCA_035586675.1 Eurytoma californica
GATCAGGATCTAAAGAATCAGTCTGTAGGGATGGATGTATAAATTGTAACCAACCTAAATGGGAAAAAAATGTATTTCATATTAGATACTTGTTTTCAAAGACTCTTAGACTGCTTTCCAACTAACAAATCACCACCTTTGCCTATCACTGAACAATGAAGTTTCTAGCCGTGTACTTTCGGCAGTAATTCTGTCAATTAAAACAAACTTTTTTGAGCACAATTGGCTCAAAATGTAAAACGAATGCTACAAAACTTTTGATAAATATTTTTGAGCCTTATTCATCTACTACGTTTACTTATTTTGCAAAATCAGTCCTCGCTCCGATAAAGCATTTGCAGGAAAAATAAACATCCCTCCCTCGGTAGTAGCGCCTTTGACTCCTTTCCGCCGGTCTTCTGTATAACGGCCACGCATCGCCCCGTGTTTATGTAAAACAGCGCACGACGACCCCCTTTGAAAGCAGCGCGCGAAAACGAGAGGAGCAGCGCGCGACCTGAAAGGCCACTTGACGCGTCAAAAATGTCAGACGCATATATCCCAAGCGTTTGAACGAAAAAAAGCCACCGCTGTTTTGCTAGATTAGTAAAAGACAAAAGGGAAATGTGCATTATGTAATGGCACAAGAGGGAGAATACTATTGGGCTCTAGTAGCTTGTCGTCCCGTATTTTTTTAAAGACGTGATTAGGGATTTGGATTCTGTCCATGTATATTTTGAAAATACTTCAGCGCTTTGTTTTCTCAAGCTATTGTTAAGTAATGATTCAGCTTTAAAAAATATTTCTGCATAAGTAGCATATTCAAATCCTTATAATAGTTTATACATTCATCCACTTTATCAACTCTGAATATGAAATTTCAAACATTCCGAAAAAAGTTTACCTCCAACTTGCATCTTCAACGAAATTGAATGCGCCACATTCATTTGCAATGCTTCGCAGCTATGAACTGTATACATATAGCAAATACTATACATGCGCAGATAGTCCCTGGTGCAGAAGAGCCTCGACAATTTCCTCGGGAACCTAAGTAATTACGAATTTTGAGCAGAGTACGATGTGCGCGCTAGCTCTCTGTCTCTCTCCCTCTTAGAATCAGTCGATCTTACTCTCTCTTTCTCGGCGCGCACCAACACGAGAGAGAGAGAGAGAGAGAGAGAGAGAGCCCGGCGACAAGACGAGGCTGCGCGTCTGAAAGAGATAATCGCGATATTCACATGAATATTCATGCCGGGGGACGTGGAAGCTTGCGAGCTGCTGCAGGTGATCGTCCGCAGGACTTTCAAGCTTCCGCGAGCATCGTGTGGAGATAATGAGATCCTGGTTTAAGCTTCCCTCCGTAATGCTTCGCCTCTCGTGTTCTGTATCTCGTTCGGAGGTCTACTGTCTAACGTAATCAACTTTTTCTTATTATTTCAACTCAGAGACTTTTTTTAATAACTAGAGGAAGAGGTCTTTCCACTTCATTTTTTCGTAGTTAAATTACTGAACGATAATGAATACATTGAAAGAATTTTTTTATAATTATAAATTATCGTCTAGTTTCGAATTTTAAAATCTATAAATCAATTCAGATTTTTATACTCTTTGGGGACAATTTTTATCAAGTTCAATACACTTGGTCCTAAGGTCACCACAGTACATTACCAAAATGTTTTTGAGAGCAGTTTTTCAAATTGAAGGTATTTTTTTTAATTTTTTTTTTATTTTTTAATCCTACATCAGCCTAGAATCTATAAAATTATAAGATTCTTCTTCGTACCAACTTCTGAACAGATTTTGTATAATACACTGTTAAACAGTCAAATGTATAAAAGTAAGTATGATCAATCGGTGTTACCTTGCCCCGTCAAATCGCGATCTCACTCTTTTTGCTGTTAGGGGAACTAGAGGTACTAGGGACCAAGAGGAGCGATTTAATGAGCGACGCTGAAAAGAGACGATCCAGTAACGAGACGAATTTTCTCATAACGAACTTGTCAGAAGCCTTCTCTTGGGAATACAGCAAGGATAAAAGGTGAGGTGAACAATACAATAAACATGAACTGAAAGTAAAGTGAAAGAGCAGAGGTAAAATCAGAGAAACTGTAAACCTGCGCAAAAGTCGCTAGAAGGGAGGATAAAAGAGCAAACGAGGCTAACAAAATAGAGGACGAATGCGGCAAAATGAGATGAACGCGAATGCTCTGGGGAAAAAAATTCACTCGCAAATGGGTCCACCGTAAAAAATTTAATCGCATTCATTAGGAGCCGCTGAAAGAAGCACACGCAGAATCAGAGGATAATTAAAAGAAAAAAAAAATTTAAAGCCGCGCGCGCAAAGAATATAGAACTACACAGAGTGCGCGGAACCGGATGAAAGAATAGAAAATGATTTGCCCGCTCGCTCGCGGCCGTACTGACAAGGAAGCTGCTAGGGGCTAAGCCAAGGGGGCGGGGAAGACGAGAGCGAAGCTGCGGAGGTTCGCCGCGTCGCTGCGGGGACTTAATTATCTAATTAATTAACCTCAATCAGAACGATGAGTAATTTCTCGCTCCGCTGGCGCCTTTGCCGGCGAGAATTTCTTGTCGCAACGACTGCCAGGGCGACTTACGGCTGAGTTCACGGGAAATCGATTACCTTCGCCGACGATCCCTCCAAGTGAACGACGGGGATAAAGAGAGTATATACGCGCGCGACTGTCAGTTGTATAATAGTGCACGCGGCTCGTCTCGGCGGAGTCTGATCAATCGTCGCGCTATCTCTCTCTCTCTCACTCTCTCTCCGTCCCTGATTCCAGCCTTGATCGCGACGAAGGTAATTAAATTTCACTTACGTCTCCGAGGCTTCGTTATTAGTCTTACCAAAATAATTTGTTGCTTATCGCACGTTCTAACCTCCGGCTTGTACAAATTTCATAATCCTGTTTATAAATATTTGGTGATTTATTGTTTATGCGGATGCGAGAGCGACACCAAGGCTGCTCGTTCAATTTTCAAGTTTCAATTCACAGTCACTGGAAATGAATAAGGCGACCCTTTTAATTTTGTAACCAGCTCGGCGATGGTTATCTCGCGCGTGCATACATTAAACCGATCTCTCAAGCCGAGAAACCGCCGAATTTCCGACAATAAATGATCGCCGGCAAATAAAGGAGTATAGTGATGAACGGCCCGCATTACTCATTTTTTTTTTCCGCGCACTTTGCCGATGTGCATGCACGCGATGTGTATGCTAGGCGCGCGGGGCTCTCCATTCGGAGCTCGCGCGACTGTTATAAAACCATAAAGATGTAATCGCGGCCGCTTCGCAATGAAGCGCCGAAAGTGTTTCCGCCTTGACTTTGGCTCGGAGCCGAGGAGAGGCGCAAACTCGCGCGCCTCTTTCTCCTCGCTCTCCCCAGCCTCCGTGTTATACTCGCGAGTTCCGAGCAATTGCATCCCCGGCTAAAAAATATTGCGCGCGCTCGCGTAATGAAAGAAAAGCAGTTTTTGCGAGGAGCGAGCAATTGCACGTGCCGCTATAAATTTGCCTTAATGCGAAATTTTAAGATGCAAACGGCGCGCCAATTCACGTTTTAGATAAGCGAAAATCCCGGGTGCACTCGGAAGTTCTGCTTCGAATTTAGTTTCTAGTCGAAGTTGCTCGCTTAAGTTTTCGAGGGATTTCAATGGGAAATTAATATTCTCCCGGTGCACTGAAAGTGTATCTCATTTATTGATGCAGGTGCATTGCAGGATTATAACTTTCTCTTAATTGGAAAGCAATTTTTTAATCTACTTTTGAGAAATTGCTTCTCCAATTAATTTACTTTTACTTTGTGGTTCTAGTGTTCCATTTTTAAATATGCATTAAGCACTAATTTTATCACTTTATCAACCTATTGCACATTTTGACACTGTTGAAGCAACACTTATTGAAATAGTAAACTCAAAGTACATTATATAATATACATATTATATGCAATTAAATTCATATTCTTTATTTTTATCGAGTTTTTCCTTTTACATTCACTAGAAGTCTATATGCGCGCTGTGCGCGCGGTACATGCAGAATGATAAAACGTGATATTTAAAATTTCGCGCCAAATTTCCGTCATAATACGTCACAATCTGCAAGCCAATCAAATTTCAAATATCCACGTCTAACTGACCAATCACAATCAATAGAGGCTTCACTTTTCATCATTCTGTTTTTTAGTAAAGACAATCGATTTATGCACTTACCGTTTGAAAATTAAACTAGGAAAACAAATGAAAATTTAATTAAAAATTGCACAGAAAAATAATTTTTCCTTCTTCAATATTTCCAAATTTGCATATAACTAAGTTTTTACATAAATACCATATTCTTGTTTTCATTTTTTATTTTCCTGACTCCTTTTTCCAAATTTCCACTTTTCTTATGGCCTTGAATTACATAGAAAAATAATGCAATCAATATCCAATTGAGGCTTCCAAATCGTCATTTCTTTTCAACAGCGACATTTGCGGAATGAACGCACGGACGGCAGCAAGTGTCGCTGGTCGGCGAGAAAAGAAAGCCGAGCGGATCATTCAATAAGAGATTTCACGCTCGAGCGACGAGTCAGGGGCGCTACCGCGAATCCACCATGTCGCTCGGGGCAAAAAAAAATTCCAGATGTCTCGAAGCGGACTCGCACACACGGGGAAGCGCGTCAATTAATCAGGAGCTAGCGTAGCGTGACCCCGCGCGCAGGTTTGGAAAGCACTCAAATTAATTATCGGAGACCCTCCCCCCGCGCGACTGTCTTCATCGAGGGGCCCGCTGACGTCCGGCGCGCTCTCCCCCGCACCGGATTCCTCGTGGCGCTTCGCGTTTCGCGCGCTTTTCGTATTACCGGGCACGCGACAACGGCCCCGGCTGCTCCTTACGCTCGGTTTGAGCTCTGACTGGCAGGTCGCCGTGCCCCAAAAATGAAATGGAAGCGAGCGTGCCTGGGGGTCAGGGCGAGGCGGCGGCTCGCGTTACGCTCGGCAAGTATGTGTCTCCGCGGATGACAGGCGCGCCGCGCGGATTGACGAACAAGTGCCATTGTTAAGCCGTTTTTACATTTGATCTGTCGTTATCGTGCTCGCTGCTGGGGCGATCAACTTTTTGCTCGCGATGATTCACTAAATTTGATACGCTTCCGGCTGCGAGTGCCACGACTTTCTGGGGTCGTCGTATTTATTTTAAAGCGTTTAGATAAGATTTCAGTTTAAATCATATAAGAAATGTTATCGAATTCATTATGATTTTAATGAATGAGAATCCACGTAATTGCTTATTAAATATGCAGTAATTATATCCGTAAATAATTCATGAAATTTCGATTCAAAAATTAAATTAAAAATGTTTTCAACGAACTGTGTGTTGAAAAGCATTATAGTCGCATTCACGTTATACTCTGAAAAACATTAAATTTTGATACAAAAATATTATGTAAATTTAATGTTTCTAATTGTTTATAAATAAATTTACTAAAAAAAAAAATAATAATTCGTAAAAGAAAAAAAAAAAATGCAAAAATAATCCTTCGAGCCGGATTTGAACCAGCGACCTATGGATTTCCATCTTGTCTCATACCAACTACAGTCCACCGCTCTACCAACTGAGCTATCGAAGGCTTGTGAGAGAACATCTCTCAGAGATAAATATAACGTCCTCCATTCATAAAGTGCGATATTCGCGTTGAATTGTTTATTTTAAGATTTTGTTGAAATTTGTTTTCTAAATTTTTTGTATTATTTATTACCAATTCTTACAAATTAATTAATGACATATTAGTTTATCAGTAGATGTTTCATACAATTTACATAAAAAATAAAATTTATGATCAGGTTTACAAGAGCCTCAAATAAATTTATTTATTAAAAAAGCGGTATTTTGTTATATAAAAAAATACAGCAACTATTTTTTTGAGATAGTGAAATTGACTAACAGTTTACGTTTTATCATATTAATGAAAAATGAGCGTAGTTAGTAAACAACAGAAATGTTTATCACATAATTTATTAACTCATTTGTCATAAAAAAGGAATATAATCATAAAAAGCCTGGCGACTTTAAAAGAGTCATAAAGACCTATTGCTCGTTCGTGAGTTAAAACATATTAAACGATCGATCGTAAAAATCTGAATTTTTGAATTTTTAAGCATCGCATCATATTAATGCGTAAAAACGTCATGACGGAAGTAGGCACCGCGACGCCCCCGCGACGGAGAGACGGGCCGCTTCCTTCGCGCGGTATACGACGGCGAATATACACCGGACGACAGGAGGAACCAGCCGAGCAAAGAATTGCGTGTCAAGACTGACCCGGGGGCGCATGAAACTTTATGCGCCTTTATACGCCTTAGGAATCCCGTATATCCGAAAGCTCGCCAATCACCATTAAAAAGTCCGTAGTCCCCCGTGTTTTCATGGCCCGATACAGTTTACATAAAACTATAAAGTTATGGGGCGCTCGTACAGGGGCTCCTAGCTCTCACCGCGGGGGCGCGAGCGCACCGAACGAATCGAGCGACTCGCGTCGTAAAGGAGGCGCGGGGGCTCACGGTTTAAGGTATTTTTACACGGAGTCGTTAAAAGCCCCTTTAACGCCGGCGCGAAAGACAAAGCTCTCGGGATCCCCGCCGGCTTAATTACATCCGATCGCCGAATTAACGACGGCGAGCGGAGTTTTAAAGGCGAATACTCCGCGGGGGCTTGATGAGCAATAGCGGGCCCCTCCTAATCGAGGGCTTTTATTTTATTTTATAATTCATCCCGATAAACGTGATTGGTATCGACAGTCAGGCCGCTTCGGTTGAGCGACTTTTCTGTTCAAAGCAAATTGCTAATTATCGGCACAGTTTCCTGACTTACCGGCTATAATATTTTAAGGATAAATTTTTTTGATTATGAAGTAAAATGATAATAAATTTAATGTTTCTACATAGTTAGGTAAAAATTAAGTACAATTGCACGTAAAAAAGTTTTTTGATAAAAATATGTAAAAACGTTTTTTAAAAAATGAGAAGTTAGTAACACAGCCACATTATGTTCAGTACTAACTTTAAAAATATTTTAATAATTTTTATAAATAAAGAGGATTATTGTTGTCTTCAAGAGACGAGAGCAAATGTCAGTAAGCTGAAGCAAATCTTGAGAGATTAAGAAACTTTATCAAGAGTTAACACGATTGAAGATTTAGAGTTTAGTGCCGCAATTAAACGGGTGACGTGATGTAACACGAGGGGAAAAGTGAGCGATCTGCCAACCCCTTAAATCAGTATTAGTGGATCAAACCTCCTAATCAGCGTGAATCGGCATTTGGTATTCAAATTTATTTTTATTGTGGCCTTATAATTTTTATGTATACCAGCTATATGCAGAATATAAAGCATTCTATTTTGTTTACACAGCTATAAAATTTTTTACTGCAACTTTACGAGTTGACAATTTAAAATATGCTAAATAAGCTCGAATGATTGACCGTGTACAAATTTTTTTGTTCCTTTAAGATAAAGTTCGGTAACTATTCAACAATGGAAAAGTTAAATATGTACAAAGAAATATTTTGGTGTATTAATTTTAAATGAGAAAGAATAATATTTATACAATTAATATTTTTACCATGATTATACTTTCAGATTAGACATATGTATGCAACTTCAACAGGTTATCAGATAAATTAAATTCTACACAGTAATAAAAAAAAGTTCCAATTTATTTGCTCGAGCGAAGAATCGCACTCGTAACAATTATATCTCCTACAAGTTTTATTTTACAGAACACTAAGACGAAGCATTAATTTTATCAAAACTTCGCAATCGCCTAGCGCATAAAGCTTTCAGGCATCCAAAGCACGAAAAGTTATTAACCCAAGGAGCTTTCCGTCAGTACAAAAAATATTCTTATTGTCGTAATAACGCACTGTCGCCTGGCCTCTCGCCGCCGTCGCCGCCTTGCTTAATTTATGCATAGCCCCGGCTTGAAGAACGACGTCATCCACGAAATTAGCAATAAACCTAAAGGAAGTAAGAAACGTCGCGACGCTCGCCGTCGGGATGTACGTCTTGCGGCGGTATACGACCAGATAGCGCGTTCGTCGCGGCGATTAAAACTTTGGCCTCCGACGCTCTCCGGGTACCCGCAGTTATATAGCGGCAGCTTTGCGCCCGTAATCGACTCCACCCCTTTCCTTATTATATACGTATATATTTGCACGTGCATTAGACGAATTTACGACCCGCCTCGAATCGTCTAACGGGTACCGGCAAAAAAAGGAACGGGAAACATGGCTTCGTAAAAGTCAATCCATCTGCATTCGGGATGTAACAAAAGTTTTAAGCGTTTAAATAATATAAGCTGACAATGATTTTTTACATATTGCATTTCTGCGAAGTTCGTGCGAGAAGTCGGTGGAAATTATTATACGATTTAACGTGCGAGACGATGTAAACTTGATAACAGCTTTGCACTGCTAAGTGTTTCAATTTCCGTTTGCTGTTTATGGCCAAATCGAAGAATCCACTCAATGCTTGTCGTTACTTTTTCATAGTTCACGGAACGAAATTGTTGCTTTTTACCCAGAAGCCCTAAATCATCCGCGAACAAATTTATGTTTTTTCTTTTAATCAATTAAAACGCTATGTACAAAACGCAAATGTAAACGCGTGCACCCTTATTGCCGCCGCGTTAAAATACATAAGCCACCGTTCAAGTTCTCAAAGGCTACCGGCTTTACGAAGGCCATACCCTTTTTAAAGCGTCGCGCACTCCGAGAAGGCATAAAAAATTTCGCGTCTTATTTAAACGTCTCCCTGTTTAGTAGAGAGTAAAAACGCGAAAGGAGTTTACCCGCGGCTCGCGGTGGGGTAAGGGCAAGGTGCAGTCGAGGCGGCAACCGGGGGAGAAACGGGAGCGCGAGAACGGGCTTGGAGATAGAGACGCCCGGAGAAAGAGTGGCCCTAATAACATTTTTACGACGTAAAATTCGAGGGTTTCCCCGTCGACGGGGCAATTCGAGCGACACGTCGGGGGGAGAAGCGCGAGATCGACGTTAAAAAGTGCGCGCCGAGCGGAGGTAAGAAAAGATAATAAAATGCATTATAATTGCCGAGAGGAGCGTAAATCTTAAATATCGGACTTTTACGACTCAACAGAAATTGGTTCAAGACGCTCGTACACGGGCTTGTATCGGAAAATATGGAGATTCACTCGGCTTTTCGTTTATTTTAATGCTCAATTATTTTTGGCTTTACGATAAGCTCCGCCGCTTTTTACGATTAAAACATTTTATGCATATTTCCTGCACAATAAAAGTTTGTTTGTTCAACGATCGGGATGTCTGGGTATTATATCGATTCTGTCTGAGTACTTTCTGTTTATACTACAAATTTTTTTTCATATATCTGATTAATTACAATACTACGCTTTATAAAATGACTTTATAAAATCCTATATGCAGATTACACAATTGATGATACACCCTCACAGTTAAAAATACGTTGAATTATAAATACAATTTTTGTGTTTATAATTGAAAAATAGCACGAATACAAACTGGACGTAGTAAATACAGAATGCATAAATCGTACAATTTTTTTAATTAAAAAAGGTAAATTGTAAATGTATAAAAGTAAATAAACTTTTTATAATCATAAAATAAAAAACTGAATTTGATTGTATTTAACTTCATCTTTAATTTCCTCTTTGAATTGCGTACTTTTTTTTTTAATAATATAATAATATGATTTTTTCAATTATCCATTAAATAAACTTATAAAATACACAATTTTTAACCGTGCTCCGATAAGACAAAGAAAATTTCACATATAAGGTGGTAATAGTTTTACCAGTTAATAATACTATTAATAAAATTAATAAAAACATATATAGTTCCTAAAATGTAAACCTCAATTTCCTTGAAAGTCTTTTCATCCCTTCCATAAATATGAAAATCTATAACAAGTAAGTTAAGCGCTCATCTCTGGAAAAGAGAAAAATAAAAAGTGCGTAAAGCGAACGATAAAGCGACAAGATTTTATTTTCGCCCCGGCAATGGAGTGCACGATACTAAGTTTGGGCAAGAAAAAAAACGCGAAGAACCAGCGACGTCGACATACAGAAATGCTCCATACCAGGATTTAAGGAATACGCGCGCAGTCATAAACTATAAAGATTCGAGTCATAACTCGAGGTGGTATCGCGTTTTATTTAATTGCTTCGCGGTCCCATCGAGTTTCGCACACTCGCGCGCTCTCTAGCGAGGGGTGCAGGCGCGGGCGGCGCAAGAAAGTATGCACAGCGTATTTATCATCGAAGGAGCTGTTAAGGTTTAATGCCAAGACGACGCCCTTCGGTGTACTTTCGCCGCTCGCGAAATGAAACTCGATAAAATGTTTGTTATCCAATCGAGTTCCCGATGCCGCTGAATTTGTAGATCTTAAGAGCGCGCAGCGAGGGCATTATCTCTCCCCCTACCGGATAAGAGCCTGGCTGAGCGTTGCGCTCGCAAATTCGACGTTCAGTTATATATGTTCGATCGCGAGCCGCGGCTTCGAGGGAGGAGGGAGGGGAGCGGGCGGAAAGAGAATAAAGTCTGCTTCGGTGTGCGCTGAACTTTAAGCAAACTTCCAGACCTCTTTGACTCTTGACAGGTTGACTTCTGCGCCAATCGTGTTTACTTTATCAGAAGCTGATAAGATAATGCGCGTAGCTGTTTTACTTGACAAGTGGAAGTTACCGGGCCTGCACAACACGAGAACTCGATAAACAAGTCGAATGCACATGTTCAAATAGTCCATTAAAAATAATAGCTTCGAGAGTATCGAAAATAAGAAACGCGAACTTTTTTAGGCTTTGATTTGCTTTTGCATACGGTTCCAAAGGCATCCGTACTTATAGAGTGTAGTTGCTCGTTATGCAGGTGCATACAGATGAAACGAGACACTAATAAAGAGGTTTAATAGATACTCCAGCGGCGGGGCATACGAAAAAAAAAGAGAGATACGCGCAGATAAGGAAAACTGATACGGTGCAACAAATTGCGTCTGCGCGGGATGAAATCTCGTGTGATTCACGATTACGGATTCGCCCATTATACGCCCGGCGCGGCTGTATTCGCGGCCGGGTCTCGCTAGTTTATCGCCGGCTCGAGTTACTACGGGGTTCCGCTCGTTACGCGCGAGAACTTACTTCCAACTAGCTCGCGAGCGCGATCTTCCTCCCCCTCCCGCTCCACCCTCGTCGCTCAAATTTAAATTGGGAAAGTATTTTACGAGCGGACCGGGGAGTTTCACGGTGGCGTTGTCACATCTTGATGAACTTCCGGTAACGATCGCAGGAGAAAATGTCGCGGGAGCGTCTCTCGTTATACGGGATAGAGGAGTTGAGGATGCAAGCCGAGTTTACTGCCGCCGGGGGGAGGAGGAGGAATCTATGGCTCGCGGCGCTAATGCGAGAGCGCGGACAATTTTCCCAATATCTTAATTGGCTGTCGCCTGTTAAGATGCGCGACAGGACTGGCAATAAAGTTCGAAGATACGGAGTTGCTAGATTAAGACAACCGTAGATTGGTCTATGCATATTGCCATTCACTACTGGTCTTTTGATAACATTTATCAATGCTTAATAGTAAAAAAAGTTATCATTTTATCGAGCAATTCTTATAATAAAGATAGACCTTAAAATAAATTTATACCGATTTTTGGATATTTATTATAATTTTTTTCTTAAAAATATGACCATATATATGAATGAACTTACGTTCGTGTGTATACATTACATGAAATTAGTTTTAAACCACACGATGGATCCTTGTCCAATT
>JAXIUT010000048.1:4327536-4340744 GCA_035586675.1 Eurytoma californica
ATATGAATGAACTTACGTTCGTGTGTATACATTACATGAAATTAGTTTTAAACCACACGATGGATCCTTGTCCAATTGATAAATTTAAATAATTTTTAAGACTGACACTAAAGATGTCAAATTTTGACTTTACGGATTTTTCCATGCATTGATTGGCTTTTCTGCGTTTCGCTTACTTTTACCTTCAATATAAAATTTATTTTTACGATATAATCAGGTATTGAAAAATGAAATACCTTATTTATTTTTTATTTAGGTAAATTTTAAAATCTTCGAAATGAAACCATGGAACCGTGCCAAATTTTGCATACGTGTTGAAGTGAATTGAATTATTTACAGCTCACTTGAAAATTTCCTTTGTGTTTATTTAAGAATTGCTTTGAATTTTATGACTGTATTTTTATTTTGTATGTGCTCATAACAATTGTGAAACACAATTGCGAAGTTTCTACAATCTTTCGATCTGCCGACGCAGATCGTTATTCAGTATTTACTGACATAAAAATATACTTGTATATAGGTACATTTAACGTTGCAGGTAAATACCTGCAAAGGTAATGGCTGGGTAGACGACTAGTGCATGTTTTTTTTATGCCGAACAGCGCCAACGACTATACTGTACGATCGTAAAAAAGACTCGCCCAGGAAACTCGCGAAAAATAAATAAGGAGGACCGGAAGCGCATGTGCGTATATTGATTGCACTCTCTTTACCATCGATGGCGGTACCGGTGGTCGTAAAAAATTTGATGGTACGCTTGAAAAAAAATGCATAATTAAGAAGATTATGGAGAAATGGAGAATGGAAATTAGAAGGTCGTTTTCATAAAAAACGTTTATAAGACTTTTATAACTATTTTTGTTGCATTCATGCGTTTTATGTTTTATGTACATTGAATTTAACGAGTACACATTGTCAGTTTCATACGGTTGATATTGCGCCAAGTAAATATGTACTGTTATATAAGTGGTTATCAGTGGTTTGTCAAGCATACAAATTTATTTATTTATCAATAAAAGTTTCCATCATTTAGTGGAAAAGAAATTAAATAAAAAAGCTTGTATACGAGAAGGAAAATATTACTGATAAACTTGTTAAAAGCAAATTCTTTAGTAAAAAGACAATTGCTACGTAACGTGAGTAATGGAAGAATAATTGTGGTATGGACATTGTAATGGCGGTTATCTTTTACATCGCCATAACTGGCGAATAACAGCTGGCGGGGTATTACTGTAACGTGCAGGAAAAAGGAGAAAAATAAAATTATGTCAAAAAGAAAATGAAGATATTATCTATAAAAGGGCAAAAATAATGAGTACCGCAGTTGCTTTGCTGTAAAATTCGTGTCTATATGTAGTATAATATTTTATGATATATCGTAGGTGAATAGACGACATCATTACGGCGATAATGTCGGAAAAATCAGTGTAGCAACATTCTAGTGTCAATTTCAAGAAAATAGGAACCCCAAATAATCATAATTTTGGTGAATAACTTCTTTATCTTTTAACTTATGCATTCATGTGATAAATTTTAAAATACATAATAATATAAGATGCATTTAATCCAAACAACTTTATTTTGTATTTATCAAGTTAATACTTATTTACTTTAAATAAACTTGATTGTCGACTTTAGCTGAATGAAATTGTTTACTTATTCTTTTGACGCGCCCAATTTAGGAATAATGTGGCCTTCAATTCGATATTAATTGCTTGCTTCCTTTTATAAACTACTAACTGTAACTAGACCAAAACATATTGTATTGTAATACACATACATCTGGAATATAAAACATTTATCAAAAGTGACTAACTAAAATATTTTAATGCAGTAAATAAAAGAAAAATATAAATTAAAAAGCAAAGCAAAATAAGGTTCCACCGAGATTTGAACTCGGATCGCTGGATTCAAAGTCCAGAGTGCTAACCATTACACCATGGAACCACGATAAAACAGTTACTTTTTGAAAACATATTTTAGCTTACAGTGAACATTTTCTATTATTTGTGTGAAAAATTTACTTAAATTTTCCTTTTTTTTTAATTTTAACTAATTTTATTTCTTTAACATTATGTACTAATTCATTTAGTACATTTTGGAAATTTTAAACTATGAACGTTTCATATATAAAATATTGTTTTTATACAACTATTTATATATTAAAAATTCAAGCCATGGATTAATAAAAAATATTTTTTAGAAATATGAATCAGGCGATCAGTCTAATGCTGACGTCGGTAAAACAGGAATCTGTAAACTTGTCTCTTCTCTTTAAAAAACGATGGCAGAATGTTGTGAAGCATTTAAAAAACATGATTTGATTGATTCATGATGAATATATTTGGTTGACTTGAATGGTGCTAAAATTCAAAAAGTTTACTACCTCAAAACTTATACTGGATCATACGTTTGAGAAAATAAAGAAATATGAGGAAATTTGAGCGCGCGAAGCGCGTTGGATTTTGCTAGTAAAAAAAAATGATATATGATGATATGATATGATATATGATGCCATTCTATTGTGTTATTAATTACGTAATTAAATTGTTTAAGGACAAAATTAACTTAATAACAAATTAAAATTGTTAAAAATAATTAAAACATTAAATTTTTCTTTTATTTTAAAAATAAACTGTAGTGAAAAATTGAAAAAATAACTCTTTGAAAAAAAATTGAGCCAGTGTTGAACAACTCAGTGTTCTCTCGAATCGAGCGGGTTTTCACTCTTCTACCTTTTGAGAGTCTATTTGGATAGATTTTTAATCCAATAATCACCCGGCACTTTTACAAAGAACACCGATTAAATGTATTTATTAAGAAACAAAAATAAATTTAAATCACCGATTATAGTATTCACTGTAAATCTAATTATTGAAATTTTATATCTATATTTATACTTCATCTCAACATTATTAACCGTATAGTAATTACTAGTTAACTTTTACAAAAAAAAGCTAGAGAAATTTTATCGCACCATTTACTTCGTTTATTTGTTCTAATTTAATCAGTTGAAAATTAAAAGATCCTTCTAACGTCACCTCCTACTAGCGTGGATTTTTAAATGTGTCGATGTGGCCTTTTTGTACGGTGCGAATCGATGATCACCCCTCTTGTCCGGGCCCGTAGTACGTGCAGTGCACCGAGCAGCGAACCCCTAATTGAACGGAAACCGGCAATAAATATTACGTCGCACTCGGAAGGCCGAGGGGATGAAGGGCTGATTTTATAATGGCACGAAATGATACCCGTAAAGGCGACGATTTCTCTCTCCGGAAACGGATGTACAATCGTGTTCACGAAAAGACGGAGCGATAAATTTATTTTCTTCTCTCTTTGTCGGAACACAATAGCTAAAGTGCATGAGAATATCTAGATTAAATTTCAATTTAAAACAGTTAAACAAACTGTAGAGATGAACATTTTTACAGTGTAAAAAAATATGACAGTAAATAAATATTTTTTATGAAAATTCTGCATAGTATTTAAATATTAAAAGATTTTAAAATAATAAATCCGTATTTTAAAATCACTCACAAACCCGGTAAAAATTGATAATTTTTTTGAATAATTTTTAAAATGATGTATGGAGCAGATATTTAAAAAAAATATTTTATAAAAATGCATTCAATAAACTACGTGTATTTTAAACTCCACAGTTCCGATACTCCGTTCGCTCCCTCGCATCTCGCGTAAAGCACACGTCCGAATGAATTTCCGCGAACTGCAACGCACAAAGCCACTGCACTTTTTTCTCAGTGATCTCTTTGCGCACCAGAAACGCGAAGTCCTAGCCCTCGCAGCCGCGCCCTTCTTCATTCTTTAATGTCCGGAATATCACACGGGATACGCGCATCACCCACGAGGAGCTTAAAGTATCGAACGGTTAACCCAGAGAGACTGGAGTCCGCTCGTGTGCCCTCAAAGACGAGCTTTTCCTTTTGCCCCGCACTGCGCGCGCGGATATCAAAGACAACGGCCTGCGTATTAATTTTTGCGCCCCCATCAACGCGCGCGACTTCGTTACCACGCGAGCTGGGGCGCGGGGTGCGCGCCTTGAGCGCGAGAAGGTTCAACGACATTTACGCAAAAGCGCACGCAAAGCACTCTCGATCCGCACTCTAGTTTTTTACTCTAGGTACTAGCTACCGTTTAAAGTTAAATTAGTGGAAAATCTGTAAATGCACTCAAAATTAGGGGCATAAACTCTATACTGCACTGAGAAAAAATTCTAGTAAAAATTACTACTCTGTCTAGAAAGTGCAGCCACAGTCTGTCATGTAGTGGAAAAATTACCATACTGTATTGTAAATTTTACCATAATTCTAGTAAAATGTATAATATTTTCTAGCAAAATTTATAATACAGGGTGGTAATTTTTCCACTACATGACAGTCTGTGGCCAGGTTTCTACACAAGATAGTAACTTTTACTAGAATTCTCGTAATTTTTACTAGAATTTTTTATCAGTGTAATGATGAGCAAAGTACATTTCACTAATTTTTACGGATGTTTAGGTCTTATCACTAGTTCAACTTTACCGAGTAGATTTTTCTTCCGCGGACTATGGATAAAACTTTAATCACTGTTAATTGATATTCATTCTATAAATATTTCGTAGCTTATACATATGATTAGAAAATAATTAATTTCTGTAAATATTATTTACTTTAAGATTTATTACACATTAACCAATACGTTAAATCGAATTAATATACTTATTAAAAAGTTTCTAGGTTCATAAAATAGCATATCCGCTTCTGAAAATCTGTATTCATATTAAATTAGTGTACGAGACCACCCTAGCACAATAAAATCACTACATATGTTATTTAAAATTTCAGTGCGCTACTAAAAAAGCAAATCTCATTAAGCACCGAAGCTCGGCAAGGAAGTCGAATTTTGTTTACACAGTAACGAAGAAACAACCCTCAGATTATGCGCATACATCGCACGGGGTATAAGTACCACCGTATTTACAGAGCATAAATATTTATCGGTCTCCATAGCCATCGGCCGGGGCTCCCGAAAGCAGCGCGGAGGAGCGGAGCGCCGCCGTCAAAAGTGGCCCGGACAAGAGCGCCGCGAGCAGCCCGAAGCCTTTCTTTCCTGCCGATCGCGCGTTTACGTATCGCCGGTCGGGCAGGGCTTACACCGGGCGCCGGGGTGGGGTAAACGGTAAAGTGAATCTCATTAGTCGCGGCCCGCTGCACGCGACGCCGCCGGCGCGTTACTTTGATGTCAAACGGCGCGCCCCGGGGGCCGCGCTCCTCCGCGCCGGGGAGAGCGAGCGACAAGGAGTACGGGCGCGTCGATATTATTATTATATACAGGCCCTTTCTAATTATCGGGAAAGAAACGGAAGTCGATTCTCTTTCGCGCCGGTGCCGGCGTGTATATATCGCAATGCGCGCGCAACCCCCCCTTTTGATTGAGGGGCTTTGCGCGCCCGCGCTCCATTATCTGAGCGGCGCTTGCGCGCGTACTCCTTCGCCTCTCTCCCTCTCTCTTTCTCTCGGGCTGTTTCGCAGGCGCGCTCGCGCGGGGGTTGGAGATGAAGTGTTCGATGACCGCGAGGAGTGAACTCTAACAGCTTTGATGCATCCATCATCAGCTTTATGGCTCGGCGAGATGAATATTGTAACACATGATGGATATGGAAGAAAGTTGCTTTAATGAAAAATCTCAGGTGATATAGCTCTCCTTAAAAGCTCGTTCCAAAAAAATAAACTTATGCGCAGATCTTTATAATTTTTTAGTATTCCTAAAGGTGTTACGTGAAAGCTTTTATGAGATCTCAAGTGAGATCTTACCCGAGATTTTCTTTTGGATATAAAATATAGCTACAATCTGCTTTCATTTTATTTAATATGCACTAAATTCATCATTCATTGCGTATTACACAAATAATCAACATTCGTTGAATAATTTGCTTATGAGGTAATAATAATTTAGTATACTAGATATTGTAACTTATCCTACATAGGTATATTGTATCGTACTTATAGTTTGATGACTGTAGGTTGATGATTTCATTGAAGTGTGGTAAAATGGATACAAGACATGAGTTCTGTGATTATACGTACACGAAGATATCGACTTCATTAATCTTTTAAAGCTTATTATAGATAAAATGGCAAAAACACATAAGTAAATTTTTACCAGATTTAAAAAAATTTCTACTACAATAAGAAACGTCAAGAGAAATAAATGTAAAGCGGTCCCCGATAATACAATGACCCCTCAAAACTCAAAACAACCGACATTCCACCCCTGCGCCTTCGGGGGTGGCCGTGTGCGCGCCCACCCCCTCGATCAGGAAAAAGGGGGTAGGAAGGAGTCGCAGGAGCCGAGGACGCGCGGAGACAAAGTGTCGGGCTGTCATCTCTCGTGCGGCTCGTCTCCGTTTGGTGTACACAGCGGGAGCCACGTGCCGGCGTAGCGAAGCGTTAATTCCGCGCCGGAGTCGCAAACGTGACGCAAACGCGCCAGGGCGGTGGGCGCGCGTGTATCTGACCGCACGCGGCTCCTCTTCTCGCCGGCGGCCTCGTTGCGCTTTGTCGATGCGCCACCGCGACGGTATAGTTTAAATCGACGAGGTCGTAAGTTTCATTGATATCGATGAGAAAAAAATGGGCTCTCGAGCGCCGTGAAACGACTGACGGATCACATTCAATGGTGATTTCGGTGTTGGCGGTGGAGAAATTTATTACAATGCAAACATCATCGTATTATTCGATTTGAGTACATATTAGATTACTTTTTAGTTTTCTTTTATTTTGTGCACTCTTTCAATACGAATAAGTGATGGGTCGCTCACTAATGCAAGTAAATGAGTATTCCCTAATTATTCTGCAGTGAATATTCATAGTGAGTACCTTAACACTTAGTCATATTTGAAGAGTAACTAAAGCATATTGATGAGATTGTAAGGGAAAAAAATTCATGATTTTAATAAAGTTACGTAAAAAAAATGATTATTTTTATTAATTCCTTTTTCTGCTTGATTTGACCGCAATGGTCCAGGAGCACCGAAATTTTTTCAATTAATTTTCAAGTGCACTACAAAAGCGTGAATTATTCCGACGCAGCGAACAAAGCTCGGCGTCCCTCGCACCCTTTCGTATCTCCGTCGCAAATCGCCCACGAAGTAGCGAATCGAAGCCTTTTTCGGCTGGAGGCGGACGACGAGCAGGGGGATCGACGCCGGCGAGGCAGTCGATCCGAGGCATTAAAAGCCACCCCTATCCCGCCACGTGGCCGGCGACGTGCTCGATTTTAAAACGCATACAGGGGAGGCCGAAAGGGAAAACACCGCGCGCGCGCGGGAGGACGAGGAAGTGGAGGAGCGCCACGAGGACGTCGTCTTCGCCGGGGGATGACACACGCCGCGGGGACTCTCTCGCTGGTGCGGCGGGGTGGACGGGGAGGGGGCGAATTAACGATCACAAAAAGCAACGCGCGTCACGCCTGGTAGCAAAATGGTCTGTGACTAATGCGCGGCTCTTCCCGCGCTCGAGAGGCCTCGCGAGCGCGCCTGTATATACCTACTAGAAAATCATTGGCATATTGTTCGACGACGCCTTTACGAGCTGCCGACGATAATTAATGGCAGGAAGCGAGAGAGTATTAGCAGCTCGTGACTCGCTCCGCCTGGGTACCCTGTCGAAGCTCGCGCTTTTCTCATGCGAGAAGGCACTGGGTGAGCCCCTCTTCTTTTTTTTTCTTTTTTTTAATTAGCATGTGATTCGATATTTTTTTGCTTTGCATCGGCAAGCTTTTGCGATCGACTGTTTCGTTGATTTAGCAGAGCCGCTACGTTTAGTTTAACGCTCGGCTGGCTTGTTTATTTAACGCTTTCATCTTGTTAGCCCTGTAATGAGCAGAGCAATAGCGCCAATTACGCTGCAGTAGTAAAAGAAGGCTAGTTGATTTGGATCCACGAACGAAAATTAAATTTCTACTGCCGATTTTATTTTTTATTTTGAAACATAACATTTTATTTCATAATTATCTCCTTCTCTCATGACACTAATATTTATTTAAAAAATATCAAGTCGTTATAATACAGTTTGTAACAAATAAGTAAACAGTCTTATAGTTACTCTTTTAATACACTTAATAAAACTTTCTAATAAAGCAGTAAGTCCCTAATACAATAGAAACGCGCTGCAGAACTATTTTCTAATGAAATTATTTCTGCTCATGAATTCATGTCAATCGACATCAGCTCCGTACCGAAAGTAGTTAAACGTACCCCCGAGCATACACTATTTCCCGTTTATGAAGCGTTTGACCGCTACACGTGTAAGTACGCCCTGGGCCCACTTTATTAATCCATCATCGACTCTCGGCCGTCGCTCCGCTCGTACGAATCATGAGGCGCACATCAAAATATCGGATCCCTCGTCACGATATCGTGCGCATCGCGCGGCCGAGGCATTTTCTCTGTCAATCATCGGGGGTGCTCGACCCTTCCGCCCGCTGGTCCGAGCGCACTTGCGGACACGTGAGCGCCGTGCGGCCGCCGGAAGATCGGGCGATATTACAGCGATAACGCGGATACAATAAAAGGAAACGCACCGATGGGGTGGCACTTCGCCGACGCTTTTATATTGCTCGGCTCGCGAGCGCCACGGCCGTTACACCGTCGGTGCGAATTTTCTCACGAATTTCACGCCGACTTTTGTGGGAAGGCCCCGGGGGAGGGAGCGCGTCCTATCGATTTGATGTAATTGCGGTTAATGGAACATGTTGATGCGCGGGCGCACGCCCGCCGCTGATGGATTCGCATCGTGAAAGTTACGATTTCCGGGGTGAAATTATAAGGAATCGCATCACCGGTGTCATATAAAAATGGCTGTATGAACGGGAGGTATTTGCTCATTTGGTTTTATTGAGTTAGTGGTATTTTTGGGGATTCTTTTTTACGAAATGCTTTGTGCTTACCGATAGCTTGCAAGACAATTTCGGCAAATGTCGTAATACAGCACTCTTACTGTAATTTATTGCTATTTATATTTCAAATAGACATTTATTAACATTTATATAAGATCCAGTATATATTAAGAATACAAGATTTGAATGAGCCAAGTAAATCGAAACATATACAGATCAAATTTCGCGAAAAATTGCGAGGGCGAAACATCATGAAAATTTAATTGACATTTCGTAATTTTTACATGGATTTTCCTCGCAAAATTTATCGAAAACATTTATTTACCACAAAAACAGAAAAAACTTATTTCAAAATTACTTTACATAACTACAATTGCACGGATTATCAGCAGTGGTAAACTGGATTACTAACTGATAAAGCACAGACTCTATCTCCCACTCATATGAATCATCATTTACCTTTTAACTTAATTATTTTCTAAATTCAATTTTAACACACTTTTGATGTCAAAATCGATCCAGTATATTATTGTTGACTTAAAACTTTTCAAATATATTATAAGTCAACTTAATTCTCCAGTTGATGGTATTTAGTTGTTTCTACAATGCCTTAATTAAAAAAAATTCCCCCAACACCACACATTGCACTGCATGCAGCTTCCTACATAAATTAGCACAGGCGGGCTAGGCTTCGCAATTGGGGCCGGCGGCCGGACCGCGGCTTAGTAAAAAGCATTCCAGCTGCGATTCGCGCGCACAATCCGGTCACTCAGATTTTTTCGCTGCTGTCAGCCTGCGGCGAGGGGTGAATTTTGCGCGGGAGAAATCCCACGACGTCCCCGTCCAATAAATTTTCCGGTAAATAGTCCGGGCGTCCTGTCCATCGCCCGTGCCGCGCGCTCTTATCCCGCGGATCTGACGCGCGGCTCGAATTTATTCGGAGCCGAGTTTATCGAAGCTGAGCTTTTTCACTATTTTTATTTCAAACGTCCAAAAGTTTTCTCTCTCGTCGATCGCTTCAATTTCTCCATTCCAAGTGATTGTCATTTTATAACGCATAAATTATGTACGAATAAATAACTTCCTAGCGTCTGTTGAAAAAAATAGGAATGCAAGTATAACTGCATGACACGAATAAATGCAGTTTTAACGAATGCACATCAGGAAGGAACAAAGAAGGCCTATTTGTCAGACAAAAAGGTCTGGTTAATAAAAATTAACTTGGCATTACCGCTAATGCACGGAGAACAGCTGACGATCCATCGCGATTGCTTTTTTTTTCTCGAGCGAAGCAGAAAATGCCGCGCACGTGGTGCCGTGCTCACCCTCCGCAATTGAAAATCCACTCATCAATTTAACATCCATTTCCACAGCGGCGCGTAAATCAGCCCCCCGGGCAACGTAAGACGCGCGCCATGTATATACATTACACGGCGCATATATGCATAACTGTGCGCAATATGCATATAGAGGCGCGTGGGGTGAGGCCGCGGCGTGCGCTCGCGCCTCGGCGGGGAGCGCGCCGGCAGATGCCGCGATGCGGGCGCTATCGGCGCGCGGCATCTCTTTCACGCGCTCTTACCTAGCCCGCGGCCCGTTAGGCATTTCACCGTTTATGAGCCCGGAGCCGGCGGTTATCGCGGCCCCGCCACCCGCCGCGCAATTGTGCCCGGCCCTTAATGGCCTCGACCCCGGCGCGATCGGCTCTCTTTCGCCGATCGCCGAGACCCTCCGCTCGCTAATCGCCGTTTGATCTGCCCAATTAAGAGGTGTCACCTCCGCGACGCCAGACCGAAAGGCTTTCCAGCGAAGCGCGCGCCCTTCTATTGTCGTTTATACACCAGACGCGCGATTGTTTGGATTGATAATTGAGAAGAACGAGCGGGGTTTTCATTAGCGCGCGCCAGCGTGTAAGTCCCTCCTCCGGGGGGTAGGAACTTAGCGAGCAACCCTTTGAAGAGCCGACGGGATTGAAATTCATTCGGCGTGCATGCGTGGATTTTGTCTCTCACGCGTGTGATAACTACTTCCTGCCACTCTCGGGTCTGCCTAATAACCTTTGACGACGGTTTATCAATGGGTGCGATCTGCTTTATTAATTATCGCTGCGTATGCAGAAGGCAGTCCTTTGAAGAAGCCGATAATCAATACGTGTGATATATCTAATGCTTCTTTACGATATATTGCAATTAATGATTTTCAATATTTTATTTAATACATCGCAAGAAAGTATTATTAGGATCAAATGACCAACTTTTAATAAAAATTGTAACTCGTGCCTTTTTACACGTTGTTCGTGAAAGGAGCAATTATTCACTGACAAAAATAAAAGAGAAAAGAATAAGTACTAATTTTTGGTGGTGGAGGTAATTATGGGAAATTTTACTATAAAAATTGTAAAATTTCCAGGATTATAATAATTTATCCTCCACCTGAAATAATTTATACTAAAGTTTCCTACTTACTTTTCTTAGTATTTTAATATTTGTACTATTTTATAATAATTTTATTTGTAATTCTTAAGAGAGCGGACACTAATTTTTTTTCTCACTATCAGTAAAAATTTCACACTATCTCTATAAAATAGGAGAAGTTTCAGTAACATTTTTAAAGTAATTCTTTTAATGTAAAAATCAACATCGTTGTCAATAATAAATTAAGCTAGAAATAATATTTAACGGTATCATGAATTTTCCATGAAAGTTAAAAAATTGAGCCTTAAACAAGCTAACAGCACGCCTCAGCGTTAACGAACAATACATTTGCAAGAAGCATGTAGGAGCAGTCGCGGGTCACCGGTGCAATAATATTGCTAATTGAAGCACTTAATGCCCGTGGGCGTCGATATTCCAATAATTCACCGGGCGTTCCTCGCTGTCGCACGGGCGCGCGGCCGCCTAATGGTGTAAGGTGGCAAGGGTTCGCCGATTCCCGCGGGAGTCCCCCGTAGGAGCGCGAGGCCGGGAAGAGGGCCGCCGTGTCCCCGGCTGGTCCTCGGGCTTCCAGCGGGCCATGCATCACTCTGTCCGCAGGCCCGTAACTCAGCCGCCGCCCCCGCCTCGCATATGCGCCCGCGCAGACACGGAAACGGCCGCTTCGCCGTACGTGCGAGCGCGCCCGAAGACGGAGGCGCCCGGACACGCACGGTCAATAAATAGCGAGGGCCGGGGGATGAAGAAGAGCTGTCCGGCGCGCGGACGCCTCGGGCCCGAACGGATATATGGCCCGAGGTGAACGACGTATCTAATCTAACCCTTCTGGACAAGATAGCCCGTGATGGCCGGAGGTCGGGCCTGCACGCTCGCTCGCCCCGAGCGCGGCTCGCGAATCGCTCGGCCGTGCGCAAGCCAGCGCGCTTTTCGCGCGGGCGTAATTAATTAAGGGACGGTCGAACGCGCGGACGGCGGGGATGAGCTGGCGGCGGCGAAGCCGCAAAATTTCAAGTTGAATTTCAAAGTGCGCCCGCGTGCCTTTGGTTACACGACGCAGGGATTCGCAGGATACCCTCCGCGGGTACGTTCTGAGCTATTATTCGTTCATGATATATTTGGATAGGTGAAAGACACGATGGGATGGGATGCTTGGCTACGTCCAATTCCATTCACACAAAATAAACCGTGGAACTGTATTTCAGACTTTTAATCAACATATTTGGATAGCTGAAAGACACATCCAATCATATAAACTCAATAAAAAAGAATATAAACTTTTCAGAATTCAACAAATTTTCAATTAATTTACAGCTTTTCTTTTTAAAGTTTAACAACGTTGCTGTAGAAATAGTGCGCATTCAATAATAATACTACAATGTATGTACAAGGCACAAAAATATTTGTAAACGCTTGCGGTCAAGAAATAAAGTAATTAGGAAATCCAATCTCTATTTTATCTTCTGGTCTGGTTGATTCAATTGATGGAAGTATTTTTATCCTTTTGCACCTACAGAGGAAGCTCGGAGACTCGTTAAAATATTGAGTGTATATAAGTATACTAGCGATTCTCATTCGCTAATGTATCGACATTCTACAAAGTCCTCTTCGTCAATGCGTATTCCTTTACTTTTATTTCGATTGGAAAAATTTCCGTGAAATTGTGAAAACTTGATTGTCACCAATAAATCACGTTCCAACTATTTTAAAGTTTATGCAAAGAATTTTTTAAATAAATGACGAATGAATTCATCAACTAATTATTGAAAATATTCCATCTCGATAATTAAACTGAAATATGTAGGGGAGAGCGGAGCATAGCGGGCCGTGGGGCAATGTGAACCTTCGGGGCATAGTGGGCCACCCCATTAAATATGTTTC
>JAXIUT010000048.1:4354386-4374132 GCA_035586675.1 Eurytoma californica
AATTTTAGTTGGAAAAGAAATAATTAAATTTGGTACGTAATACATTTTGCCTGCGTTTCCATATCTCATGTTTCCTTGTCGCAGTATACATTTTTTCATCTCTTGTCTTTACTGCATTCATCCAATGGATTCGAAATAAGAAACGAGAAGGCCTTTGCATTCACTCATCATTAGAAGACAGTCAGCGAATGATAATATTGGTAAAAGGCACAATGTGATATTAGGTTTCATAACGTACTGATATTGAATCTTCATTATTTTTCCCATCGTTTAGTGCATTTTTGTAACTTTAAATTGCGAAACTAGTTGAGAAAATATACATCATAATTTGCAGAATTGGGCAGGCGAAAGTCATAAATTCGTCGAGAGTTCGGGCATGATTTATCCGAATCAGTCGGTTCATTTTGCATCAGTGCAATTCCGCTCGTCGCCTCGAAAACATAGATTCGCGACAGTTAAATATTTCACTATCAGCGATAACGAATATGGAGATAGAAATGGAGTCCTACCACCCCAAGTTAAGCGATTGCTGGATAGATAACAAAAAAAGGATATCTTTTTTAACTTAAATTTTATACCAAAATTTGCTTGGACCTCCATCTATTTTAAGATAGAGATTATAATTTTGATACACTATTCTGCAATGATGATTTAATGATGATAATTTTATATGTAAATAATTCTATACAAAATTTATCCTGGAATTGCATGAAAATTAAAGAAAAACTTTGTTTAGAGCACACTTTACCTGGATTTTTTCTTTGTAATAATTTTCATCCAAAAATTCATTGGCTTACTGTTGTTCACTCAATGCACTTTTTCAAAAATAAATTATTCAGCGAATATAACACGACACCCATGTGGACACAGGACATAAAAACGTTCGCCCCTTCCATTATTGGCATTAATTTTTTTTACCCAGGACTCTAAGCATTAAAACACTATATAATAATGACATTGTCAGCACCGTTGTTTTCTCTCGGCTCGACCGCCGGTCCTCGCGTATACCGATGCAATTCCATGATATACGATGGGAGGCATCGATGCCTCTTTTATTACCAATTCATCGGCCAGCAAATAACGAGGTCGCGTCGGCGCCCAGTGGGCAAAACGTCGACACCAGTGTAGCGCGCTGCGCACTCGATTCCCGGTGGACGAAGCTCGGTCACGCTTCGACTTTTTTGTCCCTCCCCCGTCGCCGAGGAGCGACCGAAATAGGGCTCGCGCCCTGTGTACATTTGGCGCCGCGAAAAAAAAAATGCCACAGCGCTCATCCAGGGTGGCTTGTAAATTATTTACGTGGCGGGCCAAAAAGAGACGCGAGCCATCGCGAATTCGCATGCAAATGCGGCGCACTTGACGCGCCGCGGGCTTTTTGCGCGGAAAAAAAAGGACAGGCGCGGGAGGGCTGGCACCCACCGAGAGAATCAATCGCGAGAGCCGGGCGCGCTATGAAAAATTGAAGAGTGTCAATTGCGCCAGGGCGCAAAAAGCGCGTGCGTGAATTTTTCACTGAGTTGATTAAAAATCTCGACGGGCGTACTGCGTGTTTTGAAAACTTTTACAGATGTAAAGAATGATCAGTCGAATTTTTTTTTTTTTTTTTTCTTTTTGTGAAGTCGTTTTATGTCCAAACCAGGTACATGAATATTTCAAACAAATGCGATGTACCTGTACAGTTATACATGGATGATTTTAAAAACAAAAGTGCACCTTTTTGTGAAATTCCCCTGGTAATTAATACCTTTTTTCAGTTTCTCCTACTCTAAAGTGATTCAAGTTTGACTTTTATAAAAAATTTCATTTTATTGAATTACACGAAAAAAAGGGCACTTTTTTTAAAAATCACCCATATACTCTATTTCATTAATAGAGTTTAATTTCATTTATTCATTGTACATCGTTTTTTTACTATTTATAACTGGCGCAAAAATCTAACAATTATTTCTAATTACAAACACAAGTGACGTAGAGAAATTTCTCTTTAAAGAAACTCTCCGATTGGTCTAAACCATCAGTTAGGTCGTCCAGTCGTAAGTATGAGATAATTTCAGAATAAGGCTCCTGGATCAAATAGCGACTCTGTCGATGCAACCACGAGCGCACACAAAACTGCATTGTGAATATTCAAAAGCATAGTTAAAATAAAAGTCAAACCAGATTCAATAAAAGTACAAGCTGTGAGCGTAAAAATCATACCGATCCCTCCGAGCACTTTAAAACTGACGCGCGCGCTGGATTCAATCACTTTTACACCGCGCGTATATGCGGTCAAATTGAGTTGCAGCGGCCAAAACAAGCCTCTCGCTCGCCCTCAAAATGCCATCCCGCAACTCAGCGCCACTCCATTTACACGTGCTGTAACGCGACCCGCCCTCCCTTCGCCGGCGAGTGAATTTTGCCGCGGCGACGGCCGGCTATATAACGTCGTTAACGGGCGCGCGCGATCGCTTTCAATCCGCGCGGTGCATCATCGGCGGGGGTTGTCGGTCGCGCGCGACGAGAGTCATCGGGGCTCGGTCATCGTCATCGCGGGGGCTGGGCCGCCCCAGCAATACGCTTGATTCATCGCGCGGCGGGCTTACGTAAGGACGATCGCCGGCCCGGGCGATATTGACGGTGTGCAAACGCGGCGAGCTGCACTTCGGCGCGTCGAAATGAATAGTTTAATTCAGGGCCGTTGCAGCGCGCGGATTATTCGCGGCGCGCTTATAGGTATGCGTATCACGCGATACCATTGACGCCGGCCCCCTCCGAGTTTATGGTTATTGCGCGGCTGCAGCTCCGGGATTTACGGACTGCTATTGCACTTTTTTCCCGGTGCGTTGTAAATAATTTTATGCGGATGATGCATGGCTTTTCGCTGCTTTTCCTTTTTGTTTTTGAGCGTATCGGGGGTCGTAAAACGATATACGACGTGTCACAATTATTATTATCTTTAACTACGGCTAAAACAATTTTCATTAACAATTTAATAATCCTTGGTATACATTCGTTACTTTCTAAGTTTTCCTTGCAACTTCCGAATTCATTTTTTTGCACTTTATAATAATGTGCAACCGAGATATGTTATATAAAACATTTTTTAGCAGAACTGGATAGTAATTTTAAGAATACTACTTTATTTTGTTTTTTACTGATGTACGTACGGTAACGATAAAGTATCAGCACTAATCCTAGTGTCATAAATATTTTTTAGAATTTGCAGCGAGCCCTCACTTTAACGACCCGACACCTAGATTGAGCGCGGCTCACGCGCTTTATGGCGTTGCACTATGCCGCCGCATTTGCAATCAAAGCAAGAACCGAATGACGAGTAAGCGAACGCAATTTCACAGGGCATGAAACACTGACTTCATTATTCGGTCGTTAATTCAACCCTGCAGGGGTACGCTGCGCGCGAAACTTTTGGGCTTCCTTTATATCAAAATCAAAGGGTCGTTGCGCTGGACGTTGAACGTCAACCCCCATATCGACTCGTGCTGTGAATTATTTCAGTAAATGATTTAAATTTTTTGAAACGCTTTTGAAAAAAGAAACTAAAAGTAGCGAATTTTTCACGTTGGAAGAGTATTTTTTCAACTGCACTCAACTTATGTGTGAAACACTATTTTCGCGATACATATACGAAGGCCGATTCTTGTACGAGTGTGATTGACGCTTACACGCTCTTAAATTTCTCGCACTCTTGTCGAAATATATTCAATCTTTGAAAAAATGATTATGTCAGTACGCGCGATTATTTTTGTTTTTATAATACGTGTGATATTTATTATAAACCTTTTCTCAACAATTGTGCTTATTCGCAAATTTAAAACATTTTTAAATTTAAATTTACAAAAAAACTATATTATATTTTTCTTAAAAAAAAAAGGCATCAACAACTTCCTAATATAAACTGTTCACTCGTCGCTGCAAAAAAAGTGGTCGGAAAAGCGAGAAAATAAATCAAAGCAGCATTCGTCGAAGCTCAGTAGATGAGTGAACAGCGAGGCACTCGTATCGCTTCGCCCCGAGTCCCCTCTCACGCTTCGTCGCACTCTCCCCCCGTTATAGTTTCGCGAGCGAGCGCATGCCACTCCCTGCACTCGAGCGACGACTGCACTCTGCGGCTTTCGCGCGCCGGGCGCATCGACCCGCAGGCCCCGTGGTCCCCGCGGGCCCGGCTTCTCTGGGTCAGCGTGAGAAGGACGCGCGCGCAACAGCTGAATTCCGCCGGCGCGCCCCGGCCGAAATGGGGAGGCGTGAAGAATCAAGGGGGCGAGTTACTTGGCCCCTGCGGATTGTTAAGATTGCACGCGAGTGCGATTATACCGACAGGTAGCTCCGACACGGCGTTTAATGTTGTTCTCGACGAACAGTGGTTTACAATTTACCTCGCAAAGAATTTTTTTTTTTTAATTACGTATTTTGATTTTTTATTTATTGCGGAAAACGAAGGCACATACATCAAAAGTTGGATCATATAGTGTATATTTTCGTATGTTCATGATATTTAAATTGATTGCATTCATTTGAAATTGAAAATTTGTTATTTATTTATTTATTTATTTATTTATTTATTGAACCAGAAAAAAGAATAATTTCTCTATTTAATAGAGAAATTATTCTTTTTTCTCAACACCTGCGCCCGATGTTTTCCATTTCGCGGGATGAAATATGCGAATCTTTGACAATGTTTTATTTCATTTATTTATGGAGATTTACTCACTTCATTTAGTTTCAACAAAATAAATGAACAACAAACTAAACTTTAAGACTTGATTTTACTCTGCCCTTAAAATGGTTGTCTTTTGCATTACTAAAAATATGCTTCGTAGATTTATATTACCTATATAACATTTTTTTAAATCACTAGTTAATTTGAGTGCCTAGTTTCTTGCGCGATCATTTTAACTCGCATTATATGGTTATGAATTTGTTGACCATTATCCATCTATCTTATAAAAAGTGTTTTCGACTTCGAATTTCGATAAAGAAAAATCGATTATTCGCCTATTATTTTGATATAATGGATTTCCATTTCTGAAATGTTTTAAGCGATATTGCAATAATACCCCGGCACAAGACTGCATGAATAATTATTTGTTTCCATGTCATTTCACTTCCCCTAACTGCCGTTCTATCACTCGTGCTTTCTCTAAGCCAGGCCGTTCTATTTAAGGGAGCCCTGATTCGCCGCCCTCGCTTTTCAGCCGACGCAAGAGAATTTCAGCGAACTCGTTGGTTTAATAAACGGCAGATACCGCGAGTAAGAGAAAAAGAGGAAAGTCAGTAACCGCGCGAAAAGGGAGAAAATCAGAAAGGGAGACAGAGAGGCTCACGAATACATAATCGCACCGAGTAATCCCCCGAGATTTTCCTTGGAAAGCACACACACTCGGCGGCGCCGCGATAAAGGAGCCTCGCGCGGTGGCGGGTGTCAACGCGACGATTCGCTCGCGCCGAGAGGACTTTTCAGATTCGCTCTTCGCGTCGACGCGATCATCTGCCGAGATCCGCGAGACAAAGTGCCGGGCGAGCGGGGAAAGAGAGAGACATGTGCACGCACCCGCGTAGTAACGGCCGCGTACAGCCGCGCGCGCACGCATCGCGGCTCTTTTCTCGGGAGTCACCCCACGCGAAATTCTCCCCGGGATTGCCCCCCACCAGCGGCGGGCGCGGTGCATTCCGCTCGCCCCTCGCTCGCTGCAGCCTCCTCGAGGCGCACACACGCGCGGCCTCGCCCGTAAGGACTCCCATATGTGTCTCACCAGGTCAGGTCAACGTCCTGTCCCCGCCGCGCCAAAGAGGAGCGCCGGCGCGCTCGCAATCCTCCAGATATTGCACTTTGCCTGAATGCACTTCTGCAGCGCCTCCCTCCCTCTTTTTCACGGGGTGATTGAGCCTTTGCTTCTTTTCTTCTCTCTGTATTATGGCGCTCCCTCGGCTCGCTCCCGCTTCCGTCGCCCGCTCTCCTTCGGAGCCTCGCGCGCTCAATGGCCTTTAATAGATTTTAACGTGGCGATTGATAATTAGGACTGGCGCGACTCGACGCTTTTCACCGCGACATCGACTCCACTCGGGGGGGAGGGGAAGGGTGGAGAGCGCGCGCTCCTTTTTTTTTTTTATTTATTTTCGTTTAGAGGGAAAAATTGCGAGGGATCGTTATATAGGTGGAGAATGTACACAAAGCCTTTATAGTTTCATTGTAGCGCAAAGCTGCTTGTTGTGAATGGGTTCGCAAGTTCAGTGAACTTTGCCTCAACTCTTATGTTGGTTAAAATACATTCGGCAAGGACGGTTAGAATTTTTCCTACCCTTTGTTTTGCAGTTAGTTTCTATTTTAATCTGTACAGTCGCTTTATATTTTTATAGAAACTTAGAGGAAATTTTCTCGTTTTTGTACATTATTCACATTTCTTCGTTATTTGTGACGTAAATTAAGGCCGTTTGTGGTGAAGGGTAATTATACAAGCAATGTTCCCACCTCCTCAATAAGTTTTAAACCAAACTTACAAAACATTAAAGTTTAAATCTAAATTTATATTATGATAAAAAATGGAATGGACCACAATCTCGTGCGAATGACAACTTTTTATTTTTGTTACAATAAATATATTATTTGAAAATAAAAACTACAAAAAAATGTTAAGAGAAAGTGCGCGAGGGTTCAAATCGCTTTTCCGGTAACGCATGCTCAAGTAGTTCAGTTCTATAGGTTTTGCGAGATGCCTAGCGCTTATACCCTGTTCAGAGAAATGCATTCAAGAAAAGGGTGAACAATCTGTGAAGTGGATGACTTTTAAGTGTGAAAAATAAAAATGCGATTGGAGAGACAGAAAACTTTTTCAACATTTCAATATTATTTTTACATTGTAATTTGATTAATATTTGTTGAAAAATTGTAATTAATATAGCGCTTTCGGTCCGCTAGGCAAAAAATATGATTATATCATAGCAACTTTTTTTGGTCATCAGTACTGCAATGACTGAGTCTGAGAGAAATCAGTGCAGTTAGAGAGAGGCGGCAAATAAGAAAAGTTCTCGAATGTTAATTCGTCACTTCAATGAATGAATCTTCATTCAATATGTACAAATTTACTTTCAATTTTATGCTCCTTACCTTGTCCAAAATCAATAACAACATGAGTACTAATCGTCTCTTAAAACCGCTGCCAATACATAGCACGAGGTTTCCACAAATCAATTTGTTTATTGTCCTTTAATAAAAAATAAATAGCTTAACATAACTTTCTAAAGTAAAGTGGTATACATACATACACACATCCATGCAGATATTTTTTAAAAACATGTTTTTCAGCTCCAACTACTTTCAAACGTGTTTTCACGAAGTTTAAACAAACTGAAAATTTTACCATTACTTAGCTTCCCCTAGAAGGAAGCAAATGTCTTCTTTATTGTTAAAGATTGTTTAGCATTTTACTTTAAAATAAATATTGCAAGTATCGCACAAGCAGGTAGAAACAGAATCACTATAAACTAAAAAGGTAGCACGATAAATTTCCCCCAAAAAAGTTTAAAACACAAAACTTCGCTTCTCTCCCGTGTCCTGCGAGATTTCCGAGCGGTGGAAAAAGGAATATCGATTCAAGCTGATGAGAGGATCTCCCTCTCTCTCTCTCTTCACTCTCATCTCTTTCAGTGCCTAATGCGGATAAGCGCCGTGCGCTAGCACCACCAAGTCGACTCTTTTTCTCCCCGACTCGGCTCTCGGGCGGTATACAAAATACACGCGCACCCAGTAGCGCGCGCAAAAAAGCAGGACTGGTTTTCGCCAGGAAAAACGCATTCTTATACATCAAAGAGCTTCCTCTTTTGCACACAGGAATTTTTAGCGCGTTTTGCCACTGATACCCTCGCCCTCTCCTCCCTCCCTCTTCTCTCCTTTCGCATCCACTCATGCGTCCTCTTCTCGTTTCTTCCCCGGGTCCCCGGTTCAGATATCATTTTCACAGGCAGAAAGCATTCTTTTCGTACCCCGTCGTTTGACTGCGCACCTGAGACCTCCCGTGCGCGCGTAAGCACCGTTGCATCCTTCATTCGCGCGCTACTCTCTTTTTTTTTTCGCCTGCCTCCCTATCGCTTCCCTCCTCCCCCTCCACTTTGCCAGAGGATTTTCTCTCGCTGGTATCGTTTCGCTACCTAACTTTGCCGGTTTTATTTCAGAAGGCTCGTGGAAAAAGGCCGCGGGTTCTCATTCAGCCGAGTTCACGAGCTCCGGCATTATGCCTTAATGAGACTAACGAGCATGTATTAGCTGAGCCGCGCAAAGGGGGATGGAAATGAGAGATTAATAAATAAAATGTCGAAGCGCTTGATTTATATTTTAATAAATTTACTCAACCAGAAGTACGACTGGCGGTGAAGCTATATCCAATAAAAAGAAATAAACTGCATTTTAAAAATCTTGATAAATATGTAACATTTAAAGATGGGAGCGTAACGCGAAAACTAAATAAAAAGTTGGACAGATTTCATCTTGGTTGCATTTTACCACGGTAGGAATATATCGTGCTCTTAATCAAACGCTTCATTGCCCTGTGAGAAAGTTGACTCGGCGTACGCTCAGTAATAAATTACAAGATCCTCTTCCAATTTCTTTTTCGTTTTCACAAAGTGCTTCAGCTCGACTTCGCCTTCCCGTGCCGCGGCGAAATCCCTGAGCCCTTCATCCGTGACACTGCTCGTTCGCAAATCACCATCATTTCCCGAATGAAAGTCACAGTGCGCGCATAAACTCCGAAAAAATATTGTCGTATTCTTTTTTTTTCTTTTGTATACGCTATGGCCTGTTCGATTATGAGGCCGAATTAGATGGTCAAATAGTAAGTCAAATATTAGTCGAGGTTCTTTAGATGACGTTTAAAAAGATATCCTCTGTACAAGTTGTAAGTAATATACTTGTAGAACTATCTATAAGGTAAAAATATTATAGAAAATATAATATTACATATTTTGCAAAGTTATTTCATAATATTTTCTTTGCAGAAAAATTCTGTACACAGGAATATTTGTAAAGTGTACAGTTATGCTAATTTTTACATTGTATAATATCTTGCACCAAAGTTTGTTGTGAAACAATATCTGAAATTACAATTTTTTTATTTATTAATTGATTATTTTGAAAAATATAATTGCCTATAGTAAAACTTTCTAATTATATCAGTACGCTTCAACTCCATATACAAAACAAAGTGACATGATCGGGCTGCTTTTCCAGCAGGTCTACTTTACATAGGCCGGTCTCACGATGCGAAACCGTCCGCACCGACGATCCAGTCGAAAATCTGGGCAAAAGTGGGGGGTACCAGCCAAGGTGACAAAACGATCTCCTGCAACTGCCGGAAGGAGCGGATGCTTAGGAAATTCAGATTTACAGCGGCACTTTCGCCGAGCGCTGGCCTCGCCGTCGACGGTAGCTTGAGTCGTAAGGAGGAGCCCTTTGTTAACCCACTCCCGAGCGATGGCATCTCTCACGCCTTCGACGTAAAGCACCGCTTCATTTAACTGAACGCCTTGGAGTCTGCGACGGGCGTGAGCTTGTAAAGCCGCGAGAACGGGTGTTTCCTTTATTTTATAGACTTCGAGAATCGATCTACCGCGTTCCTATATTCCTTGAGGGTTTAGAAATCTTTTTAGAGTTATTAGATGCGGTAAAGTCAGTCTTAAAAAGTTTCTCAAATTTTCTTTCGTATCTCAGATTTAAGCTAAAAATGTTTAGAGTGCATGATTTTCGATGAATTTAAATTTTCAAAGCTGACTTTTAAAAATATATGATAAATTACACATCTTTAGTTTAAATCTTAATATTGAAATTAAAATGCTTATTACGAGTAAAGTTTATCATAAAAATGTTTCCAATTACCCATTGTTCACATTTTTAATAGCAAGAAAAGTAATTTTCGAAAACTACATAAAAAATCAGTTCGAGTCTCTTTTTGGCAAACAAAAAGCACGAGATTAATAGAAGTGATAGGGAATAATTGTTGAGATTATGCGATCGATATGATTGTACGATGCAAACGCCGGTGCCGGGCGACGGTAAGTTTTGACGAATCGGAAGTGGCCCGACATCTCCTTGCATGTGCGAGCCCCGTCCCCCCGTTACTCGCCCTCCGCTCCCTCCGTCCGGTGGCGGATAGTTTTACCGGCGATTTCGCTGTTAAATCGCCTCATTACCACGGGTTCGCGGGGGGTCGGTCGCGCCGGCTTATTTGCATGACACTCGGCTGGAAACTGGTGTGCCCGGCCCGGGCGAGCTCGGACCCATCATCATCGGGGGGGTCGGGGAAGCCGACGAAAGACTTTTACGAGAAAGAGGGAGAGGCTGGAGGCTGTCGACGGGATTTGGCCGCGGAATCTTCGCCGCGTTATTGTACCGTCGGTCGCGGTCCGGCGGGCGCGTGAGAGAAAAGCCAGGGCTCGGCTTATAGGAGCCGCACGTGCGCGAGGGACCGCTGGGCGACGGCGGAAACTCGTCCGAGTTGACGTGACGCGATGATCGACCGAGACGCGCTTGATGGGCCATTTTTTTTCCTCGGCCGCTGTAAGCGTATGCAACTGCGCGCGCACCAATGACACGGCTGCGCGACGGGCTAATTGTACATTACATCTTGGACGGAGTGCGCCGAGGCTGCGCAGGGCGATTTTATTGCCGGGGCGAGCGAGGACTTTTTGATGGATAAGCGTTTTCATATGCGTGAAATTTATTCAAATGAGCCAGTGGTTTGAGAAATTTGTCTTGCTAAAATACCTCGAGAGCTCCGTAGGAGCAATTTTTCATGCAGCGTGTAATCTTTATACGGTACGTTAAGGTTTCTACAATGGGCGAGAGTCAAATTATTTGTAAGTTATTCATTTATTTTGTATTATTTATTTATTAAACAAGAAAAGGGTCTGTAAGTCTGTGAAATGGAAGTGGCAAAATAAACAATTTCGCAGATAACATATGATTTATGGTTCAGGTAGAAAGAAAGAAAAGGACTACATTAAAACTACAGTAAACTAAATTACTTAAAATTAAAAAATATGTATATTTAATTTTACATAACTTTTGGAGCCATCCTTTAAAATTATTCGTTTTTTCTTTCTCTGCCTTTTACTAGCTTTTTTATTGAAATGTCTAGATTTTTGGTTCTGAGTTATCAATACTGATATATGACATTTTACTATGCCAAAAATTTTGATCATTAACAAATTGAACAAAATCCGAGATCCGTAATTCTAATATCCTCCTATCCTCTAAATATAGTTAGTTTTATATAGACTTACGTCACTGACAATCCATCGTGATATGCGAATTTCATTTTAAATTTACAACGGTTGCGTATATTTTGATGAATGCGGTACAAGTTTATTCCAATAAAATTTTGTTCTCCACTTTGAACAATATCAATTATACACTAAAGCACTAAGAGCATAGCAGGCTCCGAATCACTGCGAAAGTTCATTAGAAAGGCAGTTTGATAGTAGAGCCGCGCCGAGCACCATCTCGATTCAAAAGGCCGCGAGCATGCCTCCGTTCGAACGAGCGCCAAGCGTATACAGCCGAGAGCGCAGCCCCTATTAATTAGCGGTATCTAATTTTCGTTCCGTCCGGGCTGCTTGCGCGGAACGCGGCATCGGAGCCCGAGTAACGAACTAATAATTGCAAGCGGCAACCAATAGCGCTAATGGATCCGGCTTGCGCCCGCTAACCCGAAGATCGGGCCAGGCATCAAGATCTCCTCCCGCGGAAAGGCTCGGCGCGCGGAGCCCCACTTCCAAATGGTTATAGCTCGCGAGCCGAGGACACGTCGCGCCGAAGGAGGCAACTTGGCCGCCGGATAATGGGCAAGTTCGCAAACGGGCGCCCCCCGGCTTTCGGCGCCGGCCGTCAACCCCCCCGCGTTACGAGGAAAGTTCGAACGAGGCGGCGAATCTCCTTCTGTAAATTAAATAAAAGCCGCGGGTGAGCAGGTGAGCGCGCGTGTTTTGACTGCATCGGGGCCGAAACTTCGCCGAGCCGTGGAAATTCGCGGGAGAGGGTAGAATCTACGGTATGCGGATGGCGCGGCGCACGTGAAATATACGCGCTGGCCCGGTCGGCGTTTAGATATGCAACGGCCACCCAGCCATTGCTCTCCTCCCCGCGCATGCCGTTTTTTCTCGCGGTCTCGGTGCTTGATGTATGCTCTTGCCCGGCCGGACGGTACTGCTGCGTTCATTAGCGGCCAGACTGAAACGTCGGATTCAAATATGTTTATGTAGCTGGATTGCGAATGAAATTGCTCGAGCGTGGATTCGTTAGCCGAAACTATGCGCTCTTACTAAATGAAGGTAGCTTTTGCTTCATTTTTGCCGCTTTGTTTTCGTGTCGACAAAAAAAATTTATGAATTAATTTCGTTTCAGTATAATGTGTTTCATATCTGGTTTAAAATTTCACGTTTTCCAGACCCGTGCTTTACAATTGCATTTTAATTAACAATAGGTAAAATAATTAGTGTTGCCAGATTTTGAAGGGTTTCCCTTCAAATTCTTTAAATTAAAATTAATTTTTATTACTGTATACGTCGCTGACGTGATGTCATCTGGCCTCACTGAAAATAATTTATAAATGATTTTATTTACTCCAACGAGCATTTGAAAATTATTAATTTCCTCTCAGCTACAAATTATTTCATATATTCTGCAGGTTTCAAATATCATGTATTCCAGGAAACTGCATTTTATACAATAATAGTCTGAATTGTAATAAAATACTGCATTTAATGATATTTTTTGAGACCAATTATAAACATTTTTTGCTGCATCATATTTACGAATTCTTTAATATAAAATATTTAAAAAGTAACAAAAATATTGTTAGACTTTGAAAAAAAATATTTCAGATGCATCTGAAACTCGAATTAATCTCGAACTCGCCTAAATCCTCTAGTGAATCATCAAAATAAAAAAAACCGCTGCCATTCAATTAGCATTGGGCTTCCTCAAATAGAACTTGTTATTACCGTTTAGTAAATGATATGCCTTTTACTTAAGTAATTAAAATAATTTATATATATTTCAGTGTGTAATTTATAAAAAAATAAGTGTACTATGGTATGTTCGTTGACATTATTAATTGGAATAGCAAAACCAAGCTGTAAACCATAGTTCGTAGAAAAGTAACCTTTTACTCAATTTATCGCGGAACAAATATTTTTTTTCTTTATTTAATGAAAAACATGAGAAATTGATTTTCTTGGAATTGGCTTGTAGTATTGTGCTAGAGAAAATAAAAAAAGCGGTTTCGAATATCCTTAATTTAATTCTGATGTTGCCTTTCACTACGAACTCACTGCACTAAATCATTGCATTCATTATTTGCACAGCGCACATACGGTTAAAATAATTTCAAATGATTCAGGGCAGAAATCCCTGATAAAAACGAGCTTATCTCGCAATATCTTCCAATATTAGCATAATGACAATGACGCGCGATATCAAGCGCGCGAAGGAGCGAAAAGAAAGATGATACGATAAAATTAAAATAAAGCTCTCTCTCTCTCTCTCTCTTTCGTTTCGCAGCTACTAAAATTAACAAAGCGCCCTTAGCTGGGGTCGAAATATTCAAATCGGCGAGCGCGAACGTTCTCGCGACGCCTCGACTCCGAGATTTATGAGAATCAAGATGCGCCGGCGATTTTTTTTTTCATTCTCCCGCCGACACCTCCTGCGGCTCGCGCTCATCATAGATGCACTTTGCCGCCGAGCTCGTAATTCTTCCCACTTTTTTCCTCCTCGCTTCGCCTCCGCCGTGACGTTTTTTTTCCTTTTGCTTGCCTACCCGCGAGATGACGAGCGGTGACGTTGATGACGACGAAGCCCGACACCCCGGGAGCAGGTTTGCCCGGCGATCAGTTAAAACCTCCGCGGAGCCGGGCCGAGGAGCGTGAGAGAATGTAGGGGGAGGAGGAGGGGAGGTGCTCGCGCAAACACGCAAATTTCAAAAGCCACTCGACTATCTGATGTCGCGAGCTCTTTGACGACGTATGCAAATACAGATCGAGCGTGATAAATTGCCGCGGCAGCAGCCGGAGGAACGGAACGAGTTCTCGGCCGGGCGCTGTACATATGAGTTCGCGAACGGTTGCGCGCCGATGCATGCCCCCTACGGTGAGCTCTCATCGCGACACCTCGTGCGCGGGCACGTCGCGACGCTTCTTCGCGCCGAGGATGTGCACGCGCGCCGCGGACGATCGGGCACGTTTGGCATGCCTATGTGAACTGATTGGAGGATTTAGTATAGGGATTCCATGAGATTCATTCGCCTAGAAGCATAAATACACAGAGAGAACTTTTTGGCAAAAATTATTGATTGATACACTGTCATTCAAAATTATTGATTGATACTGTGATCAAGAAATGATCTACTTGATAAAACTAGTATTGTAAATGTTACTTAGAATACTTACAATTGTTACATGGTGTTATATGCTAATTTTTACCAAGGGCAAATTAAGCTGATGACTTACCTGCATCGACTACATAGAGAAAATAGGAGTTGATCATGTCTGAGAAATGATTAAAAAATAACTTTGTTGTGTATTAAAATTAAGCAGTCAAGAAAAATATTGGTCAGGATCATACGAGCAATAAATTGCATAACGATTACCCCAAGTAGTTTACAGCACAAACTGGTTACTGATCTAATAAAATTTATAACATTTAACCAAGAGATATTAAACTTTTTCTTTCATAATTTTATATGAATTAAATTTTAATTAATTAATCTTCCATTACAAGTGACGACTTCCATGCTATAATAACGGTAATATAATTGAGACTGAAAATTTAAAAAACACAAATTAAATAAACGTGCTTTAAAGTAAAAGACGGATGAGCAGTTAAATCCAGCAGAGTATAGAGTGTTGCTTACATTTAGGCGCATTTAACGGACTGACGGGTCTTTGGAACGTTTCAGTAAATGAAAACTTAAAAATGTTGTTTACTTTATAACTCAACGTAAAATTATGAACAATTTATAACAATAAATAAGAAACTCATTTTAAATTATGAACGAATACAGGTATTGTTAAAATTTATTATGATTAAAACTAAAATATCACCTCGTAAAAATCTGGCATCTTGTACAATTTGATAACCGGTAGTCAGTCAATTTTTCATTTCCAAATTAATTGACAAATCGTTTTTGTCAAAGAAAATAAATCACACCTTCCAAAACGTGTGGGACAAAAAGAGACATTACTGAAAAGCTGTTTAACCACTGCTTGTACCCAAACTCTCAAAAAGACAAAATATAAAAAAAGTCCCATTTAATTTCGCGACTGCACGAAGCCTGATTTCGGAGCGAACCCTCGAGTGACCGTCACGCCTTTGGAGTGGCGGAGCGACGCCTCCGATACAGATAAGTCATGCTCATCATTTTTCAAGGGCCCCCGTGGTCAAACATTCGAGGATCGCAGAAGAGCGGACAACGGTCAAGAGCTTGTATACGTCGCGAATTTTCGTGACTCGGCCATTTCTCACGCGAGGCGAGGAGAGCCGGCGAGTCCGGACTTTTCCACGGCTTTGACCATTATCTCGCGCGTCCACCCTTAATTTGATAAATCGTCCAGATTCGCTCACCCTTTTGTCGGGCATTAATCAACACGGCGTGTATGCATACATGGACAGCATTAAGCACACGACAAGTCGAGGCATCATGAACGTACTGTGACGCGCATTTTAAAAAACCAGTGATACGTAGAGCTACCCTCTAAAGTTGAATAAGTGAAATTTCACTTAAATAAGTGAATATTCACTTATTCTAAGTCAAAAGTCTTCCACGTTGGAAGATATTTAACGTTAAATAAGTGACTATTCACTTATTTAAGTGAAATTTCACTTATTCAACTTTAGAGGGTACGAGAATTGAGAAACAACAAGCTCTACATTAACTTTGTCAACAAGTTTGCTAATAAACAAAAATAAATTGCTAAAATTAAAGCGCAATTTCATTAATCAGTTCTTTATTCTGTCAAATAAATGCAGAGTACCATATTTTTAATTCAATTTAACAATTGATCAAATCCGCGCACAAATCATGTAATAAAAGTTCTATCTTATCAGTTCTTATCTTATCAGAAAGGAATTCATTTGAAAACCACTATATAAAGTGCCTTATTTTTAACTGATTTTATTTTTAAATCTTCAGAGGACTGTAATAGTTAATATCATAACCAAACAAGTTTTTAAGTTTCAGACAAACTTGCGATAATAATGTAATGGCAGTAGTTCATTATCACCTCAGCAGTTGGGAAAATCGCGCTGGACGCACTCCTCTTTCGTGGCAAAAGCTCATAAATTTATTATCGAAAGAGAGATGAAAGGGGTGTCGCAGGACAAAGAGAGAGAGAGACGCGGTCATTTCTATAAAGCGACGCGGAGTCTTGTTTGTAGAAGCTGTACATAGGCGACGGGCGCGCCTTTCGCCCGAGCGATCCCGTATACACGCGGAAGGATATTAATGGCGGATTAATTCGACGATCGCTCGCGCACGGCGGCCCGGATGCAAAGGGGGCTGGGCGCGAGCGCGTCGCGAGGCTTTCACGTGCGGCGAGCGCCCGTATATATGGGGTACGGGCGAGGGCAAGCGTTTGACTCTGACGGAATCCGTTTGAATGCCTCTCGCGCGAGAGCGATGATGGAACGCGATAGAATTCAATCGGCCCGACGGTTATGAGATCGCGAGCTTTCCGAGCGCGACCGTCGCTGCTTCAAAGGAATTTTTGATCGCTCGCATTATGCGATTAGAAATTTCCTCCTTGCGTTTTCAAGCTTATCGGCGCGGCGTTGTATGGGAACTGTATCTAAATCGTTATCTCTTTACGGAGTACTTGAGGGGTATGTGAATTTACTTAAAGTGGAATAATCGAAAGGATTTATCGAGATATCAAAAGCACAATGAATGCCTAGAGAGAATGATTTTATGCTAATTATTTGATCCAAAATTCATTTTTTCTCAGAATATATTTGCTGCTTATAAATTCATTATGTAAAATAGATAATACCTATTGTGAGGACGATAGCAAGACGTACGCAGCTTCACGATTTTTTTTGTAACGTTGTTATGGGGATGAGAATTTGAATAAGGAGCCAAATTTATTGAAGTGTTAACAACCGTTGTCTAACGTTGCCAATAAATAAGATGGAACGCGTCTAGACGGTTAAAAATGTCCACATCTAACTAGCCTAAAGTAGACGATCAAAAAAATGCAAAGGTCTTACAAATAAGGGTTACACGCCCTTAATTAAGTACCTCTTTATGGACCCCTACCCCTACCCTTATTATAAGCATATTTATACTAATAACGTGCCGTCAAAAGCTTTTCTTTTCATCACGCTAAAACTTGTCTTTGTTTAATTTAGTGAATGTACCTACAGTTTTCTTTAGTGTCACACTTAGAATATAAATGTAAGTTCCTTTGTACGAAGTAGGGCTTAATTTATTATTGTGACGTCCTAATTATTAATGTGATGTCCTGCTTTTTTATTCATTTATTTAGTCAAAATTAATGTAAGAAAAAATTTAGATACCGATGTTTATATTATAAAAGAGATTAGTTCAAGTTTTGAGCAAAAATAATCATAAAAATGATAATATACGTAATAGGTTCCTCTATTTTATTAGGGTTTAGAATGTGGCGTAATCGTAAAAAATTCCCAACCTCGGTTTGATGTGGATTCGTCGTAGATAATTCAATTCCTTCACATTTATAAATTTGTACTTGTCAAGAGTCTACTGTAAAAGATAAAGTAATATTATAAAATAAATGAAGCTTTTGAAATTTTTAGAAACATTCTACAATCTACAGATAAAATGTGCATGAATAGATTTTAAAAATAGCACTATCATGAGTTTTCATGAACTTTTAATGAAGTAGACGTTTGACAAACTAAGCAAATTTGAAGGCAAGTGGAGCGAGTCCGACTGTAGCATCGTATCTGAAGGTCGCGGCAAAGCGATCTCACGTCGCGCCGTAAAGCCCAGCACTCCGCCGCAGAAGCGCCAGCGCGATGGACAGTAATGTACGTGGAAGGAGGATGAGGGTCGGGGCTTCGGCGGAGCCTTGGAAAGGCGGAGGGATCCCCGGCGATCCTCGGCAGGAAGTAATTATGATCAGTGAGATACGTCACGGGCCCGGTGTATTGACGACCACAAATCATAGGTCGCTGGCGAAGCCGCCGGCTCTGCCTCGTCGTTGTCGGGCGGCGTATCTCGGCGACTGTCCCCTTCCCCAGGGCTCCGGCGAGCGACCCCGCGCGCCTGGAGACGCTAAATCAGAATTACGTCGGGCCGAAGTAAACCGACTGTGCGACGCGACGGCGACAAGCGCGGATGTCACTGGAGGCCATCGGTGACGCAACCTTCGTAGATACCGGCCGATGTGCAAACGGTCACCAGCGATATATAATGAGCCGAGAGGCTTCTTTTCGTTCGATGATGTTAACACGCGTAATAACACTGTTTCATGCACTTGCCAAATTCGGAGGAATAAGTTATGTTAATATTCTAGACTTTTTTCCGGTGAAGTATTGTATGCAGATCAACTCGAAAAATGTTCGGTCAATCTACAAGTACTGCGTATTTAAATAGTTTGTCGATTGGCATACGTGACGTATTTTAGAATTATATGAATTCAACTTTTGCGAAACAAAGTTTTTTAATTGGCAGATAATTTTCACACGGCTCTTTACCGAATTCTATGATTCATTTATTAAATATTTCGGTCGTTAAAGGCAGCGTATTCTACGTGCTAAACGTGACCTTTTTTGCTCTGGAAACAAAAGATAAATACTTTCTTTTTACTCAATATGCAATATCACCATTTGAACATTCCTTGCTTGTGCATAACCTACAGGTGACAAATCTTAATATTCTTGTTTCAAATGTAATTTAACTAAACAAATGCTAGCGACTAAAAGTTATTGGCATATTTAACTTTTATCATTACTAGTTAGAGCGCGCTCCGCGCTAATATTTTAACTCTCATTATTTGGTCATGAATTTCTTGATAATTATTCAGCCGTCTCATCGAAAATGTATTCGATTTTGAATTTGAATTGCGATAATGAAAAATCGATTATTCGCCTATTATTTTTATATCATGGATTTTTAATTAGATATTTTTAATTAGATCTAAAAGCCATAATGTATATTAAATTGCTGCAATATAATATAGTATAATAAAATTAATTTAATTTAATTTTTTTTTGAGCAAATAGTTTCAGTTCAAAATACCAACTAGAAACCAGAATATTAAGTTCCGGTTTATAAACATACATACATATACCACCCACACACAAGTAACACTACACACACAGGAAGAAATGACTGAATACTGATAAGTTATTTAGATTCTAATTAATTCAAATTTTCTTTTTCCAGAGTGAAAAAGGTATGTGAAAAATATTATACGTACTCAAAATATTCAACGAGTTTTATTATTCTATTACTCAAGAAATTCGAGAATATGTAATTTAAAAATATGGTAATATAATTATCAAACAATGTTGAAGAATCCTCACTGATTAGACACAGAATATTTATTTAGTTAAAATGGTCAGGTTTTATTATAAAAATATCCATGAAAAGTTTTCGGAAGCTAGGGTATTTGCAAACCGAGCAATGTACAAAAATTAAATTTTTAACACGCCGTGCGTAAAACACGACTTTTTGGGCCATTTCTGAGTGTGTAAAGCACTACTTTTCCGCACAG
>JAXIUT010000048.1:4386927-4400966 GCA_035586675.1 Eurytoma californica
AAAAAACATTTATAATATGTTTTTACAAAAACTTCAAAAATCACTATTACAAAGCTTCCTCAAGGAGGAAGCAATACATTGGCCAATATATATTCAACGCGAGATTTCAATACCGTGATTAGCAACTTCTATATACATCCTCAAACACTAAAAAAACGAGTAACGAAAATAATCGAAAGCTCAAGACTTATTTTTAGCAGTTTTGCCTCTGAAGCCGCGATCCCGGCGTCCGCCCAGTATATTTCACGCGTGACTCGGTGCCGCTGCGCCGCAACCCCGCAGCGTCGGCCTCCACGAGAGATAACACTGATTTCATTAGCGCAAATGAACTCGCATCACGGCATTCGCCGGACGCGCCTGTCTGATTAAAGCTCATAAAAGTTTCGGTTCTCCGTTTTACGAGCGCAGCTTCGTTATGCGCTTTCTCTCCCTCCCTGCCTCTTTTTTTATACACCCGTTTCACTTTCGGCAGAATTCGCGTTTTGCTCGCCAGCGCGTTCATTTAAAGGCAGACGGCGGGATTGGCATTGCGATGCTTAAATTTAATTAAGGCCTCGCTCGTCGCACTTGATTGTTACTGTTATTATAAAAAGTTCTTTAAATTTTAATGCTCCACAGATTAAACAGACTTTATTAATCGAATCTTTATTTATTAATACAAAATACGAATAAAGAATTTAAAATGTAAACAGTATCGTTCAAGACGCGCAGTAAATGATATAACCCACTTTTTGTGTAATTCACGAAATTCATTGTTATGACGACAGTGCCGATATGAACGGAACATACCAGACAAAAGGAACTTTTTTGTCGCCGTCAAAAGAAACCTTTTTATTGTCTGAGGAGTCGTAGTCGCCTTATTTCCCAGCGCGCCGAGAATTACACGCTTTCGCGTTACTCACACAGAAGGAGTAGTTGCCTTTCCGGTGCAGGCAACTGCAGTTACGTTCGATCTCAGCTCCGCCAGTGAGCAATCGAGAGCAGTGGAGTGTACGCTGAAAAGCGCAGACGACCCCCGTAATAATTGGACCGAATGAGCATAAATATGAAAAGAAATGTCCCGGAATTGCTGGCTCGGAGGAAGAGGAGGAAGGAATCAACCACCCCGATCAAGATTGCCAAAGTCGTATACCGTCACCGCATGAAAGTCCAATGTGCGGGAAGGAGGCATCGATATAAATATGAATTCTAGATAAAAAAGCAAAATATATGTATTATGTCGTTTGATAGAAGGCTTTACGATTCTATGCTTTGCTCTATCAAATATTAATTATCATAAAAATTGAAAAATACAAGTATAAGTAACAAGATTAAGGGTAAAATCTTTTACCACATCTCAAACTTTTTAAACTGATTGTGCCATTGTTTACGACGAGGACTAACGCCACGAAAACATCCGACGCTCGGCCGTAAATTTTCCGGACATTAATGCTCGACTCGACTAGGTGAAATAAGGGAAAAAAGGAGAAGGTCGCAGCGGGATTTGGGGGGCGGGGGGGATAAGGTGGAAAGTGTCGCGCGACTTGGCGAGAAACACTTTGAATAATATTGCGATTCAAAGTCGCCGGGAAGATTTTATTCCTCGCGGCCGCTGCTTCCAAACTGTCGGCTCGTCGCCAGCCAGTCCGTTGACTCGCGTCACTGCCGCGCGCCGCGCACTCCGCAGAGCTGATAATACTTGCACCGTCGCGGAGGTGCTTCCTCTTATTCTCCAAAAATTCGGGAAACGACTGAGTCACTCTCCTTGAAGTTGGAAACCTTTATTCCGAGTGCAATGCTTTTCGCTTTTCATTTTAGTGGATTTTTTCGGATTACGCTGGAGCGAAATGTTAATTCACGGAAATGGAGACCACCGAATTAGAACCTATAGAAGTGAAGAGCTTAGGCAGTAATGTAATTTTGCCTTGTTTCAAAACTATTCCTTCTTCAATCACGTGACTGAATATTGAATTTCCTACACGATTAGAGAGTACAGTAATTAGTTGATTTGCAAGTCCATTCCTGCTTCTACGTGCCGAAAGTTAATGTGAGTACAAAAGCATTATATAAGTGACGTAGGTCAATGTAATGTCATTCTAATAAATGCATAAATATGTAACATCGCGTTAAGTTTGCAAGCATAACACACAAATGCTTTTCGTAGTTGTTATAGTATTAGAACGGAGTATTAGAACGGACTACTTCTTACTTAATTAAGCTATTGTGAAGGAGATTTCTATTGCGATTTCATAATAATTATTATTGATTTAAAGAAATAAATTAGGCTCTGTATGTAATAAAAGTAAATAAAAAATTAGCAATGTGATCTTAATAATTATATGAACCTGTAATTTAACATACATTCTTGATTTTTATATTCAACATTTTTAGTAACAATTACAGTTTATAATTTCTAATGGCATCTCCTACTGTGCTAGTAATACAAGTTAAAAAACCGCTGCTTGAAAAAAGCTTGAATTAAATGATTAAAAAATCATAAACGACCGCTATAGGGTAATAAGTGGGATGTTCATCGGACAATAATTCTCGTTGGTGCCTCATCCAGGTAATTTATTCGCAATCCTAATTAAAGCGGTCGCTCGTTGGCGCGATGCGCAATTTCCGAGAGTGCACCGATCGCGTGTACGCCTGCTTCTTTTTTGTCCTTCGCGCCTCTGCACGCGGATTTGACGTAGATCGGTACGCGGCACGCATCGCGCACAGGGCTTGCTTCGCTGCACTGTCCAGCTTTATTAGCAAATAGTTCAGTCAGAGATGCAGTATATTTCACAAGTGTGCTTCGAAAATTCGACTTTTAAATTAAACTTATAAATTAAAATTGAAACAGGCGTTTCCATTAATTTAATTTCAATTTAATAATGTACAGACGTAATTCAGTGTAATCCAATAATTCTATTGTAACAAATTTGAAAAGAAAATTAAAATATAATTATACTACTTCGATAATCTCGGGGAGCTCTTCATTGCTAAAGTTGGAAGAAAATTTAATTAAAATAAAAACAGCGCCCGACAGACTGCATGCAGTGCAATATTCAATGAGTGTTCATTTGCAAATACCTCAGAGCGCACAGTATTAATGAAGAGAGTGTTGCGGGTGTTAAATCATTAAGAAAATAATGATTCGCGGGCTCGCAAATGGTATTGCAACGCTGTGACAGGGTGTGTCCAATTTCGCAGAGACCCCAAGTGCGAGCTTGTAATTAACTTCGGGCGTAAAGGACGAGAGTCATTCGCGTCATCGACGCCTCGGAACGTGGTGCCCGGTACCACGGACAAATCCTCCCCGTCATTACGTATGCACGCCGGCCTGATCCTTATCGATCACACGCAGTGTAAGCGTTCTGCTTATATCTGCCAACTTTACCCGCGAGTTCCGTGAAAAGACGTATTTGCACGCGTTATCGCGGTTAACATACTCTCTCTTTCTCTTTCGAGTTCAAAGAAATTATATTAAACATACTTTACTGAATTTTGAATTTCATTTAATTGAAATAAACAATAAATTAATTGTGTTTTTGCTTGTTGGCGCTAAAAAATAATAAAACGCATTTCTGATTCATTCATTCTTCTTCTGCTTCTTCTTCTATATTTTATTGGCTGTGGGTTAATTTCTCATTTATTGAGTATAATTCAAACTGCTGGTTACTATCCTTAATGTGGTTTTTAAACAACTTCCCTGGTAAAACAATTTGTCTTACCTTTTTAAAACGGAAATGGTTTGTTTCTAGTCACAAAATGTACAAAAAATCATTTAGAAAATGCTTGAAAAATTGTTAACTTTAAAAATTTTTTTTTTTTTTTTTTTGTTTCTTCATCGATTACAAGAAAAAGAAAAATGAAGCTGACAGAAAGGATCGAGATCAAATGTAGCCCGTTGAATTACGCCCCAGAGGGGTAAAACACGACGCTTTAATGCGGGCGAGAGCTAGGCTAGCCACATCGCCGAGAGAACGACGCTAATTTACATAGGGAAGAACATTAGTTAATTACGGTGGACATATAACCAATGATTGGTGATTTCGAGTGGAAGCCACAATTCACCGCGTCGCGGTTAAGCCCAAAGTTATTGTACGGATCATCGTTAAAAGTACAAATGCATCAGCCAGGCTTGAACTATTACTGAAATGCCTATTTACTCTCTTAAAAAAATGTCCTTCTTTACATTGAATGTTATTATCAATATAATTAAATGTTGATTATAAGTTGAAAGTAAAAATCTCATTACAAATCGTTGAATTGTTAAATAAGTGAACAACTTTAGCGTATAAGTAAATAGTCATTTATACTTAATTCATATGTATAATTTTTTTTTAAAAATTTTTTCAGAGAAAGAATTATTGAATAATTAAGTAAAAAGCATAAAAGATATTAACAAACTGGGCAACGCGAGTATAATATAACACAAAGGATCTGCAGTTTTCGAGTATTTTGCACTATCCCTGCCGTCATAAACTGTTTTTTTCATCAACACTATTTTTTTACACACCGAAAGTAAATCTATAACTCGACTCTTGGTAACACACAATCTCGCGCCCATGTGCACGGATGAAAAGAGGATTTACGGTGCGGAAAATATAGGGAAGCGGTGACACGTGACAGATAACGCAAAACTGCATGATGAAGTGCATGATGAAACCGGTGGCGCGCGAGCGGGGAGGCTGGTGAATGCAGCGCGGCTCCATTTCCCTGAAAAAATAAAGGAGAAACAGTTTGATCGGCGTCGACACCTCTATCTATCGCGCTCTTTTGTGCCGAGCGACCTATAAACAATGCGAAATTACATTTTGCCGAAAACTCAGGCTCACCGTCGATCCGTTCAATGAAGGGAATTATGGACCTGACGATATTAAATTGTTTTTCAGCATCCGCTTTGTAAGCTCCCCTACTCCGTTTCTTTGTGCGAAAGAGAATTTAATAAAACAAAAAGATTTTACTGCATGCACTGATATATTTTATTTTTAATTGTGATTCGATAATAACATTGTTGCAAAATTCTTTCATCACATTTTGCCTTACGAGTGAGATATTGATAATAGCAATTAAAAACGAAAAATAATTTACATATCAGTAATCTGCAACAGTCGCAACTTATAGCTATTTCATAATTTTTCCTCTTTATCTAACTTTCTACAAATAAAACGTTTAATCACATATAACTTTTATTAAGAAACCGATAACTGCATATGTGCAATATTGCGAAGTATTGCTCAGATTTTGTAATGAAATTAGACAGCACTGAAATTTATTTATTCTTATAAATTTATCCTTATCAAAATAATTAAACATTGTACATTTTTTCTAATAAGTATAATATTATCTCTCATAAGTAAAAAAAAACTTTATGGTAAACACGCGCAAGTAATGACGGGGTACCCATCACAACTCAATGTAACCACGAGAGTAGACGCAAAAACAGCAAAGCCGTGCATGAGAGCCTGTCGAAATTAGGAAGTTCATGATTTACGCGCAATTTTAGCTGGGCCAAGAAAATTTAACGGCCAGCCGGACATCTATCAATTTAATTGGGCAATGTTAATTCCGGCGACGATGGCCTATAAAGCCGGCGGGGGCGGGTTCGCCGCCGAGGGAAGGAGCCGGCCGCGCTAACGAGACGTACAGACTCGCGCACACGTACACACGGAGGACGGCAGTTTCGCGGGCGGCGCAACTAGAAAGAGGCCGAGATAGATAGGCGAACTGCCGGCCGATTGCATATATATTGCAACGGGCAAAGCCCCCGGCTAGCGGCCACTGTTAATCAGTTTAGAGTTTATGTCCCCTCATAAAGCCCGGGGACGTGGCGCCCCGCGCCATTAATGAAAGCCCCGCGCGCGGCCCGCTGATAACTCGAAAAGTCGCGGGGGCGAGATACGAGCACGCGAGACTCGTTGCGCGGCCGCCTCGCGAGATTTACGCACGCGATGAGCCTCTTCGCTCCGTCGCAACCATCACCCCCCGAGTATCTCCCCGCGGCGCACCTTCTTCTCTCCGCTCGCCGGCTTTTCACTCCCCAAGAGCCGTGCCGTTGTCATAATAGCGGGAGCTGCGCGTATTTTTCGCAGAGCGCGATTGCGGGCTTACTAAGGCAGTTCTAGGGATCAAAAGCAGTTTTGGTAGGAAGTGTCAAAAATAAATTAAATGTTACAGATAGCCATAGATAACTATGGCTAAACTACAAATGAATTCACAATTTTTCCTTAGTAAATCATATTTATACTGTACCTTGATGACAATGATAAATAAAAACAAATTCTTCAAGTATGAGTTTCTTTTACGTCGAAGAGCAGTATCTACGTTGATATTTAGCGTTTTTATTTTTTCAGTTTTGAAGATACTGTTTATTTTGCAACTTATCAGGCAGCAATGATAAAGGATTAGGCAATAATTGTTGTTTAAATAATGAAATAGTCATAGGTTTACGTTTCAATGATTACTGTTTGTTCATTTAATGAAAATTTAATGGAATGTCTGGGTGCCATCGCAACCCAATTTTCGCTAAACGCGTGCTGCACATCTACGTGTCAGTATGGAGCTTTTACATATAGGACAAGCTCGATTTTCTCCAAAATAGATAGCAGATTATGGAAAATTGATGAAATTTATCAACTTATTGCACAATGCATAGTCTACACGGTACGATAATTAATAATCGGCAAAGCGCTTAGTTAATTCGTCATTTCGTCTCGTGCAGCTTGTAAAACCGATAGTGCGTGAAATTCGTCGCTCGTTACGTGCATAATTTCGCTAGAGATGTTATTATATTATCATTCGATTAAACTACTAACGTTAAAATCGCTCGCAATATTTGGAAATGAGCGATCGAGAGGGAAATTAAACCGGCCTACTTGAAATCATTCGACCCTTCTGTCATTAACGTAACATTAATTAGTGTACAATGCACAATACTGATATTCGAACACATTTTCTTGCACGAAAGAAGCTATTGAAATTTTGAAATTCAATTATCAATAATTATCGACAATTTAATTGATGATTAAAGGTGAATGTAATTAATACTAATAATAGGATGATTAATAATAATCGCATGCTTTGTGCTATTTCCACAGCATCGCAGATCAAACAAAATTATATGTTTTTGAAAAAAAAAAAAAAAAACAGCAAAAGCACACTAATTTCAAAAGAGAATTTCGACTGCAATGGGGGGAAAAAACCAATTACCGACCGATGAAGCTTGCTAAAATCGGGCAGGATTGAATTTACGCAGCGAGCCCGCTCCGGGCAGTACGCGCAGCGTCAAATCACGCGGCGAGCACCCCCCACGATCCCCGGGGTCGAGCGCGCGGGTGTATGACCCCCGCGGCCGCCCGGCCCACGGAGTCCGCGCGATTTCGCAAATGACAGAGCGGAGCGCGCCGTCGCGTATAACGCCGAGGTGCACCGTCCGCCTCTCTTTCGTCCTCGCACTAATCTGCGGTCCAGTCGTAAACCGTTTAATTCCGTTTCGCGATAAACCGCTCCGCCGTTTATTGCCCTCCGGTTCGGCGCGCGTATAGGTGCGCGCACGTGCGCAGGGATTCGGACGGGCGAACATAATTAATAGATATTATTCGTCCTCGCGGTATTTATCGCCCCTTCGAGCGATGAATGATGGATACGACCCTCGAGGGGTAGCGGCTCGTTTTTTCTTTTCGCCGGGTGTGATTGCCACGCGCATTTCACTGCGATATCGGTTGATTGCAATTGTTCGGAATAAAACTTTTTCTTTAATATTTTTTGCTTTCCATGAATGGCTGGTTACATGCACTATAAATGAAAATTAAATGGAAATGGTTAGCTCGAATTTTATTAGCTTTCAATTATAGTTACCATTCGCTAATTTTCACAACTTTCTTCATATTCTCTTGGCGTACGAAAATAGTACCCACAGTTTGGTTCAATTCTGAGACACAAAACTTTTACACTCTCCTTGTTAGTTTAAAAAGGCATATAATTGGAAAAAATAAAAAAAAGTAACGTCTCCGTAAAATCATTTCATAAAAATCATTGTACAAGTGGTAAGTGGTAAATAACAGCATGATGGAGCTTTAAAAACATTTGAAAAATATTACATTATACAAAATTGCAACATTACACTTGTCATCATTGAGCATGCACTCGTAAAAAAAGTTTCCGAGCAGTCATAAAAAAGTTTCAGCGAGCCGTAAAAATGAAACTTTTCTTCGTAAGGTAATCAACTATAGTAGATGGCTGAGAAATCATTGATTCAATTAAGGGAAGTGGAAGAGTCATTAGTTAAAGTTTACGCTGATGATAATTGAACACGAACAAGGCTAACGCACCTCGATGGTACTGTATGACGCCGTGCAATTCGTTCCTCACTTCGATGTCACAGCACTGCACATTATTTTTTTGTCTACAGACTAGCAACAGGACTTTCAAAAGCCATTCGGACTATTTGTTAATGGATTTCGAAGGGAATTACATTTCATTTTTCTAAAAATATTCGCAACATCTAGATTCACTTTTGCTTTAAAAATTTATATAACAAAACTTTAATGAGTAACTTAAGTAAATATAATATCTGTTTGTCCTCGCTGATTCAATTAATAAATTAAAGAAAATTGGATTACTCCGTTTTAACTACTTCGCAGAACTTGTAATAAATTCTTATTAATTATACAACTTACTATTTTTAGAAGTATTAAAGATTCTCATTAATATTGCTTATTAATTATGGATAGATAAATTAAACGTTTAAGTCCATTATTATACAGCTATAGCTTTCCAGCATGGAGAGATGCGTAACATTGTTGACATTAATCTTTTATGTGTATTCAATTAGATGATTTAACTTTCTAAAGTCCAGTAATAAATTTTTGAAAAGACAATTTCATTTGACAGCCGTCTAAAAAGCATCAGACTAACATTAACAATAGAAATTGAGTACCTTAATTAATAATTAATAACCTTAATGTACGAGAGTTGAAAATTAAATGCTCTATTCAGTTATTTTAAATTCATGGGACGGACAAGACGGAACTAAGTGAATTATTTTTATTATTCACTTTAGCTTTTTAAATTTACACATATTAATAATAAAATTTTCTGTGAGTCACGATAAAGATTGAAATGTAAAACGCGTAGAAATGAAATCCTATCATGCAGTGAAGACCCGTGTCCTACTCATCGACCGACTTCATTGAATATATCTGCATCCCAAGCGATTTACTTCGTCGAAAGAACGGGAGGCAGAGGTCCGCTGGAGATTTCGGCCGTATACATCGCGTGTAAACTACCTACTACATGTCAGGCAATTGAAAAGAGTTCCCACGAGTGCCGATTTTGTCAAGTGTCTTTGCTGAGATCGCGAAACGGAAGGGTCTATTAGTGGGAATTGAACACGGTGTATTTTGAGTTAATGACGGGTTTGTACACTGTGCCCGAGGTTTTTTCGGTTCCATTCCATTTAAATTCCATACAATTTACGAAGTTAAAAAGGGGAATTAATGTCCCCGTTGAATAAAATCAATATTGGTGCTTACGCTTTGAGTTTGCGTGCAAAATATTCATGTACAACGATAAACGCAAAATTTTCAGGCTTTCCAGTCGAGCTGCTTCAAACGCATTACAGGCACATTAATGAAACGTAAAGACAATTCCATCGCTAATTGCACATTAACAATCCGTCGCGCCAAGCCCCCGTACAAGTTGCGAATTCCCCGCGAGCGGATCTCAGCATCATCGACGCTTGCAAAATTCGCGGAACCCGCCTGTTAACGAGGCAGGTGCGCGAAACTATTACCCCGCCCGCCACCCCCGTCGTGGGTAAGCGTCCGTCAACTATTACGACCCCCGCGGAGAGTCCGAAATTAGCAATCACGCGACCTCCCCGCCCGGCGCGTGTAATTCTATTACGTACACGTCCGTCGCGAGCTAAGTGAAAAACGCGCGCGAAAGGGGCAGGAGGCCCGCGATGAAAACGCCCGGGTGATCGTTAACTTCGGCCGGCGGTAGTCGCGTGCAACGCGGCCGCGTAACCCGGTCATTACTTACGCGCCGGTAACGCGAGAACGCGCATCGCCCGCGGGGGGTAGTGCGCACACTTTTCGCCGAACGCGTGCCCGTATGATGCACGGTTACGCGTGAGCGCAAGCATGAGGGAGGGCCGGTGCCCCCGAGCTAACTACTACGGCGAGGTTCGCGGGACCCCGGGGGGCCGCCCTCGCGGCCATCGGTTTACCCCTTCTGCGACGGCGAATCCGGCGTGCGGTCGGCCGATCGCCCTCATTGAGCGTTGACTTGTTGCGAGATTCGACAAAAAGAATTACATTGTTGAGCACCTGGAACCGTAGTACTATTATCGTTCCTTTTCGGTTTAGTATTATAGGACAGGTACTAGAGTCGTTTGCGAAAGCATTTTTATTAAAAAGTGTACTGCATTCATATGGATGGAAAGTCTGGAAGATGTTTACAATAGTACGGAATAATAGAATGAGTAGAATAACGATATCCAAACTGAAGGTTAATAAACCTAAGTTATTCTGGCAACAACGGTCGTTAAAAAGTACGTGTCAAAACAATAATCGCATATTTTCTTGAGATCATTGCACTAATAATGAGATTTAAAAAATCACAGACTTCCGTATAAATAATTCATGATTCCGCAGTAATCATCCATTGTACTACCTGCAATTTTCAATTCGTCCATTGACGTGAAATTTTTTGAGAAATAAAACCGTCAGTTAAAATCGAAACATAAAAAATAAGGCTGGTGAATTTGGTTAACTCATTTGAGGGAACCATGTGTGCACTTTATTGTAAAACTATAAATTTTTGTTTTTCTAAATTTAAGCAAAAGAGGATACAAATTATATTAATGGAATAGGAAATGTTTCGGATTTTTTAGACTTTTAAACAAAAATGTAATTAAATAAATTTTTCATAAATGATTCTTTCACTTTAAATATCTACAAAAAGAATCTTTTTAGTTAGGAGGAAATAAATCATTTCACCTTTTTAATTTTAATGTAAGATGATTTTTTTTCGAGAAACTAATGATTTTTCTTTTGGTTCCACACTTTAGCCCACCTCCATCTAATCTACAGAAAATAAACATGTACGTATTTTCTCTTTAAACGAATGCCACATCTACATTTTATCACAACCTCTTTCTGTAATAAATACGCTATCTATGTTAACATAGTTATGAGCAGACTAAGTAATTCTAGAACTCGCTGAAGCATGTCCGTAAATAAATATTCGCGAATATTTAACACCGGTCGCAATATTTCTCACGGTTTAATGAATGGCTTTTGCGATACGGTGCAACGTACTCGAGGCAGTGATAACTTGGCTGCAATCGTATTACGCGTCTGATATTGACGATGAGTGTAAATTAATACGGGAACTGGCGATGCGCGCAGTCATTAGCGATCGGACAAACTTTCCGATGAGAAGCCGGATGGTCGAGTAATGCGCACCTGTGTATCGAATTGCAACGCATCCAAGCTGTGTCCATATTGAATCAATAGTCACCGTTGAGCTCCCAAACAAGAACAACGAGGAATGACAATTTATGCGCATATGATCGGTGGTTGAACTTGTCCGCAATGCTTGTCTTCATGCGTACTGTCGTATTACGTCATAGCGATGTCATCTTAATAAATCCTCCTCCTCTAATTATAGAAAAGAATTTCCGAAATTATTTTATTTCGAAATTCTTCGATTTCCGGATTTCTTCTTTTTGACACTTTTCTAGTACGCTTTCTAAGGAACGTATCTACCATATTAACCTTTTATAGTTGAAAGAAATTAGTATTACAGTTTTTCTAATAGAGATAATAAGTCTAGGCAGTTGAAGGCAAATAATACATGTTTGGATGTTATTATTACTCGCCGTATGAGTCACTGTCGCTTTCGACGAATGGGACGACTGGAGAGCCCAGGCAATTCGTTTTGCAAAAACGCCGGAGATAACACTATCTTCTCCCCCTCTTCCTGGCGCTTCTCTCGGTCCCGAGTGCAGCGATTTATTTTCGTCCGTGACCGGACGTCGCGAGCCCGTTTTCCTGCGACTAATGAAATTTGATGCCCGGCGATACGTCGACTTACACGGCGCACTTACACGCCCGAAGAAAAATCGCGACTAGCGCGGAGTGGCCAATTCGTCGACGTCCAATGCACGGCAATCGTCGCGGAAATGGATGTCGAGGAGGCGCGTGCAACTAATTTCCGAGAGTTGTATTGACCTATTTATCCGAGTTGCTCAGTATCATATCATTGGTAAAGTTTAGTTTTATCATTTGCACTATTTAATTAATTTAAAAATCTATTATTTATAGGTTTTAGCAATTTTTGAGCGATAAGAGTATAAGATATAAGTAACATTTTCAGATTATCGAGCATATCCATATACTTGCAAAAACGTGACAAATGAATTATTTATTTAATCATGTGTACCGTTAAATAAATCCACGCAAAAAAGATTAATATTCTAATCTAATTCATCTTCTAATATAATTAGTTTCAAAAATGTAATATTTGTTTATCGTTTTTTTTTTATTAAAATTTACAGAGTAAAAGTATCTACTAAAAATGGCAATGATCTATTATAAAAAAATTTACTCTAAGTTTTTAGTACTTTTAGTTCGTACTTTTATAATAAATTTTATATAAGTTAACTGTTGCAATTTGTCCAGGAGGGCAGACTTGAAATAATAAAAATTACCATATCTATTTTTCTCAGTGAATGTTTAGCAGAACTTTTATCTCAGTGTACCTATCAGCGTTTCTACATTCAAGAGTAAAATTGAATATAAAAGAAAATCTGACTGTCCCCTTAAAATTAAAACAGCAAGTTTTCCCATCAACTGGAGCCATTTCTCTAAAGCTCCTCTTAAATAAACCTTTACTCTCTCTCTCTCCCAGTGATTTGGCAGTATAGAAAAGTAGTCTTGTTATGGGCCGCAGTGCGGAAACCGCTCTGTCCGCCGAAAAGAAAGTCGACCTCCGCAGTTTTGCGCACTGACGAGAGTCGCGCGGGGCCGAAACTCCTCTCGAGTCGTCAAAGTCGGAGCGGAGCGAAGCGCCGGGGATCGACAGCACTTTCGCCGTTCCGGCGCAGACGCTGGAGAGCTTTAAAGCACGGTTTATCGACTAATTTTGCGCGCTGCCCAAAAGCGAGTGTACCGTCGAGGGGATTTTACGCGGCGCGCGCTCGCCTTTTGTCCCTCGGGGCAGTCGCCGTTGCAAAAGCGCGCAAACGCTTGGCTGCAAGGATCAAAGGTTTTTTTTTAACGGAATTAAAAAGTAAAGCTTTGTTTTCGACGATCGCGAAAATCGAAGCGAACAGTAATTGTTCTTTTTTCCACCCTCCGTCAAATTAAAACGATGGAGTTTCCTGTTGCAATACGTGCGAAAGAGATATAATTATTAAAAGAAAAAAAATTGGATTGCGTAACTAATAATCTTAACCCCGGATTTGAATTTCAGCGGCAAACAAGCTCTTAATTCTCTTGGAGCTTTTCCGCAGCAGAAAAATTTACATTTACAAAGTTTCGCGAATGTCCGTTTGGCGGGCTAGACGCACTTTAACGAATACGCTGCAGGAGGACTGCTCGCTTTCAAAGTGAATAATCCGAGCAGGAATCGTGAAATTTCAATCGGGGAATCCGGTCCGGGGAGGCGAGCAACTTTCGCCCTCTTTTATGCGCTTTTCCGAAATGAACTCCCCCGCGCGTTAGATTCTCAGACAACAATATACGTCTGTTCTAGCCCGGCGGCTAAGTGTATGTACAGAGGGGGTAGGAGAGCGGGTTATAGGAGCTTTCTCATCGACGTTTTACGTTCTTCCGATCATCGAATCGCCGATTCCGAATATTCCCCGCTCGTACGTTCGTCTTTCTTTTGGAGATTTTTACGGCCACGGCGCGCTATACTTTCGAGTTTGATGACGCGTGCGCTCAGCGCGCCACTATTCGAGTGCGAAGAAACTGCGCTGATAAACTTCATCGAGACAATCGCTCTGAGAGACGATTGAATTTAAGAGTGTACCGGGCTATAAAGTCAAATATCTTATT
>JAXIUT010000048.1:4401066-4417575 GCA_035586675.1 Eurytoma californica
ATCTTATTTTTAGATGGTAAACTTTATAAAATTTTGCTATTTCATTCATTTGGCTGCGTGTAGCTTCTATGAATGCAGTAATAATCTTACAAATTTTAGGGGTCACGGCTCTGTTAAAACCGAAACAGGTAAATGATTATAAAATATCAATTAATGTACATCTGATTTTGTTGCTCCTATACAGATTGGGTTGTACAGATTAACTTAGTTATAAGAAAATATAAAAATTTTAGAATTTTCCGATTAACGGATTTTGAAAAAAGTTGCAGATCGTGAATTTTGTACCACTAATATGAGTGTTTTCAGGAAAATATGGGTTTTTTAAGACTTCAAGGTTTGTAATATTTACACTGAAATTACTTTAATTAAAGCACAATATTATCTGATGTAAAAATGTTATAAAATTACCCGTTCGAATGAATTCGAGAGAAAACCATTAATCCATTAAGGCTGTTGTGCTGCAAGATAGGCCTATTACATTATCAGCTTGTAAAGTGTAAGGAGATGACTCGAAGTCCAAGAGCCGAAGCGCTGCTGCTACCGCGTCGGCCCAGCTGTTCACGTCCAATTAGCGTCGCTTGATAAGCTCAACAATGCCGGCATTATTGCAGAACAACCCGGCCACTGTGCGTGCGTGTGTGTACGTGTGCACACAACCTTGTCTCTCTCCTTCATCGCAACCGCTACATTTTGACGTTTCCATTATTCAACCCTCACCCGTCCGCGCGTCTGGTGTGCGATGGAGGCAAAAAAATTGTATAATCAAGCTTTCAAATATTTTACTCTTTTACATTTTATTAGCACTACAGTCAATGTCGACCCCTTTAATCGGCCTTGTAATTTAACATCGCCTGAATTACTTTCTCCACAAGCTATAAAAATGTAATTGCCATGCGCTGCGAGCACCGATTATCTGTGAAAAAGTACCGTATTTACATATCCTGCAAAAAATAAGAGTATCACGGAAGAGCTCTCTCTCTCTCTCTCTCAGATTGTGCAGCCCGCGGGGAGCAAAAAGAAGAGCGGGAAGGGAAAAAAAGGCGTTCCGATGCTTCGCAGTCTTTGCGCCGGCGTTTATCCGTTATGCTCATGCGTGCGCCGTTGACACCAACGAATCACGTTGCTTCCTCTCTCGATAGCCGACTTATCTGTCATCCTGCGAAGTGCGCCGTGTACATAAAACAAGTCCTATAACCGCTGCTATCTCTACCTCCCCCCTCGCGCTCCGCACGCCCTTCCTTCGCCTTCCTCCACGCGCAGCCTCCTATCCTTTTATTATTACGTATTAAGCAGATGCAACCTATTATTATACTCTCGTTGCAACGCCAGGCGTGAGCATCGTCGACTAAGCACTGCGGGACTGCTATTTAAACATGTCAAATGTTGACTATAATCCAGAAATGGTGAGCTAGTTCAAAAATAGTCATCCGGATTAAAAATGTAACTACCAAAGAATAAAGGTTGATCCTCCCTCTAAAGTTGAACAAGTAAAACTTCACTCAAATAATTGAACAATCAGTTTTTCTACGCCAAAAGTAATAAGTAGAAGATATACAACAAGTGTCCCAAATTAAATAAAATATCTTATACATAATGTCAGAGTATAATATGCGAAAATTGTACACTATCATGTTTTTATACAAAGCATATATTGCAGTGATGATATAATTATATAAAGCACATCAGTTCTATTTACTTTTTAAAATCTTTGGATAATTAAAAGACGCAGACAAATCCAGTTCCATGTTGAAACTTTGAATTGAATCAATCGACAATTTATCAATTATTTCCAGACTGCCAATAGTACCCATCAATCATCAATAAGACGAAATCCTATAAATAGCTCTCTCTTCCCACCTCTCCTCATAAATGTCAATTAATTAACCAGATCCTCCGTGGAAACTCCGACGCAGCCTCTCGGAAACTTTCGCATCTCCATAAGTAAGAAGGACAGCCACTCGGGCGGCTCGGGCAAATTGGCGAGTCGAAGATCTCGATATCGAGATGCATGCGCACGTGTCATGCGCGTAGTAGTACGTTGTGTAGTACTACGTCCCCACCATCGGCCGGAAACTTGTCGCGCCGTTCCCTTGCTCCGCGACAGGCGCATCGCTCGATGCAGTAACGAATCGTCTCCCCCCTTTCCGCGGCGTGACACCACGCGGTCACTAACTCCACTGACCTCGCGCAGCCGACCAGAGCGATGACTTTGTCAGTCGTTCGAGCCGCGATACTTTGATACCACTTTCAAAGCGATCGTGATATGCAACGGCGCGGGAAAATAAAAAGGAGGCGAAATATAATGATTGGCAGCAAGCACTGTGAAAAGAAGCCGTTCGATTTTCACGAGCTAATATCGTGATTTCCTTGTTTAAAAAAAGAATTATAGTATCAACTGTGTCGCGCGAAAAATCATTAACAAATTCTCATTTACAGCGTTCTAAAAATTGTTTTGTATTTCTCATAAATGTGGAATGATTGTAAATTCGCAGTAAAGCGATAAATTAATTATTTTATTGAAGAAAAGTAAATAATTTTTACTATTAATTGGCACATACTATTAAAATAAACTCAGAACGAATTGATTTTTTAATTAATTGATTTTTAATTACTATAACCAAAATTTTAACGATAAATTTTAAATTACCCGATCGTTACATGAGTACAAAGTCCACGTTCGCATACTTTGCGTATTAAATTTGCCTGGCTTGCTATCCTTTGAGGATTAACGAAGATTTATGAAAGAAAATGAAATATCATATTGAACATATACTGCTTGAAAAACATGAGCGGAGTTTGTTAATAAAAATAAAAATATTCCCGAAAGTCTACCGCATTGAAATCCTCTTTGAGGATTTTATTATAAGTGACGAGAAAGGATTATGAATTATTTTACAATCTTCGTGATGGACGGCGATTGATTCCCATCAAACATGGTGAAAGGGCGGATTAAATGAAATCAGAAGCTAAAATAAAGAATATGAATGCGCATGGGTGGTATTTGCATGTAGTTCTTGCCAACCGCTCTTTGAGGAATTATTCACATTTAGCAGAGAAAATGTCGTAAATACTCGCTAAAATCAGTAGGATTTTATGCATTTTATAAAACTCAGCAGAGCACGCAAATAAATAATATAACACGTATGTTGCCGAAATATAAAATGAACAGCTATAACTTAAAAGTCCTTATGCAAAAAATGTAATTTGTTCCAGCATTATCGATAGTCAAGGACGAGAAATGATAATGCACTACAGTCTGCAATTAAATTTATACAGTTATTCAATAAAATCCGTGTTCCGTGAAGTCGGTACCAATTAATTAATAGATACTTCTAGTTAATTAAATAGAAACTTCTAATTAATTAATAGAAATTAGAAACGATTATTTATTCCGAAATAGAAATTTGACTAGATTCGTGGACACTCGACGAATTTATTTACAGCGTTCGGTCATTTGCGACTTTTTCGATGCACCTCCGCAAGTGCCGAGCAAAGCCCAACACGATGGGGAAATAAATAATAAAAGTAAGAAAGAATTACGAGCTCGGGGACATGGGCAGCGGCGTGACTCGTAAATCGTCGATGGAGACGATCGCTATCGGCTTCGGTTGGAAAGCGTGGTTGTCGATGCCCCACACACGAGCTACCGAGCTTTTCTTCAAGCTTTGCACACGCTATAAATAAGCGAGTTCCCTAGGCTTATTGACCAAGTCAGCGGCTGACTTCAGACACTTTGACCAGCTGCTGCGAACTTCTGCAGAAGTCTTTCGATTCTTCAAACTGCTAATCGTTTACTTTTGAACTTCAATTTTAAATTAAAATTAACGTTGCTTGTATAATAATTTAAATTGAAAACGAATTGAAATAAAATTGCACTGCAGCTATAAAGCAGTGGAATTCACAGAATTTTTTGAATCTGCATTAGCGCAAAAAGGTTTTGCTGAATAAGTCAAAGCAGCCAACCCATTGTTCGCAAAAACTATGTAACCTCAAGTGATAATTTCATTCCAAGTACATCAGCGGGAGACAGCAGAAAGCCGCGGTAGCGACGGAGCCACGGCTTCTCTCGTCTTCTAGTTCTCTTCCTCTTACTTTGGCTCCTGCGCTTCTTGCCTCTGTCGTCAGCTCTTGCTTGATTCTCGGGCGCGCGCTCGCTTACCGCCGCAAACTCGTTTCGTAATAAAATAATAAAAGCCTGCGCGGAACCCCTTCGTCCCTCGCGCGCAGCCGGTAGCTCGGAAGAAACCGGCAGCAGCGGCAAACGGTCGAGCTATACTTTACTCGAGCGGATAAACGAAGTAGCTCCTTGGCTTTTGATGAGCAAGAGAGGGAGAAAGAGACTCGAGCCTGCTGGCTCGTTCACGAGCGCGGAAAACGCGACCAAAAAGCAGGCGAGTCGGGCCGAGGCGAGGAAAAATAAAGAGGAATGAGCAAGCGAAAAAACGAGAGGCGAATGCAAAGAGCTCCGCGAGGCGCACGTGCCCCAACACGTGTCTGCGATGGAGGAGAGTCGACGGAGCTTCGAGTTTCAGCTCGGACCCTTTCACTTCTGCAATAATATTGCCCTTTGTGAATGGGATTTTTGCTGGATTTGAAACTTTACTGCTTTGGGTGACGCTGTTAAACGATACCGCTTTTTTTCAACATTGCATAATTTAGCAAAAAAAACGAGAATAAAAATGCTATTAAATTAGCGACCAAATCGAACAGCCATTAAAATATTATGAGAAATCAAATTTTGCATCACCTACAAAGTTGCGACCTTTTGCTTTCAGGCACGGAGCATATAGTGTGGGCTATGACGCAGGCGAGGCAACGAAACACGCGAAATAATCAGCCGCGTAAGCCATAATCCCGTAAGAATGGGTTCTCCCCACGCGGAGGGGGGGGATTATGGAAATGCAAGTGGCTGACCTTAGGAGTCGACGACGGTTTGACGATCGCAACCGCATTGCAGCCCCGACGAGGATCAAGTGACAGAAACCAATCAGCCGATTTATACTGATCTGCGCACGGTCGCGATAAGCCGCCGATTATGACGCTCGTCCGCGCGGCTGATTCGTCGCCGGGGACGCCGTCCGACGACGCTTGACGCTCGGATGCCTGCGGTCGTGACGATAGCTGGATAACTACCCAACTGGCCGTTCGCGTTCACCTACGACAATTCCGTGTCTGACTGCTCCGACGGCGAGTGTGATTAGGTGCCGATCACACGACGGTATGTTCGAATTTCCCCCTCGCCACCTTAAGGTAGTTGTTGCACGAAAGTCAAAAATGACGGAAAAACGTGAAATAAATCTGTAGTGTTTACGACGTAATTAATAGTGCACGTGCGAAATTTTCAGCTCATTCATTCTCTAAATAATCGCAATAATTGCATCAATGGACAAATAATTCTTAATAACATTTGATTATTTATTCTAGATCTAACGTTTAGTAATTACCTACTCTTATAATGTAAAAGGATGAAAAATCAGTCCATCTTAGAAAAAAATAGGAGCACTCTAAACTCAATTGTTTGAGTTTTCATTTGAATCGAGTGCCTTTTCACTCTTTCACTTCATCAAAATAGGGATTCGTGCTCATCCATTGCAAACATTGCGTTTTAACATAAATTCTGTTTATCATACATAACATGACAATCGCAGACAGTAGGAGGGCGCGGGCACTGGAGAAACGCGAAACGGTCGTGCATCCATTGTGAGGCGGCGAGGCGCACGTACGCGCGCGGGGGAGTGAGCTCGGACGATAATTGCCGCGACGTCCAAGGTCCAGATGCTACCCAATCAGCGGTTATCCGAGCGCGCGTACACCTCCCGGCTCAGGGCGCCCCCGCCGACGGAAGGAGGACCGGGAGGTCCGGTGCTGGTGCTTGCCCCCGAGCGGCCAGTTAGCTCCCCGGGCTCGGGCGGGCACGCATGGCGGCACCGTTTAATTGGCACCGGGGCACAATGGATTACGGGGCGCGCGCCGCGTCCACTCGACGTCAAAACCATTTCACTCGTTTATCCGATACGGCGCGCGAGCGCTGCCACGGCGACGTCTCCGCAGCGCTCGCCAAGAACGGCGCCTCTGCTATGCTTCCTCCGAGGCGATGTCGATCGAGTGCGCTCCGACGACTTCCAAACGGAGACAGCCCTCGACTTTTGTACCTTGGACGATGTTTCTTTGTTTCCGTATAACTGCGATTTAATGGGGTAGTCTCTTTTTCTTATACTGCCATGTGTAGCGAGGGGTGAGGAAATTATTGTTATGAATAATGGAGGTATTATCGATTTTGCGATGCGTCGGAGCAATTTATTTGCATATTGGAGTTGTCCAAAGTAAACGGGTCAAATTACTAGTCGGTTATTTTAGCACGGCAATTTATATTTGCACTCCTCTCGTACAATGATAATGTCCGACGTACAAATTAATTCACATAATAGGACGTATTACATCACGTAGAAAATTCAAAGTTAATTTTAATGTAAATCAATATTTGTCAATAATTTATGTGTACAGTAATCGAACAAACATAATCCATGATTATCCAAGCCATTGCGTCTATAGGGCTCGAGCCACCTCGCAATTACATCGCAATGATTTTCGGTCGAGCGCGACTGCAACTGGCCTAACAACCGCAAGAGACGGTAATCATATCGTCCCCTTTCCGCCCAGGCTTTTCTACCAGCACGAAAACCAAATGCAAAAAAGGCATCATCGGGGGAAAAAAGAAAGTACCGAAGCTTAATACCTTAATAATCTAGCAGTCATTGCTCCTGTGACGGCAGCCGTAAGCTTTCCTGGAAACACAAGGTACACGGTTATCGTCGCTGAATGAATACAAACGATTACTTTTTGCCGCAAAACTAAAGTAAATATGTCGTAATGGTGCCAGATTAGAATTTGTTATACTTTTAGTAGTTTGAGGGTTGCAATGTATATCTTCAAATAGCACGTATGCACGAGGAAGCTTGCTTGCAGGTTCCGTTTTCTTTTGTTGGATATAAGATAAAACCTAAAAATTCGTTTTGAGTTTGTAAGGAAAAATCGGCTTTTTGTTAAACTGCAAAGATAATTTCAGCTATTTCAACTATCAATATGCATTTTCTCCGCAATTTGATCGACGACCTTACCAAATCAACGTTTCAATAAAAAGCTTGAAGTTTATACTTTCCATTAGTATTTTTTATAAATTTTTCTGTCGGATGTTAAAAAAGCAAAAACTACTATTTCTAATGCAGGGGTAATTGTGTTGTACAGTGTTTCTGAGAATCACTTGGGGGCAAATTGCTATTTTTACACTGATTCTCACAGTCTTACTATCACACTTACGGTCGCACACTACTCAAACTAGTCTACACACTGAGTACGTAAAGCACCACGCAGAATTTGCTTTAAACCCGCTGCATCTAAAATACGAGAATCTTGCAAGAGCTTTGGGCTTAATTCATCGTCATGTTATAAATATTGTTCGATACGCCTGCAAAAGATGATTCTCAAAAATGTGTGATTACTTTCGCTCAGACGCTAAACTAACACTCTTTCGAGAAACTAAATTTTTGCCGCTGTACTGAAAAGTACTTTTTACATTCGGAAATTAATTTAAAATTTTTTACACGATTTGTATTTCTTTATTCCCATTTATCCAAGAGGCAGGTTTTTAAACCGCGTAATAACATTTAAACAGTTTCGCAATGCAAGATACTCTCTATGTGCTGCTCCGCTCAATCTACCTATCAAAGGCAACAAAATAAAAGCTCAGGCGGGCGCACTTCCTTTTCTAAATAGTCCAGTCGCTATCTGAAACGGCTCCTCTCGACGTTTCGCCCAATCTTAACAGCGGTGCCGACCAATTCCTTTTCGCCGCGCGCTCGTCGAATCGTTCGCAGATTTCGCCGGCAGTGCGCCTTTATTTTTTCCACCGCGACGAGACGCGCGGTCGTTATCCGCTCTTTCGCCCCTTTCCACTTTTTTTTTCTACCCTCGCACTCGCTCTATCTTGTAGATCCGTGTCGTAGTCGCAGCTACTCAATTCCATTCCCCTGCATTAAACCATCGAAAAGCAGTAACCGTCTCAAATTTATCGCCGGCTATTTCGCGTCTGCTAGCGTTATTCGCCTGCGCAACAACGGACGCGCGAGAGAGAAGAAGAGAGTGGAAGAGAGAAAAAAATGAGCCGTAAGAGGCGCTCGCTAGTACAAGAAGAATGGCATGGGATAAGGAGCGTGGAAACACTAAACCTTGAGAAGGTACTTGCAGTCAACTTGTACAAACCAAAAATTGCAAATCCATGTAAAAGTTGAATAAAGAAATCATGTCGCGAAATCATACATATATGCTAAATAGGTAAATATTTCTGAAGTGATGGAAAAGATGAAGTACTAGTAAAATCTAATGTCAGTATAAATACGAGCAATCGTTCTAAACTATACGTTTTTTAAATATTCGTTATGGTTTTTTTATTTATTTATTATATTAAACTCCTTCGTTGCTCTCATTTTTTCAATGAGATCGAATTCATAATGTAGGAGAAAAATAATAGCACTGGTGCAACTAAATCCGGAAAAAAACTGAAATTTAAGTAAAGTTCTTCTATATATTAATTTTGAATTGTACAAATGGGGCAACAAATGAATGGAAATTAAAAGGGGATCTGAATGGTACAGACGCAAAGAATAATATAGAAAAGATTATTTTTAAACTATAATTTATTATCACTGAAAAAATCACTGGAAAATTTACTATTAAATAAAATAGTTTGAGATGGATGACGTATTTGAGACGTAACCATACATGAAAAAACGATCATAATCCTTTGAAAAACCATGGTTTTTATTGTGAAAATTACTGTAATTATAGTTGCAAGAATGATGGTAGTTACTTTCAATTTTTAAGTTTTTCTTCCGCCTTGAAGAATTTATATTAAATTTTCCTATTATTTTTATTAATTATTATTACTTTTTCAATGTAAGTGAAAAATCTGCCAATTGAAACGACAGCTAATTCCTAGCCATGAATTTATTTTATGTTGAATAATGATTTACATTTATCATGCTTTTTAAAATTAATAGTAAGGTATTGCTCTCAAACATAAAAAAAAATTGAAGACGCGTCAACCTGTGAAACCTTTCTGCCGCTATAACACAAGATTGAAAATCTCCTGTATCTCCTCTTTCTTTCATTATAAATCAACCGAGCCCTAATCGTATTTTAACTTTGAAATCGCTAGAAGGCAAAAAATAAAGAAGTCCGCGATCCTGAAACGCAGTGGACACTATTGAATTACGGCTCGTCCAGGACGTTCGCTCGTTCGCAGCGACGTGCATTCGTCGCTCCTTTTTTTATTCTCTCGCTCGCAAAAGCACCCACGAAAAAAAGGCCCCCAGCGCCAAGAAAGAACTCGTGTTTCGCGAAATATAGTAGCCGGGCTTTTCGACCGGACGAGGGAAAAAAAAAGTGCGTGAAATACGGCCGCGCGGCAAGATGACGCGCGCGATAAATCTCGATAAGACGCGTGACGATATGGCAAATGAACGTGAATGGCGCGGCGGAAATTCACGAGGGACCGCGACGGGGTATAAGGAACCGCGGCGAATATTACCGGAGCTCGCACGGCGTTTCGCCCCGACTTTATGCGCCCGCGCGTCATTTTTATATTCCCGCTAATATCTGTCCGATTTCGCACGACTCACTTTATATCTATACTCGTGAAAGAATGTCGATTGCCTGGCGTGAACGGTGTAACGGTATAATTGCGGAGCCGAGGTAATGCGCAAATGGCGTGAATCGACGAAGAGTCTTTTATTGGGAAAACATCAAAAGAGGAAGCAATTTATACTGTTGTACTAACGTTGAATGGCCCTTTGACAGAACTGCGATAATTGAGTGAGACTAATTTTACTCGAGGGTTTCCGTGGCAACTGAAGGACTCGGAATATTTAAATAACTCACTGTAACGATCGTTGTATTGTAAAACACTTTTGTAACAAGTTATGACCGTTTCAAAAGCTGCAGGTCTCGCTATATATAATCGTGAAGTATATATCAATTTTTCTTAATCGCATAATAAATATGGGAGTGTGAATGAAACCAAAATAGTAAAAATTAATATTCATAGTTGTATAATAACACAAAGAAAAACCGTAAGTCTGCACCGAAATTCCTTTCACAAATTCCATTCAAAAATAACTTTATCCCCATCCTCCAGAACGGCACTTCTCGTGCGACGCGCAGACGTCGCTTTGACGTCAAAGTGAATATCAACCTTCCTCGCGCACCGATAAATTTTTGAAAAACCCCTGGCGCGTCTCGCGAAATTTTATTAGATATCCGAGCTTCCTTTATTCGATTATGAAACATTATTAACTTGGAAAAGTGAATAAAACGGCCTTTTATCGTCCTCTCGCGTGCGATTTTCTCGGGCGCGCCCCTCTTCCCTGAGTAATACCCCGGTACGGTCAGACTAAGCCGGACAATGCGTCGCATTCAATTCTCCGCGCCAGCAGAGGAGGAGACAGACGGGGGTGCTCGGACGGGGGCGGCGGAGCGAGGAAGAAGGTTATAGAACTCGCGCGCCCGACTCCTCTTCGCTAGGATACTCACGTGTCGTTTAACCGAAATACCTCCGATGCGCCGAATTGATTTACAGCCCGGGCAGGGAGCACCAGCGTTTTCACGCGGAGCTCCGCGACGTGTGTGCATATAGGTATACTTACAACTACTAAAGCGCAGGGTATTTGCACAAGACGCGCACGGTATTAAGGAGTTTGTTGTTTACACTAAATTTCAAACACGGAGAAAAAAGTTGAATTAAAAATTGAAAAAGTTATCGGAAACATTACAATGCAGCTTCGAGTAAAATAAATTAAAGTAAAATATTGTAGATTTCCAGTAAATGTTAAAAGAAACTGTCGAAATTTGTTTGCGAATTGACACTTTTTAACTAACTTTCTAAATTTAAATTATAAATATATTCAGGGTTAAAACGCTTGTACGTAGTACATAACAATTGAATTTACGGTCCTCAGACACACAAAGGATTTTCGTTTTACACACAAAGAAATCCTTTCATTAAAAATGTACTAACTATGTCACATGTTTTCAAACATATCACCTACTTTCCATTTATTCGGTTCTAAGTGTACCAATTGGCAATCAAGCCACGCATTACGCCCACCCGAGGCAAAGAAAATCAGCGATTTACGGCAGATAAGAATCAAGCTCGATAGCACCCAGAGCCCCGCTCCCGATAAATGATGCATCCCAAGTATTTTTACGAGCAGCTCGGGCAAGTTTTTCCTGAAAAATCCATCGCCTCCGTACTCCCCAGTGAATAACAAAGCGCGCGGGCACTCCGGAGTATTGGACTAGCTCATCGGGAAATCACCGCGACGGAGGATTTCCGGGCGCTCGTAAAAGCCGGAGTCGCGCCTTTTCTTATACACGTATATACGCGCGCGCCGCGCGATCGATAGAGGCGTCCGAGCAACGCGCGTGCATAACCGCGTGGCCGGCGTTGCTCAATCAATTAACCGACGCCTCGGGCCCGGCGGCTATTTGCTTTTAACCTGGACGCCCGGGTGTCCGAGGGGTTGCGATACATCTCGAACGTCCGCGCGAGACTCGCCGTCGTGGATGGGCGTTCGCGGAGGCGCGCGAGCCAGCGCTCGGACGAATAGTTCGGACGCGCGGTTGCCGCGGTGACCGGGCCCGGCTATCGGGTTGCTCACGCGCTCAAACTTTTCTGATTAATTAAGCTGCTTCCGCCGAGGCGCATTTTAATTAATCAACGCTACTGGTTTGATCTAGGATAACCGATTTCCTGAGCGAATGCTAAAGTTTGCAGAAACTGCTGAAAGCAGTTTGGCAATATTGCAAGTGAAATTTGGTAATGTCAAAGGCTTTCAAATGGCAGATTTCCATTCAAGTATGTATAATACGTCTATTCGGATATTCAACGTTAAAACGGAACAAATACCGATAACAGTAGATAAATTTATATTTAATATCTTGAATTTTAGTTGCCGTAATCTTAACTTAGTTGCCAACCTTATCTGAATCAAAGCTTGAGCTAAAAATTATTACATATAAGATAAATGTACTTCCTGTTTATACTCTCTTGCAAATTTTAGGAATTTTCCACTTAATGTAGAACTTAGTTTATATTCAACGGTATTTTTTACAAATACCCTACAATCCGAATAAAATAAGTTAAAAAAAATCGGAAAAATGTGAATAAAAGTTTTTTGTTGTATTTCTGATAAATAAACTATCTACGATTTTCTGTTACGTGTTTATTAGAATAATTAGTTAATAAAACTAATCTTATAATTAATTCATCGCCAAAATGAGAAATCCGTTCTCACGGTCCATGAAAGAAAATCACGAATTGCGGGGGAGTGCGTGCATGCAAATTAAAGTGATGGGAAAGAAAAAATCTAAATGACGTCCGATACAATTGTAATGAATGTCAACTTCTGGACAGTCACTTGAAAACTGCTTCACAATGTGAAGCCTTTCATGTACTTTGTCACCAGCAAGTACTTTTGCTTTTAAAAAGTGATACTGCTTCATTTCTCGCGTGTCTCTCAAGAATAGCAAAATTATTTAATTAAAATCGAAATATACAGTACTAAAAAATAAAATATTTATTTTAAATTTCTTCGAAATATATTTTGGAAAAATTTCACTATCCGTCAAGAAAGTTAAGTTTACACAGAGAAAAAAGTACTAAAAATTGCAATAGTCTATTTAAAAGTTCTCTTAGATTATCCCTGTTGGAAAAATTGCAATAGTTTCTTGAAAAAAAATTAATATAGCTTGTTTTAAAGGTTTATGCTACAAGTCTAAGAAATTTTACGACAGTTCTAATAATTTTAACGAGAAACTATTGCAATTTGTAGTAGAACTTTTTTCTCCGCGTAAGTAAATTCAGCAATCGATCAATAAATTCGTCGGCGAAAGACGTGCACGAACGTAAAAGAATCGCCGACAACCGTCGAAATAGCCGAGTTCCAATGCGCGGCGGACCCCCCCAACGGATCCGTCCGTCTCATCTCTCGACGTCAGGGCCGCGTCATTATCGCGGGAGACCTCGAGTGGCTCGGCTTGCGCGGGTCGCGGCCTCGCCATCTGTCGGGCCGGTCGCGTGCCTCCACGAGAGGCTCCCGGGTATAATGATTACGGCTCCAAAATAATGAACGGCTAATGCTGTCGTGCCTCGATCGCGCGCGGGACTTATTGACTTCTCGTCCGGCCGCCCCGTCGAGAGCCCCGGCGGATCGAAAGCGCGGAGGAAGAAACAAAGGGCCCGCGGTCACAAAGGGAGAAACCGTCGCGACGACGATTTCGCGAGTGGCCACTCGACGGCCTCTGTTTACGCTCGTTTGTTGCCGCAGCGGCGCGCACACTCATCGCCGTCGATTGGGGCGCGCGAGTGCCCACTCCGGGCCGCGGGAAGATTCGCGTGTACACACACGCGGGGCTCCGCGCGGATGACAGGTGACGCGTGGGAAACCGAAGGCGGGCGCGATACACCGGCCCCCGTGCACCGTCTATCGCGGCTCGCGCTCGCTATGATTTACGGCGTTAAATTGCGCAGGAAATCCCCTCCATTAATCTTGCATATATAACTAGTGCTGGAATAAATTGCGCGCCGAGCAAGAAGACGACGTCGCGCTTAGGCGCACGCGCGCGGATAAATAGATTGGGCATTTGCATTCGACCATCAATCACGCGTCTGCGATTTTTTTCTGGAGCCCAGTGATGTTTGCGTCTATCGCCGATGGACAGGGCTTTCACGACGTTTTAATCGTTCTGGTTCGCCGCGCCGTTCTTTTTTTTCGAGGGATTCGTCCTGAACAGTTGCAAATGATCGTAATTTAATATCGCTGCAAGAACTGGAATAAGTGCAGGGTAAGATGAAAAAAAGGAGCTCGTATATAATTACATTAAAACGCAAAGAAAAATAGATGCCTCCGAGGGTGAAATAAATAGGCGCGCGGAGATAAGGCGCGCATCGCTCTCCTCATTTGAATCGAGCTGAACGGCGAGCTAAAATCACTACGTACAGGACGCAGGAGAAAGAGAGAGAGAGGGTCCTAATTAATGGCAGTCGCTGCTCCTGACACGTTTACTCTGCTGCAACCCCTTGAAGCGTCCCCTCATTCTTTTCGCGGGGGCGACGCGTGTTTTTCTCTCTTTCTCTTTCTCTCTCTCTCTGTCTTCGCCTTTTTCCCTCCCCCGAGTCCTCCTTACTTCGCAGTCGCTTAAAAGCGTGCTCGCGGAAAAAAGGCGCGGGGGCGGTGGGGTGGAGGGCGAAGCCAATTACGCCTCTAACGAGCCGACTGCGCGGAACTTTTTGAGTTCCGATTAAACAGAGAGCCACTAATGGATGATCCTCGCGCGGTGTAAGGGACGCCCGTACCTGTCATTGTTCCCCGGACGATTCGCGAGGCGCGCTTTTAATGCAGTTGTGTGCGCGTACGCTCGCCCCGGCTACGCTTTGTCTTTTTTCTCTCGCTCGCTCTCACTGCATCTGCCTCTCTCTGTCTCCCTCTCTTTCTCTATTTTACTCGACTCTACTCTCTCTCTCTCTCTCTTTCTCTCTCTCCCGCTGGTGAGGGGCTGCAGGAGGTCTCCTCGGGCCGCGTGTACACGCTCGCTGTTGTGGATACAATCGGCGAATTAACGAGACAAGGTCCTTTCGGTGCGCGGGGGAGACAATGAGACTCGCGAAGACGGGAAGGCAAATAGTGCCGCATGTCAGAGATGCCGAGGATGGAAGAATTTAATTATGCCCAGTGTGCTCGCTTTCTTTGCTCGGGTTAATTTTGATGTCAGTTTAAACACTAGAACCAAAGGGATGACTATTATTTATCTTTTTTTTTAATTTTAGTTGATTCTCCTGCGCATGTTGAATGCGAGCAGTTAATATGAGAAAGCCATAGCTGTAAATAGGTATTCGTCACTTATCCCTCTGCGCGAAAGGATTAATTAAACTCTACTTACAAATGCTAAAATGACGATTGTAAAAAGCTTTATTCATAACAATGAAAATACGACAAAGCTCTTAGACGGGAGCAAAGATGCGTCCCAAGCGAAAAGTCGAAAGGAGTAACTTTAAAGGCGAAGCTCTCCCATTTACCCGTGCAAGCACACGTATAGCGAACCGGGGCGCGTCCACTCACCTAAAATTCAATTCCCGCGACCTGTCCCTCCTCGAAGAAGCGAACGGCTGTCGCGAACTTTCTCCCCCGGTTCCTCGCGTAAATGAGAAGTGTCTCGTCCCGTTTGACGGCGCCTCTCGGCCGACCCACCCCCTCCCCGCCGGCATAATAAGTTTCGAGCGAGAGGGACGTCGCCGGCCGCCGGGCGTCTCCGGGGAATTTGAGATCGCGCTCTCGCGGATATATAGCCGCTCCGGTGAGATTTAAGCGACTTACGGCGCGTACCCCCGCCGGACGGCTAATATAAACTCGAAGCCCGGAGTGCCGAACAATAAAAGCGCACCGTCGGAGCTTCGGCCGAGAGCCGCCCGGGTCTTGGATGCAGTCGCTCGGGCCGCCGACCTCGCAGCAGCGGAGATGAAACACGCGTGGTTCGCTTCTTATTTTATGTAAAGTACTGCGAGTCGTGCATTTGGAAGACTTTCTTATCGGTTCAAAATTAGGACGTTGCTAGTTTTATGTGCATTGCTAAAAAGAATTTCCCAGGGAATGAGCTGAATTTATAAAATGTATTTGAAGAATAAATGGAGTGTATGAAATGACACAACAAAAATTAAATATTTTAGATGTAAAATGGTCGATTATCATTTATTATATCCATGGCTATAGATTTCATAGTTATGAAAGTGTCTACTTTGCAATACTCGATCTGAAGCATTACAGGTAGACTTTCAATAACTTCCCGTTTCTATAGACGGATGTTTCTTTGTTTTTCTTTCACTTATATATTGATTATATTTTCTTTTTATCAACTTTCTTTGGCGATCTTACAGATGCACAATAATGTGTTGTGAAAAAGACAATTGATTGATGTAAGCATTCCTAAATATAACAGTGCTTTGTAAAAATGGCAAGTCAATTAAATAAATTCGATAATACGTCCTTTATTTTCTCCTGGTAATGACGACTAGATGAAGTCGAAGTCTGTCGTTGGTGGCTTATCCCGAAAACGCCGTCTCGCTGGAAAAGTATTTTTCTCAAGTACTCTAGATCGCCGCAAACGAGATTCATTGAGACAACGTGATGAAATGGAAGATCGGCCGTTCTTTCGATTTATTCACCTTATTATAGATGCTTTTTTCGTCGATCCAAACCGAGAGCTACAATTTACCATAATCTAACATACCGGAAACAAGCACATTTGCTTATTACACGACATTAGGTATTAGTAAAATCACACTCACCCCGATCGGGTATCTCGCTCGCTCTTTATCTCTCATACGTCCGGAAATTCTATAATTATAAATTTATTACCTCTTATTAAAATGATTGGCGTCGCGTGTGGAAATCAAATATC
>JAXIUT010000048.1:4428449-4444255 GCA_035586675.1 Eurytoma californica
AATTTTATTTTTGACATTTTAGGAGCTTTTTTTAGCAAATAAAGAAGTTATGATTTTTGCATGAGGTTCAAAAAAACGTAAGTAAATTTTTTTATTTTTAAAATACAAAAATATATTTCCAGTTTCTGGGTTACCGTTTTATACACATAGGATTTTTGGTATTAGATTTTCAGTTTTTTAAATAGTTTAAGGGGAAGGTAATGCCAAATGATGTTAAAGAAATGCAGAATCATATATAATTTTAGCTGGATTTTTATTAAAACACAAAGACGTAGCAAATGCCATAGCAAAAACAGCACAGTCAGTAGCATTGTGTTGATATTGCACATTTGGATAATAAATAGGTATTTCGTCAATATATGTAAATAATTTTCGTAAAAATATTTTTCTATATACTATAGATATTTATTATTTTATTTTACAGTGTCTGTTTTAGAAGTATCTTTATCTTTATAGTTTTTTCTTTGACTCATTGACTTTGACGATAAATTGAAGGGCCCGGTAAATTGTGCCCTGGTAATTGATTTGTAAATGTTATTAAATTTTAAATATTTCTTTCCGCGCTCAGCGGTGATTGCCTGCAGTCAGAGGCTAGCTGGCACGATCCGCGCGCGGAAGTCGTTATTGAATCCGGCCCTTCATTTCGTCAAAATAATACGTTGCTTATATCACCAGATTACACGATTTTTTTGCAAATTAGTATGACATGCTTATCCGATCTCCGCATTTCGTCACTAATCTATAAGATCGTTACTACGCAAGAATATATATATCTCATGAGCCAAAAAGTTTCGCGAATGAAAATTAAAGCTCTCGAGATTGCAGAAGAGCGAGCTTCACCGCATACTACATAACCGCCAGCAAAAGCTCCTTACGAATGCGACTGCAAAAAATGAAGTAAAGTCTTGCGCGCGTTCCGGCACGAAAGCTAAAACTGGTAGCTAATAAGCGCCTTCTACCGTACCTGTCGCGATTTACATTTTCACGACCGAGTCGGTATCGATTCGCGCGCGCACCGAGCGGGCTGTTGACCTGGCCGCGCGCCGACGCGAAATCTTCGCGTGAGTAACGCGTCGGAGAAAGCGAACCGGGCGGTCGCCGATGGCCTCGGAGTTAAGACGCCGCGCCGTTTCCGCTTCTCGTTTCCTCTGCCGCCGCCGAATTAATTGCCGTCGAGCCGACGAATTCGGCCGAAATTGATAACAATGCCCCCCGGACATTCGCTCGAACGCGCAAACCCTACAGACTTTGTTGAGTCCTGCGCGGTGGAGTTTAGAATCGTTTCGGACGATTGACCCTTGAAACTTACGAAATGCTTGATATTATTTACTCATTATAATACTTAATCTATATATCTTAGCTATAAGTATATAACTTATGCTTTCATCAAAAAGAAAACTAGCAATGTTTGCTTATTTCAATTTCTGTTCGTTTCTCACCGGTGCGGCGGAAGGAGAGTCAATAATAAAAGGCGCAATAGAGAGAGCCACTCCTCGAAATTTATTCGTCGGTATCCCAGCTAGTCTAATCGATCCCGTACACTCTGGCGTCTCCGAATATTTTTACGGGTATACCGCGGTTTTATCGCGCGTCCACGCAAAAAGAAACTCCACTTCTGGAATATTCATTCGCCGGCGAAGAGCGAGCCTCGCAAAGAGGCGCGTATAAACTTAAGTGTACACCGCGAGTGCGCGCGTGTGTTGCGCGTATAACGCATTAGTCGAGGCGCTCGCAGTCTAATAGCTCGGCTCGGCCAGGCATAAACTTTGTTTCCCATCTCGCCGGCCGGGATTACGGCGGACGATAAAAGGCAGACCGATAAAAATGCCGGCGGCTCGGCTTTTTTGCCGCCGCCCCCGCGGCGCTTCCCGATGGGGCGAGATAAGGCCGGCGCGCGGGGGTCAATTCTTCGCGTGTCGTCGCGCACCCGGGGCACGCGCATCCATTTGGCCCGGGCGACGCGACTCGTGGCCGTACGTCACTCGACCCACCTTATTACCGGGCGAGCCTTCGCCGCCTCTCAGATTTTACGGCGTTATACGCCGTATTAGTTTACGTCCGCGCGCCCCGGCTGCGAAATACCTTTACACCTCGCCGGCGAGTATAGCTTCCGCCTTCGGCGACGGGCGCATTTTTCGCGAGAAGCGCGGAGGCGGGAGCCCGAAGACAATGTCCGGGTTATGTGTATATTTACCGGCGGCAATTTCGCGCGACGACCGCGTATACTTCGCGGGGATGGATTATCGAGCCAGCTGAGTATCGGCCACGAGGATTCTTTCGAGCTGGGGCCTTACGTGACATAAAAAGCTTTACGATTATGGCTCGACCGATTTTTCTTAAGTGATTTTTGCAATCGAATGCCCAGCACAGTCTTGATTCTTTACTTTCGATCGCACTTCTTACGTTCATCAGGGAACTTTTATTGTAATCAAATTTTTTAAGGTGTAATATGTTATAAATTTACTTAATGAACCGTGCAAATTGCTCCAACCATGATTGGACGAAAATTGAAATAAAACTGGTAAAGATAAACATTTTATTCATTCATATGCATATATTTTATGTTTCATCTCCTCATCTCTACGTAAAACCTCTGGTGTTCGCGAATACAATAGATATAATGCCGCTTCAGTTCGTATATCGGATTCTTTTTATTATCAATAATTAACGAACCCTATCAGCTTAAGCACAATAACTCCCGCGCATTTTCAAGAGCAAAAATCTCAGTGGTTGAGTAATAAATCCGCCGATTATTTTCTTTTGTACGATACAACTCTTTTATGCGTTAAAATAGAATATAAAAGAGAAAAAAGCGAATTTAATCAGTTAGTCGATACGCGCGCCAACACTGAATTTTTCCCTTTTTCAAGTCTCTTTCCCGACTTGCTCTCACTCGTGTATACCGATAAAAAAATATTCTAAAAGATTTTTTAAGAAGATTTATTATAAGATTGGAAATATAATTTATTTTATAACAAAGTATCCTTTATTTGTTTATCAATATTGAAATAAAAAGAATGTTGTTGCACTCTTCGCAGTCACAAAACAAAAGTTTTAAAAGCAATTTGACTATAATTACATGATTATATATACATGGATTTCAACTATAAAAAAGAAGAAAATAATATATCTATTTTTCTGATATGAATCGCTCGCTAAATTTTTCCTTTCCTTTTTCTCAAAATAATATGTTTAAAAAGTATGCTAAAATGTATCCATTACCATGAGAACAATACTTTTTCTTCGAATCAGAAGTAAATTAATTAATAAGGTTGTTCAGTTGCTTGCGCACGATTGCCGCAGGTACTGCAACATGACAACGAAACGCTGATAACAAAACGCGACTATTTCTCGTTCTTTTCTCCTGCTTTCCTTGAGCTTCTAAGCTAGTTTACTCACGTGTAAGTCGTATTTTTCTTAACGAACTTACTCAGTAAATTTGTGTGTTTAAGGACCTTAATACCATATATTCCATTTTCTCGTAAAATTAAAATACTAAATAAACTGTCTTACAAGCATTACACAACTGAAATGATTATCATCATTTTAGATAAATATTTAACACTTTAACTCTAAATATTTAGGCACCTTTGGAATAAAACGAGCAATGCATGCAAGCTGTTGTAAAAGAAGCCATCGCTATTGCATTATTCCTGAGCACCTATTAAAAAAAAGGGATGTACAAAGAAGTACCTTTTTTTACACGCCCATTACACGGCGAACAAATTTCCACGTGAACATTAATACTCGGTTAAGAAGCGACCAAGCAGACACTCGATGAATTTTACAGGGTCTAAAGTGTATACGTCGAGCCATTCGCTCGAGTGGGTCCGACAGACGCGCGCGCCCCCGCCTCCCCCCGACTAAACCGCGCGAGCTTTACTGCCCCGGGGCCGTTTTACAGGGCTGGCGGCCGCGCGCCTATAAAGGACTCGCGCAGGGCCACCTCGACGTCGGCAATAATTTTCGTCGCACCTCGTAAATCATAACTCGTTGGCTCGAGAGGCGAGACCCGCGACGCGGCACCGCAGGTATGCGGCAACGACGTGTAACCAATTTTACATCGGGCTTGGATTGATTAAATTCGGTGGGATTTTTTTTTTTTTTTTTTCGACCGTCGATCGGACGTGGATCTATCTTTTTTTCTTTTTTTTAACGGAAACGAACGACGATACGTAGATTGGGAGGCTTGCACTGCGCGAATTTATTGTTTTTAATCTGTTCGTTGCGTCTCAATGTCGAGTGTGGATAGGTTTATTGCTGGGACGTTGTAACGACGATCGAATGTAAAGTGATTGATTGGGGCCTAGGCGAATCGACAGCGGAGTTGGTTGCTTGTACACTATTCAGAAGATGAATGTTTGGCAGATCAGTTGTTTTACCACTTGTTTTAAATTTGCTCATTTTACTCATTTATACATATTGATAGTAGCAAACTCTGTATGCCTGATTAAAATAAATAACACGTAAAGCAACCATTAGACATATTAAAAATAATATCGAGAGCAACAAGAAAACGGCAGACGTATAATTACATTAAAAGACTCGGCAGCGATAAAATTCGCTAACGTGACTTTAATTTTCTCTTATACAAAGTAATCGCATGTAAAAGGAGCGCTCGTCTAAATAATAGCTGGTTCTTTCCGCTGTCCGCTCGACCGTACATTTCAGCAATTTAGACGTCCCGGCGAGCCCTCGGGACAAAAAGCGAAATCGCGAAGCGTCTTATTAAACTGTCGGCTCACGTGTTTGCCAGTTGTATTCCGGTGGCGGCGAGGCGCATTGCCGTCGATTCGGCAAACAAGGTGAGTAGGAAAAAAAAAAGGCGTCGAGGTGGCCCTTCGCGCTGTCGGTAAACTTTTTTCGCGCCTGACTCACCCGCGCGACTCAATAAGCGAGACGCGCGAAATCGCGTGACCGCGCGCCAGTGCGACGGCCACCTCTTTTTTTCCTCGCTCGAGCGCGTTTCCGACTTTTTCATTCGATCCTCGTTATTTATTTTTTTTTCTACTAGCGAGACGCTTATCGCCGCGCTCTCGGATGACGAGACGTCGCGGATCGAACGGAAGGCTCGAGTTTACCTTCCCAGAAGCGGACGATTAAATTTGCATGGACGCCGATGTTTGCCGTGCGAATCGCGCCTAACTCTGAGTACTACTATGCTCGAGTGATGCCTGCTTTGTGCTGTTTACATATTAATAAACGAAAATACACTTGTCATAAGTGCATGCTGTAATAGCTTATTCTGCAAGTCGCGCTAGTCGCTATTATTTAAGAGGAAGACTTTTGACTTTGCTAAATGACTTTTGACTTCTTACTTATTTCTCGTTTTTAAGTGTGAGTAAAAGATTTTGACAGAAAAAACTTGGAGAGGAATTATGATTTGTTATGCACTTAGGGGAAAACAGCTAAAATTAAGAGAACAGCGTTCCCCTAATAGGGAGATGCTGAGACACTTTTAACTATTATTATAGAGAAATTTCAGTATCTGTAGTTTGACTTTTCATTAATTCAACTTTGTATATCACTATCTTAATTTGAAAAAATATCTCATTTGAATGACTTTTTACTAATTTAACTTTAACCCATATATTTTTCAATAATTAATATTATAAAAATGTATAACCTTGAGGGGCGCATATAATAACATTGTAGTTTTTCATTCATACATTTGCAAAAGAATTCAAGATATATAACGAAATAATACTGTCTTTATTCACACGTAACACGGTACAAGGTATTCACGGTACACGGTTGTAAAAGAATAAAATTTCCTTGTGTAAAAAATGCTACTCCATTATTCTCACATTTCTTTACATAATATAATGTACCTATACAATAAAAATCCAGTAATAATAGTCAACTGAATATAGTCTATATAGGACATGCACCCTAGTAAATGGATAACGAAGTGTGTCCATCAAAAGCGCATAAGTCACCCGGAAAAGCGCTTTTCCCAAGCACCCCCTCTCTCCCGCCACCCACTCGACTACCCGCACCCCGTCGGAAAAATCAGCGTGAAGATCGAATGCTACGCAGTCACATCTCTAGAAAAGCCTTGACAACTCGTGAGATTGAGCAGGAGATCCGATCAGCCCGCTCTCAATTATCCCCGTGGCCGCGGCGTAAGTACTCGCAGGACAGTCGCGCGCGAAAAAAGAAGTCCACCAATCGTTTATCTCTCGACGGCGATTCGTCGCGCCCGAGGAAGGACTCGCGCGCCACGTGCCGCGAATTAATAATCGGGCCGGAGGGGCGCAGGGGAGAAGGGAGCGCGTGCGGGCGCACGTGTCGCCGTCATTACGAGGCGCACCGGAGCTTTGTGCCGCGTACCTGCGCCACGCGCCTACGCCTTGAGGACCCGGCGGACACTCCATCCGACGAGGAGCGACGTATTAATCTTCGTTTGCGCTTGACGCGCCGATCCGACGATGGAAATCGAGTGGGCACCGTCGGGGACGCGCCGCGACGCCGGCAAATTAGAGTCAAACGAGCGATTCTGGGAGCTTGGGGTGGAGGGAGATTTGGTTGATGAATTTTCGGTGTTGTTTAGGCTGGGATTGTTTGATGATGATGATCTTTCAAGTACCAGACAAACAAATGCTAAAATCTATAATGATCGTTGCATTCACTAATGAAAATTACATGGCGATCAGAATAAAAATTAATTTCTTGACTATTTCCAATTATTAGTGCGTTATTACGCTAGGTATTTGGCTTATATACTTAAATTAAATCCCACCCTCGTCGATTTATGAATAATATTACAACTATAAAGTGTATATTATTAAGAACAGACATTAGTACAATAAAAAGATTTTACTCATTGATATGATTGCACAATGTACATTACATTCATGTTAATCAATAACAACTTTGTAAAGACAAAGGATGGAAGAAGACTGTGGAATTTTTTGAATTGATAAGTTACAATATCAATGAAGGAGTATTACAAGTAATCTTAAAAAATGCCACATTTTTAGTGGAAAAATTGTATTTGAAAAGAATTATGATACAAAATATAAATTATTCATTTTTACAGATAAGCTTACTCAATCTTGTCTCTTTACATATGTATTTAACTGTTATTTAAAATTATCAAACGAAAATAAAATTTAATCAACTAATTAAATGATAATAAATTTTGAAAATTGTATTTATGTATGTATAAAAAATTTTTCAAAAATATAGGAGCTCTATCTTTTTAAAATTAAAAATTAATTCGTATTCTATAATTAAAAAATAATATCCATTTAATTACAACGAAAGTCGAAGAACTTGACCACACAATGTATTTGGGTTAAAAATAAATAAATTGTTATGAGGTCTTTCTTTTTGTGAGACTGCTTTGATGATTTCTTGTCCCATGACTCCACCCACAATAGCACATACTGGACTGATTTGAGCATATAAATCTCCACTAAAAGAAATTATTGAATTTTAATTTATGACTAAATTTCTGTATATTTCTTCTTAAAATTTTACTTACTTCACCAAATGATCTATTTTATTATCCAGGTTGTATTTATCAATTACAGCTTTGATTTCGTCTTGTAAAACATTTGTACTTCTTTCATTAGGCAGTGGATCTCTTTTGTGTTTTTCTCGGAAGTTCAATAAAACTATAAATATAAATAAAACATTTCAAAAATAAAATCTTCCATTTATATAATAATCACGATAAAAAGAATTTTAAATAAAATTAAAGTAGAAAACTAACTTAGCATCAAATAATATGCTTCAGAGTCCTTTGGCAATTTTTGGGCATTTAAAACTTTTTCAAAGGGAACATATTTCTCAAAACTCTTAATAGTAACAGTCACTTTTTCAAACTTTTCCTTTCCTATAGATTCTCCTGCATCTACTGTTCTGGTTTTCTTGTTTTGAACAACATCTCTGAAAAAATATTTAGAAATTATTTTAATTGCAAATATTTTTTTTTCTTTTTTTCAAGCATTAGAAAAGAAGACTCACTCTGCAAATTCATGAGTGATTAAATCTGCAAAGGTAAAACCGAATGTTCCCCAAACATCTCCAGCAAAGAATTTTTTACTGTATTTACGACAAGCAGCATTAATTCTTTTCATTTGTTCAATAGAGCATTCAGAAACACAGACTACATTAAAATCTTTGAAATACTCTTCTGGTTTATCTTCAACATTGCCTGGATCGGCACTGACATTAACCATTGGATTCAAGTTTTGGGCTCTCTGCAAGGATGCCTCAGCTCTCTAAATAAAATTTAAAATCAAATAATTGAAATGATTTTTTTTTAAATTTTTTTACCAATATTATATAAAATAAACTTACATTTTTACCAACTTGATCTTTTGGCACAAAAAATTGAGAGCAAGCATCTAAAGGAGAAACTGGTCGATGATCCAAAAATGTGACAGATTTTACTCCAGCTAGAATTATATTCTTAGCTACTTCAGCTCCATATCCATTTAATCCAACTAATAATATACTTGCTGCTCGAAGTCTGAAAACAAATCAATTATTTCAATTATTACATTTATAAATATTTACAAACTTATTCGCGTTACTTATAGAAGCTAGAAATAGGCTCGAAGGTAGAAATAGATAGGCAATGTCGTGAGTCGAATCGATATAAGAAAGATGCTCCAATTTGCACAATTTCACTGTTTTTTCGAATTACACCAAAATATTGCCACGCCAGTCAAATAAACGAACGCTCAAACAATGAACACCGGCAATAGTAGAGGTTATGTCATGTACGTATGTGCCTTACCGCTTTTGAGACTCCAATCCCCACAAACGAATTTGCCTGTCGTACAACTCTGCTTCAGCGTCCGTCAATTCGGTATTGTCCTTTTGGTCAACCATTTTGCGATAATCCTTTTATACTTTTTACAAATGTTCAACAAAACTCAGCCGGTGAACAAGCGGTCCCAACTCGACTGAACCACCTGAAGTGAAGCAGCCGCCAGCCTCGTCGTCACGCGTACCAATGATTCCAACAGAAATTCCGCAGGAAGTGACTAGTGCTCTAGCTCTTCTCGTGTTGGCCTTTCTTCGTGAATTCGAGAAATCACCAATATCCGATCAGTTGGAGGCGTCTGGTATAACCAAACGAAACAAGATCAACCTGCAAAATACTTGATCCCAAATAAAGATTTTTTTTTGTTTAATACTACGTAATAATCGAACAAATTTTGCATAAATAGTATAATGTAATAAAGGAGCTGTATCGGTTACTTGCGAATGAGACAATGAAATTGTACGAGCGCAAAATTAAAACGAAAGTGAAAATGCTTTGACAGTGATTATTAAATAATTTACCATAGATCGTTATTATTTTAATTATTATCGTTAAAACATTCGAATATTGTTAGAAATATTTAGTGTTTATTTTTTTAGTTAAATTTTATTGTTTATGTTATTTATTTACATTGCAATTGATTGACTAAAATTAAATTAAAATATAAAAATGATATGTGGAGATGACAATACTAGTCAATACAAAACAATAATTACCTGCAACAATTTATTGGCAAATAGTTAATATCTTAATACCTGATATCAAATATTATTGATTTTTTGAATTTTAATCTAACGTTAATAAATAAATGTTTTATAAACCAATATAGCGAACAAATAATAAGAAAAGAGTTATAATGGAAGAAGCAGGTACACAAGAAACATTTGTATTTAAATTTCCAACATGTACAACAAATCAAGAATATACTTTGGAAGTTCCGTTGAAAATTCCTTTTCAAGGTTCAATAAAGGAGTTAGTACATCGAATAATGTCATCATTTAAACTACCATGTTATATTGAGACTGCTTTAATGAATTCCTTGGAATTAAGTATAAAAAAGTGGACTTTGGAATTTCAAGACAACAAGTCAGAGAAACTAATTAATGCTGTCAAACAAGGAGATCTCGATGTAGAAGAAATAATAAAGAATTGGGAAAAAATTTATAAAGAAAAAACAACTGAATACGCAGAGCCAATAGGAACTTCAGACGAAGAACTTTTTGCTGCCGCTTATCATAGATTGGTGCATTCACCATCCTTAGAACCCATTTTGCAGGCTGAACATAAATTTGGAAAAGATGTCACTGAAGTTATACAAATGAGAGATAAAGACTATGATCAACTCACACAAAAGTATGTGAAAAATAATAAGCATTATTAAATCAAACAAAAAATCTTATGTAACTGTAATAATTCCTCTTATTTTGCAGACAAACTGAAGAAATGCGTTTGGCTGTCGAAACTTTAGAAACTGGATCAACGGAACAATCAATTAATAACATGGCTGGTCGACACTTTGAAGAACAAAGTCTATTGCAAGGTCAATGGGGATCTAAAGTTGATGCCTTAAAACTAGAGCAAAGACGTCAGTATAGAAATTGGGTAATGAGATTGTTAGAAGAACAACAAACAAATATGCTGCCGACACCTGTGTAAGAAAAACTTATTATTGAAAAGTTTAAATCTTTAATATAAAATTATAAAATATAAAATTTATTTTTTTTAGAGAATCACCACTGGTTCCTATGCCTCCACTTGGTCCTGGATTTGAAAATTTTGTAAAAAATCACGATAAGGGTACTTCTGATTATCAACAGCTTGAAGAAAGTTTTACTATACATTTAGGTTCTCAAATGAAACAAATGCACAATATTAGAATATTAACAGGGGATGTCCTTGACTTTTGTAGAACTAAAAACTGTGATTCTGAGTGTGTATAATTAATTTTTAGTTTAATATAAATAATATTTTGTCTTTTATGGAAATATTTATAATTTTAGAAGTGCAGATCCTACTCCGCAGAGGTTGCAGACTGCATTGGGTTTATATTCTAATGATTTGTGTGGATTAGTACTGTTAAGTGATAATCATCTTGGAAGTTACTCAGGTGTAACTAAAGGTTTGTGCTACACATGAAATTTTGCTATTTGATTATTACATATGACAGTTAATAATAAAATATTAATTTCTAGAGCTTGTTTCAATATCGCAATTAACTACGGAATTTCACTTTCCTCCAATTGATGAACAAATTGAAAAGATAAGGGAAGATGTTAAAGATGCAGTAGCTTGGAGACAGTCACATCAGAAAGATGATAATGATTTACAGGTTTAATTTTTATAATTTGCATTTCTTACACCTGTATTTTGATAATATTAAATTACTATTTTGTATTCTTTGCAGCAAGCAAAAAAATCGTCATCAAGTAAAACCTTACAAACTGGCGATGTTTTTATCACTAGGCATTCAAATTTAGCGCAAGTGCACGTTGTTTTTCACATGGTAGTAAACGATTCTTTAAGATCAGGTAACTTTCTCTTAAAAATAACTGATTTATTATTTTAAATAAATGTTACTAAAAATAATGACTTTTAGGTGACATCAATTCAAGGCATCCAGCGATTTTAGGATTAAGAAACATCTTAAAAACAGCTTGCTGTAATGATGTGACAACATTGACAATACCTGTACTTTTAGTACATGAAATGACTGAAGTAAATTTTGTTTTCTTTTATCCTCATTCAAAAATTAATAATTTTTTCCTTAATATGAAATGTTATTTCTAGGACATGACAGTAGCGTGGTGTACAAAAAGAGCAGAATTAGTATTTAAATGTGTAAAAGGTTTTATGATAGAAATGGCTTCCTGGGGAGGGGCAGAACTGAAAAATTTGCAATTTTTAGTTCCAAAGGTAAACAAAATTTAGAATATTTAAATATTAATTAAAAAATGTATTTACCAAAATAATAATTCACATATTATAATTTTTTTAGGGTATGTCTGAAGAAGTGTTTGGTACTTTAGCCACAATGCTACCTAGTATATTTAGAGTATCAAATCCTTTAGTCTTTAAAGCAACTAGCACTCCACAAACTCCTAAAAAGTGATACATAAAAAATAATAAGACAATTTAAATTTTTGCAATCATGAATGTAAAAAATATATACTATTTATCTAATCTATTTGAAACGGTAAATCAAAATAAATTTTAATTATTTATAAAAATGACAATCTACATTTATTGAAATACTTTTAATTATCTGATGTAAAGTTTTGTATTTTTTTTACGCTCTTTAATTTAAAATAGTACTAATATAAATATTTATTGCTTGGTCTTCTATCTCATAGAAGTATGACTAAACTAAAAATTTGCCTCATGTGCAAATATTAAATAAATATTGTTACTCAGTTAATTTATTCACTGTTAAGCAAACTGTTTCAATCTTTAGTTTTAATCTCCGCACTGCAATGTCCGCTGTCGCTATCCTAATCACGAAGTTACTGACAGATATGTCTGAGTTAATCAACTTGTTATCTACATGAGACTTTTGTTTATTTTTTAAGCCTTTCGCTGATTCTGGTTGCATTAATTTTTCAGACTCAATAATTCCTAAAATGTATTTCCAGTATTTCCAGTATCTTTTTAAATTACAATAACACTTAACTCTTACCTTTTTATTATTTTTTTTAATTTTCATAATTTAATCTGCAACGCAATTTATTTTACTATTTCATAAAGTTTATTTTAACACAGTGTTTAAAAACTTGAAAACTCTTCAATGGATTTGTCAATGCGATTAAGAGCTTAAAGATCATCGACCAGTCATTAAGATCCGCGATTTTTTTGCCAAGTATAGTTGGACGTTTCGCAACAGCCGATAGCCTTGCATGAAAATTTAAGTTAATTGAAAAATACATATAATCTCGAGTGCGATTGGCAGCGGAAGACAATCAATCGAGCCGCGGAATAAAGGAATAACTAAAAAGTAAAAGGGCTCCAAATTCCAACAATACGGCGAGCTCTCGGGCACAGCCTCTGCCTATCTATTCCCGATAAAGCGTCTTAAAAACCAGTTAAATCACGCGGTTGGCTGCTTATCGCGCAATTAAAAGAGCGTTTACTAGACTTCGAGACTGAAAACATTGCCCGAAAAAAACGCGCTCGTCCACGCATACGATCTAAAATTAACTCTCGACCCTGCCTCGCAACCATCACCTCCCCTTACAAAAAAAAAAGAAGAAGAGATCTGCTCGCAGCGCGCGGGAAGTTCGAACGAGCGGCCCCTCCCCGTGCGGCGCGCATTTTGGCGAATGGATAAATCGGCGTTTATCGCGGGTTGAGTGCAGGGGGAGCGGAATGCGCGCCGCGCCGCTCGCCGGTGCCCGCGGCGCGCGGCTGTTTCCCGCGGACGCTCGCGCGAATCGTCGATCGCAGGAGCACTCGCCACGGCACCGGCGACGCCTCCACCCTAGACCAACCGTCACCATGAACGGCCGACCGATGCTGATGCTGCTGATCGTCGCGACGGTCCCGGCGTTGCTGCCGGGGGCTGGCTGCGCCGTCACCACCCCCAGGATCTTCGTCACCCAAACCCCCAGAACGGTGAGCGACTGAGTTTTCGATGCGGGGGCTAATGGTTTTTTTTCTGGAAGATGCTGCGGACTTCCTTGTGGTGCGGACTTACGTAAGCGATCGGTTTCGGTATGTCGTTGTCGGTAAACGTTTCGTAATTCGCGCGATAGATTGCACCGAAGAGCCGATAGCGCGATGCTTCGATGACATTTTAATTATTCCGATTGGCTAACTGTTCCATAAGGCTTTGCATGGGAGTTTAAAGGGAAGTGAAACTCTAAGTATCGGTAAATAATAATCGAAACAAATTTTCGAAAAATTGATCTGCCGTGCCTCATCCTAATCGTGCACGCATAATATGTCTGATTTCAAATTCAAGCCACTAGATTCATAACTGTAAGAGAAAAATGGTTTGGAAAATGTTACGTATACGCGTAAATATATTTAAAAATTCCTCAAACAATTTTTCTCTTGGAATTATGAATAGAATAAAAAAAAAACAAATTCCTTGCACAATTGCGGAGGGAACCACGCCATATTGCTTTGAGAGATTTTTTCGAAAACTTGTTTTGCTTTTTAAATAATGAAGAAAATATCGATGCCTGCGTAATAAAATAGCGCAACCATAAATTTGTCATCCTTTGAGAAGAAGAATCTCTTGATTTATATAATGCAACGAAAGGAACGATGGAGTTCCCCAGTTGGCGCGCAAAAAGTTTTCTAAGACGCAGCGGAAATTAGCGCGACGAACATATTGCGCTTGAGATTTTTGTAATTAATGGGCGCACATGTGTGATTCTAGGTCGACCTATCGTATCGTGGCTTGGGGAGAGAAGATTTTTTCATGAAACTGCAACACCAGATCAACGTGCACGAAGTTAATGAATTGATTCTGAGGGGAAATAAGTTCGACAAGTTTGTCGACTGCTCGACGAAGCTAGACAACTTGCAAATACTGGACTTATCCTACAACGAATTGAAGAGATTCTTCTTTCTGTGCCAAGACGAGTACAACTTGGTATCACTCAATGTTAGCCACAATCAGATAGAATACATCGACGATCAGGCACTGACGCAAAAAGTTATCAAATTGGAAATACTGGACGTCTCTTACAATGAACTATTCGTTGTTAACGACACGATGCTGCAGCACATGAAGGTATAAAAAAGCGTTTTTTATTTTTTATTTTTATTTTTGGATTAATCTAAAGTCTTGTGATTAAAACCTGCTGAAGTTCTGTTATGAAATGAAATGCGTAAGACTGATATTGTGAACCATTTCATAATTGCAAGTATAAATGCTTATAATAACGAATATCATATTTCTTTTCTTTATCATTTTCATTCTTTTATGAATATGGTCTTTTAGCGTCTGCTTAAACGCTAAATTGTGGCTAATAAACAATTAATCGACCTTTCAAGCTGTAATCGAAAGTTATTGGCGGCTAGGAGCTCAAAAATACATTGTACAAAAAGTTTGATGAATTTAAACGTCATAATCAAATGAGAAAAACATGATAAACTTGAGAAGTCCATTTAAGAATTAATATCAAGCTATTAAACTGATTCCAATTTATCTCGCTATAATTTTTCCTTCATTTTGCTTTCTGTAAATGTAATTAAAAATAATTTGTTTCATTATCAATTTCGGCGGTGCTTGTGTAAATAAGATCTTAAATTTTCACATCAATAATTAATTTCAGAAAATTATATTCAAAGCTTAAACTATTTTGTTTAACATTTCAAATGTTCCGATTTTTTATTTAACAAGAAAATATTTTGACAGTTATTTTTTTGACCTAATCAATTTGTGTTTTCTTATCTTCATGTATCGCCTCATAAATGTGACAGCGAAGAGTTAAAAAATGACGCATACGTTGAAGAAAATATAAATTCAAACATCTTACAATACTGTAGAAGAAATGTTTCGCTTTTTTACGATCTGGGATGCGCCTTCTGAATGTTGCTCAAGCTCTATAAATTGATTTCTTGGTCAATTAATAAACACGTGTGATTAAAAACTGTAAATTCAGTTTGATGGTATAATGTTTGTGTCAGTTGGGAAGTTAAAATTTTCACTGTTTATATATCTAAAGATCATTGAATAGTACATTACACCACAAGGGAGAGAAAATAAGAATGATCCTAGACCACACGTAAATTGTGATACGATCTCAGGCATTCTTTTTTACCTCCCGTATCGCGTATAGTACTTTTTGGTCTAGCGAGACCGAAATTACGACCTTCTCGATCAGGCGCCGGTAGAGAAAGTGGTACTTTCGGCCCGCTAGGCCAAAAAAGATTTTTCCCTTGTATTAATTAGGCATACTTTTTGAATGAATTAAGGGTTGCTTAATCCAATAACTCTCGAATTATACTATTATTAGCTTTCATATTTTGTAAATTATTTCCCGATATCTAGTTTTCTATAATTTTTTATGAGTTATTA
>JAXIUT010000048.1:4493214-4503482 GCA_035586675.1 Eurytoma californica
AGATGCTGGGCCAAGCGTCGGTTAGTAACATTTGGCAACCAATATTTAACCAGTATTGGGCCGTTGTGTCAGCTCTGTCAATTCTTTCATGGGTGGAGTGATATTGAGAAGAATGATCAGACGAACCATTTGGTAAAAATCGTTTATTTTACCACATGATTCGTCTGATCATTCTTCTCGATATCACTCCACCTTAATAAAATGCGAACGTTCGAGTTCTCCTCCAACTCACTTATTTATATTGATAAGCTATACTGTAGAGTAACATTTTTAAAATTTTTTTGTAATAAAAAATATCAGTCCTTATTAAACATTCAGTGATAACTCTGCAATTAATAACAGCTGCAAAGGTCGTCGCTGAATTTCAATTCATAGTTGCTGTATCGTAAACCGTATACAGCTCGTTGGTCATTGTACACTAAACATCTTAGATCGTTAGTAGTATAGGCATTTTTCACCAGATGAAATTTCAGACAGTTTCTTAAAAAAATCACAGCTTCACCGTAATTCTTAAGAAATTAACGCACTCGATTTACTAAATACCCAGTAACAGAGAAAAGTGGATCGATAAGATCGCTAACCGTCACCGAAACGTCCGCTCCAGCGATCGCCGTGGATCGAAAGACAGAAGGGTCAAACGAGGCTGCGGACTCATTCGCCGCGTCGGCGGCATGTCGCGCGTGCAATCGGACGTAAGAAACGAGGTCGGCGTCTCGCACTCCCGTGGCTTTTCCCGTCGTTAGCCCCTCGACTCGGGCTTATCTCTCCCACCCCCGAAATTTCATTATCCCCGGCCGCGCGCTCATCCACGCTCGGCTGCCAAGCACAACACGAGTTCCCTTTACTCCCCCGCCCCCTGCCCTTTCCGCAAAAGCGGAGGAGGGAGCCGCAATTTTCCGGGCCGCGTGGCGATTCGAGGCCGCAAAGGGATTAAGCCCGCCGGCTCGTTGTCTCCTCGGTGCGCTGCGCACCGCCGGCAAGGATTCAATTTGACTGCGCTCGCTCCGCTCCTTGCTCTGCAGCGTTTTAAAACAAAGCGGCCTGCTCGCGAAAACGCGAGTTTTTTTTTTAAGGACAATGGGTTCGCTTGATGCTTTGAGGTACTTGCAAACGTAATTCGGTGCGCGGGGTTTCCAACTTGACTTTGATTTGTTGATCACGTTGCGATGTAATATTTATATTACAACCCGCAAAAAAATTTACCAGCGGCCCAACATCGGCACAGTACTGCGCGCCAGTACACCGACACTGGCGTTGTATTGGCAGTACTACCGGCCCGGTGTTAACCCGATGCTGGAATGATAACGCTAGGCCCATACTGGTTTAAAACTGGCAAAACAAATGGCCCAGTGCCGGGCTGAGGTCGATTGACGATCGGCCCTATACTGGCCCGATATTGGCTAAGATTCAAAAATAATGCCAAAAAACATATTTTTTGTGACAGTCTTTTTTTTCTTTTTTTATTTTTTCTTTTTTTTTATTTAATTTTTGTTATAGTATTTTTGTTATTATTAGTGTGCCGATTCTGGGTGGGAGTTGACCCAGTACTGATCAGCCAGTAGTAATGTGGTATATGTATTCGCAGTACTGGCCCAACTATATCCCAGAGTTGGTATACCAGTACTGACGTATCGATACGGGGCCAATATCATTTTCACGATTGGGCCAGTGCTGGGATTTTCGCTATACTGGCGATTTTTTTGCGGGAAAATACGTAGTCGCTTGTAACTCTTATTTTACTTCATTTATCTGCGGAAAGAGACTCTTACAATGTCACGTTACTCCAAGGTTGTTCACTGTATGTTCTTTATTTTCTCGAAATAAAAAAAGTTCTTTAAATTATCCGTGAGTTTCTTCGGGCAGTGGCACGAATCCCCGGGACCTTGCAAGGAGAAGAGTCTATTAATTTCATTGTTTTCTCGTGTGTCGAAACGCTTTCTTTAGACAGGGGAAAAAGGATTTAATTTTTGGGTTCCTTCCCACGGAGGTCCGAAACTCCAGCGGGCCGTCTGTGTGCAAACACTCAAGATGTCTATGCGCTTGTAGGAAAATGTTTGCCCTTCGTCAAGATGCTTAAAGATTGTTTGCCGACTCGAACGCGTTCGTCATTAATCGAAAAATCGAATATTCACTTCGAATCGTCATTAATTATTCCATTGCCTTCCGAATAACCGCCAATGCTGTTACAAATGCACCTTAAAATTGTCGCTTTTTGAAACATCGTTGAAGGTCACCTCTTCGCACAAAAAAAAAATTTTTTTGCAACGTCCCTCACACGATCAATTTAATGCACCGTCGCATTTTCTCCGAGCTTTTCCGCAACATGTGCGGAACATGAAGTAAGGGGTCGCCTCCTCTCTTTCCGGCTTAGGAGTCTCGGCTCCCCCGGCTCGGCTCGAAAATCCCCCGAAACGTATCAAAATTCAGAGATCCGAAAAACAAGGAGCGCTCGCGCGACGCCGGCCGACACTCGGCTTTTGTTCTTGGGCAAACATTTGTCCGCTTTCTTCCCACAGGACCGTCGCGTCCTCGGCGTGGAACGCATTAGACGCTCTCGGGCCTGCGCACACACGCCCGGCGAAACCTGTTACGGCGATGTTTGAATTTTCATCCGCTACCTCTCTCTCCTGCCACGGCTCCTTCTCCCCCCCGCCTCCTCGTCGTAAGCGCGCAAAATTAGACGGCGCGCGTGGGCGGCTTTATCGCGCGAGATGGAGCGAGGCTTCTACATGCCGCGCACGCCGCTCAAACTCGGGGCGAGGAAAAAAGGTTGAAAGGCCGTGGACGAGTCGGGATGTTGCAAATCACGGGACTACCTATGTCGGCGTGTCGATGTCTTTGTTTTAGGCTGGCGCGCTAATGCATCCGCGGGGATAAGACGCGGGGCCGCGCGCTTTGTGGACTGCGTATACCTGCGTCGGACGAATCGATACTCGATCATGGACTCCGGTACATTGTGCTCGCGCGCGGCGCTATAATACACTCGGGAGGGAAGGTGGGATGCATTGCCGGAGGCCATTACCGCGAGCTTATACCGGATCTACGTGCGAATTGAGTAACTCCGAGCGCGGTTTGTCGCACGCACAGTTAAGATACCCGTCGCCCTCCTTTCAGCCGTTTCAGTATTGCCCGGTGTATCGCGTTTCAGTGCATCAATGCATACATTCAAAATGTGTTTCTCTATATAGCAGTGGCGCTATAAACGCTTATTAATGCATAATTTTGAAATACGCAATTTTTTTATATCGCGAATGTAAAATATACGGCTATAAATTATTTTTAAATGTGCAAGGATCATTGAAGTTTTTAATGTCGGAGGAGTTGGTTACAGAATCCAATAAAAAAATCCCGTACTCATCATCAGTGACATATTCAAATAGTGTTTTTATTATTTAGACAAGAAAAAGTGCAAATAGTCAATGTCTCAATGCACTTTTCACACTTGCAAGCGTATTGCTCATATCTGCATGAAGAGGGTTTTTTCATACAAATTGCTCTCATTCTTGTCTACGTGATTTTTAGAATGTGTGATAATTTTTACCAAACAGATTTTAATTCTAAGACTATATATATATGTAAAGACGTCCGCACAAAGCCGCACTAAGCGATTGAGGTTTTGAATGTCGGAGGAGTCGGTTACAGGATCCGAAAAAAACGGATCCCCCAAAGTACCCACTTTAAAAGAAACCATCCCAATTAACGGTTTCCAGGAATCGCTGCTCATACGCCAGTGGCCCGGCCCGTTTGTTCGGGATCCCGCGGCCGGAGCCCGTATAGGTCAAAGGACTCGCGCGCCCATATATATAGGGACATCAGAATTGGAGCCGCAGCGGCACCGCGCCGGGGAGTATACGCACTCTTCGCGAGCGATCCTCCTGGGCGTCGGGCATATAAAGGAACGTAACGGAGGGAGAGAGAGATACGCCGCCGCGGAGCCCTGAAGAAAGCGAGAGAGGAGAGAAAAACTCAAACAAAACGGGGATATCGAATTGAAACGGGAGAGTTGAGAACGAGAGAAGAGGAGCGAGTATCGCTTTAACGTCTCTATTAGCAGCTATTAAAAAACGAGCGAGCCCGAGACACAGAGCCTTTTTGCTTCGAAAAAAAGGGAGGGGGGAAGGTCGCTTTGCTCTCCGAATCGCGGCCAGGCAGCGTTCACATGCTGTTACTCTCTCGATCTCTCTCGGGGTGTCCGGTTACCTTTTGTCGAGGCCCGCGGCTCAGATTTTCGGCCGATACACAAGCGCGCGCGGGGACCATTGTGCCCCGGGGCCGGGTATTTAGCGCGGCATCTCGCGCGCGCGCAAGCGTCACCGAGCCCCGAAAAAGCAGTCGCGCTGCACCGCCCCAGCGAATGTTACACACGCACGCGAGGTAGTGCGCGCCGCGTCGAAAGGGCGAACGTCTGCCCGGTGTCCCCTGACAGCCCGGCTCCGGGGCTCCGCTCCACCTCGCCTCATTGTCCCCCCGGCTGGCAGCATCCAGCTGACTGGAGAGAGGAGCTCGCGTGGCTGTCGCAACTTAAGGTCTTGCGAAACATCGCCTTGTAAACTGAAAAAAGTTTAATCGAGTACCCCGGATAATGCACGCAACATGCAACGGGTTATTTTCGCTTATTCTCCTTGGGCACGAGGGCGCGAACGCCGAGGCGATGGATTATTAATTAAGATTTTAATAACGGCCGAATTTTTTTCCTCGGCCACCGTAAAAAGAGAAACTCAAAGTGCATTAAGAAATTCCCCGGCGTATTTGTTTGCGGCGCGAGGATAGCGGGTCATTAAGATCCACGGCGCGCGCGTCTTTTTTTTATATACGCTTTGTGGTTTCTTTTTGCGCGATTAATTGCGCCGTCGCGAAAAAAAACGGCGCCGCGGGCCCGGCCCCGGCTTTTTTAAAAACTGACGCGTCATTCGAGGCGAGCGCGCGCGCTCGCGGGATGCAAACGCGGGCGTCGCTCCTCGCACCTGAGCAAATTTCCTTTTAATTACGTCGACCCGTCGGCGGGAACACCTGCGCACAATGCACGCGAGAAAGCCTTTCGTTCCGCGGAAATTCCGCCGGCGAGGTTGCAACGGGCGCCCGCCCAATTTACATCGCCCTGTCGATTCGCGCGGCGCAGCCGAACAAAAAGGCGCGTTTCAATTCAAGACCGGACCGCGCGCACATACATATATAAGTGTAACACTTTGCGCCGAAAGTAGAAAAAGAAGCCGGCGGGGGCGGCCATTGTGGGCGCGCCCTTCTTAATTAGGTGTTGAAATAGCCGAAGCGCGTACAATGCGGGGCCCTAATCGGGCCCCCGCTCTCGACAATGAGCTCGCGCGCGGGAGGAGGAGACAAAGGCGCGCCGGTGGCGTAATTAAAACGCCTCGCGGACGTTGCCGGAGGGGGGGCGACGCTGCGATTACCTAGGATCGCTCGGATTACAGCGCGAGCCCTTTTTGGCGCGAGCGCGGATTGACAGCTGCCAAGCTACCGGGCGCGCTTTCTCTCATCCCCTTTCGCCGTTCCTTATGTACGCGCCGAGCTCGCGCCTCCGAAGTGGCCTCGGCAATCTGCGCCTTGATGCACATAACACTTTGCCCGCGCGGCGTGCGCGTCTTTTTTCGGACCGCGCGCCGCGCGCAATTTGCGCCGGTGACTGGGATTGCCAATAAGTGCGCTCCGCGTGTTTTTGCAACGCGGTACGATGATTTTGCAGTTAAATTTTTTGACGGAATTTTCTGCGCGTCAAACTTATTTTTCCGTTTGAATAAATTATAACTGATTGAAATACGCTCGCTAAATTTAAAGTCGTTTTACACCGTAGCGTTATTTCGAAATAGTTACTGAGGATATAAGATATAGATATCATGAGCTGGTCTGAAATAATCAAGGTGTTTTTATGGATTATTTTTAATTTTAAGTAAATTTAAGTCGTTCTAAATGAAAATTTTTTGTACTTTACGTCTATGTACAAATATATTTTTTTAGATTGTTATTTTCATTAGCATTTGATGTTCTTTTTTTATTTAAAACTGATGTTTGAATGACAGAAACACTTTAATTTGTTCATTATTTACGTGGCGTTGTGATTGTATTATTTACTACCGAAGTTGTGATTATGTTATTCACTTTTTTTTTGTTTTTATGAAAAATACTAGAATATTTCATGCGTCAGGCTAAAATGAAATGCAATAAGATTAGCTCGCAGTTTCCATCCTCGACAATCGCCTTGACAACAGCTAAGTCTCTCCGAGACCCAATTACATTTGAAAACGGAGAAGAGGAACGTCGCGGCGCGCAGCCATGTTGAAGGCCGCGAAGTAGAGTGACGACGGGCGCGCGCACGCGGGGACGGGGAGGAGTTCAGGAGGATCGATTCGAGGCCGGGATACATGCGCTAGGCTTTTAAAGCTCGAGCAGAGGCGACCCCGCGGCAGCGCGCCGCAAAAATCAGTGGAAGCGATCCGACAAATGGCTCGCGACTGTTTGGCCATCGGGCCTGTTTGCACAGCCGCGGAGGCGGGCACTTTTCGGCCGCCTCGCGGGAGAGGCCCCGTGTTTGCGGGGGCGCGCAATTACCGCCAATTGACTCTCTCTCCGTGCCTCCGTGCCCCGGCGAAAATATCGCGCGACTCCTTCGCCGTTTCGAGAAAATCGCGGAGCATTTCGTCAGCGCGCGCGTGGGCGAGCGGCGCGCCGTGTACAAGCGGGAGAACGAGGCCGCCGTAATTCCCCCGGCATTCAATTCCCGCAATTTTCGCATAAGAATGGATCGCCGGCGAGGTGTAGGGAGCAGCGGAAAAAAGGCGGAGGGGAAGAGTAGCATCTACCCAGCTCCTCGACTTTTATCGAGGCGTCGAGATCTCCCCCCCTGGGCGTAATGGCGCGAACGGGCTCCAGGAGCCGGGCGCGAGTGGGCGCGCGCGCAGGCGCGCAGAGCGCGGGAGCCGGCTCGGAGGCATCCCGAGCCCCGCGCGCGCGCATCAATCATCGGCCCCGTCGCGTTGCGAGGCGAATTAACGTTTTCATCGCGCCCGCGCACCGGGGCCGACTCGTTATACCGCGTGCCCGTCGAGCGTTTCGCCGGCGTTTTTTCGAAATCGCGCCGCGCGTGAAAGGCGCCAAGCGACAATGAGCGATTTCGCGAGGAGAAGCACCTAGTCATTCGATTAAAGTAGGATTTCTCGGACCGCGGCCGCGATTGCCCGCGCTTTATTGAGCGATAGGGCGCAATTTATCTTCGCCGCTGTGCACTCGCTTATTTATTTTATTTCTGGGCGCAAGGATTCTTAATTCGCATTTTCAATGTGCCGTCGATGATGTTCGATTTACTGCAAAAGTTTTGTTGATTCTACCTATTGCTCGCCTCTATAAGTCGCATTTATTTTTTAAGACTTTTTAAAGAAATTATAAGTTCTTAATTATTAAATATTATCTTAAGATGATGCATAACTTACATACTAAATTTGAATAAGTGAAATACGTCTATATGCACTTATTTAAAGTACATAGTCGTTCACTTATTCGAATAAGTGAACGACTGACTATCCACGTTAAATAAGTGCATTTGGACGAATTTTACTTATTTAAAGAAGAAATAAAATTATTTTACATCATAAAATAGATCTTAATAAAACATAACGTTTTTAAAACGTTTGGGAAATTTTTCAATATTGCGCCTATTACACGAATAAAACTATCGTAGAAAAGCAATGATCGAAAAAAAATATTTGTGGGTAATTCAAAATATCATGTAGATATTATCACAAATGAATAGCAAATTACTTCTTGTTTACAGTGTTCAGATAATAATTAGCCTCGAATATAGAAGAGAGAAACATTGATTTTATTCGAGTGATAAATTACTTTATTTTAGAAAAAATGTAGCGTTTAAAACTCAATCTTCATTCGAATAAAATGATATTTCACTCTTTCATACTTTAAGAGTAAACATTGAAGAAATTGTTTAGCTAATTTTATCCAGCAAGTAAAAAGTACATCTGAATTAAAAGCAAAACTAAAGAATTGTTATTTTCGTTTTGATTACAGGCAGCAGCAGCAATCGGGTAACGGGAACGGGGGCATGCGCCGCGCGCTGAGCCCGGGCCCCGGTGGCAGCGACTCGGAGGACTCGGACATCTCGCTGGGCGGCACGTCGCCGCCGTCGCCGAGCTCGTCGCCGCCGCCCTCGCTGCACCACCGGCCGTCGCTGGGCTCGCTCGACTCGGGCCTCGGCTCGCTCGGCTCCCTCAGCTCCCTCAACTCCGTGGGCTCGGTCGGCTCCCTCGGCTCCGGCATCGGGCCCATACCCACGCCCACGCCCAACTTCCGCTTCGACCCGACGCAGTCGTCGCTGCGCTTCGGCCCGGCGCCCAGCTTCAAGTTCCCCTCGGCCGGCTTCCGCTTCGGGCCCCACAGCCCCCAGCACAACCACCCGAACATCGCCGCTGGCGGCATCTTCAGGCTCACCGAGTCCAGCCCCTTCCAGGCCGTCGGACCCAAGGGCGACCTGGGCTCTAGGTACATTCAGCTTTATCACCATACTGGCTTGAATTTTTAAGTAATATGCAATTTAATGTATTCTGGTTATTTTCGAAAGAAAACAGAAGTGAATGCATGGTTTCTACCGAGCAGACCATAAATCACTGTAAATCGTTAATGACGCGTCAAGGTGTTTCACTATTTTCTAGTGAAATGCTCATTAACATTGTGCATCGTCATTTAGAGAAATTTTCTTTAAAAATACACATCTACAAATATCTTCAAAATTTGTTAAAGAAGAAAATCTCTTATAGAAAATTCATTTTTTTTCAATTATCTTAATCAAAATAAAGGCGTTGTTTAAACTTTTTCTTAAACGTTTTATTCTTTTTTCTAATCGTGGATACCGCAATAACTCATCCAATTTTTAACAAATAGACTTATTCTGAGATTTAAATTAAATTTAATTAAATGCTTTTGTAGCTCAATTTTTATTATTAATTTTAGCAGTACGTTATAATTAATTTTAAATTCAACCATAATTTTCTATATTTTAACTTTTTGTATGTAAAGGGAATGTCTTTTTGAGTAAAACCTGGGAACGCAATAGTCAGATTTTTATAAAAAAACATTAAAAACTGCTTTTAAAATTTCTTTTTACCTTTTTAAATATATTTAAACGCAAGCTTTTAACTATTTAAAATTTTAAAGACAGATTCATAATTTTCGATATATATATCCGACAAATGTACGTTAAGAAAAATGTAATTATTTATAAATAAAAGAGTAAAAGTGAAGAAAAGCAATAACGAGAGTTTCCCTTGATTTGCCTGATTCCAGGTTGCCGGATCCGATAGGCCTGCCGCCGCCGCCGCGCCTCTACCCGCACGAGACGCTACTGGCGCACCCGCACGCGCAACACCCGCTGTCCGAGGGCATGTCGTCGCGCGTCTCCGAGACGTCGCGGCTCTCGGACAGCCTGTCGGACGCGCATTCGCCGCCGCTGGTCGCGACGAACCTGACGGTGACGGGGCCGCTGCGGGTCGCCGTGCCGTCGCCGCACACGCCGTCCTCGCGGGGCAGTCCGCCCTCCCAGGGCGGCGGTCAGCCGCCCCCGGCCCCGGCCGCGGCCGCCACGCGGACCCACAGCCCGATCAGGCGGGCGACGCCGCCGCCCAACCCCAAGCCGCACCAGATCCACCGGCCTTTCTCGCCCGCGTGATACGACGAGCGCGCCGACGACGACGTGAGGTGCTTCGTGCAGCTGCTGTGAGCGGCCCCGCCGCGAGGCTTCCGAAACGATCGCTTCCTTGTTTCTCCACCGCGGACGACGCGTCGCCCGGGACGGCCTCCGCTTCGCGCCCGCCCGCTGCCCGCTCGCTACGAGCGAGGCGGCCCCGGCGGCCGCTTTTCCCGCGGAGACGGAGCGCCGAGGGCCACTGCACAAATTTATTACATGCTAGACGCACATCGATTAACGTTCACAAGGACGGCAACATTCGTGCGCGACTTTTATTTCATTGGGGTGATGTAAATAATTTTTATAAAACTAAAATAAAAAAATCTAACACATATATGCATAAGCAAGATGGACTATGCTAGTACCTATTTATGAAATTGAAGTATAATGGATTTAACGTTAATGTGTATAAATAATTTATTAAAGACCAAATTTTTATGCTTATTCGAATCGGGCGCTTATATACCTTTGATTAAATAATGAAATAGGGGAGAGCGGGGCATAGCAGGCCGTGGGGCAATGTGAACCTTCGGGGCATAGTGGGCCACCCCATTAAATATGT
>JAXIUT010000048.1:4503582-4546477 GCA_035586675.1 Eurytoma californica
ATAGCTTTATTTTCAATGAGACTTGTTAAGAAATATGTTTCACAGCAAATGAAACATATTTAATGAGGTGGCCCACTGTGCCCCGAAGGTTCACATCGCCCCACGGCCCGCTATGAACCGCTCTCCCCTATCGTTTTCGAAACGACGTAGAGTTACTTTATCCTGGAATCTCATGCCCGCACCGAAGAAAAGGAGCGTGTAGGAAGAGACGATCGAGTTATAGCTGATGTGCGTATTATCGCTTGAAAAATGTATTTATGTAACTACTTTAAACTAGGCAGATGAATTTTTTGCGATACTGTGGGTGTAGTGTGCATAAAGTTTTCTAATTGTTGGTATCTGTAAAAGCCAAGCGAAACAAGCTATACGAATATATGTTTTAGCTTGCCTTTACTTTCGAAATTCTTTACCATTGGTTAATGCAATTTTGAATTAAACATGTCGAAGCTAACGATTAAAATAAAAGTATAATGAAATTATTTGCTTTGTTGTGAACAAAACACTAACCCCCGTTCGATCCGCAGTAGCCGCAGACTCGTCGACAACTCGTGTAGATGAATGTAAGTGTGATTTTGCAAAACTGCAATGTACAACTGAGATTTCATTAGAGTGATATACCAAAACAGTATAAAAAATGCAAAAAAAAAACAAAAGAAAAAGAGATGTGCGAGTAAAGCGAGCGCCGAATTGCAAATTTGTTTGCAAGTTTCGCGTGGCGCCAAATTCAATCCGCTGCGCATTCGACTGTTGTACGCACACATAGACAAGTAATCGCACATCACACTGGGATTTTTTCGATTCGAAAAAAAGTAACAAAAAAATGAAAGCAAGCACTAAATGAGTCACTTGGCAAATCGAATCGTCGCGAGAGGCGTTGCTCAGCGCGCGAAGCACAGCCGAGATCCCGCGGTTTAGAGAGTAATCGAGTACCCCCCCATCTGCTCCCCTCTCCAACCATCTCCTCCCCCCTCCTCCTATTTCTCCTAGACTTATTAGGCGTAGACTTAGCAATCGCTAATTCGAATTATCGAGCCAGTATTGCAAATGTGAGACGAAGTGAGAAGAAAAAAAATGTCCTCGTCGCCATTGCTCCGGGAGCAACGGTCCGGAGGAATCAAGGACTGTGGATACTAAGCGAATGCGAGGATATACACCGAATTCAGAATGAAATTCGATGGAAGCGAAGCGTATCGCACTCTCTTTCCTTCTCTTTTGTAGATAGAATCGCACTAGGAAAAAAATTCTTGTTTAACTGATACTATAAATATGAACATATATAAATATAAAATGAATATAAATATATATGCAAATATAAATATTATACATAGCTGACTAATTATGAGTACATGGAATGATTTAAAGCAAGAGCTATATATGCAAATATATAAATGCGTGAAAGAATGAGCATTATTATGATTAATATTATGAAAATTATTATTGATATTATTATTAATTTTATTATTATTAATATTATTAATTTTATTATTATTATCATTATTATTATTTGCGCATGTAAATAAATCCACGCGAAAAATATATAAACAGATTACTATGAAAATTATGTTTTTTCATAATTTATTTACTTTTCATTACACATCCGCATCCCTACAAAAATGAAAATCGATCGGTCAACTCTCTTTAATATTTTCAATGCACTAGTTTTTCAATTAATCTTTAATTTCAATCGTCAGATCCTCACTTTTAATTTATTCGTTCAACATAAAAGTTTTCTGCACAGCGGTTCAATTCTGAAATCGAGTAAGCCGCATCCGCGATTTGAACATATTTACACGAAGTTGACGCCTCCAAGGGGAGATAGAACGAGAGGAAGGAAAAAATTCAGCCGACTGTCGAGAGGATGAAAGTTGGACGTCAGCGTCGCGCCCTCGCGAAAAAAAAGCGGGAGCGCGCGGAAGGCCTGGTAATGCGCGCGCGCCCACGCGAGGCGGAAGTCGGGGCGACGTCGGCGAGGCGAGGAGTGGGAGTCCGCCGCCAAAGCGTGGGAGTGAGCCCGAGTGCAGTATCGACTAGGGAGGAGGGCGACGCAGGGGAGGGAGAAAAGGTCGCGGCGGCGGCGGCGGCGTCTGCATTACGGGCTCCGGCGCGGGGGCGACGCAAGCTCGCTGTGCGTGGGCGGGTGTCGCTGACAAAATCCACCAATGGCAGGCCGGAGCGGCCCGTAAACGATCCCATAGGTTAGAGTCGCCGCGGGCGATCCCATGCCTTGCCCGAGAACTGGAAAGCGCGTGGCTCTTGTGGCACTGGATGTCTATCTATTGAACGGCAAATGCGTGGGTGGAAACGCGCGACGATTGGGTTTTTACTTCGTTATGAAACATCGTTGATCAACCAGTCGAGGCCGCGGTACTGGGTTGCTGGTTCGAGCTAGCTAACCAAGGCCTTTTATTAGATTTTTTTCTTACTGGATTCAATAATTTCAAATGAAATTATGTTCATTTCTTATAATTTGATGTTTCTTACTTAAATCTGTTTGTATAGCAATAAAATTAAAAAAAAATTTTAAATATGAATTAAATCATTTGTTGATAGAGATATGTATAATAATTATAAGCCATATGTGAACTATGATTTAATTTCATTCGCACCTGAGTTTCCAAAATTTTTCAAGAGCGCATCTTTGAGACTTGGTGTATTTCTTTGTTTGTAATGAATACAAGATAAATGTAGGTACGATAGAACTACGCTATCTAGTGGTAGGTGCCATCCGAAGTACCTGCAAGCAGCTCCAGAAAAAGTTTCCCATTAATGATTCCATTACGGATGCATCTAATAAGCTATGAAATGTACCGGATCCAAAAAGGGTGCTCAACAAAAAGTAGACGACTTTTTTTATAAAAACTTCCAGTGACTAAAGCAATATATTGCTATTTAGATTTAAATAAATAAATAAAGTACTAACTATCAATCAATGTCTTTAAAACCATTATACCTCTCAAACGATTAAAAAGAAAAAAGAATCCTGAAAAGATAACGAAGAGTCTTCGGAGCAGCGTAGAAGCACAATATCGCCGAGCCGAAAGCAAGACCGAGCGAGCCAGCCCAAACAAAAGAAAAGAAGACAAAAAACAAAACGAGGGGGCCCGACGTATCGCGATTTTCGCGTCGAGGCCTGCGTAAGGGCAGCGGCTCGCGGCGAAGGAGCAGCCCGGCAAAAATGCACTTAGCGGTGAAATCATCGACTTAATGGAGTGGTAAGCGCGTTATGCGAGAGAGACCCTCCTTTTTATTTTCGTGGCGCGCGAAAGAAAGCTATCGCGCGGTTCTATCGCGATGAAAATCGATTACGCGCCTGCAGCGGCACCGCGCGTCGAGAGCCAGCCAGCGAAACGCGAAGAGAAAGAGAGCGAGGGAGAGACCGTTAGCGCGGCCGTGATGCCGGAGCGACGGAGCGGAGTCGATCGTTTAACTCGCGAGGCCGACAGTTTTGTACTATGCTCAGATTTTTTGTTCGCGTAGGTGGACCCTCGAGTTTTTACACAGTGTGAATAAAATGACGACTTCTATAAAGAGGAAATTTCGGAGTCGATCAATGTACGTCAAGATTACTTTTATTTTATTGCTCGCGAAACCACTTAATTTATATTTCAAATTCAAACGATAATTTCTTATTATAAAAATCCAGTTTACACTTAGCTGTAAAATTACAATCAAGACACAGCTATCGCAGCAAGCGAAAGAACCATTAAAAAAGCGCATCTGCCCGTCCCGGCATTATATCGACCTCTTCGCAAAACTCCCGGAGTTTCGCAGTACGGCGAAACGACACCAGAAAGATCGTCGGATAACCAAAGGAGAGAAAAAAAAGCAGGAGCTAAACCGAGCATCAACAAAAGCGGAGCATCGCATCGGGGGGGGGAGAGAGAAGAGCATCGAATCCGCGCGCGTTTAAATAATAGCCGTCGAGGCACGCGATCGCGATCGCATCGATAAACGCGTCAAGAGGAAGCGAGAGAGCGCGATGTCAAAGGGAAGAACCGAAGCGTCGCGTCCCGGCCTTTTTTTCCCCGCGCGCCGCCTCCCGAAAAGTCCAGCGCGTCGTTCCTTTCCGGCGGTGACGAGCGCGCCTGGGGGACTCGCCTCTCTCTCTCTCCCTCTCTCGGCTCTTGTCTCGCTCACCGCCTCGTGTTTTGACAGTTGCCGCTCCGACACCTCTGGCACATTCATTAGGAAGGGGTTCTCAACCGCACCGCGACATTTACCGCCTGTTTTTCTTTTCCTCTGTCGCTTTTTTTCCCGTTTTTTTATTGTCCAACGCTCTTCTTCCTCCTTTTCCCTTTGTGTTTTCACGGAGCTCGAAGTCACACTGCGCTGCGGCGGATCTAAACTTAAACCTCGAGTGGGAATATTTTCTTACTTATTGTTTTTTGTACGGTTCTTGTAGCTGAGAGCAAATAGTGCGATTATTTTCGACGATGTATAAACTTAATGATTCCCTAGACTCAAAGCAATTTGGAGCAATCATTTTTATAGGTACAAATTGCAAAAATGTTGTGATATTTACTTCTATTATGAAAATCAGAAGAACCTGATTACCGCTTTTGACTGATTTTTTAATTGAGAAATTAAATTTAAAAAACTTTGATCAATATAGAATTTACTTTCTTCTTTATTTGGTTTGTAGATTAGATAGCTCATTATTACAATAAACCCTTAATTTATAAATATATAAAAATAATAGAAGAGACTAAAATGTTTAATGCAAATGCTATCGAATTGATTCATATTTTCCTTCTTTATTTATCGTCCTGTAAATTTTATTTAAAAAAAGCAGATTCTACCTAAGTATAGAAGTTTTTTGAAAATATGTTTTTGTATGGCTTCATAGAAATCATTAACACAGCCATCAGTGCATTATCTGATGTACCCGCACAAAGCCGAACCAAATGCTCGTATACATTAAATTGCCGGCTCGCCTAAGTTTCTAATCCCTCGGCGAACAGTTTTCCCCGCATCGATCCCACCTAGAGATGCATATAATATCCCCCGGCCCACAATAGCTGGTATACAGCACAACGTCCGGCGAGAGACAGAGAAAGAAGAAAAAAAAAGGAGAGAGAGAGAGAGAGGAGCAGTGCACGCGCGGCCTAACAAGTCGTCCTCGCGTCGCACAATGCGACGAACACGGCGGCCTACGGGGTCGATTTGAGAACCTCGCGATTCGGACGGTGGCATGCGCGCCGCCCTGTCCCCAGCTGTTCGGATTTAGATGTTCAGGATAATGCGACCTGGCCGTCGGAGGCGCGTGCTCGCGCGCCCGAATAATGCACAGCACTCTCCCGTATCGCGTCCGTCCCTCCTCGGCCGGGGTAAAAGCTCCGAGAAAGGGAGGCCGAGCGCGCGGAGCGCTTACGTATACATATATACGCGGGCGCACCACTCCGGCGGTTATTTGTGGACGGATTCGACACCTCGACAATGAGCCGCGTCCGATCATAATGGGCCCGCGCGGATTATCGGCGCTGAGGGGCGAGTGGGGGGAGGACCGTCGCCGGCAAATCCCGCTTCTTTCAACCAAATCGCTCGGCCATTGTTGCGGTAAGAAGTTTTTCACACTTTCTTCGGGCGCGCCGCCTCGCCCTTTCTCACGCGCCCGCTCGCTCGCTTTTCCGCCTCCTCTCTTTTACCATTTCTTCTTCTTTTTTTTTTGTGTCGGTAGCGCGCGAGACCCTCGTTATTGAGACGTTTTTGCGGCGCGGGGATCGCGACGGACTCTTGGGCGCTCGAGGGCGCGGATATTCGGATTAGAGCGCGCTCAATGCGCGCCCGAGGAAAAATCGGCCCGGGGGAGATTACCCGGCGAGGATCGGGGGATTTGCATTGGTGATCGCTCGCCGTGCTAATTTCCATTGTGCCGGAGTCACTCGTGAAATACTTCGCGAGCGTAAATATTTTGATGGCTCGCATTGGTCTCTGCTGCCGCGATTAATTTGATGCCGAAATTATCTTCTCGCGATATTTTAGTTATTATTATTTTTTTTTATACAGCTAGGAAATGGATTTTTAAGAAAATGATTGATGAATCGTTCATATTTACTAATTTTGTTTTGTAAAAATACATCTGTTTTCTGAGATGAGACAGTCAGTTTTTGGGGGGACTTCAGGAGTTTTGAACACTTAAAATTTTAATGCTATTAAAAATTTGAAAAGATTTCTTTACTTTGATAGTCTAATAATAATTTTCTTCAAGGGTTTATAATTATTCGCAGTATAATTAAAATAAGTAATAATATTTATTTATTTAGAAAATAAACAAAATTAAAATTGAACAATGGTACAAAACTATATTCATCTGTAAAAAGTTAAATGCCGTTTTAGTGTATTAACAATGCATTAATTGACATCAATAAAACTTCAGTAAAAAAATAGAGTTTATCAGCTTTAAGCAGACTCGTATACATTTATAATCATTGTAAATCCCTGTATGAACTCTTAAAACTTGCAGCAAATGCACGTTTTAAACATTCATAAATGAGGCATAGTATGAAACGGCTAAGCGGATCACATTAAGGATTATCGCTTATAATCTTTTGCACTTATTTTCAGAATCTACCGGCCAATGCAGCCAGCTCACGTCAAAACGTTTTTCATTTCGCAGAAAGAGACACGCAAAAAATAAAAAAGACGAGCTACCACTTTACGTCAAACGGCAATTTTCCTACTGCGCCGTTATACGTCACCCGCTAAACGATAAATAGCGCTTACGTCAATTACCCAATCGATCGGATCTCGCACATACCCAGGCATGTTTTCGTGTCGGCAGGTCCTATTACAGCAGCGGCCGGTTTGTACCTTATAATACCTATACGTGAGTGCGCGCCCCTCGCGAAAATGCGGCCGCCCTGCCAGGAAGGGCGTTCGCGCGCGCGGAACTAATAATAAAGCTGCGCTCGGCCGAGTCCGCGTATAATTTCGAATTTAGAAATCAAAGTCTCGTCTTTCAGGGCCGTTCACACGGACGCCTAATGAGAGGTTAGATATAACTCGGGCACCGGGTGCGCGACGGCGACGGCGCCCGTTTAATTTGCGCGCGCGGGTACATTGCCCCCTCGCAGGGGGTGTGGCTGTCGCGCGCGCGCACCACCGTGTATACGCGTATCGGAAGATGCGAACGAGGGAGAAAGTGAACACGACTACGGGTGTAGAAACGCGCGCATGGGAAAAGGGATGGGTAATGGGTAGTCGCTGGTTTTGTAATGCGAGTCTCGGCGAGCGATGCCGCGGAGCAGCCGGAGGTTTCATTCGATATACTTCTCAGCTCGATATCAAACTCATAACATTTTTTTTATTCAAATTTACAATTTAATCCAAGAGTCAAAGTTGTAACGGCCGAAAATTTATTTTACATTCGATTTCGACTATACTAATAAGATAAATCAATAGGTAATACAGGTAATAAATGAAAGGGATAAAATAATAAATACATGCACAATGGTGTACTCGTTCAGGAATTCAGCGTCTACTTGAAACATAATTTTGTTTCAGAACCGCAGATCCTTAATTCAAGTAATAGCATCGTTCAAATCAACAAATCAGAAAAACTAATTGATCCGCTTGTCGAACTTACAACGACGCGGCCGATCCGCCGGCATAAAATTACCATGCCTAATACAAGAATAACTGTGAAATAAAGCCGCCGATGAACTGACGTTTCGACGTTTCCTCCCGAGACAAACGGGGGGGGTGAAGCGCTGGGGTCGTTCGACGCTGCATTACAGGGTGGGCGCGCAAGTTCGCCTCGTGGGTACACATCGGTCCCTTCAGCGCCGCGCCAAAGCTGCTTACAGCTTATCGCGCGGTTTATGTATCGAAGGGATATATCCTGTAACACGGTGAAACTTCGCGCTGCCCCCGCCCCCTGCACGCGCGCATGGCTCCCGTACACCCCCTCCCCAGTCCAGCTTTCCCGACGAAGTATTCACTCGCGTGCCGAGTGAAAAACTCACGGGCAATGGGATAAGTCTGTGTCGGTGGGCAGAGGCTGTGGGAAGTGCCTCGTTGTGGTTGGAGGAAAATTCTGCGAGGCCAGGTCGACGGTTCATTAATCAAACGCTCGCGTAGACGCGTTTTTACGAGTGTCAATTACGCAGGGTTAGTTTGCACAGTACTTTCACTGATCGAACACGCTGAAAGTCTGTTCATTCTAATTGTAAGTTATCGATCGATGGTCTCTTGTTTTTCATTTTTCTTGCAATGGAAAAAATAGAAAACAGGAAAATGCGTGTAGAAGATTCTTTATAGAAGTTGTATAATAAGACGCATGTTGTAGATTTATGAAATAATCTCTCTTTTTCAGATAGTTATTGATAGTTTCATTGGATTTAAAAGTGAGTGAGTTCATCTTCATTAAATTTACATTTATTCATTGGTACACTTATTCGACCAGTAGATGAACGTTTTTCTTCATAAAACAGCAGCAAATATAATTAAAGGGAAGTTACCTACAGCCGACTTCCCTCGACTTGCCTCGACTTCCTCGTTATTCATTTTATGTGCTGATGACTGGAAGTATTAATTTTCGTCAATAATTGAACTTCCTACTATCAGTGTTTTTTTATTTTTATATACCTACTGCCGCTTTAAATGCTCTTTATATATACCGTTTTAAATGCTCAATTTTTAGCGATCAATTATGACGTAATTTTTTTTACAAAAAATTCATATAAATAATTTAATATTCCGCACAGCATCGGGACTTACTCTATTCGCTTGGCGGCGAAAGTTCTAAAAGATTAACTCTACTTAGCGCGCGAGGCGCAAAGTTGCGCGGCAAAGCGCATGGCGCGCGAGGTACACCCATAGGCGGATTTGTTTTGATTCTCCAGGGCCCGGCTCGCGGATACTTAGCTAAGTACCGACGGCGCGGCAGCCGGATTAAAGGGTGAAATGTTGTTACTGCGAGGGCCATTCCGCGGAGGGCGTTAAGTAGCTCGGTTAAGTACGTTGCTTAAACCAACACGCCGGGGCTCGCCCCGGCCCGGCAAGACATCGCCGTCGCCGCCAAAATTCGGCCGACGGCCAGATGGTCAGCCCGAGGGCGCTCGCCTGTTTTTTTACTTTCGACGCGTTCGCCGACTTCGAGCGGGAAGAGCGATGAGAAATAACAACAGCGGCAAAGTTCATTTGGCGCTTTTACGATTGTTGCCTCGGCTCGAGTGCGCAACGCTCGAGCAGTCAATTTTTCTATACATTTTTCGGGGGGAGGCAGTAAAAAATATGTCCAGTTTTTGTCTGAAACTAACAATGCTTTTGCCGCAAGGATGTGGCGCGTGGATTTTTCTCCAAGCCTGCTAAATGATTGTTTCTTTAAAAATATTTCGTTCTAAAATTTCAAATTGCTACTTTCATGATCTACCGTATTTCCATTTTTTAAAGTTATGGAAAAATATTTAGCGTATTTTTGAATAAAACATTCATTTTTCAAGTTTGTGTAAAATCTATAAATCCCTTGTAAAAGTTCCTTTTATAATTTGTAGAATCGCAAGGCATAAACAATTGTAACTTGTTCTTTTGAACTATACAATGTTTAAAGCATTGAATTTTTGATTTGTTTCAATTAAAAAAGAAAGATTAAAATAGCACTCATTTGAATGATCATAACTCCGTGAAATATTAATCGACGGGGCTGTCAATGGACGTAAATTATCACCGTCGTCTCCAGCGTTATTAGCGAAACGCGAGTGCGGCAGGATCGCGAAATGAATATGAAGTAATGCCGCACAAAAGAAAAAGGAGTCTCGCGCTCCTTCGAAGGTCAGCGCACGTAGATCTTAATCGGGGGGTGAGGGGGGAGGGGTGCACCCCCGACGACTAGCTAAGGAGAACGACCCTCCCGGCGAAATGGGAAATGGACTTCTTCGGGCCGAGATTAAAATACACCAGCACCGCTATTAGAATCTTACTCACGGCGGAGCGCTAACAGACGTATAATTTCCTGGGAGCTTTGAATTGAACGGCGCGCGGGGCCCCGGCAGAGGCGAGTGTAACCGGCTTTCGAACTTTCGAGGGCGAGGAAGCTCATTAACGGGAGCTTTCTGTTTCTGCGACGCTCCGCACTTTCAACGGCGAGCCGAGCCGGGGCTGTTCCTTCCCCGGCGTTCTTTCTTCTCCAGTGTCTTCCTTTCGCGCGGGACTACAGTTACATTTTTTTTTTATGTTGTTTACGACATTTTTTAGGATCGATTAATTCACGATAGCGTTTTCTCGCGGTCGAAGAGAAATTTTAATAAATTTTTTCGTTTAGTACATATGGTGCGTAGGACGTGCTGTGTTAAATGACAACGACGTTCAGCAAATCAGATCTAGTATATAAAATAAAAAATAAAAGTAGAAATTTTTATACTTGTGTTTTCCGGGTAATCTTGCAATTCTCGGGATGCATTTTAAACAAATTTATTTCGGACGTGTATGTAATCGCATTAGTTACTTTTTACAGAATAAATTTTATTCGCGGTTAATCGTACCGACATGTAACTGATAATAGGGGCTTCTGCGAAATGAATAATTCCTTTTATTCGAACGATTGTTTGCTGAACCAAAATTAGCTTCATCCACTTTTACCAGCATTTACTTTCATTATTTTTTTTTTAAATGTAAATTAGCTGTATAGTATTAAAAAATTTTATTAATAACTTAGGTATATTAACAGTAAGTATTGAAGAAATTGAAAATTGAATTCTTCTTTTACCTCACGTAGTTAGAATATCTACGAATTATACGAAAGTATGAGAAGCTATAAAGTCGAATTACCTAAAGCGAGTAAAAATTGCACTGAGCGTCGATCGAAAGGGAGCCCATTTCCCCCGACCCAAATCCGCACTTTGGCATGTAGAGCAAAGCTCGCATTCGGGTCGCGTGCTCGCACCTCGGCATTGGAGGGCCACCGCCAGGCGCGAGGCGAGCTGCCGAATGCGAAAAAAGCCCTTTGACTCGGGCTCGGCGCCGTTCTGCCGCGCTCATCCTCCGTGCAGGAAAATCCGCCGCAGCCGCGGAATATGAGGAGGGCGTGGTTTTGGCCGCGCAGCCGTGGATTGGCTGGGGAGGCAGCTCGCCGGTCGATATTACCGCCGGCTGCCTATATCGCGCCTCGCGGCTCTCGCGCCCGCCACCGAGAGCGCGCCTGATATCTTATCCCCCCGGAGCAGGTGCCGCCGCTCCCGCTTCGAAATGCCGGAGCGCGCGCGCGCGCCTTTGTTTCGCGGATTTGCCCGGCTTTACCCCGTCGAGCCACTCCGCGTGGTTATTGCTCAGCTCGATTCTTCTTTTAAAATTGAAAAAGTTTTATGTACTTCATACGCGATTAAGCAAACAAAAAACACAACCTTCTTTTTACATGGAGTATGTATCATTTTCGTATTTTATTTTCTGGTAAAAATTTGAGTTTTTGGCCGGATTACGTAACGAGTTTTGCATCGTTGAATTTTTAACATAACGGGGTTTCAAAGTGTGCAATTTATTATACTGAGTATTCAAATCAGCTTTATAGTGCAATTTGCATCCGAAATGATGATACTTGTTTAGTTCAAGAGATAATTTAAATTTAATTAAGAAAAAAAATAAAATAAAATAAAACTCCGAAAAATGAAACTTTATTATAGTAAACGTCAATAATAAAAGTTTTTCCTTTTATGATTTCTAGGCACAAATACGTATAACAGAAAATACAAACAAAAATGTTTGTTAATAAACTTTAAAATATTTAGCTACAATAATGATGAAACGTTTAATGAATTTGAATTAAAGCGGTCCGAAACTTTTTTCTATAGAATATTTTGTCAATTTTGCAAACAAACTTTTCTAAAATATTTTTAGATTTCTCATAGATTGTTTCAAATATTTTACTACGATAATTTACTCCAAACGCAACTCAAATTTATTTTCCAGATCTCTTTACTAAAAAACAGTGCATAAATAAATGTTTGCAAGGTTGCAAAATCACTGGCTAAAGGGTTAATGAAGACTTTTAAAGAATTTTGAACGGTCCCGATAGAGAAAGCTCTGCGTCAGTGGCAAATCAATAGCGCTGAATGGGGAGCAGTCGCGGTCGCTGATGGGTGGTGAATCGGGTATCCGCGAGGGTATCCGCGCTCGGTCCCTCGGCTCTCGGTGATGTATCGCCGGTTGGCACGACGGCCAGGTCACATATTTTAACGCGATACCCACAATAAAAGCCGGGGCCGATGAGCGCGCGCGTCCCTTGATTGAGCCCAACAATGGGCCCCGCGGCAGATGAGTTAATCGGCAAGTTCCTTCCAGCGCTGCGGCGTAAGAGGAGGTGGAGGAGGACGAGCCACTGTAAGCCCCGGACTCGGTGTCCCGGGCTCCCCATTGTTGTACGCGCGGCCGAGGCTACCCTCAATGTGGGCCGATATGAGCGCGCGAGCGCCCGATCCGGCAGTACCCGCGCGGCAGGAAAGAGACAGTATCGGAGAACAAAAGCTTGACTGACGTCTCCGGTGATGCCGATCGGGAGTCCGCCTCGTCAGCGGTTCCCAGCCGCCGCTGGTCTATATCTATGACGCGTGCGATGCTGCGTTCTTTAAAAAGCTCCGCGATGATGCTCAGATTATATCGCGAGGGCTTATTTTCTCTAAACCAAGCTAATGTTCCTTTTAGAATTAGATATTAGTGGAAGTATAGCTGCATCTAACAAAAACAAAAATCTCTTTATAATCACGGTATAAGACCTTCTCATTAATTGACATTATTAGTATTTACGGGGATATGATTCGGTGAGTGATCGCAGCTTTTTATTTATTAAGAAAATTAATAAGTAAATGAAAAGCTTAATGTTTGCTTTAATAGTTACATCATATACATTATTGTAAAATGTAAGTCATCGTAGAATCCTTCGATGAAAATAATGAAAAAAAAGTGAAAAGAATTAAATTCCATGGCTTAGGACTAGAATTTGTTTACTTTTCTTTTCAAAGATTGTATTTTTATACGAATCTTAAAATAAAATCGACATAATGCTACTGCAAAAAGAAATAGAGTAAACGCTAATGATGAAAAGAATTAGCAAACCAAAATTACTCATCATAAGGGATACAATAAGATAACTGCAGAAACGTTCCTTGCGAGTCAGCGAACAATGAGAGCCACTGATGATTCGCGGCCCAATGGAGAGTAATTCATCGGCGAGAGGAGGATGCCGAGTAACCCGATCCGTCCTCGACCAGCACGTCCGCTCGTTACGTCTTCGGAGATACGGACCAGAGAGAGAGAGAGAGAGAGAGAGAGAGAGAGAGATAGAGAGAGAGAGAGAGAGAGAGAGAGAGAGAGAGAGAGAGAGAGAGAGAGAGAGAGAGAGAGAGAGAGAGAGAGAGACGAAGGTACGTAACGTATACGTAAGTTCTCGTGTTCTCTCACCCTACGGCTCCTGATAATATTCTCCGACGGTCGAAATCCACGATGCCAGTGGGTCCGGGCCATTTGAGGGCTGCCGCCTCCGCCGCCGCTCGTTAATTCCCCTGGCCGCTTTTGTCTCCTCGCGAATTGCGCAGGCCTCCCTCCTCCATCCTCGCTCGGAGCTGACAGCGCATGCGGGGTCTTTCTTCAGTTCTGCGAGCGCGTGAAACATTCGCGGTACCGAAATAAAATATGAGAAAATTTTTTTTTTTTTTTTTGCAACAAGTTTTCAGTTTCCGTCACCTTTCAGTGTGGATGTGCTGCAAGCATTCCAAGAACTGCACGGTATCAAACTGCACCCGAATCACTCACGAGCGCGATACACTTCTTTCACGCCGCGTTAGAAAAACTAAAGTAAAAAATAAAACGTAACGAATCCCTTTGAAATTAGCGTTAATTTTGACCTTTTTTCTTCGCTTTCACGCAACAGCGGCCTCTTACTTTTTATTTTCGCCGCGCCGACCACTATCCGTCACCTCATCCATTTTCCCACGGCGCGCCGCCGCCCCGGCTCATCCGTCGGCGTAATGATACGTATAATTATTCAAAAGAGATGCAGGGGCCCTCCATTAGTCGGGGGTTGCCGCGCGCGCGTATCATGGCCCGCGCGAGGCCCGGAGAAAAATTGGACACTCATAACACTCGAATCAATCACCGCGCGCGCCCCCGACGGCACGCAGGTGCCCCGCGCGCTCGCATTCCGCCGCCGCCTAATGAAGAGGGCCTGCCGGACGCGCCGCGGCACGTAACGTATGTGCACGTCCGCTCGTCCCGGCGAACGTCTCACTCGGGCCGCGATGTAATGATATCATTAGGTGGCGCGATTTCGCGAGCGCCGATTCACCCGCGGAAATCGAGCCTTTTTTGCCGGTCGCGCTGATGATTGCGTCGAACGCAATGGAATCGTCGCGTTACCCTTGCGATCGCGGCCGGCGCTGCTCGAGCGCAAAAAGATGATTGTTTGCTGGTTTTGCCTGACGTGAAGAATGACACTCGAGAGGCTTATATTCGAGGCGATCTCCCGCGGGCTGAGGTTTTCTTTGTTTTCAGCTTTTTCTACATTCAGACGAGTTTTTTAGAGTTTTTGTAGAAAAAGAGTTTTCCTGGACTAAGAATTTTAATCGGATATCCCGAACGTGATGAAAAACACCGTATCTGCAAAAAACTCAAATAATTGAATTTTTATGTGTATAACGTACAAATATGACGAACCTATTCCTGCAATTTATATCGTAATATGTTTGTAATAAAAGCAAAAAAAAAAAAATACAATAATTCTATTAGTTATAAAGTGACCGCTTACTATAAAATTGAACAAAAGGCATTGTTTTCGTTCAATTACTAGATAAAAAGATCGATTTTGTAAGACGATTGGGACTTGATAAGGCACTCCTGACAATATAAAAGCTCCTCTCGGATGGTTCATGATCGTGCGCATTTCCAGTTAATCCTCGGCTGCTTTCTTGATGCTTGCCGTTGCAGCTCGAGAGCATCATCGCGATGGCTTCATTAAGGAGGGCATTCGCGGGCCCCGGTGCACCGCTGGTGGCGCTAGTGATGTATATCGGCGATATCTCACACGGAGCCGCGGGAGAGCAGAGAATAGAAGGCGAGGTGATACAGGCTGGCAGAAAAAGCTGTGTCGCTGGAAGTGCGCGAGCGGCAAAAAGAGCCGTAATGACCGCGGGGCCGACTGCGGCCCTAAAGCCCCCTCGGTTATTAATTAAAATCGCGCTGCTAACGGCGGGAATCCGCTCGATTTCGCTCGCTCCTCCTGAAAGGAGGCATTGTTCATTTTAAATTTTTTAAGCTCACCGCACTGACCGATGCTTTCGGTTCTCTTTTTTCATTTTTCAATGGTCCCTTGATTTATATTATAAAGATTTTCAGGGGCACTTACTTGCTTTTACGCTCGTGAAATATTAAAAACTTCAGTTCGTAGAGGAAAGGCTTGAACGATTTCAATACCAATTTTATTGTATAGGCTGTTAATGCTGAGCTAATAATTTTAACTATTCTTTAACTATTTGTTGAAGTGAATTATAAGTGAATTTAGACAATTTTTTTAATTTAGTAATTTTTCATAACGAAATAAATTTTTATACTCCCATCGTAAATTATAAATATAAAAATTCAAAAGTTGCATAAATTATAAGTTAAAAATATGTTAAATTTGCATACACCATCAAAATAGTTAGACATTATCCAATAAGATGACATGAGGTTAAATTATTCTTAAGTGTAACATGGGTTCGACAGCTAGCTATTTTGTAAAAGCTCGGATTTGTGCTTTTTGCATATTCCGATGTGTCTATACATTATTCAGACTTTTTCATTTTCTGAACACCATTCATTTTCATTTGACATAAAGTAGAATTACATACACTTAGCTTTTACCATTTTCTTCTACTTTGCAAAATTTGAACAAACAAGTACATTATTACTTACTCCTTGTATAAATTGATGGACAACATTACATCATATTTATCTCTTTGCTTTAACCGAGATTTTTACTGAAAGACATTTGGAAAGATTATAAATTTGTTTCTTTATAAAAATGAAGAAAAATCATGAATTTCTTGACATATTTTTCCTTTACTTTTCAATTAAAAGACTGCACCGTCATTTATTCAATCCACTCTGCAATTCTAAATAATAGCCCAAAAACGTTCTAAGTCTATTTTTCTCGACAAGATAAGCAAGAAAAAAAGAAGGAATCTCGGAGCACTTGGCTTCCCCGTCGAAACTTGCAAAGAGAAGGGTGTATAAAGCGCGAGTCAGCTCCGGCGAAGCTCTCGAGATCAACTCGGAGGCGGCGCGCGCCTCTGCGGCTTCCAGCCAACTTCTCCGTGGCTCGGCTTTCGCGTGTATTCACCAGCTCGCGCGAGGCCGTCTTTCCCGAGAATCATAATAACGAATACCTAAATCAGCTTAGCGCGCGCAGGGCACCAACTTGGCTTTCGCGACGGGCTCCCCGTGTAAATATGAAAGTAGCTGACGCGCGCGAGGCGGGAGAGCTTTCCGCGGCTTTCCGCGTGGCGCGACGATCCCTCGGGACTCGCCGTTTCCTCCCTCTCGCTCTCTGTCTCTGGCGCAAGCGCACGCTGCAGAAATGAAGCGGGATTGCCGCGGGAGAGCAGACAAAGGCTGCGGCGAAACAGCTCGTGCTCCCAGCGGTTCTTGCAGATACCCGAGTCCTTTTCGCACGACATACGCTTATTACTTGGCGCATTTATTTTAAGATTTTCGCAGATCTTGCACTTTTGCGGTAGACTGAGCTTTAACCCCCTAGTACTTATAGTACGCATCTACTCTGCTAATGTAGAAGAGTGAAAAATTCAGAAAATCACTCTATTGGAGTGAAAAATCAACTGCTTGTAAACTACTTAGGAATTTTATGAAATGTTGGCAGTAGTTGCCAATTTATTATTGGAATCAAGTAATTCATCAGAAGTTTTCAGTAGTTTTCAGAAGTTCTTACAGTAGTTTTGTCCAGTAGTTTATTTTTGTAAGGGATGAACTAACTAAAAGCTTTTCGAAATCAAGTGAATGATGCATGCAGCTGTGTGTACATACATAAAGCAGCAGAAAAAGCTCGCAAAAAAGGGTTATCCGCGCGGCGCTGCAAGGTGAATGCAGCCTGCGAGATTGCGCAAATAGGATAAAGCGCGCGAGGCAGTCTGTGGAAGTAGGGATCGAGAGTTGCGCGGGTCTTGCGGATTCATGAATTCCAGATACGGCGGATTAGCGCGTCTCCGCGGCGCTGTTTCTGTTTGTCGGTAAAGGCGCCGTCGCGCGGGATAATCCCCACCCGCTGCGAAAATAACGAACTCGCGCTCGCGCGTTACTTAAAGCTTACCTCCGTTAAAAGTTAAAAAGCCAGCCCCGCGTGCGAATCCCTGTGAGTCGCCTTGCCGCGGGGAGCCAATAATATTTTCATTTTAAGCTGCTCGCTCATAGTCCAGCGAATGCGACAAGTCGCCGACCAAAGGGACACGAGTCTGAAAATTTTACGAAAGAGCTTGCGACGTGCTCTTCAGCTGGAGGAGCTTTGCGAATAAGTCATAATAATTTAAGGTCTCTCTGCAACTTTAATGAACACGTACTAGTCGTAAATAATGATTTTAATGAAAATGGTACATTTAATCGACTACCTAATGTATATCTATGTCAAAAAACATTTTATTTATAATTTCTGCACAAATTGATGGATAAACTTTTTGTAAATATTTATAAAAATATTTAAAAAGTTCAATCGAGATAGCTTAATCCGTAAAAAATAAAAATTCTCGACTTTTCTCGCTACGGAGCCAACTCATATACTCGGATCTGCTTCTAAAAGTATATCATCCTATTAATGCAGGCAACATCCACTGTCAAATATCGTTGATGGTTTTGGGAATCATCAACACAGCTTAAAAAAACTCATAAAAAAAGTCCAGGGGATTACTCATAACACGCATCAGTCGGATCACTGGACGCACATATATGCACACACGAAAACACACACACACAGTTTCAGTCAGGCCTCGCACGCACATACGCACATACACATCCAAGAGTGGCAAGCTCGTCTGATTTGAGCACCTCTGATCCGGCTGGTCCAACTATATAGAGAGCTCCGTAGCGAGCCCAATCCTGATTGACGTAGCGGATAAAAGAGGGGAAACTATCGCGGAGATTATCTTTGGCGCCACACCGACGCACACGCGCGCCCGTACGGGGGTGCCTGGATACACTCCGAGGTGCGCATAACCTCCAGTCATCGTGAGCGCGAGCCCGCGAGTAAAAACAAAAGCCGCAGACGGTCCCGGGGCCTCGGAGAAAATAAAAGGAGAAAAGAAAGAGCTCCGCATCCGCCTCGGGAATCTTTGAGTAATCTCCGCGCGCGATGCCTCTCTTCGAATGTGAAAGGTCATATAGATACGGGAGATACGGACGCGGCTCTTGACCGCGCGCCGGATTATGCGGCCGCGGGATTGGCCGGCTGTAATAGATTCTTGAATTTCTGGGGGGAAAAGCCCCGACTCGGATAATTTTTATCGGCGCATCGGCGCGCCCGTGTTTTTATTCTCCGAAGAATGCACTACCCGGTGTGTTTTCCAGGGGGAGCACTGCGATGGCTCCGATATCACCGACGCAGTTTTTAGTTCAAAGATGAAAATCGATTTCAAAAATCGGTAACTTGCTGTTCAGCTTCGACAGAGTCATCGGAGTGTAATTTTACCGGGCTAAAAATCTTGGGATGAAAAGTTGAATTCAAAATCGTACTTGCCGATGATTAATAAATCTATCATAGCATGTATAATGAAAGTCGCATTTAAATCATATTTTCTAGTGAATTTTATACGATAGTATTGTCACAATATTGAGTAAAGATTGACTGGTACATGATTGCATGTGAATCGATACCTATTTAAACCTAATGACCATGCACCGCAATGACATTCGGATCTTAATTCAAGTTTTGGAAGCTTTTTAAAAGTCAAACACTTTTCCTAAAGCAAATACTTAAATGAATTTTTCATTTAACGAAGTAGGTATACAAATTTTGTCGCGACGAAGTGTCGTCGCTGACGGGTCAAATTGAAATGTTTGTGGACGAGCGTCCAGTTGCGGCGACGTCGACGCCTACCGAGCGCCCCGACGACGCTCTCGGTCGGGTTCAAAGAAGCTCGAGTCTCGCCGGGGCCATTTCTCTGCACTACCTGCCTCGCTCCTCTCGGCACTCGAGCACACCGAAATAAGGAGAAAACGAGGGTAAGGCAAAGAAAAGGGAGCCGGAGGAGGAGGCACCGGGGATGAAATTACCAAGCTGCAAGTCACGCTCTTGGCAGCGCGCGCCGCCGCGGCGTCCCCCGCCGGTAGGAAGAGCCGAGGTATGCGCGCGGCCGCATAATGTAAGTGCATATGTACGCGCCGCGGCGAAACCGCATTTCTCCGGGCGCCGCTAACGGTGCAGCGGGTGCTCGCGAATCGACGTAGGGCCGCGGGGGGAAGCGAGCCGCCCGTTCAATGAGACCCATGGGCGTTGACTTCGGTGGAACCGGACTACCGGTGTGTGCCCTGGCGAAGGGCTTATTTGGAGCCTCCTTCGGCGTCAAAACGGAATTGGCTCTTTTTATGCTCACACAACGGATCTCCTTGATCCGAGATTGTGTGTAAGATCGAAACTCGAACTTTTATTCACCTTTACGGAGAACTGCGACTTACGCGTAATAAAAGAATATACGGAGAACTGCGACTTACGCGTAATAAAAGAACCTACAAATATTATGCCTGTTAGCATGCAAGCATTCGTTTTTCCAGATTTCCATATTTGCATTAAAGCGTAAGATTGAATTGTAAAAGATGGAACTTGATGCACTACTAGTTTTGTGAGGGAAAACGAGGAATTAAGAATTTTTTAATTAAATATGATTAATTTAATCATTTATTTTTATAGTGATATATAATTTTTTTATTTCTTAGTTCTTACGTAGTCTCGTTGAATTTTAGCTCCTTCACATTTTTTTCTTTTAACAACGATTATTTAGATTAAAAATTCTTTAATATACGTATACATTATATAAAACTGAATTTGTATTTGTTAAACTGTACGTTTTGCATCTGTTTACACACACATATATAAGCGACATTTTACTGTCACAGGGGTGTCAAGTAATGTATACGTATAAATGCAATCAATGGACAATATCTGATTTTCAGTGAAGATGCATCACCGCAAGATAAAAGCTCCCGTGTCATTTCGATTTTCCAGAAAATGGAGTTAAGTCATTATAACAAGAAGCCACAGAATGAACTCATCGCAATTTCCCCGCGCACCAGCTAATCTGGCGTAATTGCAGTGCTTTTTGGGCGCGGGTACACGGTGCAACTCGCACGTCGGCGTCTTGTTGGTCATCGAGCCGCGGCGGTCGGATCGAATGTCGCGCGGGGATCGTTAACCCCCCCTGAGCCCGGAAGACCATGAGCTCCTCGCTCGATCCGATAGCCCCTTAATGCGGCTCTCGGTCGTCGTCTCGCGCCTCGGCTATCCGGATTAAGGCTGCGACGCTCAAGGTTAACGGAGCACCGAGCAGCGAAAACCGAGCTTTTTCACGACGCTCTCTCTCTTTCTCTTTCTCTCTCGCTCTCTCCCTCTCGTTCGCTCGTTTGGCTCGCGCCAACTTCCGGTAATGCTTAGACCGACGTCCGCGCATGTTTTCTTCCTATTCGCACAGGCGTAGGAATTTATCGGTTGTTTCAGCGCTGAAAATAGTAACTATGATGTATTTACGATGTGTTGGTTGCGTGTCATATTGCTGATAGCAAGACTCGTCACATTGCGGTAAAGGATAAATCATTTAAAAATTGACCGTTCCATTAAAATTCTTTTAGCTGCTGTGCAAAAGTATTAAACTTTTCGATTTACCCCAGGTTAAAAAAAATCGCCATAACGTGCCCCCGCAAAATCGGCCTTAAGGAAAGAATAAAACTTTTCAAACAGCGAGCAAGCGAGCGGAATGTACAAAAGATTTAAAAAAAAAAAAAAAAAAATAGGGAATCGGAACTCGGCGGCATCGACCTCTTTTTTTTAATTGTACTCGTCAGGTTTGCCTCGAACTTTCAATATTCGACTGGCTTGTCACCCCGGCCGCATGCATATGAGGCGCGTATTTGCAGAACGAGTTCACGAGGGTTGATGAGGGACGCAGCTTACACACGCATTACTATGCGGATGTGTGGCTAACCAACTCGTTGTTCGATTCTCCCTCCCCGCAGCTCACACCGCCTCTCCAAATTCATCTAACCCTTGAAGCTTTTTCATCTGGCGCTCAAATTTAAAATAATTTTTTTTTCACACCCTTGCAGAAAACCGTCTAATTTCCTTTCATCGCTTAAACGGTTTTTCGAATATTTTTTTGTGCATTTCCCAAACTGGTCCTTAAGAAAATTAAGCATGAAGTATCAAATTTTTGTAAATATTGCCTTTTAAAATTGTAAGTTTGCATTTGCAACTATAGACGCGACGAACTTTATTTTGATCGCCCGATCGGACAGTCGTCACCTCGGTTATTCTTCCTCGCGATCGCGGGGTAGGAGGAGGTCGTCATCTGCGGTGGCTGCGGCAACGGACAAACAAGGCTCCCGGCGCGTGCACCGCGCGGTACGTAGGTATACAGAGCTTTGGGGGGTGGAGGACGACGGAGTCCCCGCGCCGCTGCGGAGGCGCGGGCGGAAGCGCGAGGACAGGGATGCACGGTTAGTTAGGGTCCGTGTTTGCCGAGCGAGTTACCCCGACCCAACTCGGCCGCTTGGCGGAATTAAACGTTCGGCGGAGGCTCGTTAACGTCATGAATATGTACCCTCCTCTCGCTCGGCCGCTGCCTATCTCTCTTGCGCGCGCGCCCCCCGAGCGGCGCGACTCTCTCGCTCCGCAGCTATACAGGCTCGCCCGGCCGCAGCGACGACCACGAAAAACGAGCGGCACCGCGGATTAGGCGTTTCGGGGACTAAGCTCGATGCTCTGCTTTTTCGTGTGCGAGGGGGAGTCGCCGCGAACTGTACATTTATGATTACTGAATTTGGCGCGATTTTTTTTTTTGCAGTCTTAAAGATGGGGTAGTTTGTACAGCTGGAAAATTGTTTGAAATTGTAACGAGTAAAGAATTGTGAGGGAACAATTTCTATTGATTAATAGGAAAAACAATATGACTTAGATATTGCGATATTAACAGTATGCAATTAGTTTTGCACATGATTTAAGCTTCAGCTTCCCTCGGATGACAAAGAAGTCAAGGAAAAAATCACATTACGCTCTTGCAGATATACACAGTGGAGTAGTTGATAAATAAGAGTATAAGCTTCACATTAAAATTACTGTAAGAACTTGCCATCCTATAATAAAGAAACATTTTGAATATCAGTGACCTCGCCCTAAAACGATCGGTGAACTATTAACAAGCGACGGAAAAACAAAATAGAAAAACTTTATTCATGACTTTAACAATTGCTATTTTACAACTTGATTAACTCGAAAAAAACCTACACAATTGCCAAGCGATTCCCCATCCTATATGCCCTTGCGACTATTAAACGAGGTAGACAAGAAAGCTCCGTCCAGAGACGCAGAGTTGGTCTGTTTGCTGGTTAATATTCATCGATCTTGGGGGTTGACATCGCGCCTCAACGTCCACCATCGTGGGGATGATTTTCGACGTGGCGACTGCTTACACACTCGATTGGGCAGTACTCGGATATTCACCGCGACCCGACATTCGCACCGATCGAGCTATATCGCCGCTCATTCTTGTTCGGAGCTTTGACAGAGGACGGCTAGGGGCAGGCGGAACTTTGCTTCAAATTTCTGACTATAGTCGAGTTTGCGAAAGTCCTCTGAAGCAACAACTACATTGTACTTCGATTTTAATATATTTAATTTGCAGGGTGTAAGTTTTAAAAAACTATGAATGATGAAAAATTATTTGTTTATTTATATAAACACGTTATGCTGATATTTCTTCACAGCAGTTTTATAATAGAATTTCTGATCATTTTATTCTGGAATATTTATTGATTTTCAGCGACAGGTATTGATGCAACGAAGAGTTCAAGTGATTAAACGGTTAGAAAATTTTGAACGATAATAACAGTAAGCGTTTCACTGATTCACATTCTAGAGAATGGATTTGAATGGCTTTAAATTAAAATGTACACTCATCGAAACTTTCCGAAGTACTCGACTTTCCCTCTAAAAATCAATCACATAAGTTCAAGATGTATAATTTAACCATCACCTTAACGGTTACAATAAATTACTCAAGCGAGAACGCGATATCCTCAAGATTTAATTAAGAAATCAATCTCCAATATAAATAAAAGAAATTACATATTTACTTTTCCAACAGTTCCGAATCCATTGACACCTCGATAAGAAAAAAAGAGCGGGGCGAGAAGCGTATCGTCAAGTCACACTGTTTAGGAACACAACATTCCGGCCTTACACAGTCGAACGGAACGAGACTTTCGAACTGGCGGGTATCAATTTAAAGGAGCATCATCAATTACCCGATAATCACGTATTTTTCCAGGCATCGCGTTGAATGGACGCGAGGTGAGCGCGCTTACAGCGCACGCGAGGATGACGTCGCGCCTCGCTAACGAGCTCCTCGCCCGGCTAAAATCCACGGGTATTAAGAATGTAACGCGAGAGAGGCTCGCAATTACAGAGGGCAATGCGTCGAATTTCGTCACCGGCTGGACAATCGGAGATGAGGGGGTGGAGTGGGGAGAGGAGGGTTGGTGGTGCGAGCGAGCGCTTACAATAATTGACGGTTGCGCCCGGGCTTTCGCTCGGCCGCGCACAAAGTGAGTTATTCGCTGGTCATTTCTATAAATAAGAGGTAGAAGCGATACCTGACTACCGCGCGCCAGCATCGCCACGGCCGATGACTGGGCACTTTGCCCTCCCCCTCGTTGTCGGGCCCGCGAGCGACGATGCAAGAGCGACGCGCCGAGGAAATCCGACAAGGACGACTCTGCGCTTTGCCCCGGCCTTTTCTTTTTTATCCTTCCTTTATCTCCTTCGGCGAACTTTATTTTTCTGCCGCGAATTGCGAGCTGGTCGGATTTTTTTTCTGCGTTCGCTCGTCGAGGGTTCCGTTTGAATTTCATGCGAGGAGAAAGAAAATTTTTCGGACATATAGCTGCAGGCATGCGACCTTGGTTAAGCTAATCATTTTTTTGCTTTAGAGCCTGAGTGAGCATAATAATGGACCAAAGAGTAGCAGAAAAATACAATCTTAATGTTGTACCTTAATAAAAGTATCTTAACAAAAGTACAGTAATCAATTCTTTAAAAAAAGAAGTATTAAAAATATCGAAAGGGGTGTCTTCTACTTAAAAAAAAAGTATCTGACAATGAATTTAAACTCCAAGTATCTTAATCCAATTTTATTTTAACTTAAGAGAACATTGAATAAAATAAATGCATTTAATAGACACCCTTCTAATAACCGTTAAGAAGCTCGCACTGCAGTGTCGGATATATCGATTAAATGAAGCGCGCTTGTGGTTACAAGCACTGTTGTGTGGCAATGCTGTATTTTTCTTGAGGGTGTCGCTAAGCGAGCACGCTCGTGTATTTTTAGTGGTACGCTAGGCGGCGCATTTCAAACTGCCCCTATCGATCGATGAGATTTCGAAGAGCTCACTTGATCTCTAATATTGTTATTGAAAATATTGATTCTGCGCGTATATCGTGAAACTTAATCGATTTGAAATTATTTACGTTGCCATGTAATTTGGTATGCGACAGGTTAGTGAGTCATCGCCACCTACCTCTGCGAGCTTCAAAGGAATGTCTGCAATAAAAATGAGTTCACGACCTAAACTAGCGCATAAAAATTATTTGCACGTCAAGTACTGCTATCTAAATAAGGTAATCATGAAAGAAATAACTAGAGTGAAATTATAAGTACCATAAACATTCATGAAACTTTTAGTGTCGACTTTATCGATTTTATTGAAGATTTTCTTGAAGTTAATTGAACCCGCAATTAAATAAAACGAGAAAAGTGTTTTATTTAAGTATCTATAATTGTAAAACTAGCAAAACAGAATGAGTTAATTCCTTGTATTCTCCCAAATCTATTAAAGGATAGTACCTTAATTTAGTACTACAAAAGCCCTTGCATCTATCAGTTCGCACTTATATAATTCCACAACAAGTGAAAAAGTAGTCTTCAAACGCAGCTGAAAGCTCGCGCAACACTCGCAGTTGCGGCTACTCTCGGAAAAAAATACACGCCGGCCATCGGTGTCTTATACTCCCTATTTGTTTTCGCAGCGCGAGCCGGAGGAATCGCGCGATTTTCTTTCATCTCGCTACCGGACAATGCAGCCCTTTCGGGAAACACCGCGCGGCGCTGAAAGGCGCGGCATATGCTCCGCCGGCCGCGGTAACAGGTCCGCGTCGAATGGCACTCGTGGCCGCACAAAGCCGCCCTAAGCAAAATAAACATTCTAACGAACCAGTTACTTAACCGGCCGTCGTCGCCTCGCCGCGCCGCGCGATCCGGAAGCCAAGCTGTGGAAATAAGTATCGATTGCCGGTCCGGACAATGGGAACGCGGAGCTGAGCGACGAGCAATTTTCGCCCCGACCCGCGCGCGCATGAAATATTCATGATGTTGTTACAGCCAGCCGGCGTCGTTCGTTACGTATCGGCAGTTTTGCAAATTCTTACGGTGATTGGGTAGCGCGAGCCTTGGAGGTGCTCGAAGTAGGGTAAGGACCTTTTTTTTGCCACGCGCTTTAAGCTCGCTCGACGAAGACCTGTTTTTTCGCTTGTGCGAAATGAGAGCGGACTATTGCTTATTTGGAGACGTACAACGGATTCAACTTAAATGACAGTTTCTATTCATGAATCATGCAATTAATGAAGAAGTGACTTGTACCGCATTAATGCCAACTCTATTTGCGTGATTACGCGCATGCAATATAATTTTTCAAAATTTGAGCGTTGGTATGAGGGTAAGATATCCATCTCTGATTGTCAGTTACTATTATTTGATTAAGAATGTGTACAACTGTTCCATTTATAATTTTACTTCCGCTTAAATGTGACCGCTAATTAACTAAATAAGATTTTGGAAATTCAAAGAGGATGGTCAAAAGATGAAAATCTGTCAAAAATTAAGTAAGTCCATCGTGGTTAATTCTACTCCAGGTATCTTCATGAATAAATTAAAGTCTCACAGAACTGGGCAAATATTTTGCGGGTAAGCTAACTTCACTTTTTCAATCAACCAAGTTAAAAAGCGTTCGCAATCACCGAAAAAAAGTAAGAGTGAAAACTCGTAACTAATCTCGAAAAAAGAACCTGCATTCAATCAAAAACATCGAAAAAGTAATCGGTAATAAGTAAAAGCCGCACGACCGACCGAAGCCGAAATCCTTGGACGGAAGAACGAAGAACCAACAAACGCCTCCCAGTGGCATCGAAAGAAGCTGTCACGTCGCTCCGTCACTCCGTCCACTCATCCGCCGTCTCAGCGGCGGCGTAGGCGTGTCGGAACGATTACGCCGGTATGTTGCACCTCGATTCGAGCCGTCCCCCCAACCCGCGAGCCTCGCTCTTCGCGAGCGCTTCTATGCAAGCGCGGACCTCGCACGAAAACGGACGAGAGGCTCGCGCTTCGGCCTCCCCTCGATTAGCTCGTCGGCTACCGAAGGGCCGTACGGAGCGCGCGAAAAGGTACGCGACGGCATGACTGAGCGTGATTCAATTCGAAAACGGCGCGGCGCTCGATTGACCGCGATTAATCGCCGGGTCGCCCCGAGGCTGGACCCCGCGCTGAAAGAAACGGAGGCAGTTGTAGCCGCGGTGACGAGTCGAATGTTCCAGGAGGTCAAGTCGGACGCTTTTGTCGGAGGCGCTGATGTGATTGCGCGCCGGGCGCACCGTTGCTCGCGACCGTTATGGACGCTTAATATGGACCTTGAATTTGTCGTCGTTGCACGAAGAATTGATGGTGGTGCTTGTCAGCCGTTTTTTTTATAATTACGTATTTTGGTCGACTAGTAATGGTAAAAAGTGAAAGCTTGAAGGTATATTAATAAATGTAATATAGATAAACTTGCACATTTATGCTGTTATGCAAATATATACTGAACTCAAATAGATACTAACATTCAAATTATCAGTCATTGCATCACTATTACGTTTATCTTTTTAACTATGAAGGACTGCATCACTTTGTTCGCAGTGAAAATTTAATTGTTCATTTAATTTGTAGAAAGTCAGTTTATAATTCAAGAACACGTAGACTACTTTAGGCAGTTTGTTCTTCCTCTAACTACGGTTTTTTCTCTGCAAGTAACAGATTAAGAAGTTGTGCAATATACGCTTTCTGTCCGATTCGAAATGTGCTTTAAGAGCATTACATTTTATTAATTTATAATTATACCCATCGTATCTTAGAATTGGAACTTGAGTGCTGTATTTATAATATATTTATATTTTACACTCACGTTTTATGATGATGAATTATATCCCTGTTTTCGTTAGGTTTGTACATTGCTTACAAGGCTCTTAAGCTAACTAATAGTGTGAATAAATAAAAATATAATTTCATTGCTGCGTAAACGCAAACACGTACATATCATTACTCCAAACCGACGCTTTATTTATTGAATTAATGCGAAACGATAACGAGCCTCCAACTCGGTGTCAACAATAACGGCTCGCAGAGCGCAACCGAGAAAAGGAAAAGCGCACTCCCTAAGGACCGCTATAGGCGCTCGTCGACGAAAACGGCAGCCGCGCAAAAGCGCCGAGCGATAATTAGAGAAGCGCTCGCGCCGTGATTAACAGTTAGGCCGTGACAGGGGCGCGCGGTAGCCGCGTCGGACTCGTCGCTCGCGCGCCTCTTAAGTGGCCGCTCCAATGAATATATTGCATCCTCCTCAAATAAAACCTTGAGTTACTGCCGTTTGACGTGAGCGAGTGGACGGGGCCCCGACGCTCGCCGCCGCCGTCGCGAGTCAGGTGGCCGGCGTTTCTCCGCGCTGCCCGGGGCTCGCGCGCGCATCCCTCGAGTCACACCTTGGCAGGAAACACTTCGGGCTTAATTGCTCCGCCGCCGCGTGCACGCGCGCCTGCTCGGCCGACCAGTTTCTCTCGACGAGGAGGCCCCCGATCGACCGAGGTTAAGGACATTTAAAGTCGTTCCGCGAATTCGACCGAGCCATATTCGACGCTGCCGAGCTGACCTTGAGAGGACATTTAATCTTGCAAATCTTTTGCTGCTGCGCTGGGCACAATGAGAGGTGAGAGATTGATAATCAGATTTTTTTTTAATATTATATGATAGGATATAAGAAATATTTAAAAAATGAAAATTTTATTTTTTTTCTTGATAATTTGCAGGAATTAAGTTTTGTGAGTGAAGACAATACATAGATGAAAAGAAATATGTAATATGTTGTACTTGATGCACGTAATCGTCACTAACTTGACGTTGTCGTAAAGGTCTTGAATATAAAGCTCACTGCAACGTAGAAGAATAATTTTTTATCGGATTCGGGAATCTGTATTGCATATCTTTAATAACACCTGATTTAAAGATTATGTGCTTCGATATATAACTGTAATTAATTTGATTATAGAATCTTTATATAATTATTTATAGTTAAGCTTATTATTGAAAATAAAAGTGGAAAAAACCACGACGAATTTATTTAATGTTTACAAGAAAGATTTGCTAAAAGCGAGCCTTTCAAACCAAGATATTTGAAATGCTGGAGCGGCTTGTACTCCGGGTGAAAAGTTAATCCCTGATGGAAGCCGTTGTCCGATTTAGCGCAAACACTTCAAAAGATTGCCGCTTCTTCGTTGCGATCCGCGCGCGGACTCTCAACGGAAAAGCTCGCTTTTTCCCCGCAAAAGCAGTAATCTCGGCGAAGGGTCGAGATTAACTCTCCTATCACGCGCACTTTCCGGGCTCCGTCTCTCCCGCAGTCATTTGGGAAAAAGCACGGCCTTTCGCCGTCAATCTTCAGCGGGGAAATATTCCCTCCCTGCCGCTGACATTATTTAGTCGTAAAATGATTTTCACATCTAATGTATTAATTAAATAATTTTGTTTCCTTTTTCATGCATTTTTTATCGTTCATTCAATTTTTTTGCGAACGGCGAGAACGTCACATTTTTTGCATCGTTACTTTTAAAATTTAATGTAAATAATTTTGTAAATAAAGTAAAAAAATTTAATCAAATATGTATGAGTAACTCTACAAGGATTTTTAACTGAACTTCGTTGAATATTTAATTATAAATGCGTTCGCTAAAGTTTTCATAGTAATCGGAGATTACATCTTTTTGGGCAATTAAATCTGCAAGGATTTTTTACTGAACGCCGTCGAATAAAAGTAAACTGTACCAACTCAAAATAACGCATCCAAAATAAAATAAAATTATACACATACGCGGAGAGAAAAAAATAGTTGAGTTTATTAATTTGTCAGGTTATTATAACGTAAGAAGTACGATAAGCAGCTAGTGAATAAAATTAATTATTTTTGACATGTAAATTTTAGAGTCATGTAAATTCTACATGGCATTTCGCTTGTTTTCTTATAAGTTTCGCTGTTTTTTGTTGTCCGCGATAATACAGTACGCTGTAGATACGAAATTCCTCTCCCTTGCGAGTCGGCAGCCCAAGCGCATCGAGATGCTTATCGGTCATCGAGCGGCTGGCAAAGGGAAACACTCCAGTGCGGCTAATTCGCCACTCGACTCCTTCGCGATTCATCGGCGGTACTCTTTTTCCGCCGCTCGCTTATCGAGCGGCCCGCCGGGCGATGCGCGCACCGGTACACGGGGCGGCGGTGCGGTACGAGCGGAGTCGCCGGGGGCGATGTGGGGGGATGAGAGAGAAAAAAAGCGCCGGAGCACTGTTGAATCACGGCCAGGGCCTGCGGAGATGGAGGGACGAGAGAGGAAACAAATAAAGGGTTATTGTATTTGCGCTGGAGCTTTTCGCGCCCGGCCGGGCTTTCCGGGCAAGGGCGCGCGGACTCGCGCGATATCGCCCACCCCCCATGGCCTCGGTCGGCCTGCGGCGAAGGGCGCGCGAGGTATACACCGGCCGTTGTCTCCGCTGACGGGACTTATATGTACGACGGATGGAGGAGCTTCCGTTTCTCGCGGTTACGCTGCCGGGTATTGAGGCGCGGGATTTATTGATCTTCCGAGTGGACGGGGAAAGAATGGGGATATTATTTCTATTGTGCGTTTCTTGAGAAATAAATTGAAACCCTCGACTAATGATGTGGGTGTACGTGCAGGGAGCTTATTGTGGAAAAATTAATTGTTTACAGGTAAGTAAATAATTTGGTATCTTATTCAGTGTCGCTGTAAAAATGTTGTGTAATTTCTATTTTGACAATTTTTACTTGTTCTCTTAGAGGATCAAATAACAGCATTTATTTGCTAATTTACATTAATTTATACAATAGTATTGTATTAAGCTCTTTAGAAATATATACTATTACATATCATATTAATTATCCAATAGAATATTAAAACTAATTCATAATTTACTCATTTATAATAAACTCCATGAAATTTGAATAAGCCATGAGTTATTACAAAATATGTAATTTATCCCATATAAATTATTTATGATACATTATACATATATTTAAGAAAAATAAAATTGGATTGCTTTATTCCAAAAAAAAAAAAAACAAGTTCTATCGCGCTTAATAATATGTATATAAGTTACTTTCTAATGAGTGCGTCGATAGCCTCGATTCTTTCGACTTGCTAGTCGAAAAGAATGTGGTATCAGTCTGCTTTCGTCGTTTACGTACATCTCCTGCTTTATTTCTCCATAGCCTGAAACTTAGGGCATGAACTATCGGTTTGCCGCAAGGTAGGTGCGCGAAAGGTGTTGATACGGCCGCGCGTGGGTGTGGTGCGTGACCCCGATGAGCGCTTGCGCCAGGCAAGTTTTTCGATTCAATTATCCAAGCATTAAATTTTTGCACGAAAAAAAAAATTATTCCCCAAACTCCTAGAAGTAAATTCGTGCACAACGTAATCATTTTTCAGTATTTTTGGTGGTATCTAATAGCAGATTGCATTAATTCATGCAGAACTGATATAAAATAGCATATGATTAATTAAGAATGTAAGTGTAAATTAATTTCTGTACTTTTATGACCATCTTTACAACCAATCAAGTCCAGAATAGGTCGGTTCCCCGATTAGACTCATCGTGTCTTTAAAAGAGGATTCCACAAAATAATCTAAAAACATTAATAAACTAACTTTAATACTATAAAAGAAATATCACTTTTCAAGTCATTTAACGTAAATCGGCTCAACTTAATGAATAAGAAGTAGCTAAAAACGAGTAGTCGACAATGAATTCCTCAATTAATTTAAGGATGTTCACCCTTAACGAAGCACCGGCAAACGAGTCGCGCCCATCTTGCGTGCCGTCAGGCGCCTATAGCTCCCCCGCACGCGCGCGCGCGAGGGAAACGGTATCCGGCAGCGGCGGCGACGGCGTCATCAAGCCTTGTGATTACGTCCGGGGGTGCGCAGGCGAAGGCCGGGGTCTCCTCGGGCCTCTCATTACGACTCGCGTGGCGCGCGCAAAATAAGGGTGTATCGCCGCCCGGGAAAATTGTAAGTGTCGCGAGATCAAAGGCGCGCGCAGTAACGCGATATCGCGGGCCGTTTATGCCCGAGTCACCCCTCCTCGCCCTCCCTCCCCCGCGCACACGCTCCGCCGTCGCTCGCGATCTTTAAGGAGGTGTGCGGCTGCGGAGAAACGTCAGGCGCAGGCGGCGCGATACGTGAACGACGCTCTGCGGATCGCGCCGCTCAAAGAACCGCGAAATTACGTCGGGGGTGCTACCTCGCGCACCGTGCACGTCGCTTCGTAATTAGCTGCTCCGTTTTTCTACTGGGAAGTAGCCTTTTACGATTATACGGAACAAATTTTTTTTTTTTTTTTTTTTTTTTAATACATTATATGAGCTGGGAGGAAATATTGCATTAAAAATTACTGTGGTATTTGGTAAAGTGAGGACAAACTCAAAAAAATTGAAAAAATTATATAGTTAATAGTAAATTTTATTATAGTTATATTGCGTTTTATTGCATTTACTTATAGTTAAATTTGCTGATTACAGTACTCATTTCTTTTTGCAAGGTTTTCCTATCATTGGCTAAGACTGTAGTAGATTTTAATGAAACGTTTTTCTCCGCGGAGATAAAGATAGTAATTTGTTCTTTAGTTAACTACGAAATACGTGAAAATTCTAATTCGATAAGCGTATGCATCATAATATATACTCATATTAGACTGTATCAAGTAAGTACAAGTGCATACAACATTAAAAAAAAATTTGCTCTCTTTGTAGCCCGTATCTGGCCAGACCTCACAGTAGGCCATTTGCAGCGCCAGCATTATACCTCGCTCAAGGTCCTCTCGCGTGCACTCGAACTCGGTGTAATGAATCGTTGACGGGCACAGCCTCCCCGCGCGACGGCCGTTAGTGCAGCCCACATCGCGGTAGGCGCGACGTTTCTTTTTTATCCACCGGCGTCTGTGGCTCGAGCACAATGCGCCGATTAAGAGGACGTCGATTTCTAGTGTTTCGCGACCCACGGTGTCGATTACGAGTGCGCACTTGTCTAAAAAGGAGTCCTCGAATGCTCTAGTACCCACACTTTTCTCATCGCGCTCACTTTATCCCCTTTAATGCTTGATTTATTTCGACTGATTGTTTGTCATCGGAACAATCGACCTTCGTACCTACATGAGAGTATAAATAAGTGTCGTATAAAAATCGTAATATAAGCGAAAGCAATAATAATATTTTGTACACTACATCCAGAGCGTACCATCCAAGCACTATGTAGAAATAAATAATATACTATTTTTCTTCACCCATTACATGCATTTGCCAGGGGAAAAAAGGAATAAAAGAAACTCCTCTGAAGGCGCATTAAAATCAATATTTCACAACGACGTCACTCCAACAGCGAGTCTCGGCATCGCGCGAGCGATCGTCGGCCGCGGCGCGGTTATCCCGCTCGGCGGCTCGAAAAAAAGAAAATCGTTATCAAACCGCGCATTAAAACCGGCGCGCGTTCTAGATTTATGCGAAGCGGAGCACCGAGGGGTGGCGCGAGCCGGAGGAACGAGTCCGGGTGGACCCGCGGCCGTGTGTGTCTCTCCTTCGCGATGCTATCGGCCGCCGCGGCACTCGCGTCGCGCCGTTATTTACGATCAATAATTAGCGGTATCTATCGCTGCCGGCGCCAGCGCGCCCCGCCCACCTCGCGCGCGCGCACACCGTGAATTCGCGCGTGTGCGTGTACGGCACGTAAGTGCAGACCGCGCTCCGGGGGCCTCGGACGTCGACGTACGCGTTGGAAGCGAGACGCGCGATTCGCATTTATCGTATATATCGATTACCGCTGGAGCGCTGCTGCCCCTTTCTCTCGATCGACGCGCGCGATCGCCGATCGGCAGGATTGCTATAAGGTGAAATTGAGCGCGGCCCGGCGTCGGTGTTCCGCTGGGGCACGGTTGCCCAACTCGTAGTATTCGAATTTGCTGAGACTACAAAAATTGGGCTGTCTAAATTGCGTGAGTGAATTGAAAATTGAAGAAAGCCGCAGAGAAGGGTCTGAGTACATTTTAAGACATTTTAAGGCATTTCGAGAAAAGTAAGAAGGAACATTCGACTCTCGGTTTTTGCAACTTAAGATACCGCGAAGAAAAGTACTTTCGGTCAATTATTTACGAATAAAACATTTTTGGAAATATCGCGAAATGCGATTTTTTTGCTGCGGATCTACAACCTATCATACGAGCAATTCTCGCGGAGCGCCTAAAATGAGCCTAAAATATGTCAATTGAATAAGGTGCTATTTTTATTAAGAGGCACAATTTATCATTGTTTTGTTGAGAATAAAAAAGCTTATACAGAGAGAAGCTTTATAATGAACCAAATAGAAAATGAAAATAAGATATAAACTATATATCTCAAGATAACGGATGGTCACGCTGTATGATTTTTCACACGTAAACGGCTTATTTCTACCGAGACTTTCCGAGTTCGCCATTGTTAATCTCCACAAAGTAGCAACGCCTTCATCAAAAAATTATTTTCTCCGGTCATTAATAACTTAATCTAGCCAAGATCACGACTTTTCAATTTACACTCTTAATGCACATGAAAATTAAAACATCACCTTTCAGCTCCGTAGATTATCACAACGTACTCCTCTAACGACGCAAAGAAAATCTAAAACTACCCGACGTTATAATTGCTCTAATCCGCGTGTTAATATTAAAACATTTGCTCCTGCTTTTCCGACGCACTTCGCTAAAAGAAAAAAGTGAATTTTCCCGTCGCGGAGTTACATCGGCGTGATACTAACAGCGCGCGCGGTTCTTTCCAGAAATGGAACTCCAGCGACGGAAACGGAAGCGGCTGTCATAGCTGGATACACAAACACGGCGCTCGGCACTTTGTTACACATTCACGCAACGGACGCACTTAATAATCCTCACGCTTGTCGCGCCGTATTAACGGCGTGTATCGCCATTAAGGCACCCGAGTGCCTATACCGCGGCGCAGAAAATTGCCTGCTCGCTCTGATAAGCAGCCACACGAAATTTTCCCGCGGCGGCCCGATACGTAAGCGCGCGGGCCACAAATCACCGCCGCTAATTTCATTAGCCGACGCAGTGCCCTCGGCAACTGTAAAGGGAATTATTTTAACGGTGCGCGCGAGCGTGTGACTAAACAGATTTTCGCAGCGCGTCGTATAAGCGGAGATTTTTCGGGGACCGAGGGAGTCCAGGAGAAAGTTCTGTAGCGGAATACGCTTGTTATTGCTATATATTTTTTACTCCGGGAATTAGTGGAGGAAATTGGCAGAAAGTCGCAGCGTCATTGCGAGCTGGTATTTCAGACCGCACGATCGAAATTAGTAAAAATGTATTCGAGCTGTTTGAAATGCTCGCGTAAATAGAGAATTAAAATTTAAGTGAGCCAAATATTGTGATTAATTTAATTTGTTCGTGGACATATTTTTTGGAATTACTGAATTTGGGTTTCTAGAATTGATTTCTTGTTATTGATTGACCTACAGCATATTTACAAACGATCAATCAGAATCTATTTACTCGCCTTGAATTAATAAGTTCGTCGAAAAAAATTTGTCGAATCGATGTGAATTTAATGATATTCATTTTCGTGAATATTTATACAGAGTGTATTATTTATAGATAATATGCGCCATGCGATAACGGTATTACCAGTAGTCAGTATCCCGCAATTACGTATATTAGTAATACATATTTAATCGGTGATTGCTGAACAGAAAAGAAAAACAAGTGTCGCTATTTAATTTGTTTCTATTTTTATTATCTTGTCAAATCGAAAATGATTTTGCTACCTTCAGTTATTTCCCTTGCCGTTAAAATGACCGTTTGCGTAAGTAATAAATAATCTGATATAAATCAATCGACAACAATAAACTAAACGACGCTAGTAAAAAATAGATAATAAAATATATAGATTTTTAAAATGATTTTTAAAATTGCACAGTCGATTTTAAAATCCATTAGGCGAGGGTCGTAGATGGAGAAGTATCGCCGCTAAAAATAGGCTCTTAAACGTCGATTCTCGAATAACTCAAATGCCCATGTCAACTGTGCATTTTTATTAGCAGTACAGTTTTAATAACGTAATTGTTCGCAAATTGGGACCGCGGCAAGCCGACGAGCCAAGTCAGAGGGAGAATAAAAAGAGGGAAAGAGAGAGAGAGAGAGAGAAGGCTCGCGCGTCTATGCCATGTGGTCGGCAGGGCAGGATTTTCTCTCACGGCGATATTTATGCGCCGCGGCTGTCCGCCTCCTCGAGCCAAAGGGGTTCCTAAACGCATCAATTTAACGCGCTGCCGCGAAAAAGGGCGTGAATATTTGAAACGGATATCTATCTTCTCCTCACTATTATTTGTACCGCACGTACCGCGCGGACCGCTTCCGCAGATATCATCGTTTTTAGCCCGTTCGAAATGCCCCTCTTCTTATCTTCGCTAATCGCAGTTGCACCTTCCTTCGTAGCTCCTTGTTAACTTTTTATGCAAATTATATTTCGCGATCATGTTTGAAAACTATAGAAATTTAATGTTTTTACTCAAAATGTCGATTGATTTAGCTATTATGGTGAGCGCCTCAGTTGTAATAATTTATAGTTGAATATTATTATTTTAATATTAGTAATAAATTTCTTACTAGTTGAAAAACTATCTTCAAGCGTCTACTTCATACCTTTCTATAATAATTACGTAATTTTACTTCTAAATTACATACTTCCTTATTACGTAAATTCGATTTGAAATTTTTTATGAAATGTTGTATTTGATAAAAAATGTCAGTGTGTAAATGTAATAATGTAAAATATATTTTTGTATGCTTACTCCGGTTAAATAAAATAAATAAATAAAATGAATAAATAAATTCGTAAACATTATCATAAGATTTCAAAGCAATCCTGTCTATACACATGATGATAAACATTTTATTAATAAAAAGAAAAATAAAACGACAAAACACGCGCAATTTGGTGCAATCATTGTCAATCTTGTAGGAGCGACCCTCGTGCAGAGCAGCTTTCAATTCGTCGGGGCGCGATTAAGCCCCATCCGAGCGCACGGGGCGGCCGCGCGAATTTAAATTTCCGCGCGCGGGGGGTTGCGGGCCAACAAGTGCCCCCTCGCCGTCAAGAAACTAAAGGGCCCGCCTGCTGCAAGGAACTCGGACTGCTCCTGCGGCCCTCGGGCATTTGCCTTCCGAGCGATTGGCCTTCTTTCCGCGCACGGCCAATTCGGCGCAAATTGCGCGAGAGCCGCGGCGGCGGCCGCTTTGTTCGCCCGGCGCGCCGGTATAATGGCGCATGTATTTGGATCACGTTCCGCGATATGTCAATACGGCGAGAGGAGCCCGCGCGACGGGTGGGGTCACCGCGCCGAGGTCCCGCATACCAATTCGCCCCGAGGCGGGGCCACGGCCGAACGGCTTGTTATCCTAAATACACGAAAATCCTCGGGAGAAGAGGTGAGCGCGCGAGCCCGGCCCTCCGGCGGATAATGCTAGACAAATTGATGATTCAATCGAAGCGGCGGGTGCAGGCTGCGGAGAGCGTCTGGGCGACCTCCTGGCTTCTACTGCGAGATCCACGCGATTAGCCGACTTTATGTTACGCGCCCTGCGACGACGGTTCCGGGGCTTACGGATCGAGGTCTAATTCGAGGCTTCGAGCTCTGATCTGAGCGGTGCGGTTGATGCGAATCTATTGAGAGCAACTTGTACAGTGTCGACTTGATAGTCCCCCTCGTAGTTGCATCGTAAAGTTTATTGCTTATCATGTGTATTAATTTGCGTGTTTAACAAAAATTGGTGAAAAGTAACCCATTATTATCAAATTGTCTTGAGAATAAACTATACAGTCGAAGTGCCCTTTAGTCTTTTAAAAAATATCGATACTTATAAGTAAAAAAAAATATAAAAATAATTATTTTTATACCTTATTTGTAGAAAAATAAAATAAAGCTTTGCAACATTAGATAATTATATGTACAAAAAAATTTTTTGAATTGAAATGCTAAAATTAAATTATATTTTGTCAAGAAAAATGCAAAATGCATTTTGTATTTTCATTTATAAAAATCTTTCGAGAAAATAATTATAATCTACAATGCCTTTTACTCTGGGCAAAGCTTTGTTCATATTTTCTGAAATAAATTAAAAAGAAATCGTAAATTTTCTTACCATACTCGAGAACGTTTTATTTGCATGGAGAGCTTTTGAGAAAACGTAGATACTTTTTATAAAAAAAACACCGGATTTAATTAAAAAAATTTTTTCCTTTTATGTAATGCGCAACTTAAATTGAATACATGTATAAAATAATAACCACAAAATTACAATACTAAAATAATGTTTGCTAGAATATTGCAAAAAAAAGGCGAAATGATGCAAATGTGAAGCTCGAGCCCCACCGCCTATCGTTCGGAAAGTTAAGATAAAAAGTCACCCGGCGCGAGGGAGCCAAAAACAATCGCGGCGCAAGAGTTGGAAGGTAAATCGCGAGGGCGTGCTCGCGACCCCTCTTATTTCCCGTCGCCGTCGCCCGGGAGGGGAGGCCGCGCGTCGCAGCGGAGGGCGAGTGCAGAAAGTATAAGAGAGGACGTCTCCCGGCGGCGGGAGAACGAGAAAAAAAAAGCCGGGCGTCCTTTTTCCGCGCGACCCGTAAAATATTTGCTTTGGTAATGAGGCCACGGCGAAGGCGCGCGGACCCGGGCGAACTCCCCGTTCCGCCTCTCCGCCGGCAGTCGGAGGATTCGGTGTGCAAATAAGGAGGCCGACTGCAGAGAGGAGGGTCGAGCGCGAATTACAGATACACATATACAGAGAAGCGCGACTAAGGCTCTCGGGCCGACTCTGTCTGGGTGCGTCAAAAGGGGGAGAGGGGGTACGATCGAATCGCGAGAAGCAATAGGCCACTTCGACTGATATCTGCAGTGCTCGGGGAATTTTTCGTGTTTGAGGAAGCGCTCAACCCACCCTCTGCGAGTTCGCGCGCCACGGTAAAGGGGATAGCCTACAAAGTCTTTCGCTTGCCCCTTTGTGAGTCGCGCCGCTGATTCTGTATGCGCTCGCGTGTACGTGTAGGCAAGGCGGATTTTGCGCACTTTGTCTAGATAAAAGGAGCTTTGAAGGAAACAAGATTAATTCACTGGAAGGAGCTTTTGCAAATTTAGAAAGATGTGCACCGTGTGTGCCCTTAATATTATTTTGTATTTCGTACTGGATTATATTATTTGCACAAGATACTTTATACAAGAATTATATTCCAACTAAAATTATCGCACATTATCTTATGAAAGTGATCACAGATTGACACTAACAAAATTACCCTAATATATTTTATTAAAATTTACAATATTGTAACAATGTTAAATCATGTTATACTGGCGGTCTTTGAGAATTAACCCCAAAACAGACTACTTTTTTATTTTCAAGAAATAGATCCTAAAAATTTAATTTCTATAAAACTTTGAATTGAAATTGTATTGAAAAAAAATTCCATGAAATAATTTTTTCATCGAATCCATAATAACATCTGAATCACCCGGAACACTATAGGTATCGGTAGTTGGTGGTTCTCTCCTTCGCCTCCATTTCCTGATCTAAAATAAAAAATGGTTTAACCAAGCTACGATCGCAATAAATACTTTATACAAAAATGTGCCCTTGGCAAACATCGAATTTAACATATAGACCAACGTTGTGCAGAAACGGAGCTCACCTGAAATTTCGCCGAACGAAGAGTGCGCTCGACAAACAGTCCAAAAGAAACGAAGGAAAAGGTCAAAAGTGAGCAAGTCGCGTCCTACACACCTCGGCGAAATCGTTCGATCTGCGATAAACCCCCCGGAGTAGGAACGCGTCAGCGCCCACGCTCCCGCCCCGAGATGAAGCGCCAATGACTCTGTAATCCGCCGCGCCTCGGAGTGACCGCTCCACAAAAAAAAAGAAGAGAAAAGAGAAAAAAAGTAATCCAGCGCTTCGGAGAGAAAGATAGAGAGCGCGACGAGTGCACCGATGAGAAAGCCCGGCCTCCCCCCCCTCCCCCCCTTCTCCCTTATCGCCGGCCGATCTCGCGCGCCGTTCCGCGAGACGAGTGAAACAATGAGTGTCTTGTGCGACGCGGCGCTCGGCTAATCACGATATCGAATTCTCGGGCTGTCAGCGAGGTATGCCCGGGGCCCGGAGATGCGTATCCCCGCGGGGCCGGCGGGGGGTCCGCTCTCTCGCGTCGGATGAGCGATTATGATGAAGCGATGCTACATGCGCGGGATCGCCGCGATTTCGGTGAAAAGCGCGCGCGCGCGCGGCGATAATTGAAACACGCGATGCCGCACTTACGGGGACCGAGTCGTTAGCGCCCCCGGGGCCAGGAAATTGCGAGGCAAACTTAATAGCGGGGATATTTCTTTCAGGTCGCGATGACGGCATCGCACTTTTCCCTCGGCCGCTTCAATTTTCCTTTCTTCAGGCGCTTTATTCCCTCTAAAGTTGAATAAGTGAAATTTCACTTAAAACAATGAATATTCACATTCTAAGTCAAAGGTCTTCCACGTTGGAAGACATTTAACGTTAAATAAGTGACTATTCACTTAAATAAGTGAAATTTCAGTTATTCAACTTTAGAGGGTTCAGTTTTGCAATGTGGTGCCTGTATAAAAGTGTTTCGCGATAGACGCGTCGATTCGTTGCGCGAAGCAATTGCAGTCGCGGCGTGGAATTTAATCGATAACAATTACTACACGCAAGATTTTCGTAACTTTTTTTCTTTAACCCGGTCGCAAGCAGCTCGTTCGGTGTGAACTGCAGTGAAACGAATTTCAAAATACGCATAACCCGATGCCGTTGCGATCAATAATAATTCTTGACGTGGTAACGAGTGATTTTTCTCATTGGAAGCCTATCATCGTTTGACGGAATGATAGATATTACCAAATCATAACAAGGTACGAGAGAAATTACGACTTTCGATATACGAGCGTGAAGTTTAAGATCCATCTGCGATCGTGTGATCTTGCGAAACGTATCGATCTTGTATAGCTTGTATAACGATACTCGATAATAATCACTGGATAGATAAAGGACACCTCCCTTAGAACCTCGTTTAGAACGGATCACGCTTCAACCTTTCATAGGAACTTGTTAGAATGTCACGCAGTCATCGACAATTGTACCTGCATCTGAAACAAGGAACGGTTTATATACGGGACTAAGTAGTTTACTGTAGGAGTTTCAATTTTATTTTGTGGATATTATGTACATATTACATTTTAATTTTTTATTTTTTTCTTATGAATAGTATTTACCAGTTAAGCCATTCATGTGCACATATTTGCATGTACCTAATAGTTCTTGCTGCATTTCTTTGAAATAGAGCTATAGTTAATCTTGTCAGTGCTATATTTAGCGGTGCCATGACTTGATTGATCGAGAGGTACAACCGTGGCTTTTTTCCGATTTGAAATCTTCTTATATTTCAATCTCAGTGCGGCAATTATGCAAAGCAAATAATGTTTATTCTCGTCTTGCCATAAAAAGTAATATCATCAACGAATCTGCGTCATAACTCTTTTCATCGCTTGTAAATGATCAAAAGATATCTTTTTGACACTTTTACAATCAAAAGCTATGATTTAATTTTTTTAATATTCTGAATGAAAATAATTATTATTTTAAATGAATAATTATTATTATTTTTCATAGTAAAAGAAAATTATTAAAATTAATTAACCTTATTACATCTTGTTTTATTATACAAATATTCTGATTATAAAATTAATTAAATTAATTTGAAACTGTATATATTATACGACCTAATTTTACAACTGCACCGTAAAACTTCCAAACGATCCATATTCATTTCAGTACTCTCAAAATAATCTTCACACTGCAATCACAAATAACAGAAAAAAAAAAGAAAGAAAATATCCAGCATCAAGCACCTGCACCTTAAACGATCTGCTCCAGAAACATCGCAAACGACCCGCGCGGGATGAAGACAAAGACACCCGCCAGAATGACACTCGGTCCATAAAACACAGTAAGCTGAAATAAAAAAAATGAAAAAAAGGAAGCGCAGAGGGACGAGCGAATCGCCGCGCTGTTAGTTTCCTGTATCGCAGCAGGACACCCGTCCGCCGTACGGGCGAGCGGCGCGTGCATGATCGATCTGACACGCATAGGCGGGGACCCGGTGCGCGTCGTAAATGCCAGACGCCGGGGCTGCCATTATCGCCGGGCTTATGAAGACGTAAACTCGCGGCGCGCGCGCGTCTGCGCCTTTTTCGCGGCGCGGCACCGCGACGGCGATTGCCGCATTCGCCAAGGATCGTTTCCCGGGACGGCGCGCGACTTTCTTGCCGCGGACGCGCGGAAAGGCTCGTTTGATGCCTTGATTGTCGCCCGTCTTTTTTTTTGCGGCCCGAGCTACGGGACGAGGGCTGCTTTGAAAAAGAGCGCGCGGGGACGTCCCCGGAGTTTTTAGCCCACTGAAATATTGCGGATTCGACGGTGCGTCTCTCCTTTTCACGCGCTGCCTTTCGGAATTTTCCTACGCAAGCGAGGATGTGATTCATGCAAGTTTCTTATAACAGGATTGCCGTAATAAACTTAAATCTGCAAATTATTCTTTTAGTTTTATCAACAAAATTTGATGTAATTTCTCACGGTCAATTAACTCAATAATTCAGACGTGTGTAAAATAGCAACGGAATATACTATTTTTTAATAGTATACCTATAATAGCCAAGCATGACTTATACTTCAATATTAAACCAAAAATACTAATCTCATTAAACCTTTATGAAAATCGCGTTAGACCTTATGCGCGGTAAACTACTACAGTACGTACTGAAATTCAGTATTGATAGCTACACTTACGACCCGCGTGTTTATCGACAAAAGTCGTCGCAATCGTCAAAGGCGTCGAAAGCACGACGTATAACGAACTTTACGAGTTGCTTCACGGGAAGCCTCCGCTCGGACGACATTCTTATTGGACACTTATTACCTTGGGCGCGAGCGCAAAGGGGACGACGAGCGGCAACTTCCCGTTCGCGCTCTCCGCCCGAATAATACTGCCGGGTACTTGACTTTACGAGTTTCGAATTGTTTGATTTATTTCCCAAGCGATTGGTTGACTTTTGACTCACGATTCTCCAACTTTCTCACTTCGCTATATACTATATACTAGATGTGCAAATATTGTATTTTTATTGTTCGTTTCCAGATACGTAAATGATTATATAAAAAATCGCGTCCTTTTGCGCCTTAGCTACAAATTTAATCTCCGA
>JAXIUT010000048.1:4546577-4569224 GCA_035586675.1 Eurytoma californica
GAAAGCCGCGCGTTAAAATATTGACATCCCACCAGGAAGGGGCACGATAAAAGATAAGTAGCCAGCCCCCAGGGCAGGGTCATCGCGTAAATCAACGAAAGTTACAGTAAAAGCATAATTACTCAATAACGAAGCGTCTGCCCGGGCCACGTTATACCGGAAAGTCTCTCCAGGTTAAATTATGCAAATGAGATTCGCGAAGTTCGAGGCCACGAGGCGCGCGGTCCGCGCGCACGCAGAATATATATACACGTCGCCGACGCTGCAGCGCGCGAGCGAAAGAACGAGTGGGAGTGAGAGAGGGACAGCGGCAAATTGGCGACGCGCCGGCAGCCCCGATGTCAAATAAACATGCCAGGAGGAGCAATTTAGAATATTAGAATGCGCTGAGTGGCGAGGGGGAGAGGTCGGGGGGGGGGGGGAGGGAGGCATGCGCGCCGTGGCTCTGTCAGGGTCGCGTGAGCTACGGTGATGACGTTCAACCGCAGGGCCTTTAAAGGTGGCGCGCGCGCGCAATTGCGACGGTGTCAACCGCAAAAGCCGAACGCAAGCGCGGGAACGGGGCTCGAGCACACCTCGCGCGGCCGCGTGAGACGCTTCGCGGCAATATTGGATGCCGGGATTGGGCCCGAGAGAGAAACTCGTTTTTTTTAGCTTTTTTTATTTTGGACCCACGCGTGCTAGGTAGGTGCGCGAAGTAATTGCCTTCGCTCGATATGCTGTTCCGTGCGCGTGTGCAACTTACGCTTTGAAGAGGGCATATGTAATTTCGATAAGCTCCATCATCAATGTATTTAACAAAATGTTCGGACTTGTTTTTCTTCACTTCTCACTTCATATAAATTTCACGTAGAATTAAAATATAATAAGCGCAATTGCGATAAACAATAGTTATTTATTATCTATTTTATCGATCATTCAATAAAAACTTCAAACTACTAAAGTTCTTTAAATTTACTTACGAATATAAAACTCAATAACTATGAGCTCAGACGCAAGATACGCGGAGAGAAGAAGCGCGTATCCTTAAAATCGCATGCGCCTTGAGGAGTCAAGAGACGCCGATGGTTCACTGCGCCGAGCGACGATTTTCGCATGATCGAAGTAGGACGAAGGCCGAGTAATGCCGGAGGAATCTATTCCGCAACGAGACCCTCTTAATTGGCCGTTCATTGATACCCGAGTCGCGGGTAGCGCGACGCGCCCGATTCATCAAGGGCAATTTAACGCGTCGCTCCGCAGCCTGGACGCGGGCTCGCCTGCACACTCGTTATATGCGCACAATGCAAAGCGCCGAGCACATAGGGACCGCGATTTTTCCCCCCTCGACGAAGTGACCGAGTGAGGGCCTGAATTCGAGCTGCGGTTCGAAAATTCGCTTTGCTCTCGTTCGACCGCTTGTACACCGTTTATTAAAGTTCGCAATGATTGTAACTTATATAGTACAAGTGGCATATGTTCTTAAAATAATAGTTTTTAAAATATTTAACTTTTTTTGCATATTTATTGTCTGCATGCAAATGTTTTTCTCTAAATGACAATTTAATTGTGACTGACGAATACTCTTGGTGCATTATTAAAAAAGCTTTTAACTTTGTTATCTGATAATAGTGACTTACATCAATAAATGAAGAAGCATACAAATGCATTTTATTTCTAATTTAATTTTTTACAATGATATGCATCTCCCTATAGAGTGCATACGTATTTTGCGCATAAAACAGAAATAATCCATTTAATAATTTTACTTTTGTGACTATCACACAAAAAACGATAATTACCAAAAAAGAAAAGTTATAAAAATGACTCGTCAAGATCTCGTGAAGAAGAGTCATTCCACCTCTAATGAGAAATGGAGTCAAAGCGACGCGGCATCCCCGAAATGCTGTTCACCCCGTAGCAGGAAAACGGCAATTAGCCGCTCATCTCCAAGCGGCGACAAAAAAAGCCCGGCGTAATTCGCGCTCGGCGCGCATAAGTATACAAGAAACTCGCATACGAACTCGGTCGCGATCGAAAGGTGTATAATCCGCGGAAGCGATTAAAGCTAAACACAAGGCGGTCGCTTCGGGGATTCGGCGCGCCGCGGCTACGCAGGAGGGTGGGGGCGCGTGATTAATGGGCCGGCCGAGCGACACCTAGGCTTAATACGTTTTTAATTCGCGGAGCGCGCGACTCGCGATCAGCCAAGAGCGGAGGAGTAATACAGCCTGCCCGCGCGCGCGAAGGCCGGCCTTAATGTCACTGACGGATCCGCGCGGGGCTATCGTTTAGGCGCATCTCGGTCATTAAGGCCTCGCTGCCTTTTTGCGGGATGACCGGCCGATCCCTATCTGCATACAAATGAGTGTCATTTGCCCGGATGGCCCGGCAGTCTGCACCCATCGCGGCGCTTTAGGAGACACTGGCGCTTCGCGGGCTATATGCGTTTCGCGCATTTTTTACCTTTTTTTTTGCCCGCGCGCTAACGACCGGTATCGATGGAGGACCTTCGCGTGACGCCCGACATTAGCGTCAACGGCGGCTCCCGGAATGAGCTGTTCTCGCTCCAGTGCTAATGCGAATCGCGGCCGCTCTCGCTTTATCCGCGTGCGCCTATATTCTTTCGCCGCGCATTACTCGCGATCGATCCGCGCCAGCGGTTTTTTTTGCGCACTCGCGAAGTTGTCGCGTTTATTTTCCTCGCGGTCGAGTTATAAATATTTTCTTGCTTTAGGTCCACTAAATTTGTATGGTAAATAATGTATTAATGTATTATTTATTAATCATAAAGAAAAATAGTAATTCATGTGCACTAATAAGAGGAGTGATAATTGCTTCCATTGTGTTTTATTCTAATAAATGAGTACAAAAAAAATTTTAATTTATATAATTGAGGAAGTTCGCAATAAAGTAGCATCATCTGTACGTACATGCATAATGCCAATTTCATTAATAAAGTAGTCTTGGTGCAAGTAAAAATTTCCACTGTAACGTAATTGGAAAAGTCACTTACTATTGTAAACAATTTATATAATTATCTAATGCAGGCCACAATAAGAAAATTAATGCATATATAAAAACCGTATTTTATTATTGCACGCTTTATGGAAATGGTTTAAAGTAGCAAATTACTTTTCCAAATCTATTACAGTTCAGAACATTTTTATTTTATGACTATCATCGTACAATTATTTCTTTAGGCAAATAATCTGCGTTTAAATAAATTATTTCCAAACAAATTTTAATCCCTTCTTTATCAAGTAATGTTCGATTGCCCACAAAATCAATAAACAAATCTTAAAAAAATCCATAGCTGGAATCACCAATAAAAATCTAGTACACCCTATAATGAAATCCAAAGGCTCCTTAACCGATCTCCGCGAATTTCCCACTTGCGATGCTCCGGCGTTCGCAGAAGCCCATTTAGAGGGCGAAGCCCTCTCGCGAGAAAGAATCAGCGTCGATCGCGATCGAATCATCGGCGACCCCCTCCGGCCGGGGGCTGCTCGAAATTCGGCAGTGCGACAGCTGACTCGAATTAGGAGCCGTCCGGAATCGACTTTGGGAATCGAGCGGCTCTCCCTGGAAGCGGCGGCGACTGCTCTCTTTCGGGGCCAATTTGCGCTCGTTAATTCGAATTATCGCTGCGCCGCGCTCAGGATATTAAAACCTTTGACCCTTGCGCCCGCGCGCCACGGCTGCGTCGGCTAAGATGCTGCTCGCGCATAGTGGGAACCGAGGTGCCGTCGACACGTGCCGTCGAGCTCGATTGTACAGAGATCGATGAGGATTTTCTGCGGGTGCGACAGTTTGATCGATTATGCAGCAGCAGTTTCAGCAAGGTGTGTATTTAAATACTATTTCTTAAATAAATTAGGACTTGTTAGACATTACGAAATATTTTAGTGTACACAAAGAAAATTTTTCTGTAAAATTTAAGCCTCGGAAAAAGAAATGGGATGGATAGACATACTGAGAATTTTTATGGAAAATCTCATAAAAATTAAAATTATATCTCGCAGTGATTTCGTACAAAAACAACTGTGATTTCACGCAAAGCGGCGCGTAATTTATTTTTTCCCCGTAATGATTTAATCTTTAGTCCATGCAGAAATTATTAATGGCCCTAATGGAAATGCGAATTGAAAAAATCTGTATTTCAATTAGCAATCCTGAAAAATATGTGAATAAACGTTTTATACCAGTTTAAGCATACAAGTAAAAGAACCGTCAAACTTTCTTTTTAAGTTAACGAAACAATAGTTGAACAACATCCTTGAAATTTAACATAAAATAATAATTTTTTAAACAAAATATTCCATTGTTTAAAAAAATCATTCAACAATCATCCTGGCTGAAAGAGTGAAAAAGCGGCATAGGTGGCGCCATCGCGTCCAGCATCGTCGAAGCACCCGGCGCGCAGGCAGAGCCGAAGGATCGAAAGAGCGCGCGGCACCTGCCGTGCTCGCAGCGGGTAACTCGCCGGCTACCCCGCGCTTGCCCGAGCAGCTCCCCTCTGGCATCCGCGCGGTCTCGGACCCGCTCTCGGCTCGACCCTCGCTCGCTACCTGCCGTACCAGGCCGCCCTTACCGCGTCATCAGGCCGTGTGCACTCGCGGCCGCGGCGGCCGCTCCGAAGTCGATCGGGGGAGGGGTCCGCCCCCCAGGTGGTGGGGGGGCGAGCCGTACACGCCCGCGGCACGAGACTATTGGCCGGATAGGCCGACCGCGACTCGGGGCTAGCATGGCCGCGAACGCGCCAATCGGAGCCTCCCCCCGCGGCGGCTAAAAGGACAAGGCCTGCAGGAGACAACGGCAAGGTGGGGACCGTGGGGAGGGCAAAAAAAAACGTACGCGGGAGGCGAGACCGGCTCGCGAGGAAAAAAAAAGGGCCGCGGCTCCCGATCATCGAGATTACGGGCGTCCCTTGTGGTTATCGGGTATAAGGGCTTCGAGGGAGGACTGCCTCTCTCGAGGAAGTGACGCAATTTTTTTTTGTTTATATAAGTAGGCGAGTTTTATTGATAGCGGCTGCGCGATTCCTATCATTTCTGTATCCGAGGCCTGGATAAGTGGCTTCATTTTTCCTCGATTACTCGGGTTGATATTGGGATATTTTATTTTTTGATTAAATGCACTCGTAAAAAAAGGTGGGAAAAATTGCAGAAAATGTAAAAAATATAATGAACTACATAACAGAAAGAATTAAATATGTTAATATATAGGTACAGTAAAAATTATGGCTTAAACACTTTCAAAACTATTTTCAAACCAAAGAATTTTTTTTAATTTTTATTACGGTACAAGGTATATTAAAAAGAAGTAAAGCCAGTATCTCAATAATTGGTGTTCGCACAGTGCAAAGGCGAAAAAGCTGTAGGTGCGCGCTTGCAAGAAAGGGAATTGAAAAGAGAAGAAAATTGGAGTACGGGAGGATGAAAAGGAAGTCGAGAGGGGTATAAAGGAAAGGAGATGTTCAGATGTATATAGTACCTATATAGAGTTGATATATCGCGCAGTTTTTGACGTATTAAAGTGTATAGGCACTACGTGACACTGAATACTAAGTAGACAAGTAGACCTTAAACGTATACATTTACGAGATCCGATACTTTTGTACATAGGCTTGATTTGCCAAGTACTTTCAGGCTTGCACGCGATCTGAGAAGTTGATGAAAGAGATAAAGTGCGTATAAACGATAGCAAAATCTATTTTTAGTTTAGCGAATAAAATGTTATTGTTAATTACACCTCAGTGGTACAAATAATAATTTTGAGCGCACGTTGATACTCTGGATGCACCAAGAATACGAATAAAGGCAAGGAAATATGATTTCGTCATAATATGTAAAAAAAATTGATATAAACAAAAAAAATGACAGAACACTTAAAATTGAAAAGCCAAGAAAAATAAGCCAACTTTATACCGCGCGATAAAAAAAGCGCAACGTAGCGCGCGCCTGCATAATGTAGAAGCGCGAGGCACATTGTGCAAGCAAGAGACGGCCGGTTCGTCGAGCGACGCACGGCGACGACGGGACAGGGCGACAAAGGCCGCCTATTATCGCGCGGAACGAGCGCTTGCATATTATAATCGCAACGTAGCTGCGGACCGCGCGTACGTGACGCGCCGACCTGATGGACAGTCCGATAATGCACAATGCGTTCGGCTGCGAGGGCAGCCGCGCAACCGGCGCGAGCGACTGTCAGCGAAGAGCGCGAGTGCTCCAAGCTCCTTTGCTTCGCCTCTGATCGAGTGCGCGGTAACCGGACTATAATAGTACGACATTTTTCACCGTTAGCGCCTAAACCATTGCAATTTTTTCGACTCTGGCGATTTAAGACGACGCTGAAATGAACAGATTGTTTTTGTTAGGTATGGCAAAAACGTACGATGACATTTTTATTATAAGACTACGAGAAAGAGGGTCTAGATAAACATTTTTCTTACAGAAAAACTCCATGTGCAACAATGATTTCATTATTATAAATACTTTTTATTTAATTCTAATCCTCGATACGAATGCCCAGCAAAGTTGTTAAAGTCTCTTATCAATGAAATAATTTTAATGCAACTCGAAAGAAAATGTTACTAATTTTCTACATGACGAATAGAAGGGTCAATTATTAAAAAAAAACTTAAGCGAATTATTTAATAAATGGTTAATTTTAAATAAAATTTACATATCAAACCGTAAAAATCTTCCTAGAAAATTGTAGAAAATTCGGAGAACTACTAGTAGAAAATCCGTCCGATATTTCGCATAGATTTTGTGCATTAGCAATATTAGAAAATAATACACAATCCAAAAAGTAAACATTCAAGATCTCCGGGATCAAGCTGGCGCTCCACTCCGCCCGGAAAAATAATCCCATAAACGGCAAAAATGATTTTAAAAAATTTCATCCTTCCCTACCACTGCTATCCTCTACTCTTTAACCATCGGAGGGCGAAAGAGGGCCGGACGGCTTTCCCCAAACAGCGCGTATCGCGAAAATCCATCTGCCTCCAAAGAGCCGCAGCAGCAGTTGGAAGGCAGCGGCACGCTCCCGCGTGCGACCGTATCGCCGGCATCTCCGCTCCCCGAAATCGTCGTTAAATTACCGCGAAGACTCGCCCCGCGCTCCTCCTTCCCCATCTCCCGGAGGAGGAGCGCAAGGAAAAAGGAGAGACGTCTTGTTTGCGTTGCGCTTCTGCCGGATAATCGGTCCCTTCTGTGTACACGGGTGCACGGCGCGGACCTGTAATTTCGAAAGTCAATTGGCCGGGGCCGCCGGCTCAATTATGAGGGCCAGCGGCGACGGGAAAACCGAGCCGGCCGATCCGGGAGCCGAGTCATCGGGGTCTGCACTCGACGGGAGAAAAAGCGTGCCGTCACGTCCTGCGACGCGCCGCCGCGGCGTCGCCCCCGCGGCGCCTACAAATAACGAGGGCGTTGTGTTGTGCGACCAACGAAATTTTGTTGTGACTGATATTTTTGTTTTTTTTAAGGGATTAATTGGCGGAAAGGCTTTCTTTTTTTCTAGCCCTTTTTTACGAGGCATTTTCCATCCTTGGTCTCGTACTGTCTAATTATGTATCTTGAAATTTGTTTGTCTTAAGTAGCTTCTTCTGATATTTAATTTTCTCTTATTACGTCGATTTAAAAAAAAAATGAATGAAAAAGCTAATTTACAATGGAGCAAATGTTTTAGTAATCTAAAAATACATATAACACTTTTCTTCTTTTTCTTATAGCATTTAATCCGATTAAATGCTCTACAAACATTCGTATCGGTATTAAAGTCGAAAATGTCTATCGAAATAAATATAACGTGGATCTTCAAGTTTTATTTTTCAAATCCTTTCTCTGTAAGTGTTAGCTACATTGTATCCTTAATCCACGACTAAGGCCTATAAGATTTGAATATCATTATAATATGTAAATTTTAGCTATAGGCATCATTTTGATCCATTAAAGAAGTATTTAAGATTGTACTAAGTAAAATTTCTCTTCAGTTCTACTAGATTTACTACCTCTTTCCATTAAACACTGTTTGTTTTTCAATTAATCAGAAATCTAGTTAAGGCCTATTGAAAAAATATCAATAATCTCGCCAGAGAAATTTGTCTAATGCGACGAAATTAGGAACTCATCGAGAGTGAAAACGCATCGTTACAAAAGAGGCGAGCACGTAGTCCTGATTGTCATTATAAAGGTCAGAGATACGAGATCAGCGTCGTGCAGTGCGGCGCGAGGTCGATCGCGATAATCGCCAGGTCTGTATCGGACGCGCGGCACGGCCCTGATTCGCTGAAAATGGGACAACCGGTGCAATTATCAGCTCTCGGCCGCGAGCCTCCATCGCTCCCGCTAGATTATACACCCGACGCGGACCGACGCGAAATTAATTCGACCTGAATTGCTCCCCCCCCCCCACCCTCCCTCTCCCTTCTCACTCGTCTCCTTTTCCAACTGGACGTGGAGATTTAATTTTTTTTCTCGTGTCGCAAGAGCGAAGCTTCCCGAGGTAACAGGAGACGCGACGTAGCCGTATCGATTGTGAAAGAGCGCGGCCGCTCAAGTTTTTATTGCGCGTCAGGCTGGCCGGGGCGCTTCGAGATCGGCGCGGATGTATGCGCCTCTCCTCGGGTCAATAAGATTAATTATGCAGCGTGTAATCGACAGAGAAGCGGGTGGGCGACTTCCCGTTTTGTTGCAGTGGATCAATAATGCTAGCGCTGCGGCGTTTAATATTTTATACTGGTTTAATGCTGGCCAGAACGGAAAGTATTACCGTCGAAAGAGAAAAAAATGTGTATCTCGCTTTAAGTAAGCATAAATGAATTATGAAATATGCCCTGTATTAAAACAAATTCATTTCGAGATTAACTATACGTATCAAATAAATTTGTATAAAAAGCTCTAACAAAAAGGCGTATTACTCAAGGGATTTTATTTGAAAAAGCCTATATAATACCAAATTAATTGATATTTCAATTTTTATTGTCTCGCTTCAGTTATAAGATACATATTTTAAGAGATTAATTGAGTAATAAATATTAAATTTGTAATATTGTGACGCTTTCTTTATGAAATCTTTATTCATTAAAATATAAGTAAAATTTTACAAATTGAGTATAAAACTGCACACTCGAAATATATCTGAATTTACAAAAGAATCTAATAAACATTTTGTACTTCAATAAGCAAATAATCCTCCCGTTATTAAATTGTGGAGATACCATATTATAACAGAAAAATCATAAATATACTATAAAATTTTAGTACCCTAAAAAGAAGTTGTATGCATTATACGTAAATAAATGCTCGTGAAGCATTCTTTTCACTTCGTCACCGTTAAAATGAAGAAAAAAAGTTAATCTTTGAAATCAACGGTAGAGGCTGCCAATTGTCCGCAACTATAGTCCTCCCGGCACAAAGCAGAACTGCTCACCCGCTAGTCCGTCGTAAAAGCTCGCGAGTCTAATTCCTCCGAAAGAATTTTGGAGTGCAATCGCGACCGCGCTCTCGGGCACTCGTCTCTCCCGTAGCCGCCCGACAAAAAGTCACTTAGATAAAGACCCACGAAAGTGCCGCAGCGAAAATGTCGCGTCGCCCGTTGGGCGCTCGCAAAAAAAGTCAGAAAAGAAATGTCAAATAAAAGAGCGCGCTCGCAAGAGAGAGAGAAAGAGAGGCTAAAATTGAGCGCGCAATTGCTCGGTCCTCCGCTCTCGTGAATTTTTCCTCCTCGCCTTTTTTCCGCGGGTCCGCTCGGAAGAATTGAAATCGCTCGTTAGCCGAGGGCGCCACGCTGTGCGTGCAAGGCGTGCTCCATCGACGCGCCCCCTCCCTCCATTCGACGTACGCGGGGTGTGGAAATCAATTTGATAGAGGAGCGAACGCGTGCCGAATTACCTCTACGTGACGTCCGGCTGTTTCGCCATTTTCCCATTATTAACGAGCGGGCGCCGGCGGGTCCCACTTCGCCGGGGGGGTGAGCTGCGCGCGCCCCGGCAAAATGGAGAACGACGCCGGGCATTACCCGCGTGAGCCGGTATCGTTGCGATCCCGGGCACGTACCGATCGCGCGGCCCGACAATTCCAGCGGGCTATTCGTCGCAATTAAACTCGACGAGACCGCGCCGACACCGAGGCCCGCCGGCTACGTGTGCGTAATGTGCAACTGCAGCCGAGAGCGAATCGAGCGAATTTCGCCTCCCATTCAGGAGCCCCGGCGAGGACCTCGAGCGCTGAGCCGCTTATTTGCCCGCTTTGTACGACTTCGGGGCCGTTTTACATTTTCAAGAACGGCCGAGCTGGAGCCGAGTTTGTACCTTTTTTTTGCATTTATTGCGTTCGCCTCCGGCGTTTGGACTTAATTTGTTATGCAATATTTGAAGGACGGCGTGTATTTTTTAATCGGTTCATGAATGATCAAGAATGTCATGGTGGTGTAATTATATATGATGTTCATTTTAAGAGTTAACATTTTTTATTTTCTCAATTATCTTCAAAAGATTCGAAATTAATTATGAAAGTAAAAAAGGGATTAGCAAATAAAAGTATGAAATACCGAATTGGCTCTTTGCATGAAAAATTCCATTATATCCGTCTTATAGGATATTGAAAAATAATCGACACGCATTTTTCCTTTTTTCAATTTAATAATTATTAAAAAAGGTATAGCAGATTAAAAATCACTATGAATGTGATGTCACTACGGTGCAGTATATCTGTATAGTGATATGAATTTGACGTCACACGGATTTTCAAAGCACGACGTCGTGCTAATATAATCATTCAATTGAAAAAAGAAAATTATAAAACGAAATTAGAAAAAAATTTTCGTGCAAAGACCCAATTGTCTTGATAAAAATCTAAAAAACACACCATAAGTTAATCAAATCATAAGTTATTCAAACAGTATACCACAGACTTCATAATAACCATGATATGATTATTTACTTTCTTTTTTTACAAATGTTTTATCATGGGTACCTGACTTTCTAAACATTCTGCAATAAAACAAAAGATGAATATTACGTAACACCACGATTTCCAGTTTAAACTCCTCTCTGCATTCAACGTGCAGTTAACGACGAACCCGATCCAAACGCAATTATTTTTCAGCGCGGGTTGCGCAGCACCGCCGACAACTAACAATACGCTTTGTCGAGGACGCCCTCCCGCGCGTATGCGCATACCTCCACCCGCGCGGGCATAAAAAAACATGGAATCGGGCGGGCAGCGGGCGCGCGACTTCATTAAAAGTTCGCTCGCCGGGCCGGCCGCACGCGCGATTAATCCTTCGCGCGCCTCGATATAATCCTCGGCGTGACGAGACGGCCCCTAATCCCGACGCAAATCCCGACAGCCCGCCGGGCAGATTACACCTCGTAGCCGGCCAAATTAGCCCTTATCGCGCGGGCCCGTTTACACGGAAACTCACTCGGAACTAATGCGAAACTAATGCGTCGCGCGATCGAGCTCCCACCTACGTGCGTATATATATTATGCGGTGCCGGCGGCTGTGGTGTTTCGAGTTACGCGCGCGGGTCCTTGCCGGGGACTTAGGCCCGCGCGCGGCATTTGGGACGGGACGGGACGCGCGGTGGGACGCGAGGGTGTGCACGCCACGGTGACACGAGATCAACTTGGAGAAATCGATCGGAGGACGCAGGCTGCGGCGCGGCTCGCTGATCGTCGATCGGCTTTCGCCGATGCCGGGGGACATTCGACGAAACGCGACTTAAGTTGGCGACGGGATTGACTTTCTGTTCAGTCAGAGATCTCAAATTCTCTTTTTTCGTTTTCTAAACGTGCGTTTCTTTTCTTTGCTGCCCTTCGGTGTCCGTGCGCGATTGACATATACCTTTTTGTTTTTATTCATGTTTTTAATAATTGTATTCCGTTAGCATAGTAATCACAGAATAACAATACAGTGAACGTAATTGCCATTTTTTTTGTTATCGTTGTCATACAGAAAAGTCCAGAAAATATAGAATTCCTCAAATTTTATAAAAAAAGCGTACGTATTCCAAAATATTAACTTAATAAAACTTTAAAGGGTCCTTTTTCACTTGGCACAAGCAAAATTGCCCAGACGGTTACCAAAAAAAATTGCCCAGCTATGTGAAAAAATTAAAAACTCAAAAAACTAAAATTCATAAAAAGTGGAGTTATGTCCTTTTGCCGAGAAGCCATATAAAGAAATTAAATAATTTCCTTGCCCATACAAAATTAAATTTAAAATAAATTAACCAAACTATACCATTCAATCTGACGAAGAAAAGCTCACCTAGGAGCTTTTTTGAAAAGGAAAACGTGTTTAAAGGTTTGCCTTTCTTTTTTGCAAAATTAGCTTTTCTTAAATAGATAAATTTTAGACTAGACTAAAAGTCTTCAGTATAGACCTGGCGAACAGAATATATACAAGTATATTGAACACAAAGTAGATAACGCTTTTTTCCACAGGAACTTCACGAAATGTGATTTTTACGTTACAACCCTATTATACGTAAAAAGTCTTCTCCGAAAATCTAAAATATACTAGTTTTCACCAATAAATTGAAACGTGCTACTTTTCTTAGGAACGATGACTAAATCTACTTGGAACTGTAAATAGATTTAAATCAATGTTTTAGCATTTATACCCCGCGCCTTAATTAACTGAACACTCAATCGTTATTAAATAACTGTATAAACTCTACTAAAAAAATTCGAATAATTAATTCAAACGTAAACTCATTAATTGTACTTTATTTCTCTGCCATTGTTGTCCAGATTGCCTCACCGTCTAAATTCTCATCGCGCGTTTACAAAACTCGAATCTGCACGAAATCAACGCCACTCACTGTCAGATCCATCTCTCAGATTAAAAAAAAAAATCGGAAAAAAATGACGCACACACGCAAGCTAAAATTTCTCACCGACGGGAGGCCGGCAGCCGTATCAGCTAAAAGCATCGACCTTCGTTCCTCCGCTCCCGGCGCAAATTGCGTGTCGGCGCAGGCGCCATATCCATGCCCGGCGGCTCTTGTCGCGCAAGAAAGCATAGCTAGCAGTGTACGGCCGTGGCAGGCGCGCCTCGTCCACCCTCCGGGGCTCGCGCAACCATATCAGCCCGGCTCCCGTCGGCGAACAAAATGGCGCCCCTCGCTCGCCCCACACCCACCGTGTAATCGTATACGGGGCCTGCCCCGCTGCCGGGGGGGTACGTCCCGGGGGCTCGCGCGCGCTTTGTCGCCCGGCCATGTGTCGCTAATGCGAGTAACCCGCCGGGGGTCGTTTCTATTCTATTTCCCTTTCGGCGCGGCCCCACCCCGAGGCGCCGAGAGGGCGACGCCGGGCGATTGACGTAAAATCAATGAACGAAGTCAATGGGTTGTCGAGCGGTGCGCGAACTACTGTATCCCCCTCCTGCTCCCGTACAGCGCCTGCGTTCCACCCCGCCCCGCGTCGTTTCTCGAGTGCCGCCCGACACTCTGTCTCTCTCTCTCTCTTTTGGATTCGACGCGAGCCGATTTCTTACGTACTGGCCGGACGGGATTTTGACTTTTCGAGTCGATTGCCGAGGGCTCGGTGACGGGGTTGGCCTCGAAAGCCATTGGGGCGGCAGGCTTTGACGAATTCTCGAGGGCTATCGCGCGAATTCGCCGAGTGACAAATGTGACGCGGCGCACTCGCCAGGAATTCTCGGCCTTTTGTCGCCGCGCCGCGGCGTTTTTCACGCGGCTTGTCCTCGGTCAATGGGCGACTCTTCAAAATTCTATACGAAATTCTGTGGGGACTGACGAATCGCTATTCTCGTTCGTTATTTTCAACTTGAATTATTTTATTATTGCCTTGCCTATAATGGCGATAAAAGCGGCTAAGAAGTTTCTTGCAACTTTTTAAAATGATGATTTACTGTACTAAATTCTTTGCATGTAAAAAAAAATTAAAACGCGTTTTTCTGAAAAATTGCGAAACCAAATTATCGCCTTCATGAAGGAAGCCGCAAATGTAAAAAAAGGTATGTAAATTCGCAGGAAAATTAAATAAAAAACTAAATTTAAAACCATAAGTAATTTGAAGCGATTCAATTAAATTTTTTAGCGTTTGCATGAAAATTTCAATTACAATAAATACTTGCTACTCATTGCCATATAAATTCTACGAATAGAAATCAATAAAGCCTTTTATTAGCTAGCAATTTTCGAGAGTCTATCACTAATTCAGTCAACAAATATTCATATACTCAATTGTATTCCGAACCGAATTTCAAGAAAGCAGCTATACAACGTACGCTGTATATAACTCCTCGTATGGGTGACGAAATGATTTTGTTATTCGACGATAAAAGGGAAGGGGACTCGAAAGAGAAAAAACGTAATTTTCTGCTGTTTAATATGCATGGTAATTTCACGATGACACACAAATGATCGAGCCGGAGGCTAATGATGACTCTCGCGTAGGCTTTTTTCCTTGTAACGGACACTTTGCTACTGTGGAGCTCTCTTGATGAATTCTCCGAAAGGAGCTTGAGGCGTGCCAAGCAAGTCATGCTGGCTAACAAGGTGCATTATTGAAGCGCTCCGAAATCATTCGAAATGTTTTTCGACTTTTCTAATTGTCACTACTGGATATTCAGTATTTTTTTTAAATGCCTTTAATTCAACGTTTTTATATCTACCCGAATTATGCTTTATATAGTTATAACTTAAAAGCGATTGTATACAAAAATATACTTACAGCAAGTTAAAAAATGTTGCTTAATTAACTAATACTAGCTTAAAAATAGTAGAACTAAACTTAAAAGTAATATTTGAACTAAAAATAAAATCCACTTTTGTATTTTTAAAGATATTTTTTAATTATGGGAATTTTATAAAGTTTTCATTGATGTAAAAAATAAAATTCTGCTTGAGCGATACATCAGTTAACACTTTTTCTGCAAACAACGAACTATTTCCTCCTGGTACCCCGCATTGCTGATATAAAAAACATATTTTTCTTTATTAAAAAAAATGTCTCTATACCTATATACAAAAATTACACGATTAATTAATTGTATAGATATCTATATTTCTAAATTTATACACAAATCTTCCAAAAAACGAAATTTCCTGATAAATTATAGGTGTCTCGTCTTCTCTTCTAAATTCATCTGAAATTTCTATTTAATCAATCACCTACAGCATCAAAACAGAAGCTGAGAAGCAATCTCTGATAGGCCCCGCGCGTTGACAAAGTAACGATCGACCCCGTCGCCCGTCACCGGGGCGGAAATAGAAATTCAGCGTTAAAAAGCGCAGGTCTGGCGAGGAATCGAACTTCGGAGCTGTTTTGCGACAATGAGGAAGTCCATCGTCGTTCGTTCTCTTTCTCACCCTCCCCCTCTCTCTCCCTCTCTCTCTCTCTCTCGCTTTTTTTTCGCCAGCTCTGCGACCCGCGCCACTGTCAGCGCGCAAAGTCGAACGTCGATAGCGCGCCGCGCCGCTGTGCATATCGCCATGGCGACGCGGGAGCCCGGCAGAATAGACTCTCTCTCATTTGTTTGTCATTTCCTCGACGAGTCGCGGAAATAAAAGAGCAGAAACGACTGCGAAACAAAAGCAATCGCGAGGACGGATATAGCGCTGCGGGGGTGGCGGCGCAGTCGCTGTTGGCCGGAGGACGGAATAAAGAGTTCGCGCGAGATTGTCGAATTACCCGCGCGGAAAAGAGCATTCCGCAGCCATCTTCCGCGCGAGTCTACTTATTTTGCCAATTTTTTTTTAAATTCACCGATACAAGTTGTTAGTCTGTAAATTTTTTCTGTCAAAATGTCGATTTACAAGGAAATTTTGTTGATAAGACTGTTACCTTGCGCTTATATTTGTAATTTTATCTTTGAAATAATGTAGTCAGGTATTGACCAACTTACAGCTGCTTTTACTGGAATTCCAATCTTGTAAAGGTGCAAGTGATAGCCCTGTCCAAAGGAGACTACATCATTTTCTCAAAGCTGAATCTAACTTTGTTAAAGTTATTTTAAAAACAATTAAGAAAATGGGATAAATTATGTAAAAAGCCGTCATTTTTGAAAAATAAATAAAGAAGAATATTTCCATAATTTGAAATGATAAAACTGTACTGATTCTACCGCACAGTACTGAAAACTTTTTTCTAGAAAAACTTTGTGAAATTCCTTTGGATACACGTACAATACAGACATTTGCTAGAGAAGATGGGATTTGTTGGCGCATTTTGAGAGGGATGGGCAGGAGATTGCATCTCATTTCGAGATGCAGCGTGAGATATAGGAAATAGGATATTAATCTCATAATACATAAACTAGATTTGCTTTTCATGCTTCTCGGTGTTTGATACACGCAAAATACTCATCAAGAAGATTTTTTTTATTTTAAATGATTTTCAGAAATATCTTGAAAATCAAACTCTGCATTTACATGTTTGAAGCTGCCTTCTTATCATCATCGTTTAACTACTCAATAAACTGTAAATATAAGGCTATAATACATGAATTAATCGATCACTAAACTTTTTGGCTTGTTAAATGATAAAGCGGCGCTGAAATAACAATTATTAAGTTAGAAGTCAGTAAAAGGAAATAGACGGCGGATATTCGAGAGCGAGGAAGTAATGAAATTACGGGGACAGAGGCCGTTAGGGCTTTAGAAAAAGAAGTGCGAGGAGAGATAACGGCGAGGGAGCTGAAACCCTAAAGTACTCGCGCCCAATTGACTCCGCCATATTGAGTTTGGTTCTATGGACTCTCGAATCTCTCGAAAGACACGTGTTACGTGTGCACGTAAGGTCCGTTCCGAGGCTCCTTCCACGATAACGCTATTACGACGTTGCCTACGTGACCGAAATTCTCCAGCCGGGTAGTCACCCGTGCACGCGTCGCACGCACGTTTTTTCTCCTTTGCAGACGAAATTACATTGAGATTCCCCTGACTCTTCGCCGACCACTACATTTCCTTTTTCAGAAACTTCATGCTCAAACTAATTGTTTTTATTAAGTATAATTTCTTTTTAACGCAAGTTGAATAATTAAATCGTTTCAAATTTAATCAGGAGTAAAAAAATTATATTAAAAATTAGTAATTTTTCTTTTTCTTTAATTTTAGTGAAATTCAAGTTTACTAATTTTTCTTATAATACTTGTCGTAAACTTTGATAAATAATTTTTCACCTCGAGTCCAACTGAACATTTCTTCTCCCGCCCCCCGCGACCTGCAGGAAATTAATCATATTCCATTATACGCCTGGCTTAAAATCGCGCTTCTATTTGCCGCAAACGCGAGGGCACGCCGCGAAATTTGGCGTCTAAAGAGGCCCGACCGCAGACAAAAAAAAGCTCACAAAGGCTCGCCCTTGATATGTATCAAATTATCCTCATAATGGAAAATGGCGGCAACGTAACACCTCCGCCAGGTGCTGCCTCGCGCGGGAACCCGGGCACAATGAAATTATAATGCATCCGCGCCGGCGACAATAATGGCACCACAATGAGCCCGGCCTACGAGAAAGGTGTTGCTTTAATGGGAGTCCGCTTACGGGCTGGCGTTCCGCGCCGTTTTCCCCGATGCTTCGGCCGCGATAGCGCATTGTCGCCGAAATGGAGACCGGCCGCGGCGCATCCTCAACAACCGTCCAATAAGACTGTTTCTTTCCTGCCTGTGTACCTATACACATTACGCGGACGTGGCGTTTTATCGGCATTCACCGGCCCGGCTCCCATCATGTTTTCGAGATGGTGAGAACCGCACTTTTACGGGGCTCCATTGCCGGACTATCTATAGAAGGAACCGCATTTTCTTCGTCGGATAAATATGGATGATACGCTGCATGCTATACTGGTACTGTTCCCATCGTGACTTTTCTTCTTTTTTTACAGTTGATTCTTATTTTCATAAAATTATCAACAATAATTGCAGAGTTGTAATCAATGTAAGCCTAGACTATTTTTTAAGAAATCGCTTATTAAATTGATCATTATCCACTGTAAAACGGTCGACATGAAAACAAAAAGTTCGTTGCAGGCACTGTCTCACTTGACTGGGTAGAAATAACGCGTACATACGTACTTTAAGGAAGCATATTGAAGCGTACAAATGAAAATGCAGTCGTTTCCGTGAGAGCACTTCAAAGGCTAAAGGGCCCTCCGTCGTTACACTGAAGGACTTTGCAGTGCTCGACCGAATCATTCACTAATTGCGTTCGTGACATAGTCTCCTTTATCGACTTCAATCAACGAAGACCGTCACTTTTTTAAAACTACGTGCCTGTAATCCAAAGAAAAATTTTGCCCAAACTAAACATCTGCAGATCTATTAATGCAAAGGCTGAACAATCTCTTCAGTGCTGCTTAAACTCTCATAAATTCGTGCACAATTTAACGAGTTCTTTTAAAACATTCACAAATAAGGTGGATATTTAATTTTCATTTTAGAAATCTTTGTTTGCTTTTCAATCATCAATTACCACATATACGTGTTATATACCTACTTGTTTGCATAACGCTTTACTATAGCAACGAAAGTGACCGGTTGTGTAAAAAAGCGTAATATTACACATTTAGAAATTAATGTAAATTTATCAGAGGCAAGCAATGATTAATTTAAAGACTCTTCTGGGTGAAGTGGATTGCGCTAATGACGGATAATCAGAAGATTTATCTGAAGGATCTCGTTACGGGCCCGCCGGCGAGTTATTGGCCATTTGGCAGGCGGTTCCGTGAAAGATTGACAGCTTCAAGTACAAATTTTCCTCGGAGAGACTACCGCCTGAAAGCCTGAAAATTTAAACCATTTTCCGGATAGAAGCCGCCGGGAGTTAATGACTGTATTTTATCTGTGACTTGTGTTTTTCCGTTGACTAATTTGGACTTCCGTTAAAAATACCATACAACAGCGTATCATTAATAGTTTTTTTTTTTTTTAATTTAAAACTGTTTTGTATGGTTTGTGTCAAAACTATGTTATCACGATTTTAAATATTCATTATATATTAGGATTGTTTTTTTTTTACTGGTGGGAGCTGAGTCGCAATGTATCAATTATGTTATTTTTTAATTTTATACTCATTATCGCTGAGTAAAAATATGTAATTTTAAAGTTTTTACATAATTTTTATCGTAAAAGTATTTATCACTCCTGCTATGAACGCATTCGTAGGCACCCGTCAAGACTATATCATAAAAAGGAAAGGGACGCGCACGTCTCAAAATTGAAATAAATTTTTAAATTTATAAAAAATGAAACAAAGAAATTTCTTATTTTTGTGGCATTATAAGTAAATAGAGATTGACCTTTACAGGTGTCTTCTTGAAAAAAGCCCTTATATTGCAGTCGTTAATTCAGCGTTCTTTTACAATCAGTTAATGCTTCTCGCAGTATTCGCAAAACCAATCCTCCACTGTTATGGTCGACAAATTAATATTGTCTAAATGGAAAATGAAAGTTTTACACGTAAAAGAATTAAACAATAGTTTACAACATAAATTGTAAACGAAATGTTAAATTCACCAAGTTCGCACAAATCATGTAATCTCTATTTAAAAAAAAAAAATATCAAAAGCGGCTGAAATATCAAAATTGAGCCACAGGTAATAACATCAACAGATGATTTCGGAGTGCCAAAATCAATCTAAAAGACACGAATAACAACATAAAGTACAACATAAAGATCGACAGCGCAAAACCACCCAGCGGATTAACTCAATTGTCCAGTGACATTAATATTGCAAAACATTTTCCTCGGCAGTGACGTGCACCGCACGCACAATCATATCTCCGCGGTAACTCCACTAAACGCAAAGTTTTAATCAGCTCGAAATCTTTTAGCGGCGCGTCCCCGTGGAGAGGGGCTTTTCGCAAAATTCGTCGCGATGGCAGGCGCAAGCGTATATAGAATGGAAGCGTACTATGTACACCGACATCTCGTGCACACGTCCATACAAAACGGCCGGGCGCGTCTCTATCCACGGGCAAAGTGCACACGTGTGCGAAGGAGAGAGAGAGAGAGCAAGTGAGAGAGCGCGCAGGACTCGGGTGGTGCGCGCGCGACGGGGCCGTGTCACTCCTTGTACAATCCCCTCGCGGCAACGCGACGTCTCCATGGTTACAACATTGAAACTTTTCGAGGGGGAATGACAAAATGGAGAAAGGAGAGAGGGAGAGAGAGAGAGAGAGAGGCCGCCGCGCACAAAAGAGGAGCCGACGCCCGGCGAACGAGCTCACGCGGACCTTATTACTCCCAGGGTCTGCTCGACGCGCATTACGCGTCGTAATGAATATCCTAAGGGTGGGCGCCCTTTACTAAAAACTAACGCCTACCCCGCGCTGTGGGTCTGTGACTGTGTGTGACTCCGTATGGAAAGGCGATATGGTCCCGAGGACGACGCCTTTTTTCACCGATGGTATATGCACGCATGTCTGAGTTGTGAGATTACTTTTGCGAGCGGTCGCCGAACGAGAGGCGTCGGAAATGGACTCGTTGATTACGAGGGATGCTTGATGGATTAAAGAGCTAAGTTGAGTACATCGAGCTTCGTCCATGTGCTTCGTATTTTATTTGTATTGTAAGGTGATTATTTAACTCTGATAGACTTTTTTTAAGTGTATAAAAGAAATAAAAGTTTAATCAATTTTTTATCGACAGCCATGAAGCTTTATAAAAGCTCAAAATCTGAATAAAATATGCCCTCTGAAGTTCAATTAGTAAAAAATTATATAATAATCATTAAATACTGGAGCTGTTTTCACTAATTTTAGTAAAATTTCACTAAATGCAGTGATTTTTCACTAATTCAATTTTAAATTTGTTGTTAGAGCAACAGTAACCATACTTACTGTGTACCTATAGGGTTCTAGATTTATGAGAGTTACCTGGAAAAAAGTTGTTTCAAAATTGTAGGTATTCATTTAAAAATGTGTTTGTCCCGTTTATGTAATCGAGACGTATATAAGTCCATGTAAAATTAATAAAAAATAATTATAATAGGTAGTAATCCAATATTTTTCCAATAGTGTTTCGGGTAAAATAATTTGATAAAACTTCTCCTTTTTCCTGCGATCAATATTTTTCATGAAAATCATTCTGCATATACAAATGTACTATTAGCTTGAAAACGAAAAGAAATACCATTAAAAATAAAAATGTTATCAGTACTTATACACTTAAAGTATATAAAATGCGCTATAGGTCTAGATATAACTTATACAAGTGCCGTTATCGTCAGGTAAACTCTGAAACAACCCTTTTGCCAACTGTTCGATTGTCGCAGATACACATCATGTAAAATGCTGTACATTAATATTAATCATTACGAAATTATTTTACAGAATCTTCATATTTCTATGATTTAATCCTATAGATTTAAAAATAAGTCAAAATTTTTAAGCAAAACAGCTATACGTATGCGCATAAAAAAAGTCCCATAAGACAAGCGCCCCCGCGAAAGCCTCGCTAACACAACGCTTCGAATGCATCATCCGCTGCAGAGGGAGGAAAAAAAAATTATCGCGATCGAATTCAATCAGTTCACCCCGAGATGCGCTCCCTCGTACAGCCGTGCAATTCTGCCGCGAAGAAAAGATCGTAAATCGACGAAACGAGCCCCGCGCCCCATCGCGCCGCATCCCCCGGCGTCGTTCTCCACTTTGCAGCGGCGGCCGATAAACAAAAGGCCCCGTCCTCGGTCGTCGTCTCCGGGCAAAATGGCGCCCCCCGCCACCGCCGCCGCCGCCTCCCCGCCGCCGCAATCTAATCTCCCGGATGAGCGGCGGCGGCCGGGGGGGGGGGGGCCCGGGCGAGGCGACGCGCCCTCGCGGAGACACATCGCTCGGATTACGGCGTAACAAGCTTCACGACGCTCATTTGTCTTATCCGCTGTCGCTAATGCGACAGCCGGGCTGCTGAAATGATTAATTCGGGGCGTGCGCGGGGGCTCCGCCGAGTATCCGGCGTGGCTGCGATCGCGAACGCACCGATACGACGCTGGCGCACGCTTTAGTGAATTTCACGACTCGCGCGAATCATTTTTGTAAATTTTCCTTCCTTCGGCGTTACAAATAGCTCGTTGGCTTTGTTCACTTTTATACCATTTTTTTCGAAGCGGCGACTTTTTCTTCCGTCATAGAAGCTTTAATGTTTATTAATTGAAAAAAAAGCTCTAATATTTTATTGGTGAATTTAATACTGACGATGGGTAGCAGGCGAAATTATTTTATATATTCTTTAAGTTATATATTCTTTTGGGAAGAATTTGTTTGAAGCAAATGATGAAGCTTTGCACTTGTAGGCTGTAGCCTTCTGTTGTACCGACATAGGTATCTTTGTACTATTTGGACGTTGCTATTTTATATTATATGCACAAGTAGGGCATTATGCAAATGAACTAACTCATTGCGGGTACTTATATACTTACACTGCCTGTTAGTCACTTTTGTCCTTCTGATGAAATGACAAATACCAAACACAGTTTTACTACTTGAAAAGCAGAACTGGGATGTCAGAAAGCTTGGCGAAAGAACTTTAGAATATTTACTGAACATATTTCTTTACTTGATCGTATTTTATTGATTTCGATTTTCGATTTCGATTTTCTTTTATCGTATTTTTTCTATTTCTTTCCATAATGAAATTAAAATATTCATCATTTTATTATTCATACGCTCTTTTTTACCTG
>JAXIUT010000048.1:4579640-4596728 GCA_035586675.1 Eurytoma californica
ACCATCCGAGTTGCTCCGGGGCTAAACTCCGGGGGGGCCAACCGGCCACGCGAAAAGCGGTCTCTGTACCTAATCCACAATTGTTTTAATAAGCATATAACAGCCGGACTTTCGTTGGAAGAAAGGCTCGATCTTCCAGAATTTTCAGTCTTTTTTGAAATCTTAAAATTAAGATAAGTTTAGTGGCTACAAACACGAGCGTTACAGTACACTACTAACGTAAGTACTTGTATTCAAATGGTTGGGGTATGTTGTGCATTTAAATATTGAAGAGTCAAGTCATTCTATTCTGATGATTTTTTCAGATGCAAAGCGCAACGATGAGTTTGAGCCGCGTGAGCAGGCTACCGGCTGTCTGCAACAATACTAGCAAAATGTTTTCTGCACAAAGTGGAGCAGGTAATGCATTGCTTACACTGGCAAGTTATTATTTTTTTAATACTTTAATAGACTTTTATAGCTATCAGTCTATTAGGTAGTGTAATAAGTAGCAAAAAACAAATTAACTAATTGTAAAACTTTTAAATATTTAATTAGTCAATTAATCAAGGCTTTATTAAATTTGCACATTTTATTTAACATTAATTTTTATAAAAAATGCATTTCAGAAATTAAAAATTTTATTTTTGCTTAATAAAAAATGTTTGTACTTTTATATTTAAAATTATTTCTCAAACTGTAATTTTACTTGTAAAACTTTGCTAATGAATAAGACATTTTCAGCTTCGACGAATACTTCTGTCGAAGAAAATGATGTGATAATACAAGAGGTAAGTTTTTTTTACTTTATAAACTCCAACATTTTTTTAAGTTAAATAAATGTAAAATTTTATTTACTAGTTTGGAAGTAATGGTGTTATTGTACTTAACCGACCAAAAGCTTTGAATGCTTTAAATCTGTCTATGGTACGAAAAATCTTTCCAGTTCTAAAAGAATGGGAGTCAACAAAAAAATTAGTTATAATCAAAGGATCTGGAGACAAAGCTTTTTGTGCTGGAGGTGATGTCAAATCTATAGTTTTAGCATTGAATCAGCCAGGTGGTGACAAATTAGGAAAAGATTTCTTTAGAGAGGAATACACGTATGTTTGCAATTACTTTTTTGGCAGTTAAATTAACTTAAAAAATTTATAATAGTTGATATTTTTTAGATTAAATCATCTTATTGGTACTTATAAAAAACCTTACATTGCTTTAATAAATGGTATAACAATGGGTGGTGGTGTAGGCTTATCAGTACACGGGAAATATAGGATAGCAACGGAAAAAACATTATTTGCTATGCCAGAAACAGCTATTGGTCTATTTCCTGATGTAGGTGGAAGTTTCTTTTTGCCAAGACTAAAAGGAAAACTTGGGTTGTACTTGGGATTAACTGGGCATAGACTAAAAGGTAAGGTTTCAACTAAAAAAGTTGCTACTTATGCATTCGAATTGATATAAATTAATTAATATTCTATTTATTTAAAAGGAGTTGATGTGTCACTTGCTGGGATTGCAACTCATTATGTACCTTCTGATAAGCTTGAGTCTTTAACTAATGAATTATTATCACAGAATTCCAACATAGATGAGATATTAAAGGTCTATTTACCTGAAAATACTAAACAAGAATTTAGTTTAAATCCTCATATTGAGGTAATAAATAAGTGTTTTTCTGCTTCAACAATTGAAGAAATCATTAACAGGTAAATACTACTTAAATATATACAAATTTATTACATTCTCTAATATTAATTTTACTTTACAATAGACTTGCATCAGAAAAAACAGAATGGGCAGAACAAATTGTAGAAACTCTTAATAAAGTATCTCCTACAGCCCTCAAAGTTACAAAAAAAGCAATTGAAAAAGGCATTCAACAAAGTTTGGCAGAATGTTTAGCTATGGAATATAGATTATCTTGTGCCTCCTTACACAAAAATAGTGATTTTGCTGAAGGTATTAAAATTTCAATACATTTAAGGATTTTTAAATCAAATATTTTTAAATTGTTAAATCAATTATTTTAATTTTAGGAGTAAGAGCATTATTAATAGACAAAGATCAAAATCCAAGTTGGAAACCCAAATCTTTAAAAGAAGTCTCTGAAGCTTTTATAGAACAAAGATTTGCACCTTTAGCATCGCAAGATGAGTTAAGGCTTTCAAAGTTGTAAATATAAAATGTCTTAAAATAGGAATTTTATATTTTTATAATCTTATTAAAGATTTTATGTAGCTGTTTGTTATACAGGCTACGTTGTTATTCTTTATTAACATTTATTTTAAAATAAAAAAAATTTTATGAAAATTAATCTTATCATTAAATGCATCAATTAAATATTTTTAGTATCAAAACATTGTTTTTATTCATGAAAAATGAACCAAGAAAATAATGCTTGTTAAGTACCTTACAACTACTGCAGATGCATAAAAAACGTGACTGTCATTGCTGGATAGACCTGTCATACAACCAATATGAAGCAACACTTGATATTTTACAATAATTTGTTAATTCGTGTACTCATTCACATATTCACTTGTTCATAATAATAATAATAAATATAAAAAAAGTTATTTTCTCACATAGATATGAAATATCTCAGAATCTCAGAATAATAAAAAATACAAAAGATAGTTTACCTATCTTTGGAATAATTTGTTAAATGTGTCTATTGTAATAAAAATCATAAATTCAATTTAGCTATTTTTTTTTAAAAATCACAATTTTTACTATAATCAAAATTTAAACAGCTTTGGGTTACAACCCAACAAGCAGAATTTATTGCTAGATGCTGAAATAGTTGCAATAATCTTGTAATGTTTGTTGAAGGTATTAAATGGTAGACTAAAAATTTATAAACGCTTTAAAACAATCTTATTTGTAGTATAAGAAATAAGTTGTAAAATTGTCTGAACTTCTTAAATAATTACTTTATTAGCGATTTCATTATCAAAATGTTTCAACCACTCCTCAGTATGTCACTGTACTTACTAAAGTAAACTTTAGAGAATAAAAATTTGAAAGAATTCTATAGAATTCATTTTCATCATTATAGAGAAGTATGTCAGCTTTTAGTGGCCTTAATACCACAGGAATCAACCTTACAGCTACAACTAACCATCATCATACACAATGTTCCTGCTTTGTATTTTGAATGCACCCTCACCTATTAATTATTTAGAATTTTTGACATAATCAAATTCATCCTGTTGTACTAATGCCAATATGCAGAATGAACCAGAGTTTAGAAATTATGAGTAACTGGGGAGTTGAGATGTTCAGATTTTAATTGGGTGTGTTCAGTCAATGTACTGTGCAAGCCAGCGAAAACCTTCACCATATCCTTGCCTCTTCAGTACTGAGCACATAAACAGTTCCAATGGGCGGCCTGGAATATCACTGCGTGGAATCTTACCCTAAAACACAGATCATTCATTGTATTCAAATGAAATTTAAATAAGCAACATGCAAAGTTGTTTAATCTGCTCTTACCTTGCCAGTCGTTTGTCCAAAAAGATTGAAGAAATTCCTTAATTCATCTTCAGATGCTGCACCAGGCTTATCAATTTTATTGCCAAGAACAAGTACTGGACAGGCACTCAATTGCTCATCAGTTAAAAGTGCATCCAATTCTGCTCTAGACTCTGGTAACCTTGATCTATCACTTGCATCCACCAAAAATACTATAGCGTCTACAGCAGGAAAGTAATCTTTCCAAACTCTTCTTGCTATTGTAACAAAAACCGGAATAGATTTTATTAGGAATCAACAGCTGTTAATGATTAATTCTGAATCAATGCATACCTTGAGTATGACCACCAAGATCAAAGGTGGTAAACCTCATGTTACCAATAGATAACTCTTCTGATGCTAAAATAAAAAATAATCAATTAAGAAAAATGTATTTATTTTAGTAGTAATCAATTTTCATAGTACTGTGCTTTATTTGCAATAATCTTTTTCCACTTATTCATATTTATTAATTTTCTAAAAATTACGAGTTGTGTCAGAAAGTGACTGATTCATAATAAATTGAAAAACATAACAATGAATAAAACTAATACATTTTTTATCAACTTGTCAATATTAAGTATTTTTATTTTTTGACATCTAAAATTTTGACAATATTATACTGAATAAAACAATCAGTGATATTTTATCAATATGGTATTGTTAATTTACTGTATAAAATTTGAAAAATTGTTAGTAAAAAAGTTAGTTACTTGGATGCAGTGTGGGTACATGTTGTGCGAGACGATCATCTTTAAGCATGTGCAGTAACGTTGTTTTACCAGCATTGTCCAGTCCGAGAAACAATAGCTTTCCACTTTTCTTCCATAATCCTAAAAAGCAGAAACAACGCAATTTTAAATTTCCTTGCCACTTGCAGGGACTTCTACAGGTGCTAGTAAATTCTCAATAATCGCCACATTTGTTAATGAATGACGATCAAAATTGGGTGAGCCAAGAATAGCATATCTTCTACGACATACAGATACTTGAATACCTACAAGGCTTGAACATCTTTGACAGAACAAGGTAATGCCAAAATAGTGATTTATAAAACTTCGGTAAATAAAAAGTAATTTAAACAAAAGTAATTTAGAGTAAAACTAAAAAAGAAGATAAGGAACAGAAAAAATTGTACAATTTTTCTGAGAACATTGATAATGCTCTTTTTTATATGAGTTAAATATTTAAAGTCAGCCTTTTGCATTGTCGAAACAATCTGTTATCTACTTTCTTTTTCTTTTTCAATTATCACAGGCAAATAAAGTAAAAATCTCAAAAATATTAAAAAAAAAAAAAAAAAAAAAATTAAAAAAAGAATAAAGTAAAGAAAAACAATAGCTTTATCACGAACGCGTAGATGATCCAGCATATCTAACATTTTGGCGCGCAGAAGAGCTGAATCAACGCGTGATGATCACGCAGCGTAAATCGCGGACCAAGTGGCAAGAATCCGGCGGTCGTGCCAACGCAAGCGCCAAAGTTAATGTGCAGCGAGACTCACCAAGGTAACCCAGAACTCCGGTGAACCAGTCCCAAATAAACATGTTCCAGGTTGGGCTGCGCGCACGCTTACGTTTCCTCGTGTATACCCGCTGACGATGGCTCGATCTGCCGAGTTGTGATCGCTGCTGTGCCCTGCTCCCCGATGACTCTGCAACAAAAGACACGTCGTCGTGAGTCGCTTGTCCCGCTTTACTGCCAGAGCGCGCGGGACAGAGACAGCGCGAGTGGAGACGACAGGAAATCTTGGGTTGTTTTAATACATATCGGATCGGATCTGACGCTATTCAGTACTGCCGTCGAGATCATGCTCGCTGTGCGAACCACGAGCAGCGTCATGTATTCGTTTTTTTTTTAATGTGTACGCCAAGAGTACGGAATCCGTGGTTTGGAAATCAAGAAGCGTTGCCAAATTCGTAGGAGCAGTTAAATAAACAGCTGTTTGGTTTTTTGTTGAGAGAAAAAAAAACAATAAAATTGAAAGCGCAGATTCCGATAGTAGGTACCCTACACACTCGTGAAAACTGACTCGATTTTGAAGCGAGTTGTGCACCATGCTGGCACTTTAAGCGGTATTATACTCTTGCGCTCACGACGTATTAGAGTAGGTATGAATCTACTCTAATCTCGGCAAAACTCCTTCATTACGTTGATTATTGGACGATGGTGACGATAACTCGATCGTACTCCGTTCAAGCCCCAGTGTTTCGGAGCAGTCCTAAGAGCAATATTAGATGAGCGAGCAATCAAATTGCCCAGCGTCGGAAAGAATGGATGTTTCCACTGCTGCGTGCGAGTGCTGTTTTTCCTTTTTTTTTTAACAGCATCAACGGCACTCGAGCAACTCGTGGACGGCACACGTATGCTTAACACGTTTTACGAAGAATCGCGCTAGCAAGACAAGTTGCCCCTTCTCTCTTGCTTATAGCCCCTCTCTTCCACTTCCTGCACAAATTCTCCGAGGCAATAATGCCACTGACCGAATGCTGGAAACTACTCGATTGTAGACCATCTTTTGTCTACGTACTTTAAACGCCCTGTCACTGTTTACACAAGTGAAATAATGGAGCAGCTTGCAGTGGGGCATCGACGCGAGCTCTGCTGCTGCAGGTCTGATCCTAGATGTCAGATCCTAACCTCGTTAAAGATCACTCGCGCCAAGGGTAAATGCGGAGAGTAAATACCTAATGATGTCGGGGAAGCAAGTGCCTAGGAAGCAGAGAGGTTACACGACTCACAGGGCACCGTTCGCCACAGCGGGAAAATATATGCAGTCACATCTGTGGCACGCACCGAGGGTCCGCGGACGCCGTCTTTCTGCGGACGCGGAAGTTACCGAGTTTCGGAGGCAATAAGGACAACGTACCCTGATGGATTGAGGTCGGCGGGTGCTGTGGGTCCACGGGGGGGAAAAGCGCGGAAAAGCTCGATCCTCCTTCCTCCGCGAGGCTGCTACGAGACGCGCTATCTCCCCAAGTCTCCCACACTCACGCACACGCACACACACACTACCGTACGGGAGTGCGCGCCTTCGTTGGCAAATGGCAATGAACACTGGCAGTGGCGCGCGGGCTCGCGGTCCCTCTACCTATACATATATCCTATACAGTCTAATTATAATGCTGAGTGCTGCTGACGTATACTTCCGTCGGCCATATATATACATTATTATACGCGCCAAGGCGATGACAACGCCGCGTCACTGTGACGTTTAACCGCCAAAATTCAAATAAACAATTATTACACTAGATTTTTGCATATTTTGCTTTTTTGTCGTATTTAATCTAAGATGTAAAGTAGATATTAAGTAAATTCTAATTATTGATTGAGATTTATGTTTTTAAGTTTCATTAAAAAACATAAATTTAAGATTAACATGTAAAATTACAGATAAAACAAAAATTTATGAAAATTCTTATTTTTCAATATTCTTCATTACTTTAAAATAATGCAAAATGAACGGCTGCGTAACGTAATACGACTAAAGCGTCATTGCGGGATTGGAACTATACACACACACACACACACACACATATATATACTTGATTAAGTATTTTAGGTTAAGTTAAGCGTGCAGACTGCAGTGGGCACTGGGGAGCCGTTCCGAGCGGCACTGCGGCAGATGCTGCGAACGCTTAATTTTTCCAAAAGATTGTTAGGTTAGCATAATACCGACTCGTTGTTGACATCTACGAGGTGGAAAATGTATTCTATTTGTAAAACTACCCACCCCGCAACGGGGGTGGAACATGCGATAACATGTAATTTTTTTAATCGAGCCGAAAAATCTCTCGTTGTTGCGGGCGCCAATGTTATACGCGTTTTTCGATTAATCCCAGACGTTGATCCGACCAAGAAAGAAAAATTTTCAGGTAATTCAGAGATCCTTAACTTTTTCACATAAAAATATACTTTTTTCTCATTTCTTGTGGTAGAATTCATTATAGCTTTAGTAATATTGTTGTAACTTTGTTATAAATTTATACATTTGTCTTTTGCATCTTGTAGAATCTCGTCCTCCAAAAATGAGACTTGAATGTCTTGCTCAATATACGTTACATGGGAATATTATGTCAATGCAAGCTGTTCAACTCATTGGTTCTTCAAGGGATTCTCTTTTGATTAGTTTTAGAGAAGCTAAATTATCAGTTGTAGAATATGACCCTGAAATTCATAGTCTCAGAACCGTTTCTTTACATTACTTTGAAGAAGAGGAAATTAAGGTATTTTCAATTGCAATAGTATTTAATGAAATTTACATCAATTCTATACTAGAATTTTTTTTTATTTTTATCACATAAAATAGGATGGTTGGACAAATCATCATCATGTGCCTATTGTAAGGGTAGATCCTGAAGGACGATGTGCTGTGATGTTAATTTATGGAAAGAAATTAGTAGTTTTACCCTTTCGAAAAGATCCGATTTTAGATGAAGGAGATTTATTGGAAAATGCAAAATCTAGCAAAACACCAATATTATCATCATATATGATTGTATTGAAAACATTGGAGGAGAAAATGGATAATATAATTGATTTACAATTTTTACATGGATATTATGAACCAACTTTATTAATTCTTTATGAACCAGTGAGAACATTCCCTGGGTAAAATAATTCTTATAAAAATCAAATACTTGTGAAAATACTACTAACTCGTGAAAATGGATGCATCTAAATGTTTCGTGTTTCTTTTTTTTTTAGACGAATTGCTGTGAGACAAGATACATGTGCAATGGTTGCTATATCGTTAAATATTCAACAAAAAGTACATCCTATAATTTGGTCTGTTTCGAATTTACCATTTGACTGCTATCAGGCAGTACCAGTCAAGAAACCTCTTGGAGGAACATTAATAATGGCTATTAATTCTTTAGTTTATTTAAATCAAAGTATTCCACCTTATGGTGTATCTTTAAATAGCTTAACTGATAATTGTACAAATTTTCCACTCAGTAAGAAATTCTTTTAATTTTTTATATTTAAATTTTTGCATAATATATAAAAATTTGTACTTTTCAGAACCTCAAGAAGGTGTTAAAATAAGTTTAGAAAGTTCTCAAGTTGCATTTATTTCACCAGACAGATTAGTAATATCTCTAAAAACTGGAGAACTTTATGTTTTGTCACTTTTTGCTGATAGTATGAGATCAGTTCGTGGTTTTCATTTTGATAAGGCTGCTGCTAGTGTATTGACGTCTTGTGTATGTACTATAAAGTTATATAGTTTAATTTATTATTTTCATCTTCTTTTAATAAGAATATTTTCCATAGGTATGTATGTGTGAAGATAATTATTTATTTCTTGGATCCCGGCTTGGCAATTCTTTGTTGTTAAGATTTACTGAAAAGGAAACTGAAAGAATAAGTGATGTTTCTATATTTGAAAGAAGTTTAAATAATAGTAATAGCGAAGAACCACCCGTTAAAAAAGTAAAGCAAGATTTTTTAGAAGATTGGATGGCATCAGATGTATTAGATATCAAAGATCCAGAAGAATTAGAAGTGTATGGAAACGAAACACAAGCTTCTATACAAATTACGTCTTATATATTTGAGGTATTTATTAATTTATAAAGAAAAGAAAGAAAATATAGTACATACTAATAAAAGCAAAGAAATTAGTAAATAGATTTATACTTAGGTTCCCGCATTATATTTTTATAATATACTTTATGCTATATTAAATTATTTTTTTTAGGTATGTGACAGTTTATTAAATATCGGACCTTGTGGAAATATTTCTATGGGTGAACCTGCATTTTTGTCAGAAGAATTTTTAAATAATGCAGATCCAGATGTAGAATTAGTTACTACTTCTGGTTATGGAAAAAATGGAGCTCTTTGTGTCCTTCAAAAATCTATTCGACCTCAAGTAATAATAAATATTGATATGAATTAATTTTTATAAATCAATTATATTCAGATATTTAAATTACATTTTTCATATCTAGGTCATAACTACTTTTGATTTACCTGGTTATGAAAACATTTGGACGGTTATTGATGCAACAGTTAGTGAAAATCGAGGAAGGACTGATACAGAAGCCACTCATGGATTTTTAATATTAACTCAAGATGATTCAACCATGGCAAATATTATAATATAATATAATTTTAACATAAATGTCAATAAGGAATTCAGATTAATACAGTTTATTTTTTTAGGTTCTTCAAACAGGTCAAGAAATTAATGAAATAGTAGATCAAAGTGGTTTTAGTACTCAAGGTACTACAATATTTGCAGGAAATCTAGGTTCTAATAGATATATTATTCAAGTAACACACACAGGTGTTAGACTCTTGCAAGGTTTAGATCAAGTACGTATACTTATACCTATACATTAAAATTAGGAAAAAAAGTTTTGTTAAAATAATAAATTTCTTAAATTTTTAAATTTTAGATTCAACATATGCCAATGGATTTAGGATGCCCAATTGTACATGCTAGCTGTGCAGATCCTTATGTAACGTTGCTTTCTGAAGATGGTCAAGTAATACTTTTGACATTAAAAGAAGGAAGAGGAGCAGCTCGTTTACATGCTCAAGCTGTTAATTTATTATTTGTAAGTACATTCAAAAGTAAATTAAAATTACATTTTAATGTCCAAATAAGTCATTTTTTACCACGATTTTTCTTATTATTTAGCGTCCACAAATAGAAGCAGTGTGCGCTTACAGGGATGTCAGTGGATTGTTTACGACAATTTTACATGAAGATATTGAAGACGAAGAAAATGACAATGACAGCTCAGATGAACCACAAATAATTGAAACTGTAGATAATGAAGATGAATTACTGTACGGGGATGGAACTACTTTTCAAATGCCAGCTCCACCTGTAATAAAACCTCAAGAAAATGTTACGAAGAAACCTCCATGGTTAGTTTTTAAAAAAGAAATATTTTCATGCATTTTGCAACTGTTTGCTAAAAACAAGATAAAACTGCTTCTTGAAATAATAAAAATATTTTTTATTTTTAGGTGGCAACAATATTTACAAGAAATAAAACCTACATACTGGTTATTCATTTACAGAGATAATGGAACTTTAGAAGTGTATTCATTACCAGAATTACGATTGTCATATTTAATAAGAAATTTTGGTTTTGGGCAAAATGTATTGCATGACAGTATGGAGTTCACAACTGTCCAAAATTCTTCATCTACTGAACCTGTTAGTCCAGATGTACAGGTAATTTTAACTGCAAAATAATGATGAATTCTACATCTTTGTTATTTATTTTTATTGTTATTGATTAAACTTATTATTTTGCAGGTTCGTGAAATTGCAGTAGTAGCTCTGGGACATCACGGAAATAGACCAATGCTTTTAGTTCGGTTAGATAGTGAACTACAAATTTACCAAATCTATCGATATCCAAAAGGTTATTTGAAGTTAAGATTTAAAAAACTGAATCACAATTTTATAGTGGGCTTTCAAAGGTATTACAATATTTGAAAAAAATATTAAATTAAGTTTTTTATATACTAGCTTTTGTTTTTTTAACTAAAATAGAGTAGGGCCAAAAGAAGAAGATATGCCAAGAATCACTGACACTCGCTTGTGCATGATTCGCTACTTTAGCAATATTGCTGGTTACAATGGCGTTTTCATTGGTGGTGACTACCCTCATTGGATATTCTTGACTGGAAGAGGAGAATTAAGAGCTCATCCTATGAATATTGATGGTCCTGTAAAATCATTTGCTCCATTCAATAATGTCAATTGTCCTCAAGGTTTCTTATACTTTAATAGAAAGGTATCTTGAAATTATTTCTACAATGATTCAATTTTTTTCATTTAAAATATCATTCATTCAATAATTTTAATTATTTTACACTAGGATGAACTGAGGATATGTGTGTTACCAACACATCTATCTTATGATGCACCTTGGCCAGTAAGAAAAGTACCTTTGCGTTGCACGCCTCATTTTGTAACTTACCATCTTGAAAGTAAAACTTACTGCGTTGTAACTAGTACATCTGAACCGCTTAAGAGTTATTACAGGTTTAATGGAGAAGATAAAGTATGTTTCCTGTACCTTTTATTATGTTATTTTTTTTATCTACAATTTTATAAATATATATGGTCTTGTAGGAATTTACTGAAGAAGAAAGAAATGAAAGATTTTTATATCCCAATCAAGAACAATTTAGTATAGTGTTATTTTCGCCCGTTTCTTGGGACACAATTCCAAATACAAAAATTGATTTAGACCAGTGGGAACATGTGACTTGCTTAAAAAATGTTTCTTTAGCATATGAAGGAACAAGATCTGGTTTGAAAGGTTACATTGTTATTGGAACAAATTATAATTATGGAGAGGATATAACCAGTAGAGGCAGGGTAAATACATTGTCACATTTAATTATTTACGTCATATTAATAAATTAAGATTTAACTATTTAATATCTTTTTAGATTTTTATATTTGACATTATTGAAGTAGTACCAGAACCAGGTCAACCGCTTACTAAAAATAGGTTTAAACAAATTTATGCTAAAGAGCAAAAAGGACCAGTTACTGCTATAACTCAAGTATCTGGATTTTTAGTTTCAGCCATTGGTCAGAAGGTACATCTGTAACTTTTAATTAATGCTGTCACTTTTATTTGTGAACTAATTATTTGTATTAACAAAAATCATCTTTTTTCTGCAGATTTATATTTGGCAATTAAAAGATAATGATTTGGTAGGTGTTGCATTTATAGATACTCAAATTTATGTGTGTCAGATGCTTAGTATTAAGAGTTTGATTCTGGTGGCTGATGTTTATAAGTCTGTAAGTTTATTAAGATTTCAACAAGAGTATAAAACTCTATCTCTCGTTAGTAGGGTGAGTTCTAATATAAATGAAAAATAATGCCTGTTAAAGTTACATATTCTTATTTTAAATATGTAAAATAATTGCAGGATTTTAGAACAACAGAGATATATGCAATTGAATATTTTATACAAAATAATGAATTAGGATTTATAGTAGCAGATGGTGAAAGCAATATTGCAATATTTTCCTATCAACCGGAATCGTCCCAAAGCCTTGGAGGACAGAAGTTAATTAGAAAAGCCGATATACACTTAGGACAAAAAATTAATACATTTTTCCGAATAAAATGTAGGGCTACCGATTCAGCTAATCCAAGCAAACACTTTTCTGGTGCTGATAAAAGGCACGTCACAATGTATGGTAAGCAAGCGTAAATTATTTTAATAAAGTTAAATTGTATTATGTATGTACTTTACTGTACAATTTATTTAATTGTATTAAAATTTTAGCTACTTTGGATGGAAGTCTTGGCTACATTCTTCCAGTACCTGAAAAAACATATCGGCGATTACTTATGTTGCAAAATGTATTGGTTAGTCACATCTATCACATAGGAGGTTTAAATCCTAAAGCTTACAGGTAAATTTATATTGCTTTATACTTTTTTTATTAATTCATGCCTTATGTATATTTGTTTACGTAATTATATAATGCACATGTTAATTTCCAGAACATACAAAAGTTCTGTAAGAATGCAAGGTAATCCTGCAAGAGGAATAATTGATGGTGACTTAGTAAGCAAATACCTTGATTTATCTGTAAATGAAAAAGTCGAAATTGCTAAGAAAATAGGAACTGGTTCACAAGAAGTTATGGATGACATGCATGAGATATTTAAGCAAACTTCGCATTTTTAACTGATCTAGAATTAGATAGTGACACTTAATTTTGTATATAATTTTTGAATGTACATTGATAAAATAAGTATAAGTAAATCAAGTGATTTTTACATAAATGAAACGATTATTTTATTTTCATTTTCGTCCTTTTTAATTAATGTATAAATGTAATGATTAATGAGTAAGTTATAACTACATTATATAATTCTTTTGTTTAACAGTATTTGATTAGCTTAATGATAACCTAAATTTTAATTACATATTTCATAAAAATATAAAGTTCAAAAAATGCAATTTCGTAAAAATTCAAATGGATCTATGAAAACTGAAGAGCAAGGTACTTAACATTTATATACAATTTTGAAAAAGGGGGACTTATAATATTAAGAGGTAATAAAGTTTCATTGCTATAGTGATATTGATAAAGCATTCAAAAAACTTGCATAACAGTAATCACTTTGAAGCTTACATTTTCTATCATAGTATTATTAAAAGTAATTAATCAATCAATATTGCTTAAATAATTTATTTTTTTTAAATAAAATTAATTTTTTTATAGTGGAATCTTCACAACTGCAGAAAAGACTTATAGAAGCTTTTGATGTATTTGATAATGCACAAAGTCATCAAGTAGATGTCAGAGAATTAGGGACAATAATTCGATCTGTTGGTAATAATTAAATATTTAAATTTTATGAACAATAATTAAAAAAATGAATTTAATTAAAATAAAAATAAATGTAATACTGTAGGTTGTGTAATTACTGAAGCAGAGTTACAAGAAATACAAGTAGAAGTTGAGGATGTTGAAAATAATTGTGTACCTCAAGAACGATTTGTTGAGTACATGTGCAAAGCAATAAGTGAACAAAGGTATTTTATATTAAAGAATTTTAATTGTATCTCCACTTATTTATTAACAAAAAACTTAACTATATGAAAAAAAATTGTAAAATATTTTACACGATTTTCATTTTGATATGTATTATTGGTGGTTAATTTATTTTTATTATCTGTTAATGTTTAAAATTAAAATTTTAGATATAAACCAGCTGATCCAGAGGATCTACTCAAAGCCTTTCAAGTTTTAGATCCAGAAGACAGAGGCTATATTATGAGAAATGAATTAGAAAAGGCTGTAATGGAAGTAGGAGAACCTTTTACTAAGCAAGAAGTAGATGAAATGATGGCGGTTGCTTGTGATCCAAAAACTCAGAAAATCAATTATGAACATTATATCAACTTACTGATTGTAAGTATTGCTACATTTATTATTATATATAAAACAGCCATGTGATAGGAGCGTATATTAAATATTAATTAATTAGGTAAAATTACCTGACGATAAAAATGTTTATTCAATATATGCAAAAGAAACAATGAAAGAAGAAGAACCATTAGAAAAGATTTCTAATAGTTTAATTAAAAATAAAAAAGCCATCAAATAAATTTTGACTTTTAAGTGATTTGTATTTTATTAAAACAACCAAAAATCTTTTATAAAAAGATATAACCAGCTTTTATAAAAATAGTTTTTTGTAAAAACAGTAGTATAATTTAAAAAAATTGTAATTAATAGTATGTAGATATTTTATAATGATAAAAACTATAACTTTGAGAAGACTGGAGGATCGCCTTTAGTAGCTAATGCTGTTGCTGAATTAACAAAATCTTCACTTTGTAGCATAATTTGATTTCTCATTAGCTGAAAGAAAGTTATAAATTAATTTTTTTGAAATAGTATGAAGTAAATAAGAAATTTTTGTCAACATAAGATAATATTTCATTTCAGGTGGAGTAATTATGACTATTCGACATATTTATACTTACAATATGGTTTAATCCCTCTTCTACAGTGTGATCTCTTGAGTAATTCAAATTTAACTTAATTCCTTGTACAGCTACTGGGCTTTTAGATGCAATTTCTTTAGCTGTTTGAAGAGCTTTATCAGCCAAACTTAAATTACAAAATAATAATTATGAATAACTTTATGTTAAAGTTACAATTTTGAATGTTCTAAGCAATATTACAAACCTTTTATGATCATTTAAAACATCACTTACAAAACCAACTTGTAAAGCTTCAGTCGCCAACATTTTTCTACCAGTGTAAGCAAGTTCTTTTACTAAACTCTGAGAACCAATAATTTTTGGTAACCTTTGTAAAGTTCCAACATCTGCTGCCATTGCAAGATCTACTTCTTTAATTTGAAAACATGCATCTGATGAACAGTAACGAATGTCAGTGGAACAAATCATATCTACAGCTCCTCCTATGCAATAACCATGAATAGCTGCAATAACTGGTTTTGAACACTGAAATGCAAATATTTGTATATATTTATTTAATCCTAATTATTAAAATTGTTTACATAGAAATTCTGATAAAATAAGCAAATAAGGTTTGTAATTTTGTAGTTAGTAATTATATTTTTCTATATCAAATTAATGTTGCCTTTCTACCTTCTCTATAGCTGTGAATGAATCTTGATACTCTTTAATTTTTTTTTCTAGCGCTTTACATCTCCTAGCAACATCTGGTAAATCGCCAAAATCTTGAAATGTTTTCATTACATCCATCAAGTCTATACCTGAGTTTACAGAGAAAAGAAATTAAATATAATGTGTTATATCACAATTAGTCTAAACAATTAATCTATAATACCTGCACAAAATATTTTTCCAGCCCCTGATAATATTACTACTCTACAGTCACTGTTATTGTCAAGTTCATTAAAACATTCTCCAATTTCTCTAAAAAAAAAATCAGTATAAAATTTAATTTAATGAATTTCTAATTGAGTTATTTATTAATAATATTAATTCCTTTTGTATACATACGACCACATTTTGGTACTTATAGCATTTAATTTTTCTGGCCTATTCAGCTGCACATGAAATACAGATGGGGATGGCTCAGAAACAGCCAAAGTGTTATAATTCTTATGTTCCATTGCTAATGTTTTAGCAAGTATACTCTGTGCTCCTTTTTTAAACAAAACGAATAATTAACTTTTATTAACACAGTGTATAATATTGTGTCAAAATGGTTGGTCTTGGTGGTCTCTAGTCACTGTCATTAGCTCATTTATCCACACAATTTCCTGTCCTTCTAATTTTCTTTTAAATTTTCTAGCGCTATACTTATATGATAATGACACGTTGCGACGCTAAAAGGTGCATGAAGCGCACTCTGAGAATCAAATGCATGTAATAATAGGTAAACAAAAAATCTAGTATAACTCTAGTGTAGGTATATATATTATAGGTATTATACCTATTTGTTCGCTAATATTGCCGTTGCGTATATTTTTTATCATTGGGTAGCAAACGATTCAATGAGCATAAATGACTTAAAGCAACGAAAATGCAATTTTGTAATTATCATTAATTAAATATAGCAATTTTAATCATTTTCTTACCTCTGTTACCAAAAACTCTAAGTTTTGTGAAAACATTGATCATGACTTTGTACAAAATATCAACACAAGTATTAAACAAAAGGATCGGTTTATAATTATTGTTTATTGATCTGAATGTCTAGCGTCGACAAAAAAATCTGTTATTGGTACAAAGCATGAGCGTAATGTGTATTTGCACCTTTTTTCCGAGAATTTTAGAGTTTTATAAGGTTTTATGAGACTTTATAAGTCCTTTTCACTAGGGATACATACATGCAAGTCATCATGCTTCGCGAACAAATTCCCTAAGCTATAATAATATATAAGATAATACCATCTTTTACTGTTATCTGGTATAGTACATTATATATACATACGCATAATAACTGCATACATGAAGTACAGGATGCTGAATACTTCAAGTTCGAAGTTCATTATATTTAGCAGATATTAGTATCCCACCAAGATTGAATGTAAAATATAAAATAATAATTAACAAATTAGATATAAATAACTA
>JAXIUT010000048.1:4601368-4624488 GCA_035586675.1 Eurytoma californica
GTTCTCTTAGAACTATCTAATCTGAAAATAATATTTTATTATCAGTACACAAAAATATTTCGAATTTTATAATGTTCATTAATGGTCTTTATATTTACTACATACGTATAATTTGGTTTGATATTAATTAAACTTGAGAGATTAGGTAATGTAGCACGTAAATCAGATGTTGGTAGGCCACAATACCATCGCAATTGTGCTATATTTTTATTTAGCAGATAAACTGCATAATGAAATTGCAATTTGTCTTTACTTCGAGCAAACAACGGAAATCTGTAACAAATAGTTTTTAAAAATCTTAAAAAATAAAAAATTCTAAATAAAGGATTCTTACTGTCTATCTGTATCTGATAAATTTTGAGTAATGTGGTCAATGATTTTACTTCGAGATCCATAGTGAACAATAGGATATCTCGTAGGTACATTCAAAAAGTTAGCAATCATTTGAGTAGTATGTGCAACAAAACCAAGAGCAACAGCCACTTGAGTGTCATTTGATGTGTCTAACTTTTCACTATCAGGTAAATGCACATTATTGATAAAAAACCTGTCATCTTGTTCCTATAAATGAATAAGAATATTAAAGCAACAATAAAATATTTGATTTATAAATTAAAATATTGTTAAATTAAAATGTTATTAAGTTGTAACATACATGACTAATGGGATAGATGAAGTTTAATTCAGAAATAAGTTGTTTTCTGCGATAAGCAAGTCGAGTAGTGGTTTGGATATATGATTCTCTAGAATCTGTATGAGTTTGCCTCCATTCATTCAATCGTTCTATGTCTTTATTTAATTCTCGGTAACGATTCATTAAGTTAGAACCTGCAATATTTAAAGCATTGAAATAATTTTTATCTTTTGTAACTTTAAGCTAAATTATAACTAATTACCATGATCTTGATTTTTATCTACTAAGTTAGAGTGACATTGACTTAATGCTCGAATTTCTCCCATTTTTCTTACTCTTTCTTGTTCTAATAATTTTGTTCTAAATTTAGCTACTTCTAAATCTTTACGTATCCTTAAAATTTCTGCTTTTTTTTCTCTATTTATAGGTTTTGGTTGCAGTAATCTATTTAATGACGATTGCGGATACTTTGGAACTGTTACTATACTCTCACCAGATGCTATTCTTTCTCTTAAATTTTGTACAGAGTCTGTTTGTTGCTTTAAAGCTTGCATTTTACTTCTTAAACTGCAAAGTTTACTGACTGTGTAACTGTCCCTGACTTCAGATGCATCAATATTAAGTGAAAGAAACCTTTTAGAATCTTGATTTTTTATAAGACAAAATCTTGGAACAAAATATCCGCCATGAAGGTGAAAAATTAAGGAATTATCATGAACAATAGTATCTAGTTTGGTTTTCAATTTTCGACCAATGTACACTAACCCACTAAATGATATGCCCCATGTAAATACTGTAACATCTGATGATACATCATCTTTTGTGATTCTTTTCCATAGTCTTAAAATAATTTCTATAAAAATAAAAAATTATTTAGATAATATAATATGTTACTTAATATATAACTTACCACTTGCATTGGAATGACCAGTGCTGTGTAAAGTAGGTACTTCAAGACTTGCCCATCTAGGATTAATATTATCTATTGGTTCACTAGAGTATATTGGAAATGACATGGTGGTCCTATGAATGGTGTAATAGAACGAACAATTTTCGTGCTTTCCATTTGTTTTCAATTTATGACCAATAATTTGAATTAAACTACCAAGTCGAAGCTAAAGAAGTCAAATATTATTGTATATCAATGTTATTGAAGTTAGTTTTTATTTGTTAAAATAAAATACATAAAATAGATAAAAAAAGTCTGGAAAATGTTGAATCACCTGTTGTGTAGCGAGTGGCAGCCAAGTTTTGTACCTTGGAGCAATGCGAGGCTGTAATGTGAGATCTAGCTCTGTCACGTAGCACCGGATTTCAGACTGCTCCATGGTTATTGCTCATTATTTCACTTTGCAGCAACAAAAGAATTAATAAAACAAAATAAAAAAGTATATAAACAATTGAATCTCCCTTTACAGTTATATTATTTTATCGCCAATGCGAGGTTATGAATGGAATTTTTTTTAAGGTTCTTCTTGTTATATCTTTCCACATTTTATTAATAACAATCCCAACCGTAGAGTACCAATGATTAATTTTCCAAAACACTGTCGGCACTATTAATCACCGACTTTCGCAATAAGTGTGCGTGTCCTCCGTAAACGGCGTATTAACAACTTTTTTTTCTGCGTACAATCGCTTTTGAACAATCGTTATCTTCGTTGGTCAAAGGTGTACAGACCGTAACACGTATTGAACGACCGGGATTTAGTTAAAAACTTTATATAGTGTCGCGCAGGTGCAAAATGGAAAGTACACGGGCTAGCCGAACGAAATTAAATGATGTTGACAGGTTGACAATTCGTCGCTGCTGCAGAAGACACAATTCTGCTGACATGCGGTGGGGGTGCGCGAGAAAGAGCGAAAGGCGTGCAAGTAGAACAAGTTCGACATACCTATGTGTGTGTGGGTATAAAATGAAGCCGGTGTGGCGTGTGCCCCATTCAGGCTGTTACTTGTAGGTGGTTGTTTTTCTTTTGAAAAATACGCTCCAAGAGTGGGTGGACACTGGGCTGGGAATCTCCGGCATGAAATTAATGATGATAAGATTTAAAATTGGAATGTTGTAAAACGCTGATTAATAGACACTATATATACGAAGCACTCGAAACGTTATATTCGATAAATCCTTATGCCAATCACCGCATCATAGTGCAACATGACCCTTTTTGATTGGTTGAGGAATGCCATCATAACATATGACATATGATATAGTATATAGGTATCAAACTCATACCGCTCGATTGCTTCAAGATGCAAAAAACAAAACTTTTAATAATTTAATAAATAATGCTCGTGAATTATATACTTAAATAAATGATGAATCAGTACAAAAGCAATCTATTATAAATGATTGTAATTATCATACTCTTTATTTTCATTATATTTTTTTAGAATCACCTAAATACAAGATTCCTAGTTTTAAAACGTACTAAAATTACTTTGAAATCTAAATTATTTAAGATTAAATAAAAAAAATTATTCATTTTTTTTAATAAAAAAGAAAACGTATGTAGGTGTATTATGCAAATGACCTATAACTGGGTACAAGCGCCACATTAAAAAATATGCACTGCATAATTAATCGTCATTTGGCCTCATCACTAAAAGTTGAGGGGGTGGCATAAAAAGGCGCCTCGGCATTGTATCGACCGAGTAGAAAATAAATAAACTTCCCGTCGGCCGCTCGGCTGTGCGATTTATAAGTACCCTGCATTAACAATGTTCAATTATTACTCGACGAATTCAGCGTCAAGAAGGGGTGCATATAAGTACGGAGTCCTCGACGTAAGATACGGTCAGCGACTGCCCGCTGCAGGCCGCCTATTATAGCTCCGGCGGGGCAAAAAGTTTACTGCGCCTGCGACGCGTGGACAGGATCTGATCGAAGCGTTGCGCATCCACATTTTCTCTCCAGGGACGCGCCCGAGCGTTCCGCTCCGTCTTTCCCGCAGCTGCGCAGGAGCTCGTGCGCGGCGCGCCTCGTTTCGTGGCCATTTTGCTGTCCGTTGATAACTACCGCAACGAGAGGGTCTGCATACCGACTGGTTTTCTTCAGCGTTGCCCATCGGCTTTTGAATATTATTTAAGCTGGGGACAATTAAAAGTCCTCGCTCGCCCGCGACGAGGAGGCCGCCGGTGAGTTTTCCGCGGTCGCCGAAGTGCCCGGGCTCGGCTGGTAGGACCGCCGCACCCCGGCTCCGACGAAATGCGAGGTTAACGCGCGGCGTACACTTATAACGCACACGTCCGCAGCCAAGTGCCTCTCGGACCTTTTCCCTCGGTATTTTATTTAAGCAGCTTCCTCGTTTAAAGTCTTAGATTGTTTACTCATATGTACTTGGTGGTGCATTTGCACGCAATTGTTTCTTTTTTCACTTTTTTGACGGTATGATTTTGTTTCCTGAGTTGTATAATAAGTACAGTGTTCTCAATTGTGTCATTCTTACCTGCCGTTTTTATTGCATATTAATTTTCGTGTATTAAAAAAGGTGTTAGTGATGGCTCACATTTTTTTACGATTATTTTCATTAAAATAATGCAAACAAATTTTTTTAATACTTAATTAAATTAAACACAATATAATTCAAAGTAGATTTACAAATATTATATTAAGTATCAATATTTCTAATATTTTAATTGTGTTTTTAGGTGTTATTATTTTTTTATAAAATGCAATGAGATCAATGAACTAACAATGGAAGTCGAAAAAATGGAAATGAAAATGGAGGTTGAAAGTAATATTACTGAAATTTTGGAGCAAGCTAGCGAAGGACAAGAAATTATTTTGGAACCTGAAGAAGCCTGCAAAGAGGGTGAAGTTGAAGAAATTATAGAAATTATTGAAGAAATTGAAGAAGTTGAGGGTGATGACTATGTAATTGAAAATGAGGATCAAATTGAGCAGACGGAAGAAGAAATTGAACAAGAAGAGATAATAAAGGAACAAAATGTTTCAGAAAATACTAATGGAAATGAGGTGTACAATGATATTAAAAATAATTATAGTCAAATAGTAAGTATAATAAATTTTACAAACTATATCAATGAAAAATTACAAGTATGCACTTTAACATAAGTAAAATATGTGGCAATAAATGGTACTGTCTGTAATTATATTGGTACATTGTTTATAGGTTATTGGTTACTGTATTATCATATAGCCATATTTTTTGCTTACATTAAGATGAATTGATGTGGGTTTATGATTTTATATGTATATATAGATTAGCATCTCTCTTTATATTACACATATGAAATAATTAACATGTGTAAAGAACAGTATTAAATTTTCAATAAATTTTCAGCAAGTTGTATATACTACTCCTGAGCAAGTGTGTAAATCAGAAAAATCTAATAGTCAAATTTGTTATGATGCTTCAGCTGATTGGGAAGATGATGAATATGAACAAGAAAATGCAGAAAATGCGGAAGCTTTAGTTTCGAACAATGAAGAAGTTGCTACCTACACAACTTATAATGAAGTTGATAATGCAGAAATAGTAGACAATAATGACAGAATAGAAAACTCCAGAACACATTCAACTTATGAAAACAGTCAAAATAATAGTATAGATGGAGAAGATAGTCAACAGGAAATTATCCAAAATTCAGAAAACAATTTAGTTTATACAGTACTGGGATCTAAAAAGCAAGTTCGATCTATACAAGAAAATACATCTGACTTGGAATTTGTAGAGGTATGTTAATTGCAACTTTCATCATAAATTACAATTGCATTTATTGTATCTGTTTATTAGTTCAAGCTACTATCATTTTAAAATTTTTTAATTACAAATTGCATGTTTTTCATCAATTTTATAACTACTATAGCAGATTTTGATTTTGAAAATATTTTTTAATTAGTATTTAAATAAATTAATCTTTTTTAATAAATAAAAATCTGAAATTCTTTTTGGTGTAAAATAAATGTTTAGGTACAAAGGTATAAAGATGATGATTTACCGGAAGAAGGGACTATTTATTATGCAGTAAATGAAGATGGTACATACGTTCAAGCTGTTGAAGAAGATCAGCAGTATCAATATGCAACCGAAGAACAAATACAGCAAATGGAACAAGATAATCAAGAATGGGAGGTAGCTAATCAAAATGAGGAAGTACAAGAAGAACAGGTAACTTATAAAAAGTAATTATATTAAAAGATGTTGTAATTAAGTATTATTTAATTAATTTGTTATTATTTAGCCTGAGCAAGATCAAATATACTTACATGAAGATGAAGATGGTCAATTATATTTTAAAAACGAACATGGTCAGTTACAACCAGTTTATCTGACTCCTGAAGGAAATTATGCTATAGCAGAAAACAGTGATGAGCAAGACAGTCAGGAAGATATGAGTCAAATCCAAGAGGAACAAGCTGACACAGAAAACTATGTTCTTCCTGATTTAGATGTAAAACAATTTTCTTCTAAAAAGGTAAATAACAAATAAACTTTTCATTAATTAATGCAAATTTAATGTTTATTTTATTTACAAAAGTAAATTAAAAAAAATTAATCTCATATTTTTAGCGTGTGCATGATCAGTCACAAGATGGTGATAATGATGATAATACTGTTACAATATCGTTAATAATATCTGAAGATGAGCATGGTCAGAAAAGAACTCAAGTTATTATTCCTACTCCGGCAGAATCAAAATGTGATATTTGTAATAAAACATTTAAAACTTCTTTGCAACTACTCAAACACAATAGGTTGAAACATGCAAGGGAAGAAGATATTACTACAAGAAATTTCCCTTGCGATCTCTGTCCTAAAAGGTATATTTTTCTTTTATTTATTTTACATAATTATATGGTTCATATTTTGTATAAAAATAAAAAGTATTTATATATTGGTATTTGAAATTATTATAAAAATATTAAATTGTATAATGTTTAATTAAAAAATTTTATAATGATTCTCTGACTACAGGTTTACTGACCAGAATAATTTGGCTCGACATAGAAAAACGCATACTGAAAGTCGGCCTTTCCAGTGTTTGGAATGTCATAAGTCATTTCCTACAGCCAATACTCTTAGAAAACATTTATCATTGCACAATCCTGATTCTCACCCTCTACCATGCATTTACTGTGGACGAAGATTTTTGGATAAAGCTAGTCTTACAAAACATGAACAATCACATTTAGCTGGTGAAAAGAGGACTCACGTGTGTGATATTTGTCAAAAGTGCTTCTCTAACCATACAGATTTGAATATTCATAAGAAAAATCATGATCCCGATAGGAAATTTGACTGTGAAGTTTGTGGACGAGAGTTTAATCGACTTAATAATTTACAGCGTCACATGATGGTGCATCAACAGGTAATATATTTGTGCCTGTATTAAATTAGTTAATTACACATTAAAAAAAATTTTTTACATATGCTTTCTGACTGTGGTTTGTGATAAAAATTTTATTAACTATTTTAGCAAGGTGCAAGTGAAGAAATTTTATCGTGCAATGTATGTGGTATTACATACAAATTTTCAAGCTCTTTAACTAGACATATGGTAACAACACACATGAATCCTGAAAAACTAAGACAGCAAGCTGAAGAGCAAAGAAGAAAGCGAGAAAATAATTATCGTAGGTATTTGGAAAATAAAAAAACTTATGAAACTCAACAACCAAAGCGTCCTTATCGACGATCTACTAGTAGATTGATGGATGACCAAGATGATGACGCTGACTAACTGACTAACTCTTGATAGACTACTAGTCTAAAATTATTATCAAAATTTGAAATTGATAAATCAATTTTCTAATTATTTTAATATTACAATTTAAGTGAATATTAGAGGATTATAAAATGCGTCATTTATCAACAAAAATTCATTTTAAACTCAAGTATTCTATAGGTAATTATATTTTTAATAATCTGCTTAAATCATTTTCTTTTATTATTTACAAGATCATAAAATTGTTAATTAATTGAAAATAATTTTACAAGTTGAACAAAGCAGGTAATTAAACAGATGTTATTAAAAAATTCAACGAAAAACGTTTTTTATATTAACGTTTATTCTTTCATAAATTGTATATTCATTTTTAACAATAATTTTTGCAAAGAAAAAAATGAATTGTATGTACAATAACGTTTGATTATTAAATAGCGTCTTTTGTGTATTATTTACATAAAGTTTCCAGAGACTTATAATAAGCATATTTTATGTCATATTCCATGTCATACCAGTAATTTACAGCAATACAAGCGTGAGATTGCTGTACATGGTGGAACCATAATGAAGGCAAATAAAGAATGTCACCTTTATTTACTTTAACTGTTATTTTAATTGCATTTTTGTATCTTGGGTACCTAAAACAAAAAAATTAACGATTTAATGAAAAAAAAAACAAACGGTTTAATAACTAGAAATCTACTAACATTTCATAATCAGGATTTAGTGGGTCAACAGCAATCCAGTTTATTAAATCAGCAGTATCTTTATCCCCTTCATTTACAGAATCTTCAGAATCAAAATTACTTTTTGTATCAATTGGTTCAGTAATCCAGTTTCCTTGTTTTAATTCTTTGTAAATGGCAGAAGGGTATTTTTTATATGGAATCCATGGTAAATCTGTTGGCGGATGTAAAATAAATTCTTTTTCACCAGAAACTACACAATATATATTTTCATACGGATCTTTATGCACTGTAAAATAAATTCATATGTGATTATCAGAATTTAATACAAATAACATAATAATAATTTAAATAGAAAAAACTTAACAAATTTATTTATATTTCTTAATTGATAAAGGTACAAACTTGAAGTTACTGCCCTCTGATCACCCATCCAAAAGTTCACGGCATCTGGTTTCATGCCAAATGCTTCTGTTGCCCAAGGTATGTCACTGTCAACATCTTTCCAAAGTTCTGAAAACTCTTCAAAATTAGAATCCTGCCTTTGTATATAAAATACGCTTTCACTCGAAGGACTTCCTAAAAAATCTAAGAATGTATTCATAGTCATATGTCGTTCTTCGGGCATTACAAAAAACTCTTTATCACTGGTTCTGTCTAAAATTTTTTCTTTGGTAATAGCATCCGCATACCCATTTGGAGTAACAGCTACATTTACTAATTTTTCTCCAATTTTATTTCTCAAATATGGTATGCTCCATTTATTTATGGCCTTCCAATGTTTAATTCCATCTCTTATGACTACTGGTATATTTTTTGATACATAATTTCTATAAAATGTTAAAGGGGATATACGTTCATATAATTCTGGAACAGTCTTTGGTAAATAAAGTTCTGTAATTGAATACAAGTATTAAATGTTAAACAATTAAGCACAATATTATTAATGTATCCATTTAAGAATAAATTTTAAAGAATCATGAATTAAAAAATAATGTTATAAACGTGTACACATATGTAATTAAAAATTTGTTGTACTATAAATAATTGTAGCAGAGAAATAGAGAGTATCTATGGTTTAAGCTATGTGAACATTTATTTAATTTAAAATTTTGTAAATTAATCTAGGCTAAACAAACCTTGAGACTCCTGAGATAAAATTGAAAAGGCATTTTCTATTTTGTCTTCTCTTAATTCACTCATCTTATGTAGCTCGTTTATTTGTTCAATTAAAGCATATTATTCAAAACATATAACCACACGTGATATACAATGTCAAAAAAATAATACACTATAGATAAGTAGCGAAACAAATGTTATCTGTTATTCTTTAAAAAAAAATCATGCTTTTGGCAGACATATAGCAGATTATTTTTAATTCTGAAAACTGTAACAGATATACCTAGATAATTATTTTTAATTTTTTTGCATTGCTCGGTCACATTTAAGAATTAAATTTTTAAATAAGCTGTATATATTCGTATACATACTTACAAAATTTATTATAGTTCCTAAAGAATAAAGTATTATCACTCTACAATTAATGACAATTTTATCTTAGTCTTTTTACGTTTAAAAAACAATTTATTCAAATTATACTTTATTTGTGTTTATACTGGCGCCAGCCAAGCCGCATATTGGTATATATAATAGGTTACGTTCTCATGGATTGTCAATATCATTTTCTAACCTAAATTTGGCCATGGCCGCATGAGCAGTTCGGCACTTGGCAGTATATTATAAGTTCAGGATTTATTTTAAAAATAATGTTGAATGTTAATTTTTGTATCGTTTCTTATATTCAGAAGAAGAAGATATTATTATTAAAGTGTTATAATTATATTTAAAGATTGTAAATTTTTTACAAATCAAAATGACAAATGAAATTTTAGATTTATTAAATGAGCCTCGGATGACAAAAATATGTGCTCCTATGGTGAGATACAGCAAGTATGTGAAATAATTGTAAATAATTAATTATTATATACAATACATGACTGTTTGAATGGTATTATTTTTTATTTTTTTACAGACTTCAGTTTCGGACGTTAGTAAGAAAGTACAACTGTGATATCTGTTTTACACCCATGATTCTTGCTGAGTCTTTTGTTCAATCATCCAAAGCTAGAGATAGTGAATTTAGTACAAACAAGAATGATAAGCCATTAATTGTTCAATTTGCGGCTAAAGAACCAAATGACTTTATTGAAGCTGCTAATATGGTTGCACCGTAAGTTTAGTTATTTTTTAATTTATGCGTTTCTATATTTTCGAGTAAATAATTAGTACTTGCGATCAATAGATATTCAAATGGTGTTGACTTGAATTGTGGATGCCCTCAACGTTGGGCTATGAAAGATGGATACGGTGCAGATCTTTTAACTAAACCTGATATTGTAAAAGATCTAGTATCTCAAGTAAGAAATAGAATTCCTCAACCATTTACAGTTTCAGTGAAAATAAGACTATCAAAAGATATTAAAAAAACAGTTGAATTGTGTAGAACCATTGAAAAAGCTGGTGCATCATTTTTAACAGTTCATGCTAGAACTCCTGAAATGAGAAATGATCCTATTGATTTAGAGAATTTAAAACTGGTAACTAGTTGTGTACAGCTTCCAGTGATTGCTAATGGGAATGTAAGAAGTTACAATGATGCAGAAAGTTTGTATGAACAGTCTAAGTGTAATGGAGTTATGGTTGCTAGTGGACTTTTGACTAATCCTGCTCTTTTTGCTGGATTTAATAGTACTCCAGTAGAATGCATACAAAATTGGCTTGATATTACATCAAGTATTGATACTCAGTTTTTATGTATGCATCATCACCTTGTATTTATGCTAGAAAAAGTATTAACAAAAAAAGAGAAACTCATATTTAATGTATTAAATAATAAAAAAGATGTTTACAGTTTTCTTGAAAAACAGTTTAACGTAACTCCAAATTTTTGTGAAAAATATGAATCAACTAAATGCGAATATCCAATTATACCATCAAGGTGTTTAAAAAAAATTAACTTAGAAGAGGACTGCAGTGAAGACATCGGAAATCTTTTTATATAAAAATGTTTGTATATATATATACATCGAGAATAATTAAATTTAAATCTGAATGATGTAAATAATTTGTAAATAATGTACAAGGACTTTAATGAGGTGTGTTTTTTAACTAGGTAAATGAATAAAATGAAGGTTCAGTTTCATAATCGGTTTTATTTTGAAGTGCATTGATACATTCCAATGTGATGTTTAAAGCTTGCTTGGTTTTACCATCATTTATTTTCTGTTACATAAACTTTGTTATCCATTTAAAGATACAATAATTACGGCTATTTCAACATTGTTTGAGACAAATATTTTGGACAAGCAGTATTTCACTGGCAATACAGAATATGACATTTAACCTGCTCTTCAACCCTTTGCAGCACATTATCATTTTCCTTTAGTTATTTTCATACATTTTAACATTTAGTAGTTTCCATGTATTTTTAATATTTAATGTTTCCACGTATTGCTAATATTTAGTCAGTTATATATTTTTAACATTTAATGACTCATATATTTTTAAGAATCTTTTTATTATGCTTAGATGTTCAAAATATACCATTTTCTACCTTTGAAATTCTTTTTATGTAGTTTGAAGTTTGAACAGTAGAATCTTTAAATAAACATTTCTTTATTTAAGGGTCACATTTATTTTTATTTAAGGGTTTTGACACTTACATGCTTCAAAGGGTTTTTGTGAACAACATAACAGCTAATAATACATCGCACCATTACTTAATAGTATTTGGTAAATGCAACTTATAATGCAGATTTAGTCTCTTCCACCTTTTCATCAGGAAATAAAATCAGTGCATTAAGAGCTCTGGAATTATATCTCACTATGTCGACAAGATCAGAATAATTGCATTTGGCGCATCGACTAATCAACCTGGATTCACTTCAAGGAAAGTTCCCTGGTGTTAATACATTTATGGAATTTTATTTTACCAAATTTAACTACGTTTCTATAGAGTTTAACACTACATTCATTTAACATCAATTTCAATTCAAATTTAAATTTGATTAGAAATTTGCTTTGTAAAATAAATACAGATTTATTTTGTTTTATTTTAAATCAGTTTTTTATTATTTTTGCCTGATATGAAATTCAAAAAAATAATATAATTCAAGTGAAATTTTAAAATAAAATTTGTCATATATTATTGACACCAGAGCTAAAGCGCCAGATCTCACATGTGTGTGACATTCTGAATGCAGATTTTGACAGATATGATTATTTGAGAAAAATACTGACATCTTTTTTTATTTGTAATTTACAAAAGGTACAGTGTATTTTTAATCGTTGAGCGAATGTGCCGAAAGGTACACTTCCATTACTTTCGAGGGTACTTGCAATAAAGACAGTAATTACGGTATATTTTTGAATTGTATCTTATAACGGGTTGGGAACTTGTATTTTCCATTAATACACATTTCTCCTCTGTTTCGTCCAGCGATATAAGCTTCGTAATGTACGATTAAACCTAGCGAGGAATCAAGTTATACACGATAAACATTTCAAACGCTTCTTTTACTAGCTCCACTTCTTTGGCTTGTGGACTGTGACTGACCGTATATTATTATTACATAAATAATGTGTACTTTTATATACTTTTCTTTAATTTCTTTATCCTTATATGTAAGTTACATACATTAAGTTACATACATTCTCAAGCCCATTAGATTCTCGTCTCTTAAAATATTTGCTGCATCAATTTTTGTAATTTTAAACAGTTTTTAAATTGCAATCAATTTTTATGGAATTTTCCAATGGAATTTCTAATGTTTCTTCCCCGACACGTATTTTAGACAGAATTTCCTTAAATTGGTTCAATGAAATTTTTTTCAGAGATTCTAATGAGCATGAGCAAAATTTTCAACACTCACTCGTTACATTCACACTTACTCACTTTCATTCTCACGCATTTCGTGACAATATTTTTATAATCTTTGTTTCGCTCCTTAAGTAAATTATTACTTACGATATTAAAGTATAAAAAAATTTTTAATTACAGAAAATTTACATAAAAATATTCTCACATTATTTTTATAAACAATTAATCGTTACGCTTCGAATTATACATACTTACAATAAACGATCGAACGAAGTAGTAATGCAAATTGCATTTAATGACTCACAAATAAATAATCATCGCAAATAAACTATTTAACGCTTCTTTTTACAGACACACCTGTATTTTACGTATATATATATATTATGTGTTTTTAAATATTCTTCGATTGACATGAATCTTATGACTTTTGTACACTTGTATAAATAATAACAGTAATACACAGAGTTCAGCCTTAGGACAGATACAACGACGGCGATTCGGAGCTTCAAACTCCATCGAATAACCACATTTATATACAAAAAAAAAGGGACATTTGCGTCGGGCCAGCAAATGTGCCAATAGCGGCAAATTGAACGAGTGTGGAAACACTTTACACGAGAACGGTATCGAAAAAACAATGTCAACCGCGGGGGCAATGTCTGCCCCGCAAAATTTTTATCACAGCTTCTCTTACAAAAAAAAAGTATCAGTATACAAAAATCAACTCGCTGTCGTCCCTCGAGCAGCGCGGTAGTGTGATCGCCCCGTCGGTCGACGGCGGTGCATCCTGCGGTGGGCATCGCAAAAAAAAAAATAAATAAATAAAAAAATAAAATAAAAACAGAAGCGGACCCAGAGAGTTCGATCGTTAATCACGCGCACGCGTGTTTATTACGTCAGAGATGCCGGATTAATCGTTTAAGTAGTCCCGCGTGTAAAGTGTTCCGAGAGCGCGAAAAGTGCGCGGTCCGCGGCGAGGTGCGCGCCCTCGCCGCTCGCATCTCTCCCCGCATCCATCCTGACGTGTCGCCTCCTCGCTTCCTTCGTCCCCGCTCGCGCGCCTCGAGGGCAGGCGAGCCTCGCCCGTACACTGGCTAATTAATTGACTAGCATCGTTCATCTCCATCGTCGCCAGCTCCCCGCTCCGTTAACGCGTAGGCCTTCGCGAGCGTCGCGGTCATCCTTGGCTCTCGCGTATACGTTTTCCTTTGATCACCATTCTTCCTTACTGCCTTCGTGAAACTTTGTAATACCATTGAATCGCCGGCGCTTGGCGCGGAAGTCGATCGGATTTTCTCCTTCGAAAGGCGCGGGCCGCGCGAGGGTTTTTTTTTTGTTTTGTATTTTTTTTTTTTAACCGCGAACCATTGCTGGAGCGCGGAACGGAAGAAAGAGGTAGAAGTAGATAGAGAGAGTGAGAGGGTTTAATTAGCCGACATTCGAATAGCGGTGTAATTCTTAGCGCGAGTACGCGAGGCGCGCCGCCTCGCCCTTTCGTTTTTTCCTTTGCCTTTCGGCAGTCTATTCTGCCGCCCTACCGACAATTAAATATACACCCTATAAAGAACGCAAGGAAGCTAATCGTAATTTCGCTTAATTGCGAATCGGGACGTCGCACGAAACATTTCATCAGATCCGACGAACAGACGAAAAGTCATCGATGCATACAATCTACAATGGGTTTCTGCTACAAATCGCCGTTTATTAACGCAACTGCACTTGAACAGACAGACTTGAAAGAAAGATACAAATTACCATAATTAGGGCAAAGTATACAATAAAAATTGTAATTTTTCCACAATTTATGGTAATTTTTATTTCGTTTCAAGTATGTCTTCCACCTTGAAGAAGCTACAATAATTTTTGCTCTATTATTTTAATTACCTAGGTACCTTTCGTGCATTCTCCATGAACTTGACGTCACGCAAAATTCATCTCTATTCCCTCTGATAAAGCTTGGGACTGATGAAATTGTTCCTGCGCTGTGCCGATTCGTCGCGAATGTCGACATCTAGTAAATCCCCCGCCTCACCCCGTGAACGATCTTGAGAAATCGGGACGGGCACGGTGCCGTGGGTATACACTCATTACAGCTGGGCATACATTTATGAAGTAACTCACAGCGGGTTGGTTACATGCGAGGAGATTTGACATCGGGCGTCGGGTACGTACAACATCGTTCGAGGAGGGAAAAAAGATAGCGGGTGGAGGGCAAATTCTGACTAGCGAAAATGTAAGTTTGAGCGGACGACTTGCGCCGAGGTGTGATCCGTCGCGACGAGTAGTGGGACACAATAAATAACAGCCTCGCGATCCTCGCCTACGGAAGTGTCCGTAGGCTCGGCAGACTTCGATAACGTTCGAGTGAAAGCCCGGCCCACAAGCGCCGGGAGCTGAATGTCGCGCGCGCAGAACACCGCGGAGTATCCTTCCGCGGCGAAATAGCCGGCGCGCTGATAAATATTTAGCTCCCGCCTTGGTCGGCGTCGCTGGGAGCGCTCTGACGCCGTCAGAGCGAGCGATCGTCCGTCATCGGTGTAACTGGGCCGGTTCGAGATCGTTAAAATGCGCGCACATTATACCGTCGAGGCCGGGGCTCGTCAAACTCCCGCACACAGGCACACTGCGCATACACGCTATACATATTTACAGGAGGGGGGGACACAGAGAAGACAGTGTCGTCGCGGCAGCTCGTCGGCGCGGCGCCTCGTTCACGGGTTCGGAGGGAGGCAGGGGGTAGGGGGGCGCCTATTCGTCTTTGGCATCTGGGACGTCGAGGGCAGGGCGATTCAGCAGCCGTCGACGGGTTCGCCGGCGGCCTCGCACGATGACCATTGCTCCGCTTCGCGTTACGAGGACCTTGGGTGCCCGTAAGCGAAGCTCACCACGCGTCATGGGTAATCCGGGTGCATCAGGTTGTACATGATGGCGAAGATGGTGCAGGCGGCGTAGACGCCGAGGGCCACCCACCAGAGCAGCTGCTCGTGCAGGCGCTGCTCGAAGTTCTTCAGGACGAGGAGGCCGATGGTCAGGCCGGCCAGGGCGCCCGTCAGGTGAGCGACGTACGACACCGGCAGGCCCAGTTGCTCCGCAGCGTATCTGTCGTAAATCGCGAACCCCACGTCCGCGCTCGCTGAAACAGTAATTGCACACTTTAATACCTTCGGCTCTTTTGTCATTTTTCTTCCTTATTAAGATCGCATTAGTAGGAATAACTGTATTAGTCTTATCGTCATAGAAGAGCTTTTTGTAACGTTTGCTGGAAACCTAATAAATGGTTAAGGTCTTAATAAAAATTAAGATTAATAATTTATAACAACAATTCGATTGGTTATTCATTAATATCAGGTTCATTTTATTAAAATTATTTGAAAAAAAGTGAAGAAAGGTTTCTTCCAATACAATTGTTGAATTATTTTTTAATTTTAAATGGAAAACGGTAAATGAAGATGAAACAGAAATTACTTTCTTGCACTTTCAGCGTATCTGGTATGAGAGCGCAAAGTATCGAAAAGCCCGCGTAAAATGGCGAAGGCGAATTGAAAGAGCGCGGAAAAGCTCGCGCAAAAGTTACCCGTCAGTCGTTTCTTTATCTTTTAATTAAAAGTTTCGAGGAGTAAATGGAACTGTCGGCGAGTGGATTGATGATCATCGAAGCTCGCGTAAGCTAACGAAAGGCTGATTTGGTTTGCTCCTTGTAAAAATCACAATGCTTTATAGCGTATACCGCGCGAATTCTAGGCATCGATCATTCCAGTGTGATCTATCAATTTTTGTTGTATTTCGACGCTATTTTTGCCGCATACGCAACGGGCACGAGAGGTAACTGATTCGTCCCGAACGTGCACCAGGAATGACAACGTCGCCCAAAAAGAAACATCTAAAAATATTTTCTTTTATTTTTTTATTTTGTGCATACAATCCTTTGACGATGCGATTCTCGAGGCACATTCAGCTGGAATCAGTTACTGTTTTTTGTTCAACTAACAGTGGACTACATCACATTCAATAGTTTTTATTAGCTATACAATACATGTCAATATAATTACAGAAATAATTATGAACTGGTGGGGTGATACTGAATTTGCCAGTAAGACGTCGAACTTACCGATAATGAAGATACCAATCAGTCTAATTATTCCAAACTCCATGTTGTTGTAATTAAGGAGGACGTTGGCGAGATGAGCTGCAAGAAGAGCGTATACTCCACCGCTTGCTCCGACTAAGTAAACGTCGGTATCGAAAACTGACGTGCCCAAGGAACCTGAAAATTAATTAAATTATTGAGATCACAATTCTGTCAGTTAAATTTCATATTTCCTTATTATCGTACTACACCGAGAATTAGAATTACATACAATAGTCCGTTCTAGTGGCTAAACTTTATAAAAGTAGAAGTTATACACTTTGTTATTACAACTTCAAAAAAATCCTTCTAACTGCAGTTACATTAACCGTAAATGGTTTATTGTCCTAAATATTATTGGATTTTTTAATGCAATTTTGTCATTAAATTCAGTTTTCATAAAATTATTTTTAATCTGCTCTAGAATAATAAATCCTTATTGCACCAACGAAAGTGGCGATGAAATTTAATGATCAAATAATTCAACGTCGGTAAAACATCGCATTACTGCAATTGACGGAGGAAAGTATAACTGTCGTCAATGTTAGTCGTTCATTTGCAAACGCTTGTGCAAATTTTGTTTACTACGAGGAAAATAAAAAGCCAGAGGGAGTACAGTGCACAAAGTAACGAGAAAGGCCAGGGGAACCTCAGTCGACTCGAGGGTAATTTGTGGAATGAAAGATAAAAATAAAAGGGAAACAGTTTTCATGCAGCTTCTAATAAGGTGAAGGAGGAACGGATTCACGCCCGACGGGAGAATAGATGGCTGGTAAACTGATCAGAATAATGCACACTTTCCATTTTCATTTTCCATTTTGTTTAAAAGGCAATTAAATTGCGATTATTTTAAGGATGCGCTGCAAATGCTGCAGAATTTTGTGTTAACTCATGGGACTACCTCACTGTAAAGGATGAACATAAAAATAACTTCTTCGATAAAAACTTTACGACAGCTTTGTCATTATAGGCTGTCTTATTACATACTAATAATGTAATTCTCACAGTAATGTACACACAGTAAGTAATGTAGTTCTCACGATTAAATTTGACCATTAATCGTGTTGTGAAATATCAACTTTTTTTATTATGTATCCAAATTGATCGCTGATTTTTATATAAATGCGAAAAAAAATGTATGACGCATCTAAATAAAAGCAGAGATAACGAACCCATCAGTATATTCGCTACTGCGAGTACTATTTCTGCTTCTATATATGATTGATAAATATTAGGCAGAGATAAAAAGCAGTAATTTTTCAAGAAACTTTTCCACGGTGTCGCATTTGTCTCGGAAAGTCCCGGACGACTGGATTGTCATTTGTTACGAATCGTTTAACAAGTCAGATGAGCGAGCCGCGCGTGGAAAAGGTCGTTAACTGCGCACGAAAATCAAGGAAGATGATAAAATTCGAGCGCGCCGTGGGGAGAGGCGAGCGGAAGAGAGGCGGCGTTATCGTGGGAAACGCCGGGGGAGTCGGCGTCATTATTACAGGTCCGCGTCCTCGACATTAGCGGGGAAAAGCGCCGCGACTGCGGAAGCGACCCGCAGGAATGCACCTGCGCGGTGAGAACGGGTCGCAAGAGAGCTGCGGCTTCGATTTTGGCTTTTGCCCCGGGGCGTCGTCTCACCTCCGGCGAGGCCGAATTCGCCGATCGCTCGCGTCTTTTTGGCGCGCGCGGCTCGATCGGGGGACAGGGGCTCTGCGCCGCGTCACTTCCGGTTCCGGCTTCGCCAGTCGCGACACACGGGGGAATTACGCCACTTCGCGTGCTCGGAGGGACGATGCGCCACTCCCCATTAGACGCGTTATTATAGCTAAATTGCGCGGCTTCTTTCATCTTCCCTCCCTTTTTTTTTTTAACTTTTATTCATTTTGATTTTCATTTCTGATTCGACTTTATGTTTGTGAACGCAGTTGTTTGCCGTACGCAACGATTTTATTTTTTGAGTAATCCCAAAAGAGATGGAGTTTACCGAATTTTTAAAAAAAAATAGAAAAGAAATATTTTTATAAACGCACATATCACTAAGCGAAATGTCGAGAGGAGCGTAATGCAGAAGAGCAAATACACCATGCGTATACGAAAAGCGTGACGCGCACGCGCCGTATTATTTGTTCGGTACATTCGTCCGTAACAAATTAAGAAAGGAAAACGTCGCTTAGCGCGTGCAGCCCAGGCAGGACAAGTAAGTAGACTCCCACGGAGGCAAGACAAACGAGGAGCGCGCGGGAGAAGCCTGTCGGCCGATCTAAAGGATGACTCGGAAAACGCGGACGAGAACAATACCGAGGATTCCCGACGCGCGAAAGCTCGCGCTACGCCCGGGGATGTCGCTCTTCCTGCGCGTTTGCGAGAACGACGCGCGGATAAGAGATCTTGCGCATGGATGAAGCTTTCTTTTTTTATTTAATCTTTATATTATATCGTCGTTGAGTTCGAAGGGTTGAAAGTAAAGGACAGCTGGTACAGGAGATACCGCGGATTATCGAATCGAGCAGTATTTTTCAGAGATTCTAATTTATTTGTTTATATTAAGACGAGTATGCAATACTGCCCTTTTTACGGATGGGACAAGAGAATATAACAGAAGATGCTCGGCATCTTGTATACACAAACAAGTGCCTTTTTTCATATTAACTTAAAAGTTCCTATGACACTCAACGATCGTATATCTTCATAGAATTTAAAGGACAAATAGCATACATGCCCTTTTTTGGAATCGTAACGAAAGCATGTCAAAGGACATGCCTTATATATTGTGCTGAATTCAAATTCTCATCGCATTTGCATGGGCATTTGAGCAAACTGCGCCGACAGACAAGAAGCGCTAGCAAAAAAAAAGGGGCGTGTTACTTCAACCACATCGATTGAAAGTGGTTCCTTTTTTAGCGGCTACCACAGAATGCGGTCTGAGAAACATTGTTTTCAAATTTCTCATGCACCTTTACCACGCGCTGTAACCGACCAACTGGATTTTGGGTAAATAGCAAGATTCTAAAGACGCTAAATACCACATTAAGCCCTGGAAAATATTTATAATTATCCTTGTAATTCAAGAAGATAACGTAAGATGAAATTAATGTTCTTCGATGAAAAATGTATTACCCTGTAACTATATTTTGAATATTTTTTTTATTTTTCACTCTTATAGATTATGAGAGTAATTTTAATGTCATTACGCGATAAACTAGTTGCACTTTAGAAGACAATGGATAATAATTCATCTTGTAGTCGGGAAATCCTTAATGTGGGTCGCGATTTTCAAGGTGAAAAGAAATTATGATAAGTGTTTTCACTTGAAAGTTGTTCAAGATACAATGAATTCAATTGTAATTGCGTGAATAATGAGGAACGGTTATACATTCCACGGCGAGATAGTGATCGCTGTAGAAATTAAGAAAGTAAGAGAAGCTAGATGCGAGATCAAATTTCTAAGCCTTTTAAAAAAATACTCACTCTTATGTTCACAGCTTATTACTCAAGAATCTAGAGTTTAAAACAAAGGCGCTCGAGAAGTAAAACCTCTACGATGATTGACTTTTTACAAATTTGGGTCTTCCCGGCATAACGGCATAACTCCATTTTTATATTTTCGATATGATTATCTAATTGCGAAAAATGTAACTTCACATTAGATCTGTAAGTTACATCTAATTACAATTCTACTCGCCTAAATTACTATGCCAGGAACAGGAGGACTACACCGTCGGTAATATCCGCAAAAAAAAGCATCAGAAATCTTTTTCGTTAACAAATACATACAAGTCAATATACGTTTCCATTGCGTAAGCGAATAAAGTTTAGGACTTTTATGTAACTGCTACCAGGTGTTTTCATCGTAAAAGCTAATTCAAAAATGTTGTGGAAAGAAAAAGAGAAAATAGTACAGTGGAGGGAAGCGCGCGCGCGCGCGCAAAGTCCGGGTTTGAAAACCCGCGGAAGAAAAAGCGGAGACGCTCCCTCGCCGTCGCGTTCTGTATATAGCGAGGGGGCGAAGAGGCTCCGCATTAGCACTTTTCCCGCGAGGAGAGTGATACCCATCGCAGACGCGCCGGTTTAATTACGACGATGAGTGATAAGATAAAAGCGCGCTCCGGCGAATCGCTCGGGCAGTCGGGCTCCCCTCCATCGCGAGCGCGGCGCACATTGAAAGGAGAGAGAGGGAGAGTGCCGGAAGCGCGTGATGTGAAAAGGGCGCCGAGCGGACGCGCTGCTGGCGGGCCCGCAGGGAAATGACGCGGCTACTGCGTTTAGCTGGCGATCGCGAAGGCTATATACATTGAGCTGCGAGCGATATAGGGTTGCTGGAGTTTCGTGGGGGTTCCAAGTGAGGCTTGAAAATCTGGCGCAGTAAACCATCCCCCATGTCATGATTTTAATTTCACTATATAGCGTAAAGCAGTGGGAAATTTATCCTTTCTTTTTAGAACTGGTAATTAATAAGTGAGATAAAAGAGTTTTTTAATGAAATTCAAGAGTAGATGCGACAAATTGCAAAAAATTGAAAGGAACTTTTACTTATCATTCTTTACAATTGTTATGAATAATAAAAGACTGTCGCATAATTTAATTAGTAATATTTTCATTGCGTATAATAAAAGTTGTTTTACGCATAAAGTAATTAATTTACAGAACAATATTACTCGAACAAAAAGTCTAAGCGGTGGCATAAAGATTTCATGAATGACATGAAAATAATTTTTAAAGCGCACAGGAAAAAATAAAGTGAAAAGAAAAATGAATATTCAATGGCTGTAGCATCAATAAAATGAGATGGTTAGTTATATAATACATTTAATTATCTATTAAACTCACCAGCAAGTACTCCAGCCATGTATACTGCAGCTATTCTGAGGCTCCCGTGAACCATTTCTAGCGGCAAGCCTACGGCTACTTGTACACCAAGATTGAATAATAAGTGCAGCCATCTAAAATGCAAGGAAAAGATAAATTAATTAAATTAAAATTACACAATCTTTTATATGTACTCTAAATGTAATTAAAAAAAATTAATCAGTTAAAAGTCTTTCAGCTTAAACGTATATTAAGCTCTGTTATTTTAAGTATACCTAATTAATGCAAGCGCACGTGTAAAAAGCAAAGATCGCGCGAATAAGGAATTGAATGGGACGAATTTCGCAAACTCCGGACATTTCCGATTGCAAATTATTCGAAGGTTCGACAAGAGACGGATGGCAAGATGCGAGGGGGTGCAGTCTAAGAAATGCGAAGGGGTGGAGCAAGTTCGCGCGTTGCGGAGATGCAAAATGTTGACCGAAGTCTTTGGACCGCGTGAAAATTTAGAATTAACGTCTCTACGCAGCTGGAATAATCGCACGTCTGCGAGTTTTTCCCCCGCGAACTTCGCGACCACAAAACTTCGGGAACCATAATATGCGGCGACTGAATCCAATGCACGCGCGAACTTCGGAACTTCCACGAACATGGCGAACTAGCTGTGTCACAATAGTTTACAAAATACGCAAATTGATATTAGGTGTTTTTTTTATGTTGCATTACAGCGATTCGCAAGCCCACGACAGCCAAATAACACAATATAAAAGGCTTACAAGTTTCTGGCAACATTTGTTATAGGTATCGACAAAGTTTTACTGCATTTCTAGTAAATTTTTCAAGAAAGAGTATATTAAATTGTGCAATTTATTATAGAACAGTTTATTCTAGAAGAATATTAAAAATAAGTTGAAAATGATTTTCAGTTACAGTAACATAAAATAAAAGAAAAAAATGAAGTTTATTCGTTCAATTCAGAAAAGAGAAATTGGTTTATGAGAAAAAATATTGTTTAGTATATTGAAAAATATGGATTTCTAGGAGGAAGGAAAAAGAAATGTTTAGCGCCCATGTCCAAGTACTGACATTCATCAAAAGCTACCCGCTACAAAATTACTTCACTCGTAAAAATTCTTTTCAATTTATTACCACGACTCGAATAACGCAGCAGCGAAATAAATATATTAGCTTTTGAAAATCGCAAATAAAAAACGAAAACAGGGTTGTAATAGTATATTTCGATACAAGTGCGGGAATGTGATTTTTAGCCTCGTGTGATGTTTGCGCACGAGCGAAGCGAGT
>JAXIUT010000048.1:4633619-4649456 GCA_035586675.1 Eurytoma californica
GCTTCTCAGGTTTTCTCAGTTTTTTTCAGTTTTTCTCAGTTATTCTTTGTCAATATCAGTTATAATTTCTGCCAGGGGAGCTTTGTAAAAGTGATATCAAATAATAAAGCGGTATGTTTTTTAGTATCTTCGTTTTTACTTTCAAACCTAAGTGTCGCGCTTTTTCGATTGCCAGTCCAAAATTTAAACAATCGCCGGTATAGTTGGGTATTATTATGAGGCATCCAGCTGAAAACAAATTTTCATTATTTGTTTATAATGCCCTTTTTTAGTCCTTAATAAATCTCTTTGGTACATTTATTCTCGCAATTTTTTTTAATTCTCCAATGTATTCCTTTATAAAAAAAAGTAATGACATTTTCGTCCACAGTATTGCTTTTATTATTGGTTAAACGGTGTCTTTTTTTTAACTAACTTTAGTACGTTAAAAATCAGCAAAAAAAAAAAAAATTAAAAATAGCAGTGACTAAATAAATTGTTACCTCCGTTGTTTGACGAGACGCATTGAATCGCATGAAGAATATGGCTAGAAGGTGGCGAGGCAAATACGGAACCAGAAACTGATGCCGATAGCATTCCGGAACCCACAAATCCTAATTGTAGTTAAAATTCATAATTAATATGTCACACGTACACACTACTGAAAAGAATAAAATGCATTAAATACCTGCTGAAAAAGGCTCGTGCCCACTTCCACCTCCACTGACTACCGATACATTGTTATCTGTTTCGTTCCACTGAAAATATTTCTATTTTGAATTGGTCGATTTATAATTACTGCGCTGGATCTTAAAAGTTATTTACTTATTTTTTTTTTTATGTTTATAATCATTACCATGTTTTTTAGTAGTAAAGTAGAATAAATATACTATAATTTTCATTAAAACTACTAACAGTCCAAGTCCTATATATACCTATACTATAAAGCAATAATTATGTTCAACCGTTTTAATTCATAATATCATAACATCAATAATTCTGTTAATTTCCACAATATAATGAATAAACATTTGATTAATTATCAATTACAAATAAAAACTTACAGCAGGTTTCAAGACAACTCTTTTGGAGGTATGCAATTCAAGATGAGGATATGTCATAATGCAACCAATCAAGGATTCATTAACCGCATCCTTTACCGAGTTGATTAAGCTCTTCCCCGCCATCATTAGTCAATTTATTTAAAATGATAAACTTTCGTTGCGACGTTCAAACGCTGGAAAGCGTCCACTGTACACTCTGACCGCTGACTCCGATAAGTTGGTAAAAAAACAAAAAATTATTAGTCCATATAGTTATGTGGTTTCATAATGCAGTCCCGATGTCGAATTAAAACGCTGCAAGGCCATCGCGCGCGTTACGCAGCCTAATGGAGTGCAGGTTCGATGTCACCGAGTGCACATCCGATCGCGAATGAACACAATTCAAATTATACTTTACTCAGCGGAGGATGCTGCACTAAGCAGCCGATTCAGACTGCACGACTTTGCTAAAAATCTCGTTTCGACATAAAGACACTCGTAACACTTGCGACGCGGTTGCAAGCCGCTAGAAGCGCTCGGCTCGAGGAGCTTGCGAAACGGCGCGTGCGGTCGGACGGTTTCGGAGCCGCTTATCTGGTCGGGCGTCGATTTGCTAAAGCAGTCCAGCCCGTGCGAATCGGTTGTGCCGTTGTCTGCTTTGCCGCCCGAAGCTCGATCGTTACAGCGCCACGCTGGTGCGATCGCGATGCCTCGACCCCCCCTGGGCCCTGCACTTAGCCGATTGATGTGTACCTAACTTAACTGGTATGGAAAATAAATAAAAGTATTGTTACGACGACGTAACGCGAGATTTAAATCATCGTCTGCGATTGAGAATTAAAATAACATTTGTGTGCTGTCGAATGATGGTTACTCGCCAGGAAAATCAGTTTATAGATGAATTTATCCCGAATAGCATCAAACGTTTTAAATACTTTTTTTTGCGGATATATAGGACGTTATTAAAACGTTTTCTAAACGCTTATTCGGGGTAGATCGAGAACTATCGCATATTGAATATTTGTTCTAACATCTTTAATTATTTCTTTAAAACATTGTTTCTCTTGTAGAGGTAGAAAATTCGCGAATTTCTAGTAGTACTTCGTATGTACAAAAAAAGTGAAGAGTTGAAGAGTTACTTATTGAATCGGTTTACTACTATAATTACTTCACATGAATCCAGCCTCTTTGCAAATTGCATGTAAGTCTTTCACGTTTGAAGAATATTGAAGGTGAAAGCGTATTTTAAAATTTGATGAAAAAAGTTAAAAGTTCAATTGATATTGTTAGTCTGGTTGGTGTACATTCTGTTGACCTACATTGGCAAACTCATCATCGTCCCTCGTACTAGAGGAAGTATTAAATAATACAACTTTATTGCAATCGGAAACGGTGTACTGAAATTGCGGAAGCACAGTGTTACTTCGTATAATTTACAATTTCGTAAGATGCGTTTTTTATTTATCGTCGCGTAATCCGTTTTTGTAACTATATATAGTATACGAGCGGTGTTGCACATTCTAATGTGTACAAAGATATTTGAGTTTTTAAGTTTTTAAAATTAATTTTTTTTGGTAACAAATTAAAAATATATATTTTTGGTCTATGCACTTATGCATTTTTGCGCAGAGTTGACAACTTTTTTAAAAATTGAGACAATCAATATACATATAATACATACGCACATAGTATACTTTTGTTGTTATTAAATATTAATTTAAGTATAGAGCTTTTTGAGTAAAATTTCGTCGTTGCTACTTATTAAAGATAAACAAAATCGTTATTATTTAAAAAATGCTATGTTAAATAAAAAAAATAATTTTAATTTAGTAATAAAATAATTCTAATATTTCGAAAAACTTCACAACTTATTTAAAATATGAATTTTTAATTTTAACTAACGTTACAGGTATAACATAAGGTAAATACATAATTTTTATAAAATATTATATTGTACATATTCAAAGAGCTATAAACATGCACAGTCCAAGAAAGAACCTTTGAATCCTGGGCAGTGGTCATGTCCAACCATTGTTATAAATTCGAATGTACAATTTCACTTTAATAATATTTCTACATTATTTATTATATTAAACATCTTGAGCTTTATCAGATTTTAATTGCTTTTTGTGCTCGTTTGCAATATTTTTAATTTCTTGCAATTTATTTTCCAATTGCTTTTGTATTTCTTCTTTTACTTCTGCATCTGATGAACTTAAAAATTGTAGCACTAATTCTAAAAAAAAAATAATTATTAAAACATGTTCAATTATAAACAAATTTTATATATTTAATATTTCATACCATGATATTTTGAAAGTTCAGAAGCAGTTGTTGGCTCTAAAAGTGGCTGTAGAAATGATAAAATCGTAGCTACATGACGTCCAGACATATGAAGTGCATTTTGCGTTACCGCTGTAAATAGAATTGCTGTAGTCAAATGTAATGCTAATGCTGGATCTTGTGTATTGTTTAATTGTTCTAGCAAAGCTTCTCTGTGTCCAACAATGGTAGGCCTATCTTTCTTTTTATCATACTTTTTCAAAACTAGACAACAAGCTGCCATGGCAGGTTCAACAGCGTTTAAAAAATCTTCCATAGAATTGCCTCCAACAGCTTTGTGCAAATTTGACAGATGTTCCTTAACATCTTTCGGTAAATCAAAAAGCATTTTCTGCCTTGCTTCTGTCGTTAAATTTGGAGGGCATTGTATGACACTCTGATGAGCTGCCAATTTGAAAATTTCTGTTGTAAAATCTACTGCTAAGGTTTTCAATAAATATTTAACCATTGTTCCCTGATCTGTTTTTTCTAAACATTTTATTCCTTTATCGAATACTCTGATATTGGTAATAAGGTTGTTCAAACGATCATCTATTTCATTTAGATTTGTTAACTTATTCTTTTGCAACAACTGTTCTGCTACCACTGCAACATGTTTATTAAGCAGTGAATGAAAATGATTTGCTAATTCGTCTGTAAATTCATCCAAATCGGCCAAATTTCCGTCTTTATTAATTTCTTTCTTAATGTCATCAGTAGATACTAGAGTTAAATCAGTTTTATTACTTTTGGAAACTACCTGCTCATCATCCGAATCAAAGTCTTGATTTTTACCCGGCAAGTATTTCTTTTTTGTTGATTTTGTTTTTGTTTCTCTACCTTGACTACCACCTCCTGCTTTTCCACTAGCTGCTTTTTTTCTTCTTTCAGCTTTACGGTCAAATTTGGGATCTTCAATTTCCATTGTTTTTGTTTTTATTTTATTTTCAATTATTGATTGAAGCCATTTACCACTTTTTACAGTCTCTTTAGCTTTTCTTTCAGCTATTGGCTCTAATTTTTTGTACAAAGATTGTAAATAAGCATCGGATACAATAACAGTTGTTGCATAAATGTGAACAGATGATTTCATTCTTGATGAAGATTCTTTTAATAAAGTTTCAATATCTTGAGGACTAAACACAGATGGTAATAAAGGATAAATGTCAGTAAATGATCCAGTTGCTACCACTTCTTCAATATTTGCATCTACTTGATCAATAAGTACAGGTCCAACTGTTACTGAGTCAAGATGAATTAATTTTTCATTTGGAAAATGTCGCTTCACAAAGCTTTTAGGATCAGAAATTCCCAAACGCAGCAAAGCATCATATTCTAAATCATTAAAAACAAATAATTATTAAAATATATCATTTTTCATGTAATAAGCAAATTAGTAAACTAAAAATCTTACCAAGATATCCATTCTGTTTATAAAAGTTATTTACCCATTCACTTTGATTCTTTGAGTATATACTAGGCACATAAATACTGTTGCTACTTTGTTTGCCACTTACAACTCCAGGAACTTGCTGCTTTTCTTGGAGACTTTCTAATATTGCTGCAACAAAATTTGATATCAGAATCTAATACCATTATTAAAATTTTAATAATGTACTTACAGAAGAATATTCTTTCTGGAACTGAACATTGACCTATCAATGCTGAAATTGGAGTCGGTTTGGTTATAGCGGCAAGAGCACCTCTTATCTTTGCTTGATTTCTTGTGATGTAACCTTGATTATAAAATATGCGAGGATCTTGCAAATCTTGCTTGCCTAGAATTGTCTTTCCCAACTCTTTCTCAATTAATGTTTGTAAAAAATCAGCTGGCAAATCATAATACAGTGTTAAATCTATGGTACTTATAAAACCAGTTTGATTAAGCTTGTCATTGATTTCTTCAGCCACTTTTGCAATATAGCTCCTGTCAATTAATTGTCCTAATATTATTTTTATCCCCTTATCGTGTTTTTCAATATCAGTAGCAATTCTCGAAATATGAGATAAATCTACATTTAAAATAGATGCTAATTCAGTGAAATTTATACGCCCTCCGTGAATGTAAAGTTCATCTTTGATTTCTTTAGCCAAATGCTGAGGTGTCACATATTCTTTTCCATCATTTGTAAATATTACATCCAACAGCTTGTTTTCTGTAAGTTTCATTATTATCTCTATACAGTTGCGTTCCGACAACCTGAAAATTATTAAAAAATAGTTCAAATAATTTTTGTAAATATTGAATACTTAATAATACACTCTACATTCCATGTAAACTAAATATTTTTTTATTAAAAAATTATACATGTCTTTAGAAATTCAATTTTTACGAAATTTTTGTAAAAAAAGTGTGGTATTGTACAAAGTATTTTTTAATTCAATGCAATAAATTAGAAAAGCAAAAACTTTTTATTACTTTTGCAAAGTAAAGCTTAGCTGCGCTTTTTGAAAGTCGGCAGCTAGCCTCTTTACTTCTTCCCAATCTGCTGTTGTCATGTTGACAAAATTTCTTTGCCACTAATAAAATATAAAAGTCCGCCGAAAAATATTAAAATTTTATTTCAGTAAAATTTTAGTCTTCACTCAAATATGAAAAGAATTGCACATTATAAACAATCAATATGTTAAATCTTCTTAACCATTTTCCACGTCAAGTTTTGAAGTCACGTCAAATTATATATATAAGAATATTTTGCTTGAGAAAATCACAGCTGGTTCAAAGTTTGGTCCCATTCACAACAGATCACAAATAATAGAAAGTCCAATTATTTTATTATAACCAATCACAATTAAGTTAAAATACAAGCCTAACCTAAGTTTTATATTCAAACAACCAATCACGTCGATGACAGGATGTTGTGAAGCATTTAAAAACGTGGTTTGATTGGTTCATAAGTATATCCGGTTGAATGGCGCCAATATTCAAAGTTTTCGCCTCAAAAGTTATGAGGAAATTTGAGCGAGCGAAGCTTGTTAGATTTTGCTGGTTTGTATCAATTTTTGATTCCGTATACAAAATTTTGCGATATTGATGTCGAAATATATGAAATAATATAAACTGTAAAGAAATATTACAAAAACTGTTTATTTAATTATGAAGAAAAAAATTAAAATATTTTGGTAAATATTTAATGAAAACTTTTCTATTGACAAAATAACAACATAAGTTTATAAATATTCAATTTAATAAAAATATAATATTTAAGTCCATCTAAAGTGAGCATATGATCTATTTGCTTCACATTGTCTGTATAATTCTTGTTTTTTCCTTATAACTCTCCCCTAAAAAATTGTGCAATTGTTATTATATTTTATTAGTTAAGAAATATCATTACAATACACAACTTTATCATCAAACAAACCTGATTGTTAGATGCATCAATCAATTCGTATGCTAATCTTTCAGGTAAATGAACAGATTTATCTTTTTCCATGCCAGTTTGTATAAGCCATCTCATTGCTATAAACTTTGCTTTTTTCTCTGTAAGAGGTACTGGGACCTAGAAAGTTACAAAATATAAATGATAAAAGTATTTTTTAAATCTTTTTAATACATAGGTTGACTAAATAAACTTTTTTTAATTGTTAGTTCAGAATTATGAAATATATTTTTTATCATTTAAGCAAAATTTATTAAATATAATAAATAGTCAATAAAACTAAAAATACCTGATAAGTTTGACCTCCTTTTTTCATTTTCATAAGTTCTAACACAGGTGTACTATTTTCAATCGCCTTGTACAAAATTATTTTTGGATCTAATTCAATATTTGATTGTTCTTCTGGAGAAGATTTGTTGTATCGCTCTATTTGGATTCGTTTTATATTTTCAAATGTCCTCACAAGTAAATTTCTGGCAAGTATTTTATTGCCTCCTTTCATTAAATAATTTATAAATTTACTGTAAAATTAAATTAAGCTATCAATATTTCATTACAAGACAATCGATTAAAAGCAACAGATTACTAACTTTATAACAGTGTCATGAAATTCTGATGAAGTTTCATCTGTAAATGCTGGTTTGATGGGTAAATGTGAGAAGACTTTTATTTCTCCAGTAGCATTCAATTCTTTTTGGGCATCCTTGTTGTACACTGGTTTAACATAAGTTGGTGGAAAAACACTGTAAAATCTTTCGTAGTTTGTTAATTGAAACCTATGACAAAAATGTGTAAGTTATTACAAATAGATTAAAGTCAAGTTGAGGTTATATTTTGATTCCATTTTAAACATTATTCAATGACAAAATGTTTTCCATATTAACAAAGATTTAGATAATTACTAGTCGGATGTTATTTTCTTAAAATATGTATCGTTAGTTACCTGCTTGTATTTTTAATATTTTTTAAATTGGAAAATAATAAAAGTGTTCTAAGTGTCGACATTTTACAAAATATAATTACTGTGGGTGCACACTGTACAATGTGTACGTAACTTTAAATTTATTCTACATATGTAGATGCATACAAAAACCTATATGTGTGTGTATAAGGCGCTCTCCACATCAATGTAATATGACGAAGAACGACGAACTGCCTTATCTATATCTATATAAAAAAAATGGCGCGTTAAAATTTTGGCGCGAATGATCTTAGATCTCACAATGACGTGAACAACTAGATTTCTACATTTTTTTACTAAATCATAAGTTAAATAAAAAGTTTTAAGAAAAATAAAAATAACAAAACATAAAAATTATTCAATATGAGTCAAGTAAATGAGAAAAACGGAAAGTCTACGGCAGAGTCTCCCACAAAACAAGTAATGACATGTGCACCTGATCAATATCTGTTTACTAAAAATATAGAATAAAGTGTACTGAATATCAATAATGCTGCTTTTTTTATGTTTTAGCGTACACCCTTACAACTACGATGCCAAAAGAATGTTGGTGTTTACTTTGCACAGACAAAACAAACTATTGATGCATCAACGACTGCACTCCATTCTTCTTCTGAAAGTGATGAAGACTACTCTGATGATATCCAAGTAACAAACAGTGATTCTGTTAAAAAAAGGAAAGCTCGAAATAATGATCCACTGACAAAGAAACTTACAAAAATTAGAAAAACTTTTGATGATAATGTATCATTTGCTAATGAAGAGAATGAAAATTCCCTGAAGAAAGAAACCAAAGAAGTATTATCTCCCGAAAAGGGATCGCCTAAAAAAATTCTTCAAAACAGTTTGTCATCTAACATAGAGTTAACTATTAAAAACAAAGATTCATTAATTAGCGACGACAAGGAAAATGTTTTGGATACCCAAGGGACACTTGAAGGACTGGATGATCTTTTTGAAGAAGAGTGGACTTATGAAAAAGAAGAAAAAGATAAAACTGAAAATTTGGATGATTTTTTTGAAGATAATTGGACTTACGAAAATGAATCTAAAGTTGATTTTAGTACACCAACTAGATGTATTATTTTAGATATTATTTGGGAAAAAAGTGGTATGACTTTGACAGTTAACGATCATTCTATTGATGTAACAACAACTGTTAAATGTTTTGGAATATGGTAATAATATTGTCTCAAGAAAATACAAATTTTATGTGAATATTTTTTAACATAAAAATTATGAATTTACAGGCGTTACACAAAAATAGAACCAGGAGAATCAGTAATCGTGAAAGCAAAACAAGATGCAACAAATGAAAAACACTGGATTGTAGATAACAATTATGGTTGGATTATCAATCAGCCAGATACACTTGTGTCTGGTACTTCAGTTGTAGGTGCATTATTTTGCAATAGACGGAGCAGCTTTGCAGAAAAATTTAGACAAATTGAAAGTTTACCATACTACGAAACTGGAAATAATTTTATGCTTACTGGAAGTTTAACTCATGAATTGTTTCAAAAAGTAAGTCATTAAAATATGCATTATTTTATAAAACAAAAGTAAATTTTATTTTTATTTTTGTTATATTGTTTAGGTTTTAGAGAAAAATATTACAAATATAAAAACAATTTCTAGTCTTCTTGATGAAACATTAAAGACAAAACATGCCATTGAAATGATGTACAGTGCAGGAGTTTCCTCAAGTGACTGTAAAAATTTAATGCGACCTGCTGTAGCTCAAATTTATAATTTTATACAGCGTTATATCAAAGGTGTGATACTATAAGATTATTTTTTATTGAATTATTTTTAGCAGGAACAAATGTTAAATCTTTATTTTATATCGCTTATTATCAGGTATACAGCCAGAAGTTAGTGATCAAAATTATAGTGGTAAGATTGTAAAAATCTGTGATATTGAAGAAAATGTTTGGTTACCAGGTCTTGGCTTAAAAGGAAAAATTGATTTAACTGTAGAAGTTAGTGATTCACCTAAAAATACTTTATTTTTACCAAATAAAAGAGTGTTACCTCTTGAACTCAAAACTGGTAGATCTTCATTTTCTAGCGAACATCAAGGGCAATTAATTCTCTACACAATAATGATGGATATGACAGATCGCAAAGTGAATTCTGGATTGCTTTTGTATTTGAGGTGACATGAAAAAACTTTCTAAACTTATTTCCTAAATAAGATATTAATCGTCATTATCCTAAATAACTACTTTTTTAACAGAGAAAATATTATGAGGGAAATCATAGGCAGTAATAATGCTCAACGAGATTTAATTACTTTGAGAAACACAGTTGCTTATTATATGACTCGACAACCTACAGTAATGAAAGAAAATAATGAAGAGATTATCTTACCAATGGAATTTCCAAAACCCATAAATCATCCAGCTTGTGCGAAATGTCCTTACAATGTTTTGTGTACTACATATCTCACAGAAGAAGATAAAAATGAAATGTCTGATTCTCATACCCTTAAAAACCTTAGTGAAACTGCCACAAGTCACTTATCTCCTGAACATATAGAATATGTAAAAAGGTGGGTTTCACTTTTGCAGCTTGAGGAAAATACAGACAATCAAGATGCTATTTCTTGGAAAGATGTTTGGACTTTAAAGCCCTCAAAGAGGTAAAAAGATGTCAACTTTCATTGGTTTTAATATTAATTCAAAATTATAAACTGTTTTAAGACAAGTACTTTCATACTGTTATTTAATTTAGAGAAAAGAAAGGCTCGTGCATTAGTAATTTAAGTTTAATGAATGTACATGAAGTAAACGGAAGATTTTTACATGAATTCCAAAAATCTGAAGAAAATGAAAAGTTAGAAATCAAAGCAAACGACTTTTCTGAACAAGAATATATTATTATTAGTACTAAAAAAAGAGTAAACATATGTTCTGGTTATATTCAAAATATTTCCACAAAAATTGTTTCAGTGCATTGTGAAAAGTATGTATAAAACATTTACTCTAAAAAGATTTTAAAGAAAATATAACTAAGCTTAATTATACTCCTTATTGTAGGGACATAACAAAAGTTTATAAAGATGCAATATTCCACATTGACAAATCATCATCAGTTTCTCTTCTTACTCACAATATGTCACAGCTTGGTGGTCTTTTAGATGACCATGAAATATGTAGTAGACTTCGCAAAATTGTCATTGAAAGGTATTAACTGCACATTAAATTTTTTTTCAATATTTAATCATGTCTCAAGGGTATAAAAATAATTTTAATTTTAGACGACCAGCTACATTTAAGACTGATTTGCCAGTTTCAATTATGGAAGTGGGTAAAGAAATATTTAGGAAGTTAAACGAAAATCAAAAGCAGGCGATTTTAAAAACGCTTTCTGCAGATGATTTTGTATTGATCAAAGGTTTTCCAGGTACTGGAAAAACTCAAACTTTAATTGCGATGATTGAACTATTAGTAAAATTAGATAAGTCAGTGCTGGTAACTGCACACACAAATACCGCTATAGACAATATACTACTAAAATTAGTAGATCAAAAGATTGACTTTATACGTTTTGGATCTCATGCTAAAACACATCCTGCAGTAAGGCACAAGTTGGACGATTTTATAACTGCAGAATGTGATTCGCCAGAAAGTTTGCACACTGTTTACTGTAGTAAAGTGAGTGCAATATCTCTTGAAATAATAAATTAAATATTGAAGTTAGCAATCTAAAATTTGATTACATTTTATTATAGAAAGTTGTTGGTGTTACTTGCTATGGTTCGACACATCCACATCTCTCCAGAAGAAAATTTGATATTTGTATAGTCGATGAGAGTACACAAGTACTGCAGCCTACAATTTTACGACCTCTTTATTGTGCATCAAAGTTTGTCCTTGTAGGTGATCCTGAACAACTGCCGCCAATAGCTAGGAACAATACAGCTAGGTAATTAATATTAATTTAATATTTTATAAATATATATTAGTACCACTATTGTTTGATAAAATATTGAAAACTTTATTTTAGAAAATTAGGAATGAATGAATCGCTTTTTTCAAGACTAGATTCAGAAAATAACTCTGTAGCTTTAACAGTACAATATAGAATGAATAAATGTATAATGGATATTGCTAACAAATTAACATACCATGATCAATTACAAATAGACAATGAAGAACTAAGTAATGCAACTTTACCAATAACAAATATAGCAGTAAATATTATTAGTAAATTTATATCAATTTTAAAAACTTCAATATTTTTAAATATGTAAATGCGAAACATTTTGTTTATAGGATTTTGAATCGTGTGAAAAATGGATTAGGAAAGCTCTGTCACTAAGACTTAAGAACTCTGCAGTGATGTTAAATACTTCTGCTACTCATCATCTAGCCGTTCATCCAGATTTTGCAAATGCAAAAGGATCATGCAATTTTTGGGAAGCTGGAATTATAATGCGATTAATACATATTCTTAAAAATGTAAAAATTGATTAATTGGAGGATTTGAAGTTTTTACAATGTGGATTGTACATTTTAAGGTTTCAATAATGCTTTTTTGCACTGACAATGTTACAAGAAACGTCGGTACAAAAAGGCGTACAGACGATTGAAACCCAGAAAACCTATAATCCATAATCAATTATTAGAAATATGTAGTAGCCTATTAAACTTATCCATTTGTTTTTAGCTTGGTATCGGTGCCCACACTATTGGAGTAATTGCACCATACAGAGCCCAAGTAAATTTATTACGTTCGAAAATTTCTGCTGACATAGAAGTTAATACAGTTGATCAATATCAAGGTCGTGATAAGAGTATCATTATTTACAGTTGCTCTAAAAGTATATCAGCAGACCAAAGTATACCAGTAAGTAAACATTTTTGTTAACTTTAGAAATAACTTTTTTATGAAGAAAGAAAACGTTAAAGAAAAATTTTCAATCAATCTAAATTAATTGTTATAAACATCAATTTTTTTTCAAACCGCTAAGATTTGACTATATATGTGTGCAATTTGTACAAATTTTAAATCTACATTTTAAAAGGTACTTAAATATTAATGTTTTCTTTTGTAAAAAATAACGTAATTGTCAATTTTAATTACACCTGTTTTAAAAAATGTTACCAGGAATTTGATATTTTGGAAGATCATCAACGATTGACTGTAGCTGTAACTCGTGCTAAGCATAAACTCATCATTATAGGTGACTTAAGCACTTTAAATCGATTTACTCCTTTTCAAAAGTTGATTGCAGCCTTAGGTCAGGGACGAATTTATGATTTAAAAGAAGGTGAAGACGATTTTTGTTTTAATGACCTTATGGAAATGTTGCTTTAAACGATAAAAAATTTTGAATAAAAACGAAAATTTACTTTGTATGTTATGTAATACTTTTTGTTAAAAAAAAAAATCGCTGAGGGAAAGTTTAATATTTATTACGAATAAAAATTTATTTTTAAGTCAATTTTTTCTGCAAAAACTTTATTTTAACGACTTTTAAAAGTACAATAATGTTATATATTTTCTTACTTTGATCAAATTCATTATGCTTCTGAACATTAAAAAAATCTTTTATATTCATAAAAAAAAAATTTTTTTTAAGCTGGATTATTGTAATAAACTGAATGCAGATAAAAATGCAAAATTATTTTAAAAAAAAAGAAATTTGGAGAATGAACTTAAAGATACTGAGAGCATAAATATCATAAACGCGAAGGATATAAATAAGTCGGTAAAATTAATTGTACACTTTTACAAAAGAAAGCGTACTTTACTAATGAAGCTAGTGTTATACCCCAGCTTATGATATACACAGTAGTTCATTACAACATACTTAAAGTCTTAAAAAATTGCTTTCTTTGTATAAATAGTACAATTTGCATACATTCATTCTTCGGCATAAAAGTCAAATGATACTGTACAAAGAGTTCTTAGCCTGATTCCACTTCTTATGAAGAGGCTTATCGCATAAAAATCTGAAGAAAGGTGGCAGGCATCTGGTATAAACAAGATTAATCACACTTAATCTGCTGCGCTCGATTCTCGTCTTTTCTCTGCATATTTCTTTGTATGTTCTTCTGCATTTTTGAGAAACTTCCTTCTGTCCCTTTGGAATTCTTCAGCTAGGTCAGCTCTCAGTGGATGTTCGGGTTCTGGGTCATTGACTAATGCAATTAATGCTTGTATCACTGTACATATAAAAAAAACTTATTAAGTATTTTGTTATATTTTCTTTTGTATAACTTCTTTAATTTTATTTTTCATTTTATTTAGATGATTGTAATAAAAAAAAAGCATATCTTTACAAAAAGAAAATAGTAAAAACAAAATAACCTTGATCTGTCTTTGTGGCAGGTTTCCAGTTTTCGGCACTGATAATAGGCAAGCATACTTGTCCTTTCTCATCGACATTAGGATGGTATATTTTGGTCTTGAAATTTATCCTTGGTGGCTTGAACGGATACTCAGCAGGAAAGTTGATTTCAATTCGGAAAGCACCTTTGTTGTACGGAGGATTATCCTAAAATACAGAACAATTGCAAAATGAGTCAGTCCCAGATGCGTAAACACAGTGTGAAAATTGATGAATCACTCCCAAAAGGAAGCTGCTGTGACCGCTTTAAAGTCGGCCTTGCCGACTTACCGGCAATATGAGGCCCTGCCAGGTCAGTATATTAGATTCGTCCACCTGTATATTTGTGAAATTCTTCATAGCCGAAGCGCGCAGATCGCCCAGCTCCTAAAGCAAACGAGTAAAAAGAGGTTAATAAAGCCGTCGCTCATTCGGACGAAATTCCGACGTCCTCGCGAAAAGCTCAATGCTGACCGACAATAAGGGGCAAATTCCACGGGGTCACCGTCCCCCGAGTGCCCGCTTGTCGTTTCGACGGAGCTCGCTTTTCGCGAGGAAGAAATAGGTCTGCCCTCCCGGCGTTACCTTCTGCAGTCTCCTCGTAGCTGCCATTTTGGCGAATCCGCGGAAATTCCGGTTGCGCTGTGATTCGTCGCGGTCGCGAGACCGAGGTAGAGCACTACTGCGAGCAGCCCAGGCGCTCGCGCGGCCGATGTAGACCGCTCGCGCGCTCTTTTCCGTGTGTGGTGAGCGCGCGCGCGCGCGCGTTTCTCGCAAATTTCGTCCGTGAGACGGGAGGAACGACGACGAGCTCGGCTGCGGGAAGTCCGCGGATCTTGGCTCACTGCCTGCGCTACTCCCGACTTCTTCTATTGGATGCTGCTGTCACAGCTGCTCGAAAGTGCTGATGAGGTGCCGTCGTGCTAATGAGGCGGCTACTGCTGCTGCCTGCTGGCTGCTCTGCTCCGGTGCTGCAGCCTGCTATGCCAGGCACGGGTTGCGCGATTCACGTAGACCGCGAGGCGCGAATAACAGCAGGAATAAGAAAATAAGACTTTTTATTCTCGAAACGTACTATATTCAAAAGTATATTCAAAAGTATATTCAAAAGTATAGTACGTTTCGAGAATAAGAAGTCTTTCTTTCTTATTTCCGCTGTTATTCCTCTTATATCCTTATATATATTCCCCCCTTTAAAGGCCCTTACCCTCTACAAAGCTTACTGTTTGTCTACTTGATTTTATGATTTAATGGCAATGATTTGGGGTAGTCAAAGTTAGCGAAAGGATTTTGGCAAGTAAAGTATGTAAAGTTAATTATCAGTTAACGATTAATAATAGGAAATACTCAACACTAAATTTTACATTAAAATGAACATCACACGAACTATTTAATTCACTTTTCTAGAGATATATGTCCCTAGCTGTTTTTCCTGTGGAATTATACCCAAATTCACTTATAGACGGCTGATGAATGAAGGGGATGCATTACTTCTATATATATCTTATATGTACATTGTTATACCGACAATTTCGATTTTTCATTTTGTTAATTCAATTATTTAAATAAGATTAGAGTTACATACATGGGCAAATCCATAGAACTTGTAGATTTTAGAATAAAAAAAATTTTTTTTTTTTTACGAGCACATTTTTAATATTTGACACACACATTCATATACTAGAAATGTAAGAAAATCTGAATGCATGATCGATTTCAACTTAACGGTATATTTAAAAACGTTTTTTCTTGAACGTTTGAACGTTTTGAAAAGAAGTCTAAAAAACGTTTAGAAAACGTTTTAAAAAC
>JAXIUT010000048.1:4649556-4669573 GCA_035586675.1 Eurytoma californica
TGCTTTCTTTTCGAAAAATAGATTTTCCTTATTTAACGAGTACACAAACTTGACATAATTATAAATGGAAATTATATTGTAATTATATTGATCAATATGTTGTTGCAATATTCATGAAAATAATAAACAAAATTTATAGAAAAAATACGTACTTATCTAAACAATTAAAAATGAACTTCCAATTGTGATGTCTTGATGACAAAAAAGTCTCTTCTGAATTTAAATCAACTTCCAAGAATGCGGTGACTACTTTGGGGATACACCATTCCGGATAAAAGATATATCCTCTAAATAATAAAGAATCAATTTCTGAGTAATGTGGTGACCACTTTGGGAAGTACCGACGCGCATATATGATGGTGGTCACCGCTATTACTCAGAAGTTGGTTTTTGTTTTTACTTAAAAGTACGTATGTATTTTTCTCAGGAATATTGCAGCATCCCATTACGCCAAACAGTTTGCATACATATTGAATAAGGAAAGTTATACTTTAAAAACAACGATAAAACGGTCTTTTTATAATAAGTGGTAATATTGTATATAGGTTTAGTCACGATTAACAATCCCTTCTACTTATCTTACCATACAATACTATTGTCACAATTTTGAGAAAAGATTCAGAGTACCGTATTTTGTACCTTGTATTTTTTGATACATTTATACCTACAAGTTGTATATTTTATACTCTTTAAACCGAAAAATCATGCTACTGAAATAAAAGTAGCATGTCCCATAAATCAATGGAATACCCACGTCGGACATTGGTCCAGATTAAAAAGAACGTCGAGCTCGCGGGGCGCGAAGTGAATGGGTATCGGCATCCAACTGAGATCATCGTTCCAGGATAATTCTGCGGACGGCGGATAGAGACCGGCCAGCACCAATTGCAGCGAGGCCTTCGTCCGGTCGAAAGCCGAGCTGCAGGCGTACACCTTGTCCGGCTTAAACTCGCCCAGAAACTGATCGTATCTCTCGCGGAGCATCGTGCCTATTCTGTACTCCTGCACCTTGCCTCGCTGCAAAAGACAAAAGCCTCGTCAGTGTTTACGCGCAAAATTAAGAGTAATTCCACGCCAAAGTCAGAAAGGAAGGATAATTGCGTTAAAGTGTTCTCGACATCTAATACCGTCGATGAGTTGAAGATTATCCGTATTAATTTCCGTATGGATCGAATTGGATTCCTGCTGAATCTTACTGGATTGCCATACGAAATCACCTGTTCATGCGAAATTCAGTCCATCCACATGGATATTTTCAATACATATTTTTTGGCAATTGATTTTAAAGCGTTTAATTTTAATTTTACACACGGTACCTTTTTAGGTATACAGTTATACGTTTTCCAACTAAAATTTTTTAATGTACAATCGGAACAAAAGAGCAAAATAACTACTAGAATTATTTAAATTTATATGCAAGACAATTAAATACATAAATTAAAATCAAAATTTGCAATTTAATAAAAATAATATTTATAAGTAATAGTAGACTCGAACGTTTGTGGTGGGTATAAGAAATAACTAGGCGATCTCGAGGAACCAATATTTATTCTAATAGTGCCGACGTTTCGATGTTGGTTTATAACATTTTCATCTGGGCTATAAAAAATATACAGGAAAGAAACATTAAATACACACAAATTTAATGTTTCTTTCCTGTATATATTTTTTATAGCCCTGATAAAGATGTTATAAAACAACATCGAAACGTCGGCACTATCAGAATAAATATTGGTTCTTCGAGATCGCTTAGTTATTTCTTACAAATAATATTGAGATACCAATTCAAATGTTTTTAAAGAATTATTATACCTACATGTCAATTACATAAATAAATTTATTATCTTAACGTTTATATTATTAAGCACATTCATTTTAATTAGTGTCAATTGTTTCTGAACGCTTCAGCTCGTTTCGGAAAACTGTATACTTAATTAATGAAAAATCAATTTTGTATATACTTACTGCATCAATTATTAAACAATAAATGAAAAACTTTTATGTTGACTACATATGTTTATGCTTTGCAAATACTGAAACACGATGAAAAGCTTTTAACGTACATTTGTTAGCTGAGCAAATCCCCAAGGTTGCTCCAAACCAATCGATGTATTGCCAATTAAATTAATTTCATTTTTTTGAGGGGTCCGTTCTCCATGTCGAAAAAGCTGCAAATGTATTATGCGTATATAAATATTATATTTTTTTGCCAGTGCTGCGTTTCAATAACAAATTAAAATGTAGCAATAAACTAAAGTATAGGCATAACAAAAATTAATTTGGACATCTATATTTCTACATAAATTCTCCTCATCATATAAAAGTCCTATTTAAATATTGCTATGGTGCATTTTAATATTACATTAATGAATACTTGCAGAGTCTGACTATCATTAACGAAAAAGCTGCTATAGTTTCTTGTAAAATTCTCTATAAGAAATTTTACACAACCTATTGCAAATTTTTTCAATAACTTTACACTGTAAAAAATGCGCATAAATGTTAATGCAAGTACTATAGAAGCAAATCTTATCGACATACATAAATGATATTACATTTAATGTAAAAATACAGTTAGTTTCAAATACACCGCAAATGTTTGCTTCCAGTATTACATTAAAATTCATGCGCTTTTTTATCAACGTCCGTCAAATTAATTATTTTGATCGATACAGCCAAAAAACAGTTTATCGTAAACTAATGCCTGTACATTACAACCAACAGACGTCACTCACCACTTGAACTAATTCCAGCTTGAGGTATCTATAGCGGCTGGCGCAGCAGGTCCTCAAGCCATCGGAGCAAACAAGCAGGATCAGAATGAGCGCCTTGAGAGCCATGGCGCACGCAGCGTGGCGTCAACTCGAAATCACGCTTCCACGATATTCCTAATTAAACACCGGACCGCCTCGTTAGCGGCGTATCTCAGTCGCACCGCCGCGAGCTCTCCAGGCGCACTGTCTCGCCGGCTGGAGAACATTTCCTATTTAACCAGTTCGAACAGTCTATGAGCGAAGGTGTTCCGCGGGCGTCGTGATGTACTCGTTTGCTTCCTCGTTCCTCCTCTCTATTTTTTTTTATCATTTTATCTGCGTCTGCCGCACCGATGATCCGCCGCTCTCTCGAATTTTACTTATACCGATGTTAGTGTGCGCGCACGTACACTTACATGCACCAGATGCGCAAAGGGATCGAGGTGATTAGCTACGCGGCTAACTAATTAATCTGCTTGATGCCAAAGATCTGCATTTCGAGCGCTTCCCGTCGAATAGCCGATTAAGCCTGCTCGGCTGGGTACGATTGGTTATCGATGTTGCAGGAATCGTAGACGGCGGAAGTAATGAAAAGTCGAAGTCGAGTGAACTTACTTCGTTACCCCATTACTTCTCACGCGTCGTGGTCCCTTATCGTTAGGTCAGAAGCAATTAAAAATCGTAAAAACCGACAATTTTTTATCTTCGTTTTTTAATAATAGGATAAACATTTTTTCTTGTAACCTTGAGCATAATTACATATCGTAAATTGTAGAGAGTCGACTGATAAAGATTCCATTTGGTAGCCCAATTTTAGAGCATCCTCAGTGGGAAAAAACTAGTGGGATTTTCATGAATTCGTGAGATGTTAAAACCAACGACGCATTTAGTAACACTAAACATAATGATTCATATTTTACATATTAATCTATTTGTCCGCAGAAAATGGTCAATTAGGCTATTTTACAACGGTATCATCAGGTGCGTATATTACATCGTGGAATTACAAGTCAATATACAACATTTGACGCGATTTTCTTTTACAAGAGAACTTGTATACTAACAAGTTGTAACTGTTGACTAACTTTTTCTGTTAATAACTACCTTTTATAATGGAGGACGTTCTAGCAACCAGAAATTTTGTTATTATCTAAAAAATTGCTCGCAAATTATGGTCATATAATAAAATTTGTAAAATTTACACTTAGTTGCATCATTTTTTAAATTTAAACCCAAAGTTAGTTATCAACAGTGATAACTCAATATTTAAAAAATTATATAAAAGCAGCATGAAAGCAATGCAAACTAAAAAGCAAACCGCAAAGTACCATTCTATGCATACAGTTTGGCATATACCAAATTGACAAAAGTCACGTTTTCTTATTTTTACGATATCTGAAATGTACGTGCAATTTATTCAATAACATACTGGTTTCGAGGTGCGCACGTGGATTTTTTTGTTGCTTCATTTAGTCGGAGAATCGACTTTTATAATCATATACCGTCGTTCAGTTCAAACAACGTACATTCCATCCTTCTAACACTAATGGATATAAATATATCCGTTTTATTACGGCCAATTTTATTACGTCCAATTAAGAAACTGACAATTAAACACGAAAGCAAAACGAGTTTTCGAAGGCCTTGTTAAAAACGAAAAAAGCTGATTTATTTTCTGTACGGGGGAAAGGAATTTTGTTCTATTTATTAAAGAAATAATTTCAAAAATTTAGTTAGGCCTTGGCAATGAAAGAATTTTGTTTATTTAAAAGGACGTGCGAGGAATTTAAAAGTCGAGTGCTTCTAGGAATTTGCCCAAGCTCGAAAACAATAACAAAAGCGCTTGACTTCTAAATGTTGGAAAGTTTTCATTAAAATATATTTTTAAGAATAAAAATGTAATTTTAGGACAAAGGATAGTTTATTGCTGTATAATTTACCGATATTTGTAATTTATTATTTTGCTAATTTGGTAAAAATTTATCATGTAAGAGAAAAGCCAGGGGAGAGAGAGAGAGAAACGACTGTAGTTTGTACCTTTAAGAGAAAAAGAGGGCTCACGAGTAATTCCAACAGCACGCTCCGATTGTCGGTTGCGCGACTGTTTAGTCATCAGCTCGAGGAAACTTCGTAATCCTCGAGGCTGTTTGACCCGCCGCGGGACTTGGTCCCGAGAAATATGGGTTCAGCGCGTAAGGCCGCACCTTGGGTGGGCCTAGACCGTTCTGGCTAGAGGAAGGGCGGTGAGCGCCTCAATGTTTAAATTAAAAGGGGCGTATATTAAGCGAGAGCGGAGCGGAGCTCTCTTTTTCTATTTTTCTCGACGCTCCAAGCTCAAGAGGTGTAACACACAATAAAGCATTAAACCAATATATTCAATCTACACCTGTTCAGCCCCGTATCCACCTCATCCTCAACAGGCCTACTAAACTTCGTTCGTACAAACGTGTTTCTAAGTATTTTTGCTATAATTAAAAAAGAATAGGTATTTTTGTAAACGTTCGCGCAATGCAAAAGGTTCATTTTTAACTACTAATTCTGTAACTTACATACTTTGGAAAATATTAATTTTTCAAAGCCATAATCTAAGTTCAACATACAATTATATCTGTTTTTATATTTGCATGTCTTCAAATAAGCGAGTCATTTTTCAAAAATGGAATTATTACATTAATATATGCAATGTTCTGCTCTAACTGCGGTTTTTACTTCCTACTTTGCAGTAGAAGTGTTAAATAAACATTATAGCAGTTTTTTCCTTTTTTTTACAACTATTAATTTAGTCAAAACTACAAATAAATACGAAAATAATAAATTTCATAAAGTGAAAAATAAAACTGAATAAAAATATTCAATTTTTCGTTATATACTTTATAATACATACTAGATATAATATCTAATATTAGTCCTATTTTTTGCTGATCGAAACAAAAACAGGTCATTTCAATTTTCTTGAGCCAATTAGTTCCCTTTAGTATTTATAATGTATTTCCTGCTTTTAGAAAAAAACTGCAGGGAGAAAAATAAAAATGAGTCCTAAAAATTTCATGAAAATTTAAAGACAATTACTATGCAGACTACTAATCTGTGGATAAACTTCAAATTTTATTCAAATTTGTTAGAAAGTATACCAAAATTAAACAAAACTATATTAACAGGGATATAATTTAAATAATCTTAAGGAAATATTAATTTAATTATTCGTACTTTGAATTATTAATTTACATGTTTACACTAATTGTCAAAGCTCGAAATGACTTCCGATAATTCAAAAAAGTAAATAGATTTCTTTTGCCGACCATTACATGGACTCGGCAAACATTCGCAAGTCAGTTCACGCCATTATTTGGAATGGCGTACACTGCGAATGCCTTTCATCCCGAATCACGTAAACGTTTGCACGCGCACACACCATCGTTCAAGGCCTGTAAAATAATCACCTTGGTTAATAATCGACTACGCACGAGATCTGAAGCACACTATCTTGGTAAGTCGGAAGAGAGAAAAATTATCATATTATCGCAACATTTATTTTCATATTGCTTATTTATACGTACGTCGTAAAACGGAACATTTTTCTACACCAGGAAAAAACTAGTCTGTCAAAATTCCTTCGTTCAGTTTTCTGAAAATTGAAATTCATATCATTGTGTAATTGCTATCGAGGTTTGCATTTTTTCACATTTTTCTTTAAAAAAAAAAATGTTAATCAAATTGTTTCTTATAAATTTTCAACGTAATTATAATATCGATATTATAAATAATTTGATTGTACTGGTAATTGCTCTCTTGTCAGGCTAGTAGGTCAACGCTTAGTAAAATTAATCTAAAACGGTGTTCGTATATCGAACTTCGATACGAGCTCGTTTCAGAAACATTAAAATCTACTGAAATGCGCGCGCATTGAAGCGAATTCCGCGGAGCGATAAAAATTGTTAAATATTTGGGCGTTGGGAAAAGCTCAATTAATATTTCATTGCATCCCACCTTATAGCAAGATTTTATATATGTTTTCTTTGATCCGGACCTTCGCATCGCCGACGCGTTGAATTTAACGTAATTCACATTAAAGGATAAATTCTATGTTTCAGTCCGCTACTGAGCATAAATTAATAATTCAATCGGCTATATCAAAAGCGAGCCACTGCTTTTTATAAAAGAAAAAAAGGAAATCTAATTCACAGACCGAGTTCGCTCCAATCACTATTCCACGGCGGATACGTACGCATATATTCCACAGGAAAAAAAGAAGCCATGAAAGAAAGTCCCCAAGGTCAACCCCGTAAGCCTTTCCGGACTCGCATTGCTGCTAGCAATGTTAAATTAAAAAAGCGGGGAAGTCGCCGAAAATACACCGCTCGGAGGTTCCCCATCCCGGGCATTATAATGGATGAGTCGCGGTACACGTGCTTCCAGCAAGCGATACGAGACGCGCGTATTACATATATCGCGCTGTCACGCTCTCCGCTGAGCCTGCAGAGAGAGAGAGAGAGAGAGAGCCGGGCCGCCTCCATTGACGTCATCCGCGACCGTCGTGCACACACAGAGGCGAAAAATGGTCTGGACTCGTGCCGCCCACTGTCGTTCCGAAAAAACCCGAATCCCTTCCTAGGGTAATATCAACGATAAAAGGCCTTCCCTTGAACAAAAAACATTTACAATACAGCGTTCATTTAAAAAATTATTTAAAATTTAATGAAAGATCAATTATAAGGACGCTCTGTGTCTCGTTGTTTTAAGTAGTTTCAGGCGAGTATCACAAGGCATTTTCTTTAACTTCAGTTAAGTAGTTATTAATTATTTTCATCTGAAATTATTCATTTTATGCTGAATTTATATTATTTTGATTGCCGCTTTCGTCGAAAATACACTACTCAAAGCGTTTTTTGCGTGTAAATAAATCAAAATTTTCTCGGAGGCTTTAAAAATCCATACTGTTCCATACAAATTTCTTTTTGCTTTTTTGCAACGTTTTATATACGGAAGACCTATACCGTTGATATTAGCTCAACGGTAGGGGGTGGTCCGGTCACGGAAAGACTCGACCAAAAATCGATGAGTCCTTCCCACAGCTGCGTAGTAAGGAACGCCTGTTGATGCCGCCAGTCATGAAGCGGGAAGGGAGGGATTCATTCATAAAATTGCCGCCTCGCCGAAGTTTGTCGCGGTCTCACGGCACTAAGCTCGCAGCGCCGCCCCTGAAAACCTCCCTCGCCCGTGCGCGCCTGCAGCCTCCCAGGCTTCATGTCAATCAATAGAGACGAGATGGCTAGTTACAAGATCGCGAGATCCGGCGCGATACAGCTGCCAGTCAAATTAGCTTTGTACAGGGAAAAATCATGAGCTACATCGTTCTATGCAATGGACTCTTTGAACCATTAGTATTAACAGTATTTTGGTAAAGCATAGATGTCTGATACAGCCTGGTAATAAGAAATCTTTTTATTAACAAATAAAAATTAAGAAAACGATATTTTCCGAAGAAAAGTTCAAAATAAACATTTTTTGCATATATAGTTTACTTTCAAAGTAATATCTAATTCGTGAGAATTATGTGTTATCACTGCGTTATATATCGACAAGAAAAAAAGTGGACCGAAATATGTACTCAGTGCTGGGCTCTGGCATATTCCGCAGGACTTGTTTCCATACTTTTACTATAACTATATATACGTATTCACTTATATATAGATATACCAAATGCATGGAAACAACATGTATGTACTTGAACCTTTCAAAAATTTCTTTACGCATGAAGGTTATAAATTAGTTCTTCATATCCTACAACCATCTGTAGACTGTTGTAGGTTTAATCTATATGTATTAATTTAAAAAAGTTTGAGAAATACACAAAAACTTAATACTTTTTATTGTATATTATGTATATGTACATATTAATATGTACATTATGTATAAGAATTCTTATTATAATATGCTTAGGGACATTTTAGACGTACGCATACTTTTTGGGCATTTTTTGGATGTTATTATATGCATTTCTTATGTCTGATCACCGTATTGTAAAACATCATTTTCATATACCAATTAATTAAGAAAAACTGTATTTTTTCCTCTGAATTTTTTAATAATCAAATTGATCATTGCCAGTTACCAAACTACGCTAGATTTCAACAAAACAACAGCGTTCCACTTTTTTTTTCAATTTTATGTCCTTTTATAGAGCAAATTTGGCTGCGGAAAATAATCTCAAAGTCTGCCCAGGACTCAGATCTCACTCGAATTCCATGGAATTCGAGACTAAAAAATTTCTTATTCATTCTTCATTTACGCTCAAATAGAAATGTAATTCTTTGGGCATCATCAGTTTTGAGTACCGTTTTCTTAATGCATGGCAGCGTTTTAACAATGTTGCAAAAAAAATTCTGATGAAATGATTCGAAGCTGTGGGGTATATATATAATCTTAATATTTCACACATTAACATGTCACATCTCAGGAGATCCTTGGAAAACATTTTTAATATTTTATAAATGTCATTGCCATAAACGTGTGTTCAAATTTTCATTAGTTTTTTTAAAAAATGAAAAATTACGATATCCAACTTATAGAATTTTGAAATTTGCGCCTCTCAAAAGTCAAAACCTGTAATGGAGTCGCCACTCGCTAAGTCGCTATACAGATCATTGCAGAATTGCAGTATGCAGCCATATATATCATATATACCACATGCATTGAAGGTTGAAATACCTGTTGTAGGTAAATATGGGATGTATCGTTAATTATTTCCATCAACATTCAAGTATATCTATATTTATATTTGCAAAGTTGAATAGTAATTTGGTGTGTCTTTCATTGGACGCGGAAAAAATAATGTACATAGACGAAATAAGTTAGGGGATGTATTTACATGTATCCTTGATAATGTGAGTGCTAACCTAAGAACAAGCACTAAACAGGGAAATGGACATACAATAAGAAAGTGGGTATACAATGGACATACAATAACATGTGGTAACAGTCAACAGAACTTCAGAAACGGTATAAAATCGGATTCTGATGGGAAACAACCCTGGAAGTGGTGTATTTCGCAGTACAGGTGCAACTATAACCTCCAAGAGTACAGCTGGCAGTAAATTCAGGGGAGCGCATAAACAGCTTTTCTTCGAATAATCAGAAATTTGGTCAGGTAACAGCAGTACTTTGTAGATAAAAGGTGCACGATGTCTAATAACTACAGCATCGTTGAGTATTACTCGAAACAAGAAAAGAATAGTTGCGGCTATTGCCGCAGTCCAAACACAAGCTACAGTCATGGTGAGCATCTTCCTAGCATATTCATATATAAATTCGCGACATTTTGCTGTGTGCTCATGAAAATATTGTGTGCTCTAAGCATTATACAAGACTGCTTTATTTTTCATAGCTAATTGTATGTAGCATAGCTGCTTGTAGTTGCAGAAAGTAAGCTTGATCTTTTTAAAAATATATCTGTGATTTCTTTTGGATATGTTTGGTGCAAAATTGCGTTTATAAATTTATAATGACTTAATCATTATACTCTTTTAGGAATGGTTGCTCAAACTTTGACAGTGCAACATTACCAAGGTCTGATAGATCGAGGCTGGAGAAGAAGCGGCACTTATTGCTATAAACCAATGATGAAACAAACATGCTGCCCTCATTATACAATTAAGTAAGATTTTCTTTATTACAATTCTAAAAATAAATTACACAATAAGTAATGCATTGGCTATCATCATAGGTGTGAAGCTTTAGATTTTAAACTTTCAAAATCTCAGAAGAAAATTTTGAAACGTATGATTAAGTTCCTTAAAAATGAACTGCCAAGTACTGAAGTAAACACTAGTCGGATTGATTGTGATGACGATATAGGTAATATTTAGTTTTTAACAAGAATTTTTCTAGTTATCTGAAACAAAAATTAATACAAATGAATCTTTCAACAATCTATGATAGTCAGAAGCATGGAGATTCCAGAATATACTCAGTATACAGATAAAGAAACAGATCCTTCTAAAATGCAAGTAACTTCTGTATCAGAAGAACTTAATAAAAATTTTGCTGATATGGTCGATGAAACTGAATCAACTACAAGTACAAGTACAAGTAAACAGTTAATAGAAGGTACTAAAAGACAGACTATAAAAGCAAAGCCAAAACAATCTACAAAAATGAACGTGGATCCAAGTATGGCCCCACAAAAGAAAGCAAGACTTATACGAATAGAAAGAAAATACAATAAATTGTTAGCTCAAGGAAAATCTGAAGAAGAAATAAGTGCCATTATGAATAAAAGAAAACAGGAACAAAATACAGGAAAAACTTTGGAAGATTTTTTTAATGAGATTAGTAATTGTTCAAATAAATTAGAGGTATTTATAATTTTTTTAACAATAAAAGATAAATATAGAAGGCGCTCCATTCAAAAGGCAATCCTCTTCGCTCTTAATTTCAATTAGTAAAATTATAATAATTATTTTTATTTTTCAAAAGTTGAGACTTGTTAGAACATCTCCAGTTAGTGAGAGTTACAAAAATACAGCTAAAGAGTCTTTTGAGCTTTACAAAAAGTATCAAACTACAATACACGGTGATAAACGAACAGAATTTAAAGAAGAAAGTTATGTAAGGTTTTTGGTTAAATCACCTTTATTGGTAATTGGAAATATTTTAAATAATTTTATGTTACAAGATTGTTTTCTGAGAGTATGTGATAATGATAATATCATTCTTTTTTAATATTATATTGTATTATAGTACTTCATAATATAAAAGAAAAATTCATTTTTTTGAAGTTTACTTTCACATATTTTTATGAAAATTAAATTATTTAGAGGAAAGTGGACCTGCCTTCGAGATAATTAAGTTTGCCAAATAAAGTAACTCTTTAATGTTTTAAGTTTGATTTGTTGTACATAAAAGTCTTTGTTAATTTATCAGATGCGATTGGTGAAAGTAAAGTCAGATGAATTTCTAAATACTGTTGATGAAAGTACAAACCTTTTTAAAAGTTATCAAATGGCAATTCATAAAGAAAAACTCCAGGACTGTGATAAAAGGTCTTTCATTGATTTTCTTGTAAAAAATCCATTGCAGGTACACTTTGTTCAGATACGTAAAATAAGATTAAAATTATAAATCGTCAATTATTTGTTAAACTTCTTTCTCAAGGATTGGACTCCAAAAGATAGTTTACCTGACGGATATGGATCATTTCATGAGCAATATTGGCTCAATGGAACACTAATAGCTGTGGCAGTCATTGATATATTACCCTTTTGTGTTTCCAGCGTTTACTTTTTTTATAATCCAGTATATTCCCATCTATCATTGGGAACTTTTAGGTAAATTTCAGTAATATATTTTCAAATACCTACAATTTAAGTAGTATTAATAAAGATCCTTTCACAATTTCACAATTTATATTTTAAATTTAATGTTTTAATATTTTATTTTCAGTTCCCTTAGAGAAGTTTTTTTAACTAGACAGTTAAATAAAATTGCTCCAAATTTAAAGTATTATTATATGGGATATTATATACATACATGCACGAAAATGCGATACAAAGCAAAAATGAGACCTTCAAAGCTTCTTTGCCCTGAAACCTACGTATGGTGTGATATTGAAAAGTGTTTACCAAAGCTAGAGAATAGCAAGTATAGCAGGTTTTGTGATGATTTATCTATAGTAGACGAAGATGGAGAAGTAGAAATTGATAAGGTAAAAATTGAAATGTATAGAGAATCCCATTTCACAATCGTATTATAATTTATTTTATAACTAAATGCTTTTAATTCTTAATATAGGTTTTAATGTTAAATCATCACCAAGCAATGACTTATAGAACATACAAAAGGTACAATCCAGATAAATGGAGGATAGAAGTCCTTGAACATGAAATAAAAGAATATGCATCTTTAGTTGGTAAACATTGTGCTTACAACATGTTATTTTTTAATAATTAATTAATGACGATTTAATAAGGTTTAAAAAAAAAGTTATTTTCAATTAACCATGTAGTTATTGAAAATTTAAAAACGCGATTTTTTTATTCTTCCAATAATGTCGAAGCTAGAGTAATCATTGATTTTCTGCATAATAAATCTAATTTATACATTAGCAGCATAGCATTTTATAATGAAAACAATAGAAATAAATAATCACATTAATCATGTAAAAATATAGTAATAAAGTCTAAGTATTACACATATCTTCTTTCTGAGTTATAATTGTTATAAAAGTTTATAGAGTGCTGTAATAAGCAGTGAATATTTTCTTAATTACTACAGTCACAATAAATTCTTAGAATATTAAATTTTTTATGCAAGTCTGTGCATAAAGCACTTCTTCTCGCACAATAAAGCATCCTTGCATGTGCTAAATCAGCATTTTACGCAGTCTTTGCATAAAATAGTGTTCGATACTCGTATCAGAAGTGATTAGCGGACGCGTGTGCATTATCACCCTCACTTCGCTTGGGCGCTAAACTCATACTCGTCCAAGAATCACCTCTGATGTACTAGTATCGAAAACTACTATTATTATTACTCATATTTATAATAAATCAATCTCACATCATTAATGAAACAAAATTAATTAAAAATTGTAAAATTTAAAATAATACTTATAAATATCACTTTACTTATTGCATCATTAAATCATTTATACTAAAACAAAATACAATTACTGTGAACATTAACTGTGCAACGTACGAAACCATAAAGTCGTAACGAACATTTTGCACATTTTTTTACAAAAAATAAAATAAAAAAAAAAATGAATATCTTTGTATAGTCTTTTATTTACTTTTACTGTACTTCTCGCTTATTCAGAGAGATAAACATTTATTTTTAATAAATATATTTAACGTCATGTTATATAAAATATTAGATTTTCTAGAGCATTTATTTATTCATAAAAAATAATAAACAATAATTTATCTGCTGATTGAGGAATGTCTCTTAGGCGTTTGCTCTACTCTTTGGTTCATTCCATGATTGAATTTTCGCGCTGCCTGCGACAATGAATATCACCATACTAGCTATACAAACTCCTGCACCAATCCAAAATATAATTTGCCACCTGTCGATGGGATGCTGAAATGAGCAAAAAAATTGATATTAAGTATTGATTGCGCTTTTTTTATACTTTTAAGAAAAATTACATTATAATACAAACGAAGCATATGTTAATGATGAAAGCAATACCTACACGCAGTAAATTGTTAATCGCATACAAGTACTGATAAATACAAATTTATCGCGTACGTTAATTATAAACGACATTTATACATTAGAGATGATCATTACAATACTGTTGATAGTTTTATTATGCTAATATACAAATTGTCACTGATGAGACGATGAAAGCGATGATGTAAATAGCTTATACGAATCGTACTGTACATGATTAAAGTCATACATACATAGCACAGATCGTACAAGTTACTCGCATGCATTAAGTTATATTGCAGAATTAGTCGATTAGTAGCGATGAATCGTATTATTAATTTGAAAATCACCATTTATATCGAACTATAAATTATTAACGATATATGTATGTGCGATATATATTAGTAGTAAGCATGTATTATAAATTTATATACAAATCGAAGATATGCAAAAATATAGCAGATTGTTGGTTGTTAAAGCGCAAGGTGAAAAGCAAAGCAGTTGTGATAAATTTGATGACAACAATGAGGTGAATTGCCAGTACCGCTCGTACTATGTATACTATTAATCATATAAGTCCGATGGATACCAACAGGTCACGTACATTATTAAAGCACCCAGGTCTTACTGAAGCGCGGAGTTCCCTCCTATACAAAGCCGCGCGATTGTCAGGTGCAAGCTCGAGAGAAATTCAACAATAGACAATTAAGTCAAAATCCCATACACCGACACATTCTTTTGCGACTGGTTAACAAGGCATCGTGTAGTGTACAGAAATTTGTATTCGCCTTGCAGCATGTAGACTCGAAGCAACGATTTGCAGCTCAACTGCAGAGAATCCTCGAATACAAGCTGTACTATGATCAACGAAACACCCACATGGTACAAGCTGTGCAAGGGATTCCCATTTTGTCCAGTAACTGATGCAATCGAAGTTAGGTAGGCGTGATGAGGTTCGTTGTTTTTTAAGCGTGATGATTCGATGACAAGCTATAATGAGCAATTAAAAACTAACTTGTACACTTACTCCATATTTGCCGGCGATCGCCTCCACCATGGGTGGTATGAGGATGCTGGAGGTCGTGCCGATGGTATTCATGATCCCGTAAAGGAGGCCGGCGTAATTCGGCGAGAGGTCCTGGTTGTTCGATAGGTTGGCGATGCTCGCCGCTCCGTTGAAGCCCAGGGCCAGAAAGAGGAACGTATTGGCCAGGAGCTCGGAGCAGCCGACGTAGCCGACCACCACCAGGCACACCCCCGGCAGAAAGTGAGCTGCACAGACACACACAGCGGACACGCGCAAGTCAAGCAAGGTACTCAATATACAAATCGTTCAGTTAAATGCGGCCGACTAAAGTATACGTCGTTTATCTGCTTACAGAAAAATGTGGCGCTTTTGCGGAAGACCGTGAGGGAGACGATCTCGCGCCTCTTGACGATGTCTCCGACCCAGCTGAAGAAGAAGCCGAAGCCCATGCGCGCCAGCCAGGGCAGCGAGGCCAACGCCCCGCCCTTGTCCAGCTTGAAGCCCAGCGCCTTCGTCAGGTACAGCATCATCGAGTTCTGGTAGAAGAACAGGAGGAAGAGGTTGCCAAAATGGCAGATCACCAGCGCGATGAACGGCACCGAGGTGAATATCTCACGGAAGGGCGTGTCGCCCAGGGCTCCTCTCTCCGAGCGCACCGTGCCGTGCTGCGACCTGCGTGTTCGATGGCAATGTAAGCGGTGCAAAATCGGTACCCGCGTGAAAATTTTACATGAGATCTCGTATGAGGTCTTGTCTCGTATAAAATCTCAAAACGATTTTATCACATTAGTCTGATATATGAGATCGCATGTGAGATCTCATTACACTTGTAAATATAGTTTTTAACAGGTTCAGTCCTAGGTATACACAATTTTTTTCTAAACGCCGGTCGCTTTAATTTTGTACCATCTGCTGTTTTAATTTTTTTTTTAATAATGTAATAATACGCTTGTCAAACATCTATTACTTAATCAGTAATGTTCATGATAGAAGTAATTAAAAAAATTGTTACATATTTGTGCCACGTCAGATATGAGGAAAAAATTTCATGGTACTTATTTACACTACGTATGACTGAACCTGTAATAACAGATAATAATGCAATATCATCGTTAGGTGATTTATTGAAAAATCCACATGACCGGTATAGTTAAAATATTTTTAAGCGAGATCCCCCAATCATATACCGATTCCAATTTAGGAAGAGAAAAAAGAGAGAGAACGGAGCTCACGTGAGAATGTAGTTCTTCTCCTCATCGGTGATTCCTGGATGATCCACCGGCGAGTCGTACGCCAGCACGAACCAGAAAAAGATCCAGATAAACATGAGCAGCGAGGGTATGTACCAGCCGGCCTCCCAGTTAACGTGCTCGGCAATGCTGGCGATCATGGGATAGGTCAGTATGGTGCCGAAGGTGCCGCCGAGCAGGGACCAGACGAAGCGGCTCTTCTCGTCGGGCGGCGCCCACTTGGCCACCATCGTGTGACACGCGGGGAATATGACGCCGCCGGTCAGGCCGACGATCACCCGCGACAGCAGCAGCACGCCCCAGTGCAGGTTCGCCAGGAGCGGCGACACCAGGGAGACGCACGCGGCTACCACCGACGTCCAGAATATCGTGCGCCTTGGCCCGTACTTTATTGCCATCATGCCGCCGAGCAAGTTACCCGGCACGTTGCCGTACCCGTAACCCGACAGCAGCTGACCTGAGCAATACGATGAAGCGCGCGATTAGGAGAGCAGACACGCAAGAAAAGGGTGCAAGTAGGTAGGTAGATATACGGATACTGGATTTCGAGCAAACTTCGTGGAAAAATGAAAAATAATGATCAAGCGGGGGAATTTGCGAAAACTGAAAGATAAAGAAAGAAAATATAAAATGAAAAATAGGTAGAGGCTGTAATTTGTGACTTATCGGATTAAAAGTAACTTTTTTTGGTTCGAAAGTTATGTAATTAAAATAAGTGAATAGTTTTTAATGAATACTCAATTAATCATTATTTTTAAACTAATAAAGATTGTCTAATCTGATGAGTCTCAAATTATAGTTTTAATGTGCAATTTTACTTTCATTTTTTATATGATTAGTTTCTGAGTAAATAACGTTTTCCCCCAGATTTTTGACAACTATCTCCTGTTTTCATTTCTAGGTATTATTCTTCAAAAATCACAAAACACCTGGTTCATTATTTTGCATCGAACAATCACTCTGCAGAATCTGTAGAGTTTAGACGAAATTGAAAATCGACACAAGGGTGTCAAGGCTCCACTTATCAGTATCGAATTTATATGCCCCGCCGATCTCCAAAGTCAACGCGGCCTACCAGTTTTTTCGTCAAAACGTTTAGTAAGCTGCACCATTACACAAGAAAATTAAAAAAAAAATGTAGTACGATAGCAACAGGATCAATCAAATGCCTGCACAAGTAAAAAAAGTATGATTCACAAAATTTATAAAAAAGTAAAATTTTCAAAATACAATCGTAAACTCTCTCTTCGCTATGAAATAAAGCTACATTGCTTATATCACTGTTTTACTAGCAGGCGTGAAAAAACCTAGGAAACGGAACAAACCTCGTATCTGGGGCGTCCAGGCGAAGGGCACGTTGCTCCAGAGCTCAGTAGCCGCCCGTGGCGGCGGCGGCTTCTCCTCATCGTCATCCGCTCGGCGCATCCGCGTCCGCGGCGCCTCGCCCAGGGCCAACTCGTGCAGCAGCTGATCGGGGCTGCGCCAGACGGCAGACCTGCCGGCTCGCTCAGCGCTCGCGATCTCGTCGGTGGTGGCGCAGGCACCCCCCGCGTGGCCGTCCTTTATGCCGGCAATCATCGGCACCGCCAGAATCGGCATCTGCAGCCGGCACATGTACGACGTCCAACAGGCCGAGAACATCATGATGCAGATGATCACGCGCATGGGGATCCATTCTGCAAGATGAGGCTGGCTTAGACTACTACGCTGAGCGACGTAAGAGGCTAGCGCGAGACACTGAATGCAAGGATCCTTTTCCGATGCGGATCGATAGGTATGAATTTTTTAATGAGTTGCTGCTTTTTGTTAAACGAGTTTGATTCGGTACTTTAAAAGCTTCTTCATAGTTTCATTTTTATTTATTGATGGAGCACGCATGTTAAGTGTAGGTTACCCCCGCTTACATATGTTGTTATTATTTTATTTTTGTAAAATCGGTATTTGTATATAGTTAACTTACGTATTACGGCCCAGGTACACATAATATCAAAATATTTTCACTTATGGCTTTGTGTAAATATTATAATAAATATAGAGCGTATGTAAACAATATACAAACAAAAACTATGTCTGAAATAAACAATGTATGATATAATATGACATAAACTAAAAATTACTATGACAACGTTTTAGATTCTAAGAAATGCACTGCGAGACGAAGAAGAAAATGAATCTGTTCAGAAATAAAAAACTCCACTGTTTCAAAAATTTTCATTCAAAACGTACCATTTATACATGTGCACGTACTCCAAGTTTCATTGTTTAAATTTATAGTTAATTTGAAAATTATACCGAATGTTCTTCAATTTGGTTACCCAAATGTTTGCACAACCCGTGGAACATTTCACGATAAATACTGATTCATTAACAATCAAATATAAAATAAAAGATTATGATTTTTTTAATTTACGATAAATAACAATGAAACTTGCACGTTAATAACATGCATTGTTAATTAAAATTTTTGAAACAGTGGAATCGAATTTCCAATTTGTAATACAATGAGAGGTTGGAAAGATTGAATTCTTTTATAACATTATATTAAACGTGCTAATACTGCAATCATTTTTCAACCTGCATCAGAACGATAAATAAAGCGTATGATTGCCATTTTTTTTGAGATTGGAATTCACAATTTAAAAATTCAATTAATTATGCACCCAACCGTTGAGACTTATTTTGCAATAAAGTAATAAAACATTTTTCCAGAATATAAGGTATGTTTATAAACAAAACATTGTGAGTTAAAAGAGCGACATACTTTTGAAGTATACTAAGTTCTTATGTATGAACTATAAGAAACGATTTTGATGACGTAAATGAAAAATATCTTTAAGATGTGTGCTATTAAAACGTCACATTTCTTGCTCGCTATTATAGATGGACAAATTGAAAGTGATTTATTTTACAGAAAAACTGTACTTTCAAATGCGAACTCGCAATACAATCACTCCAAAGCTGTTTCAAATAATAAAAGACGATTAAATTTAAGAAAACGTTCGATAGAAATACAAATGCACTTGCTCCCGTTGCGCCATAGGAATCACCGAAGCAATCGCAATGTGCAAGTGACTTTCTCCGCTGGTCGTGCTCAAAATTCAAAGGAGCAGCGCGCGAAACTGCAATCCGACTGAAAGCTTCTCGAAAGAATATGGAGCGACTTCAGTGCCAAAAAAGAAACACACTAAGTTAGAACAACGCGATTCGAAAAAATAATAAGTGCAACTTGCGAAAATGTGCAGGAATTATATCGAACTTGTCTAGAACCGCGAAAAGGCGCATGGAAAACTTACTCGGATAGAAGAAACTGCGAAAGGAGTCGACCAGCATCTTGAAGCGCGAGCGGTGATCGTTGACAAGCCTACGAAGGTGATGTGGGTCCGGCCTCGCAGCTGGTCGAGTCAAATGCACTTGAAGAACCGTCGAATCGTCGTCCTCGGCATGTTTCCTGCGGAAGCGCGCACTGCACTCGAATTTTCACAAAACTGACGTCGACGCGTTTGGCGCGCGGCGCTTTTATAGCCGAGAATCGCCGGCAGGGCAGCCGAGTGGGGCGGGCGCGCCTCGTCCTGCCGCGGCTTTTCCGACCTGGCGAAAATTTTCGAGCGGCCCGCGGCCACACCCGCGCCCGTCCCGGGTTTCCCGGTCAATTGTTGCTCGGGCGAACCCAACGAAGGCCTCTGACCGCCCAGCCTGGCCGGGCCGAGCGAGAATTTGGGTTTCAGCAATATTGAAGGGACTATGGGACATATAACCGATTTTCTTAGTTTTTACCTGAGAAAAAAAGAGTTTCAGATTAAAAATTATATTTATGTTATATATTAATAGTATAT
>JAXIUT010000048.1:4694829-4711094 GCA_035586675.1 Eurytoma californica
CTCCGGGTGCAAAAACCTCATATATCCCGATAAACAATAATTTTTATAGGGTTTTATGAAATCTTTTCAACCGGGTAGCTGTAAGCAGGTTGAAGCACGGTACATTGCAGAGTAGAGGCGCAGCGCAAAATGTGAAAGTGCGTCACATTGCAAGTTTCAATAGAAAGAGAAAAATGAAATGTGATGGAATTTTTTAATCTATAAGTAATCCGCTACAAGGTAAAAATATTTTTTCAGACAAGCTCATTTTGCATTTTTTCAGTCCTTACGTAAATCAATGCGAAAACGACAAGCATCTCATATAATTGCCAGGCGAGCAAAACCAAACGAAAAGAGTCGTAGTAGAATTTCTCGTAAAATACAATTCGATTACTTTATTTCCGCTCCCCGGGTCAATCGAAGCAACGGCGCTTATGCCAACAACCGGGTAATCCGTGAACTGATCGAATCTGAAAGCAGCGAGACAAAAGTTTCGATATTATTTACCAAGTATCGTCAAGTACAACGAAAAGGGATATATTAACCGGCGATTTTCCGAGACGAGGGAGCGCGCAGAAACGCGCCGAGAGAGAGAGAGAGAGAGTGGATCTCCTTCGCCGGCGACGCGCGGATCAAGTGAAAATCGCGACCATAGGAAAAACGTCCCAAGGACTCGTAGTCCTGCTTTTGGACTGCTTATACGTAGAAATGCACGCTCGGGGCTTTGGCCTTTCACTCGGATGGCGCTGACCTCCATTCGTGCCTGGAAAACGCGCCGCCGCCTTCTACGGCCTCTATGGGGTATAAGGCGATACAGCGCTTTTCACGCGGCGTTCAGCCGCGCTTAAAAAATGTTAAGGAAGCGCGCGGAGGGTTATCTGACAAAGGATCGATCGACCAGCTGTTCACGAATACCCACAGTTAGTTCGTGCGCCCTGAGATGCAGTTTTGTTATATCAAGGCGCACATGCTTTCCAACGTTTCATCGCGTATCTATCCACATTTACATACTTGTTTATTAGCATTTTAAAAGAGTGTGTTTTGCCTTGCCTTTGTGGGGTCGCGATTTTAAAATATATCATTGGAGTTAGTTTTTTTATTTCATTTAACGAAAAGTTTCGATGTATTTTTTACCGATTCTTTAATAATTTAATTAACTTTTTACACAAATTTAAAACGTCTAATTGCAGAGACAACGAAAACATATTATTAATGCATCTATTATCTTCTTATCTTGTTATACGGACGCAATGAATAATAATCGTAATTTACATACTTACATTTGTTTATATATAAACGCGTGCATTCTGTTTTTGAGCTTAAATTCGGTTCCCGCTTTGCTAATAGAGTACTAAGTAGGGCAGTAGAATAGCACTTCATAGAGCTTATCGTCAAAAGCGTTCTCATGTGTAATTAATAAGTTCAATGAACTGGTCGACCAAATAGTTCAGCAACATTCCAGGCTAATTTTAAACAATTTTATATTACTGAGCGCGAATTTCTTGCACTCTACGTTAATCAAATTGCGGATACATTTGATCTCGATGCCTGTCCTGACAAAGAATTTCATTATACTTTGAAATAGTTGTGACATTCACACTGCCATAATGATTACAAATTCAGCTTCCACTGAACTGCTAATCCATTGAAGCACTCTTTAAATTATTTGCCTCGCCCTGTGCCATACCTTATCGATCGGCAGTCCAATTTCAATGTGTATTTATTTAATTTGTATATAAATTCGATTTCAAACAAACTCAGTTAGTTGGCTATGCGGCGATCCTGGGATAATTTATCCTGCCGTGCGTAAAATCTCATCGAATAACAATCCGATTTCAAGTGAGATGAAACGCTATATTCGCAAAATAATTAAAAAAGATCGTTTTTGGAATTTAGGATGTTTCACAGTGTGCAATTTTCACCTTCAAGCTGATTCGAGTAGTCCCTTTTCGCATCGCAGGTAGCAGCAGGGTCTCGTGCGGCATATAGCGACAGATGTTGACGACCTTTCCCGGGAGACTGCAGGATAAACGAGATCAGCTGATCATGCTTACTATATTGCTCGGGTGCTATCAGCCCTCAGTAACCTATATAGCATGTACAGCTACAGCATCTTATATAAATACTATATCGTAACATAGTAGTAGTATTTCCTACATGAAGACTAGAAGATCTCCCTTTGTAAAGAATATCTGCTATAATTTTCATGACAGGAATCCAAATACGTATTAGTATTCGCGGTAAAGGCGCAATAAGTGCTACTTGTCTCAAGACTCGGCGAGCTTAATTAGTTTTTTTTCTTGCTAGAAGTATTGCGACTGAAGTCAAGTATTTCTCTCTCTCTCTCTCTATCTCACTTAATTACCTGTATCTATATATCTTAATTTACAGAAAGAAAAAAATAAAATAGAAGTTCGAGAAAAATGTACTATATATACAGATGCTCCGAAATCATTTTGTAGCATCATTTACTTCGCGTAATAATGATGATGATGATGACGATTTCTAGTTGTGATATATGAAAGAAAAAAGCCTGCAATAACCCAATAACTCAGCGCGCTTTGCGGAAATAATCTTGTAATATATTTTGTATATTTTAAGGGAAGTTATTCCCGTTATTAGCTAATAAGTAAATAAATAAATATATTAAAAAAAAATAATAAAATATATATTAAATATATTTTAATATATATTAAAATATATTTAATTTATATATTAAATATATAAGGGAAGTTATAAATAAATAAATATATAAAAAAAAACATTCCAAGATTATTTCCGCTAAGCGCGCTGCTTACAGTGCGGGCGCAAAGAATAATTTGTTACTTACAACGGAATAAGCGTTTGAACTCGAAGAGTTATTGGGCTTTTTTCTGGTTATTGGAAATTTTCGTTTCATAGCAAGAGCACAAAAAACTTAATAATTGCGCACGTCTATAAATAAAATTATATATATCTTTTATAAATACTCTTGAGCAAGTGCAAAACCGCATTCTACTTAAAAATTCGGCCAGCACTGTGCAGTCGCGATCGCTTGTCGACGTCAGCTTTCAAATGTATACCGCCGTTTGGCATCAAGCACCGCCAGATCACTGCATACCATGCGCGGGGAGCAAAAGTCCCTAGCCCTCGAGGGGGCACGTCTATCTGGCGCGGCGTCTGCTAGCGGCGCGCGGTCGAAGGCCACCACGGGAGAGTCCGGCAGCTGCGTCCTTCTCTCGCGTCCGTATGTGCACTCCGCACGGGCGTGCGGTGTATGGCTTGCGGGTTTTGCGCGCATCCGTGTAGGGTCGCGCGCAGCGGCGTCGATGTGCCGTGGTGCGGACGTGTCGACGGGACAAGGTCGGGCTCGGCAGCAGCGCGGACCAGCAGCCGGGATCGCGGGGCCGCTCCGCCCGCGGGGCTCATGCCAGTGGTGACGGCGCGGCGCAGCGCGCACGAGGCACGCAGGACGTGGCAGGAGCGCGGCGGCGACGATGTGACGCACCAGGTAAAGTCCCGATCTCGCGGTGACTCTTCTTCGAGCAGTCGGTACGGAGGGTGCACGGGCCGACTGCTCGTGGACCTCCCCGTTTTGGGTATCGATTGCGGCGACTTGCACTTTTTAATAATCTTTCGTGAGATCGACCGCGAAAACAAGAACTTGCTGCTTCTTTTTCGCGGTCAATTTCATTATTTCGCGCCTGCCTGTTCTTCCTTGTTTTTGCTGATGCTTTGGGCTTACTTTCTGTTTTTGATGCGATGTAAAATCGATTTCCGGAGAGTCTGTTAATTTATTTTAATATTGCGCAAAGTACACGTGAGGATATTTTTCGTTTATTCATTATTTTTTTACATTTTTGTTAATTTTCTTTTTGTTTGTTATGATTGTTTAAACAACTGCGCTGTTATAACAATATTCTTTACACTTTTTCATTCAGTATTCATTTGTTTTTATTGTTATATTTTAACTTTGTTACAATTATTAATTGAAGTTTTCTTTTGCTTTTTTAAGACAGTGAGCCTTTAAAAGGAGGGGACTTCAATTATCTTAAACTTCAAAGAACATGAATTGTAAAGAGAAATGCCGTCAGAAGTAGACACCAAAGACATGGTGTCCAAGCAGGGTGACAATACTGATGAAGACTCCCAAGCAGAAACTGAGGTCACCACAGCTGATAACACCAGGGATGATGAAAGTATTAATTATTCGGAAAATGTAAATAATGAAAACACCACCAACAGAAATGATAATTATTCTTATCACAATGTTGCCCAAGCTAGAAATTTAGACAATGCTCTGTCATCGTTGAATCAAGATACTATTATCATGGAAAATGAATCAAGTAATTGCACAGATGGAGCTGACAGAATTACAATTACTAGAAATGATGTGGAAAATAATGTAACAGAATCATTAAGATGTGAAGCTGAAACTCAAAATAGTAGTTCAAATGATAATGATATGTCTGGAGCTGTTACTTCTACAGGTACTACAGATAATACTACACAAACTTCTTTACAAGATACTCAGCCAGACAGTGCATTACAATTCCCTAAAAATGAACCTTTGAGAAAAAATTTTACAAGATGTCTTGAAAGTGCTATAAATAATTCCGATAGTTCTACTTCAGCTAGTTCATTGTATAGTTCCAATAAATTGAATGATAACGATGTGAGACACGAGGAAAATTGTGATTCCATTGATGGTGCAGCTTCTTTACCGTTACAAATTCCTGTGATTGATTCTTCTTCTGGTGAAGGGTCTTCAAATTGTGATAATAATGCTGGTGTGGTAAATCGAAACAAACCATTTAAGTTGCCAAGTTTGGTTAATCTGTATGAAGCAGCTGAAGCACAAAGAGCTGAACTCGAGGATTCTCAGGTTCTTAATGCAATGTCCTCTATGGACATTGATTCTGGGTTGTTTGTAGCTAGTGAAAGTAATAATTCTCATCCTGATCCTGAAACTTCTGGTCAACACAGAAACAAAAACGTAAATATAATTTTATTTTAAAACTTTATGTTTTGCTTACTTTTGCTATTTATATTTTACAAAACTAACCAAAGCAACATTTTTTAGAAAACGACAGAGACAAACGGTCATGTGTCCTGTGAAGGAGCTGAATATTACCAACTTTGGAGAAGTACTGGTGGAGTTTCGTCTTCAGATGCTGTTTATGATACGCTTTATCCGAATCCTCCTCCTTTGCCACCACGAGCAGTACATAAACCATTGCACAGGATGAACGCTTTATCATCAGTACCATTGAAATTACCTAGAAGGCATGCACAAAAACTTTCAGTACCACTGCGTCCTGAAGATTGTTTTGGTTTCGAAATTGTTGATGTAGATGAAGCAACAAATTTAAAGGTAAAAATAACTGGTTTAAAATGGTTTTAAATGGTCGAATTTAAAAAAAAGTACGCATTTCTTATTTATTTTTTTAATTATTTCAACAGGCTCGAACGGCGGTAACGAAGAGTATAGCGCTGTTGAGTTCACCTCGACCGCATCGTCCGTTATCGAGGCCAGATGTTGCCGGTACGAGCAGTCAGTCCGAGTGTCCGCCTACCCCGACTCATCGACCGAAACCCTTGCGACCGCTACCCATGTGCCCTACCAATAATTCTGCACTTAGCTCAGAAGAACCCCTACCATCGTGTAAGCTAATCTTTGCCAACAAAAAATATAAATCAATTTTATAAAATTTATAAAATTATATTTATGATTGATAACATTATTGCTTTAGCTTGGGAAGCCCGTATAGACAGTCACGGTCGCGTATTTTATATTGATCACATAAATCGCACAACGACATGGCAACGTCCAGGTAAATAAAAAATTTCTTCAAGTATGCACATTAAACGTATGAACCAAAGCACTACAATAAAAATGCTAAATAGGTTCATCGAATCGTAATGCTGGCTGTGATATGCGACTGCAGCAGCTGGATCGTCGTTACCAGAGCGTGCGTCGTACAATCTCCCGGCCAGATAATATCGACCGGGATCCAAACGTTTCATCAAGCTCGAGCTCCTCGCGCTCCGACGGCCAGTCGACGTCTCAGCAACCGGAGCGAAGTAGTGCTGTTGCAACGGGTCCCTCCTCCGAGCCCTTCGACGTCACGACGACGCCGGCCGTTCAATTCCTAATGCGACCCGACTTCTTCACCGCCCTCCACTTGAACATCGACGCGATGGAACTGTACAATCGTAATACCAGCCTCAAGTACATGATCAGCAAAATTAGACGAGAGCCACGAGTCTTTCCTAGGTACGAACACAACCGGGACCTTGTGTCGCTCGTCAACCTCTTTGCTGATCAGAACAAGGATTTGCCTACAGGCTACGAGTCGAAACTCGACAGAACTGGAAAGGTACCCTATCATGGAATTTATATCTTTTACTATTTGTTATGTTGTTAATAGTGGTCAATTTTTACATTAATCTTTAAATTTGCAGAGGTTTTTCATTAACCACGCGAGAAAGGCGACGTCCTTCATTGACCCACGATTGCCGACGGAAGCGACGCATCCACGGTCAATATTGGATGAGGCCCCGGTACCGCCTCCGAGGCCGCAGCAGTCCATGACGACAACCGCTCCTGATATACCTGTCGCTTACAATGATAAGGTCGTCGCATTTTTACGCCAGCCCAATATCATGGACATTCTGAAAGAGAGGCACTCTGGTTTAGGTCAGAATGTTGCCCTCCGCGAAAAGGTGAATGCAGTGCGCGTCGAGGGCAGTGCCGCTCTTCAAAGACTCGGTCACGATGTACCTCTTGCATTACTGCTCAGGTAAAGACTACGATATGTCCTATGATAATCAATCTGGTGAAGCATTTGAAATAGTATTTTAAAATTAAAATATGCATCGTTTGCAGTTTGTTCGAGCAGGAAATCATGTCTTATATACCTGGAAATGTTGGGAGATCACCCCTAAACAGTCCGCATGCGTCACCGGGTTTAGCGAGAGCTTCGGTAAGGGCACCAGCTCCTTACAGAAGAGATTTTGAAGCGAAATTGAGGACATTTTACAGAAAACTTGAGAGTAAAGGTTACGGCCAAGGCCCTGGAAAATTAAAGTAAGTTACTTTATTCACTTAGAGCAACATATAATATGAATTTGTATTCACTGTAAATGTCAATTTTTTTAGATTACATATTCGACGAGAGCATTTACTGGAGGATGCGTTCACTCATATAATGGCTGTGTCCAAAAAGGACTTACAGAAGGGAAAATTGGTTGTGATATTTGATCGCGAGGAAGGCCTCGATTACGGCGGTCCATCGCGCGAATTCTTTTTTCATCTGTCCCGAGAACTCTTCAATCCTTACTACGGCCTTTTCGAGTACTCGGCAAACGACACGTACACCGTCCAGATATCACCTATGTCCGCTTTTGTTGACAATTATCACGACTGGTTTAGATTTTCTGGTCGAGTGCTGGGTCTGGCTCTCGTTCACCAATTCCTGCTGGATGCTTTTTTCACACGACCATTTTACAAAGCCCTCCTGCGTATTCCAGCTAGTCTCAGCGATCTTGAAAGTTTGGACCAAGAGTTCCATCAAAGTCTCATGTGGATCAAAGAGAAAGATATCAGCATTGAGCCGCTTGAGCTTACTTTCTCTGTCACGGAAGAACTTTTAGGTCTGTACAATTTAAGGATATTCATTTACTAAATTGATTGTTTGAACCTCATAAATATTTCGTTTATTTTTGTTTTTTTTTCTCAACATACCATTAAAATTCAATCTATCTTAAGAGAAATAAAAGAATTAAATACTCTAAATTAAAAATAATATTTTCTTAAAATAGGAACAATGTGTATTAACAATAAACATTAAATAATAAATAAACAATTCAATGATATGGCTAATTTTAGGGCGAGTGGCGGAACGCGAATTGAAACCCGGAGGCAGGAATATAGCCGTCACCGAGAAAAACAAGAAGGAATATCTCGAGCGAATACTGCGCTGGCGATTGGAGCGGGGTGTCGCGGAGCAGACCGACTCGCTTGTTCGTGGCTTCTACGAGGTCGTGGATCCGCGGCTCGTCTCGGTGTTCGATGCTCGGGAGCTCGAGCTTGTAATAGCCGGCGCGGCTGAGATCGACCTGAACGACTGGCGGGCACACACGGAGTACCGCAGCGGCTATCATGACGCCCACCCGGTGATCGAGTGGTTCTGGAGCAGCATCAGTCGTTTCAGCAACGAGCAAAGGTTGAGGCTGCTGCAATTCGTTACCGGTACCTCCAGCATACCGTACGAGGGTTTCTCCGCACTGCGGGGCTCGACGGGTCCGCGCAAGTTCTGCATTGAGAAGTGGGGAAGGCCTAACAGTTTGCCTAGGTTTGTTATTTCTTCATTTTTTGAGTTACTGGAAAGATCAGATAACATTTTTTTATACAATTGCATTGTTCGTTTACAGAGCGCATACGTGCTTCAATCGACTGGACCTTCCACCTTACCCGACACCAGAAATCCTTTATGAAAAGTTACTTTTGGCGGTCGAAGAGACGAATACGTTCGGGATAGAGTAAGCTAGATTTGAAAGAAAATTGTGGAGAATGACGAATTTTAATAATAATCAAAATTCTCGTTTATAATAAGGTGAAGTTCTTCTCTTATAAAATGTGATAAGACGAACTGTGGCATTGGCATTTAATTGCGTTTACTTATTTGCTTATTTGCTATTTAATATAAAAAGGTTTTCAGTCGCCTGGCTAATAATGAATGAAAGTTCGTTTAGATATTTGTGCCATGATAAAATCAAAATATTTATGTCCATTACGGGATTAATAGTAAATTACATTGGCCGCCGCAATTTATACTTTCATTGTATGATATTATAAATTTTAAAATGCCTTAACAGAATCTTAAAAAAAAATGTTCTGACTGTTACACTGCCTTTGTTCACCAGAGAAGAAAACTAACAACGAAAATGAAATGCAAAAAGTGTAAAAAAAAGTTTTTAAATAGAATCCTCATGAATGCTACAATAATTTCATCAAATTAATTATTTGATGTTTACAAGATTAATAAGAATGGGCTCAGGGGAAAATCGCAAACTGTACTATTTTCGGCGCACTTAATTATTGTACGTAAACTTATACATTCAGTCCTCGAAACTAGTCATTTAGATAATAATGAGAATCTCCATGATCTATTATATTGTAATATGAGTGATTGAGCAAAAGGGTAAATTTTCGAGAAGTACAAGTTTTAAGAAATTATTTGCATGTAATAAATATTACTAATTGTAAATAATAATAATGATATATGCGTTTAAAATGAGATGTTTATTTTATTAGTTAATAATTAGGGTCATGAAGACTGATTTGTGTTTTATAATTTGCTTGTTTTGCAATGTGGGTAATTAGAAGTGACTTATTAAAATATGTGTAGTTTATTGTCAAATTATTATTTAATAGTGCAGATGGATGTATAAACAAAGTATAAATTATATTAGATCAGTAATAATATAATTATAAGAGAGATATGCAGGTATAAGATAATTTAAAAAACTTATAATTGTTAAAAATGACAAAATCAGACCAATTAGTAAATTATTTTACTGATGCACCAAAAACAATGCTATTCAATTAAAACCAAGGAAAACGGCAATAAATCTATAACAATAAATGTACAATTTATTATATATTTAATATAACTATATTTAATTTAATGTTGTCTATAACTTACACAGTTGTGAAAATTACCATTTTTGAACAATCACTCATATATTCTGTATTAAGCGTGACTATATGCGCCTGTTGTTTATAATAGTTACAATACTACATTATTCCAGTTAATGTATAACAATGTTAGAAGCCGCTTCTTTTTTCTTGTTATTAAGAAAATAAACGATGCATTTTGTTACAAACGAAATTCTTTACTTATTTAATGTTTCATTTGTAATCAATTTAATACATAAATCCTCCATTCATAAAAACTAAAGGTAATGTTATGTATGTATGAATATGTATGTATGAACTGTATATATTTAAATTATTAATGGTAATGAAAATAATTAAGTATAGTACATAGGATTCTTAACAATTTTTATATTTAACAATTCAAATTGATGTTCATTAGTTGTATTGAATAATTTAATTTGTTAAATGTCCCTAGGATAAATGCGGTCCAGTATGTAAAATGTAATCAATAAGTGCGATAATTTTAGTGTGTACACACTCCAGACTCCACTACCAAAAAGTAAGTATCCATACATATATGTACCTTATCTTGCGGTTCGCGAGCGAACAATCGCAGATTGGCTGAGTACAATTTATGCGTATGTGCCGTATGTGGACTTGACAGGACCTCATCAGTGTATGTAATATAGGTGCATCTAAACGCATGTGTGTGACTGTAGGAGTGGGGGCGGGAGCTTGAGTGTCGCTGGTCGCATCGGCCATCCTGTCCTGGTCTCCATTGAGAGTCGAGATAAAGTGTCGGCGCGTATCGCACCCGTGCACGGATCGGCTCGTGCGAGGCGTGCGACTTGTTTTCTTCAGGAAGAGCGGGAGAAGGCGGAGGCCACCAGGTCAGTATTTAAAGGCCCAGCGAAACGAAGCGGTAGGCCAGCTCGCGCACCCCCCCGGAGGATCGAGGATATGCCGGCGACGCCCATCCGTAGGCCCGCTCATTGAGAGAGACACTCCCGGAGGTCGCCTACGCGCCGCAGAGACAGCAGCAGCTAGCCGCAGAAGCCGCCTTCACCAGCCTTCGCCGTGGGCTACTGGAGTTCGTCATGGACAGCAAGGGCAGGAAAGTCATCGTCTGCGACAATGGAACGGGGGTGAGGTTATGTTGCGCGACCATTCGCGATGTGACTCATAGTTTTGTATGATATGGATACGGGATCATGATACAGAATGAGAAACTGATTCTTATATACTTATCCTTTTCCAGGATTTTCATTTTATATTATGAATATATTTTTTATGCGTATCTACAAATAAGATCTAACATCGGACTGACCAAACATTAATATGTCACTCTAAATTAACCTTTTCTTTTATTCGCTGATGCACTTTGGCGTTCATTAAGGATTAATAATAAGAAAAACTTAAAAAGTTCATTTTTCAAAATATTTTTTAGTTGCACTTATAACCGATAAAACTACATATTTTAATTACTACAGCGTTATATCAATATTTAATAAGTGTTTTACCATCATTTTCATTGATTTACTTTTTATGAATTAATAAATTATGGAACAAAGAAATTATTAATTCATGTGAAAGATTATAAAATGTGTTTATTTATTTAGTTAATTAACAAACTGAGAAATTTTCAGCAATTGACTTATACAATATTGTTTACATCACAATAGTATGATAGGCATTTTAGAAAATTATTAAAATACAAATTTTAAAATTTTACTATTTACTTTTTAAATTATTTCAAATTTTTAATGATTTTAATTGATTTGCAGTTTGTCAAATGTGGATATGCAGGATCTAATTTCCCAGCTCACATCTTTCCATCGATTGTGGGTCGACCTATCATCCGAGCAACCAATAAGATTGGGGAGATTGACGTCAAGGTGAGATATTCATTTTGTTTAACATAAGCGAAGAAATGAAAGCAAGTATATCTTTCATGACTCGTTTGGCAAAAGATTATATTTCTAGAGTAACCAATCTCGGCCTATTCCGGGATCCAGATTGTGCGAAATAGTATTCTAATGACGGTGTTCTATATATTTTCAGCAAGAATTTTGTGTCCGTGTAAGTCGATTTCTGGAATCACACGCGCAGTCGAGCACTGATCAGAACTCGGTTATTCAGTAAAACTAGCGATGCACCCTAGCACGCTTGCAAGTTAAAAAAAAAAAGAGTGAGATAACGATTTGTCAAAGTCAAAAGTTTCCTTTTTTTCCTTGTGATATTACGGTTTTTATAAGTTAATTTTTTTATCGAACCTTAGTACATAAAATAAAATGTAAAAATATCTTGATTCGCGAGGAGAACTAACACAACCTTTTTGAGCGAATAATACTGCCAGAAATTTCCTGTAAGTTTTCTTTTTGGGCGTGCTAATAGTAATAACAATTTTTGTATGTTGCGTGCTTGCCTTTGCCTCTGCTAGGATGTGCTTGAGATGCCTGTAAGTTAAAAATGCACTTCTTGAACATTGATAGTAGATTAAAATCTTTACTTTAAATTAAATTTAAATTCTTTAAATTTAATTTAAGTTACATAAAAATCATTTGTATTGAAATTAAATTATTGTCTGTGTATCTGTGTTGTGAAATAAAGTAACAGAGTCATTGTACTCTTCATTTTATTGTGAGCGAGATAATCGTCCTCCAATTTTTCTGCAGGATCTCATAGTTGGTGAAGAAGCCAGCAAATTAAGATCCATGTTAGAGATCAGTTATCCAATGCAAAATGGTATTGTCAGGTAAATTTCTTTTTCAACTTATTTTAAAATATATTAATCATAATTTAAAAAAAATAAAGTATTTACATCATTGAATAATTGTAGGAATTGGGAAGATATGTGCCATGTTTGGGATCATACATTTGGACCAGAAAAGTTGAATATCAATCCAAGAGAATGTAAAATACTATTAACGGAACCACCCATGAATCCAATAACAAATAGAGAGAAAATGATTGAAGTATAAAACAAATATATTCATGTCAAGTTATTTGTTAAAAATTTATAAAAATACTATTTCCACTTGGATACAAATATATCAATAAGTGAATACAAAATGGATTTTGCACCATATTTTTAACAAATAACTTTGAGTCTTAATTTTTATAACATTAAATAAAATAATTTGAACCTTGCATTATAGGTGATGTTTGAAAAGTATCAATTTGCTGGAACGTACATTGCAATTCAAGCAGTATTAACTCTGTATGCTCAAGGTTTGATCAGTGGTGTCGTTGTTGATTCCGGCGATGGTGTGACTCATATATGTCCGGTTTTCGAAGAGTATGCATTGCCGCACCTTACAAGAAGGTTAGATATCGCCGGTCGTGATATAACTATGTACCTTATAAAACTATTACTGCAGCGTGGCTATGCTTTTAATCATTCCGCGGATTTCGAGACTGTACGAATGATAAAAGAGAAACTTTGTTACATCGGGTACGACATTGAAACAGAAGAAAAGTTGGCTCTGGAGACTACGGTTCTAGTCGAATCTTACACGGTATGTATATTGTGTACAATTTTTATGAAAAATCGATAAAAATTTGTATCAAAGCTTGTTTTAAATTATGTAAAATATTTTCTACGTAAATGAAAAAAATTTTGCAGTTACCCGATGGTCGGGTGATTAAAGTGGGAGGCGAAAGGTTTGCTGCGCCGGAAGCTCTTTTCCAGCCTCATTTAATAAATGTGGAAGCTCAAGGCATTGCTGAATTAGTATTCAATACCATTCAATCTGCTGATATCGATATGCGCAGTGAACTTTATAAACACATTGTACTTAGTGGTGGAAGCACCATGTATCCAGGTCTTCCTTCAAGACTCGAACGAGAAATTAAGCAGCTGTATCTTCAAAGAGTTTTGAAAAATGATGTTATGAAATTAAATGTGAGTATCGTTAAAAGTTATTGCAACAACTGTTTTGTGTAAATTTAAGTTACACTGATATATTTGTTTGTGTAATAGAAATTTAAGATAAAGATTGAAGATTTACCAAGAAGGAAAGACATGGTTTTTATCGGAGGAGCTGTTTTGGCAGATATCACCAAAGACCGCGATAACTTTTGGATTACACGTGAAGAATACGAAGAAAAGGGACTGAATGTGATTAAGAAATTAGGCTCGTCTTATCCTTGAGAATATCCGTCCTAATTTTCTGGAAGAAAACGCATTTACTAGTACCTAAGGAAATAAATAAATGCATTTTCGCAATAATTCGCGAGGATCGATTACATAGGTGCAAATATTGAGCGTACGCAAAAGATTATGTACGTAAATGAACGAACTGCGTGCGACTAATCAGTAATTATTAAATAATTGCCCAAAAGTAATTATATCAAGATAATAAATTTATTGTTACTATCAACATCGGTGACATGTATCAATGTAACATTTACGTCGATCAAAAAACGTATGAAAATAGGGATGTTTTCTATACTTCGTACGCAATTTTTTCGACGTATACTTTTGTAAATATTAACTCTTTTATTAAAAATAATTAAAGTTATATAAACGTGCGGTTTTCTTTAAATAATCAATTGCATAGATATGCTAGTCTCATATTCGTTGTTTAGTTGATTTTCGCTTTTTTTATTTAAAAATTTGCTTTACTTAAAGGTAATTTTACAGGAGAATAATGTTTTTTAAATATTTAAGGGGTAACACCATTCTAGGCCAAAAAAGGTCAATTTTTAAGAATTTTGTTGAGAGTCTAACAAAAGTAATGGAAATTATTATTGGAGAGGTTACTCAGCAATGTCAAGCTACTGTGAAAATTGTAGACTGATTCGTGTAACGGTCTTGAAGCAAAGTGTCCGGACAGTTTGAAGAGAGTGATTTTGAGAAAATTGCGTTTAAAGTTTTACAAGTCGATAAAACCTATAAGTATTAATCGTGCTGAGCGGGCGGACCTGCAGGAAATTCGAAGGCAGAGCCATTAAAAAATTTTCTTTTACTGTAGAATAAAGTGCATATTATTGTTGATGCTAAAAAAAAAATCGATTTTTTTTAAATTCTAGAGTGGTGTTATACCATTTAAATTGATCAATCATTTTTACCTCATATTTAAGTTTTATTGAAATATATTATTTATATAATCCATATAAAGATATCCAACGGGAAAACTTTTGTTAATTTAAAATCTTGTTTGTTTAGTTTATTTTGTATGCATTTTTCACTGTTAACAAAATTCACACAAGCTTTTATATCTTTCACTGCTTCGCGAGAGTAAACAGAATTCGCGCAGCGCACTGGTAGTAAGAGACAATGACGTCACGAGGTAGCCATGTTAAAAGTATTCGTTGCAGTTCCTCGCCGACCCAGAGTCGGCACACGTGCAATTTTTTATTGTGTTGAAGTGTATTTAACCTGAGATAGAGGAAATGTGTAATCAATTTTGGTCTTCACTGGTCTGATAATAATTGAAATTGGTTTATTCTGCCTCATGGTAACATGCCGGCGATTCGTGATTCGCAAGCTGACAGACCGTAAGACATTACTATTTATTACTTTAATCTTATTTTATTTTGTCGAGCACAGCTCCGTATTTAATTCTGATACATCAATGAAGCGTCTTGTCATCATAGTTTAAAAAAAAAGTTATATCTATTTTTGAATTTTTAAAATCTATTTAGCGGAGTTTATCTCTTTAAATTTTACACTGCTTTTATCTGCTAGCTAGAATACCATTATACGTGATTACGTAAATATAGGCAATAGTATATAAATGTAGAATGTTTTTAAGTTTTAATCACTTGCCAATCATGATTATTGTTGCGAATATTTTATATTCAAACAATTAAGTTTTTACAATTTCCAAGTGGATAGACTCCACATATATTTTCAACTGGAGTTGTAAAGCATTGGAGTGTTTTATACAGTACTAGCAGTCAGCTGATAGATTTTGGAGCTTTCCATTATACGAACCTGTAAATTACTATCTTACCTGAATGTAAAATACATTTCGCTTCAATCGTGTAGGATCTTATTCATAATTTTTATGTTTAACATTTCTTGTTCTTCAATGCTTAATGCATAATTGATTTAGAAATATAAAAAAGAGGGTATTTTCTTTTCGTTTGCGGGTCAGGTAATTATTTACTGCTGTATCTATATAACAGACATTGGAAGCCTGTTAGATGAGGTTTGTAGGTCTTCTCAAAGACTGATCATAATTGGCGTTTCAGAAAACACCGTATTTTTTTTATATTTAAAACATTTCTCTTTTTCAATATAAGTAATAGTCATTGTAAAGAAATTAATTTCTTAAATATCTTTATTGTAAACAATGTATTTCAACTGACTGCATTTAATTTTTCCAAATTTATAAACAAAATTATTTTATTAAATAGAATACTTAATTTCAATGCACTTTGCCGGTAAACCACAGATAATTTTTATGAAAAGCCGTGGATGTAATGCGCAGCTAATAAATTCCCTGGTAGCAAACAAATTTCAATTCTGCTGTAAGTCTGCTGCAATTTTCTGAAAAATACTCAAATTGCAGCAGAGGTTACGTGGTCTGTTTCTGTAGATTATAATAATTCTGACTATAAGGAATTGCGTAATCTTCAAGTACAAGAATTGCGTCAGACTTACAGAAGTTGAATTGCATTTAGGGGGTTGATA
>JAXIUT010000048.1:4715290-4736427 GCA_035586675.1 Eurytoma californica
ACCGAGTTGAAATTACCACATTCTTGTTACGCCGCCGGGAGAGAATGTAGTACTTTTAACGCGGGCGTGGTGAAAAATTTATTTATTGTATTCAAAGGCGCTCGGCATATTAACTTAATATGCATGATAGTTTTAAATAATTAGGGTCGTCTACTACTTATTTACCGTTAATTGTTTACTTTAAAGTAATTACTAATGCAGCTCAATTAAAAATTAAAATAAATTGCACTGTAATTAAATTTACGTTATAGCATTAAAAAAACTGAAAAAACTTAAGGATAACTTTTTATTTGTCTAAGAAATAAATGAAATGCCATAATTAATAAATAGAAAAAAATGACATACCAAGTGAAAACATTGCATAAAAACTTATATGATAATTTAAGATTATAAATATAAGGTGCCTAAATTGATGGCCTTATACCTGCAGAATTCCCGCGGATCTTCAACATATCGCATATTCTCATGTGAGGAATTGTAAAACTAAACCATCTTTACAAATAAAAATTAAAAAAAATATGTTTAATTCCGATTTTTAATAATTAATCAAATGAATGTGGAAATATTTACCAACATCTCCTAATAAAACTTGAAATTTTATGTAGATCTCACGTATCTCAACTCAAATTCTTTTGATTAATCTCATTACCTTTTCACTGAGGATATAATATTATTATTTTTCCCCTGCATAATAATATTTTTCTAAAAAATTTCTCTGGTATCAATGCTTCTAAAATAAAAATATTTTTAGACATTCAAAATTTTGAATTTACAGTTGGCAGCACGAACAAATTTGGGGTCTCACAGAAATCTAGTTCCATTGCGATAACAAGGGTTGCCGTACCTTCCGCATGGTAACAACCGCGGAGCCAATGAGCGGCCGCTCGGCAGTTTGAATTTGAGTCGGTCGCGTCGGTTTGATTTGGCGTGGCAGTTGCCCCAGAGCTGAGCGGAGCCGGGTTGACCTGCTGCTATTTCGCTGCACTTTTTTGCGCCTTGATTACCTGATCGCGCGATTCTGCCGGATCGCCAGTGATCGAATATTGTGACGGACTTTTCTACGCTGCACGAGACACGCAGAATCGGCGTCATTCTGGGGTCGTCTATCGCAAAATCACTCGAATCTCCAAGTTTGCCGAACGGTGAGTGCAAATTTATGCCCTTTGACGGTTTGAAGAAAAAAATGCAAATTCAACGGAGATAGAGGCAGACTGTTATTTCGACTGTTAGTTCGGTATTTGTTTGCTTAGTTGCCTCTTTTCTTGTTCAGACTCGTTCAGACTCATTTATGTCATTTGACTGAAAAGCGAATTAGAAAATTTGGTGAATGTAAAGTGTTTATACACACCAATGTATTTTTACACGAACGTGACAAATTTATAGTAAAAATTAATAAATCGTTACAATTTATTAATTTTTTTCATTTTTTCATAAAATTATTTAAATTTAAACTAGAAAGATCTATTGCATGTCTTTTTCAGAAAAGAAATTATAAAGTATTATTTTTATTGTTTCATGTTCTTATTGTATTGTTCTTATTGCAGATTATGCTGAATCGTTTGAGTCACTAAAGAATATTACAGAAGGAGAAATGAGGAAATCAAATACTTCTACACCAAGCTCTTCTAAATTTTCTCAGAATAAAAATAATTTTGTAAACATGAATTTAGATTTAGATGCACCTCAGTGGGCAGATTTTATTTCTGCCAGTCCTCAGGTTTCGTACGATGATTATTTTTCTAAAAAGCACGATGAAAATGAGTACAGGGAAAAAGAAAACTTTAATCTAAGCATAAATTCAAGTATGAGTGAAACTCCATGCAAAGACAGGGACAATTTTAACTTCACTGCTAACGCAAGTTTAAAAGAAACTACATACGAAAATGTATTAACTGAAGCAATGAATAATTTACAGATGTCAGTGAAGATAAAACCAGGAGATAAATCTATTAATAAATTATGTTTAGCAGAATCTCCAGCAGTAAAAAAAATGAACAAAAGATTTACTAGATCAATGTGCACACAGGCTGAAAAGTCAGTTAAATTTAAAGATCAAAATAACAAAGAAGAAAATAAAGAAAATTCTAGTATCACTAGATGTCTTACACCAGCAAATAAAAGCAAACTGACAAGACCATTTTCAACTCCACATGTTATTAGTAAGGTTCTCGAAAGCTCGGAAAGTGATAAAAGTTTGCATAACAACGACTCTCACGATAGTCCTTTAACTGATCAAAGTTTTCAATTAAATCTTGAAGTAACTGTAAGTAGTACAGAGCATGAAATTTCAGAAGAAAAGCGTGAAATTTCGGAAGAAAAGAATGAAATTTCAGAAGAAAAGCGTGAAATTTCAGAAGAAAAGCCTGAAAGTTCAGAAGAAAAGCATGAATTTTCAGAAGAAAAGTATGAAATTTTAGAAGAAAAGCATGAATTTTTAGAAGAAAAGTATGAATTTTCAGAAAAAAAATATGAATTTTCAGAAGAAAAGTTTGAGTTTGAACTGGAGGTACTTGAAGAAAATGAATATGAACAAGAAAACGAAAACGAAAGCAATGTGAATCGGCAAGAAAATGAAGTTAAATCAGATGCAAATATTCCTAAAAGTAAAGTTGTCACTTCATTTGCTACTCAACAAACTGTATCTAACAATGTTTCTAAGAAGAAGGCTACAGCTTTAACAGGTACAGCATGGCATAGACAAGTAAAACGACGTATGAGTCTTAGTAATCAAAATAGACTAAGTTTAAGTAAAGGTAAACCAGTCGAATCTACCAAATATGTAAGCATGGCAGAAGCAGTTTCCAAATTTCAGCGTTCTACACCTCAAAGATTTCATAGCAATAGTAAAAAACCTACAAAGACAGAACAATTAAGGAGAATGTCATTTAAACTAACCAAGGCAACTTCACCAGCACTAATGTGTAAATCCAGAACACGGCCTGTTACTGTTATTAGCAGAGAAGAACAAGAAAATTTAGAATTAGAGAAAATCAGACAAAATCAAATAAAAGCTAATCCTGTTCGTAAAGATATACTAAAAAAAGCTGCTCCTCTGAAAAAGGTGGAAAAGAAAATGGTGACAAATCCAGAACCATTTCATTTGACTGAAACGAAGAAAAATCAATCTACTTCAAAACCGATGCAAGAAGTAAGGAAGGTTCATACGAAAAAACTTGTACCATCAATCGTTAGCATGAATGAAGAAGGAGTTGTTGTTAAGGTAATTGTTTTAACTTGTTCCTTAAAATAAATGCACATATTTTAGCTTAAATATTAATATTTCTTTTAATTTTATAAACATTAAATCTTGGTAAAAAAATTAATTGATAAAATTATTAATTTCAGGATGAAGAAGTTTTGTACTTTGGCATTCCATGCAAAACAAAGAAGAAAAGCACTAAAATAATGCCATTTAGCTTTGAAGCTCGTAATAAAGAACTACAAATGAAGAAACAAGAAAAATTAAAAAGAATGCAGGAAACAGAGCAACAGCAAAACAAAGCTGAATTTCACGCTAGGCCTGTACCAGCGGCAGTTAAAACTCCATTAAACAAACAACCTGTAAAAAATACTGTTCCAAAAGTAACTGTACCAAGATCATTAAGTTTCGAGCAGAGGCATAAAGAAATGCAGAAGAAGAAGGAAGACAAAATAAAACAAATTTTAGAAGAAGAAAAGCAGACGAGAACATTTAGAGCACAAAAAGTTCCAGAATTTAAACCTGTTATGGTTAGAGGAAGATCACGGGATAATTTAAAAAAATCACACGAAAATCTGTCTGTAAAATCAGATAGTTCAAAAGAGATGAAAACGAATAGTTCATTCAAAAGGTCACAAGAGAGTTTAACTGCGAAATCGCATAATGGAAGTGCAACTAAAGCTAGTGCATTAAAGAGGTCTCAAGAGAATATATCAAAACCAAACAATTTGATTAAAAAGCCACTTTCATTACCAATGATAGCGACAAAGAAGTTGAATCCGTCAACAACTGCAGTATCAACTACTCAAAAACCAATGAATGCAGTCCAAGGTACTGCGCCTAAAATTTTAGAGCCCAAGTGTAAACTCTCACAGAAAAGTGTTGCTGTTCTCTCAGAGCTCAATACAGATAAACGAGCAAAACAGCGTAAAGAGTTTGATGAACATCTCAAAAAGAAAGAGATGAGCGAACAGGAGATGAGGAAAAAATATGAAGAGGACCGCATTGCAAAAGAAAAGTCTGAGCAGCTCGAATTGAGAAAGAGAACTGAAACTAAAGCAAGGCCGATGCCTGTTTATAAGCCAATGCAAGTTGTTAAATCGTCAAAGCCACTGACGGATGCTCAGAGTCCTGCATGGGCAAATCGAAAGGGATCGACGCACTGAAAGCGAGATTTACTGATTTTTAATTATATCAAATTATCGCGTGTTGTATCACTATAAGCTTATTTTTACTAGATTTTAATGATTTAACATTATCATTTGTGTTATTATATTGTACAAGAAAAATGTAGTTTTCGAAGCTTCGTTTTTCGCAAATCTAAGTTCTCGTCACTTTTGTAGTCTATACATATACATGTGAAGATTTATATTTTTTACTAACAACGTGGTCATGTATTAATAAAAACTTGTGAAAATTGTAATTAGAAAATAAAGAATGCTGTTTTTTTTAGTAAATATGAATTGTTTAATAAAGAATTTTTGTAACACGATTTTGTCAGCTTCAACAAATGCAATTATACGCGTGGCTGAAATTTTCTTACGACTTTTTTTTAAACAAGATATACATATATTTTTCTTCGTGCTTTAAACAATTATTAAGACTTATAAAACAAACGCCTTGTATCTGTTGTCGACTGTTCCATACGGAGGAAAATGAAAATGATGTACACTTACATCGTAATAAAATGCGCCAAGTTGAATACAACTCGTACACTCGCATTCGCAATATAATACAGAAACATCTTATAATACAGACAAGATATATTTAAAATCGCATTAGAAACAGATACGTGGCGAGAAAACAAAAATCACCAATAATAATTAAAATACAATAGTGGTTATTAATTTTAAGTTAATGCCTATAAAGATATATATATAATTACAAGTAAAAGAATTTAATTAGAGAGTCTTGCTCGCGTTAGTAGAGTGGTTGATCCTGAAGTAGGCCGCGTTTATTTAAGCCGATAACAAATATGTAGCTTTTGCTTAATGAACAAAATCTACGGATGGAATTATTTTTTTTTTCAGTTTTTAAATGCTTAGCGCGATCTCTCCCTCGATAATCGTCTCAGGCACTAAGTGCTTTTTTTTTTAAATACATTTCATTCACTTTTTTACGAAATCTTTACAGCTCACATCGCGTTTAAACGATCATCGAGGTAAACTAGAAAATGCAAACAGTACAAACGGTACAAAGTCTTGGTTTCATTTCTTTCTTGAAATATTGAAAACACGCACGCAGTCATAGTCCTTTTTTTGAATAAATACATCTATAAAAAGATTTGTATAAGATCGGCGCAATGGTAAAGAAAAGAAAGAAGAGAATAGGAAACAGGAAAATGAGGATTAAATTCGCAAGTTAGTCTTCAAAAAAATGGAGAGTTTGTTCGTTTCGCTTTCGCGCGTGAACACGAGACGATCACTAGGTTCTGCACACATTTTTTTTTAAGTATGTGCTCGTTTCCTTTATCGTATTTACACGTCACGCTTTTCAAATTGTATAAACTCGACACGCTAATATTTAGAACTATCAAAGTTCCTTGAGCAGGGCTGATTTAGCATTTTTCAGTTTATCGAGGCGACGCTGCAAGTGAGAGTTAGCCGTTTCCAACTCCTCAACTCGTCCCTGTGATTCTCTGACCTGTAAATTAATTATGGAAATTAAATTTGGCTTCTAATAAACAATGATTCAATGAATAACGAAGAATAAATTACTTTTTATATGGTATTAGCATTAATTGATTTACATTTACCATATAGTTTTCAAGTATTCAATATTATTCTATTCACTATAACTAACTCATTTGATATCTTAATTGTGCTTACCTCTCTTTGCAATTTTCTTTTCTCAACTTTTAATTCGTCTTCTGCTTTTTCAGAAGCTTCAGCAGCCGACTTGTAACGAATTACTTGACTCTCTAGCCTAGCCACAGTTGCTTGAAGAGTAGACATATCTTGTTCTGCCTTTTGCAACTTGAATTTGTAGTCAGCCAAAAGTTTGTTAGCTTCTCTCTGAGCATCTTCCGAATCTGACAATCCTATAAAATAAAAGAATCAATCAAAAAGAAAATATTACAAAATTAATAAAGTAAATATATTTACCTAATAATGATCCTGAACATCTTTCTGGCCTCATTCGATTTCTTGCTTCTTCTAGTTCTAACCTTAGATGTCTGATTTCATCTTGTAATTCTTTCTTTTCTGAAGCAAACTTCCTCAGTCGAACATCTGTAAAATAATAAATTTCGTCAATTATCCTGCTTAGTATTTTATTGTAAAACCGTTATTTTATTACCAACCTAATGATCCTTCTCCAGCATTTTGTAATAGCTCTGCAGCTTCTGTGCTAACTAGAACTCTCTTTCGACAAACAGGTCCATTTTCTTTTTGTGTTTCTTCACCTTCACTTCCTTCATCTTCGACTATAACTAAACCATTTTCTTGAATTAGGGTATCTCTTTCTGTAAGTTGAGCTCTGCATATATCTAAATCTTCTTTTAATCTTTGACCAAGACGTTTAGATTGATCTGCCTCTCTATTCTTTTCCCTGAGTTCTCGTCGTAATTGTGCTGTCATTTCTTCTAGTTCTTCTAATTTATCTTTTAATAAATCAACTTGATATGCATAGGAAGACTTTTCATTATCCAACTGAGCATTCGCTATCATTGCTTTCCTGAACTTTTCTTCAAATTCCTTAAGCTCCAACTAAAAGGGTAAATGCAGTTTATACATAAACTTCACAAATGAAATTCTGATTTAATTCTTGGAATATTAAGAAAGTCTACAAATTACTCACTCTGAGATCTCTGCCAAGACCAGCCTCTTCCAAAGAATCTTCAGAAGATCTTCGACTGGACTGGAAATTGTTGGTATTTGCAAGAAGACGGGAAGCACGAAGAGGATCAGGTGTGACTCGCATAGCTCTATTTGCATCTGCTGTAATAAAATAGAAAATATTATTACGTATTTAACATTAAAAAAAAATTTCCATTCAATATATTGGATTTTATTTTTCAAGTAACACAATTGATCTAATAATAATATAAAATGCTTACCGGTACACATATCGAAGACTCTATCTGCATTCTCCTCAGCTTCTTTTTGCTGTCTTTCTAGTTCCCTCATTCGTATTTCTCGGGCTTCTGCTCTAGCCTGCCTTCTTGCTGCTAATCTTGCCTCTGCCTGCAAGAATGAGTCAATGTTGAGAAAATTATTCATTTACAGGGACATATATATTACCTTTAAACTGAAATGAATAAAAAAACAAAAAAGAAAAGAAAATGTATTTGATATCATACGTGGACAAACAAAAAGCACATAAAAAAATAGGTAACGTTCACAAAAACAATTAATAACATACTCTAAAATCAACCAATGAAATTGAATCGAATACCTCTTTGGCAATTTGATCTAATGCTTGATCTTCTGCTGAATGCCTTGTGGCAGTTCGCCTTCTGCCTGCTACTGATGTCTCCATTGTCGGATAATTTGAGGTGTGCCGCTAATTTTTCCTCCACCCCCTTTGACTAAACGACACAAGCCTGACTCATAAAATGGTACTTCTCTGTCATACCATTTCAGGACTACACTAAAGAGACGAACACAAACATAAAACCCCAAATGTTGAACCAGTTCACCGTACACAGATCTAATGATAGTGAAAAAAACATTAGGACAGGTATCTATTTAGTTACGGAGCTGCTTATTATTTTGGAGCAAAATTAAGGAGACCTACGGGCACAAGCACAAGGTGAATGTCAACCTGTCGACTATTAAGTCGCTATCAACCTCCTCTACGAGCGGCGGAATCGAAGTGTCAGAGATAAGTACGCACTTTTAATCGCGACGTGCGATAAAAAAAAAAGTGCCCGCGAAGCAGGTATACGATGTCATCGTTAAATCGGGCGTAGCTCGGGCTCGCGCTTTTCACGCGAGCCGATGAAAAAAAACGAGGTGCCTCCTCGTTAGGCCCAATTGAGAGCAAGGAGCCTCGCTCTTTTTTTTCTCCGCCGCCGCCGCGCTCGAGCCTCGCTGTATTAGGCGCAATGAAAAGGGTCAACGAGGAGAAAGAGGCACCGGGGAGTCGTGGGGTCGCGCGACAGAGACGGCGAGTCCGAGAGACACGACTGCCAAATAAAGCTCGCGCTTGAGGAAAATCATTCTCCGCGATCGACTCACCTGTCCGCGACGAGCGACGCGTGCGACTACAAAATAAAACAAAAAAAAAGAAGAATAGGGACGAAACGGTACTAGGGTGGTAGGGAGACGGAGGAGACTAGGCGGAGTGAATAAAAAAAAGAAAGAAAAAAGGAGCGCGAAGCGACTCTCCAAGTGGGTGTATAATAGGTGTACGCGTAGAGCCGTAGGAGAGGTGTAGGCACGGACGACCGCCCGTGGGGGGAGAGGTGTTTTTTCTGCTCGGGCTCCTCCTCTCCTTCCGCACCGCGCGAAAGCATCCACGTGTACTCCTCCGTAGGCAGCGGTACTTATAACACTACACGGGAGGGTCTAGTGGTGGACTCACGAGGATGACCGCTGGGATGAGGTTAAAGGCTCTCCTCCTTCGCCGTAGCCGCCTCGTCTCCTCTGGGTACACGCAGGCTCCTCTCCTCCGCTCAGCCGGCGACGTGCATGACGGCGAGTCTCGCGTCCCACACTGTACTCGCCCTCGCGTGCACTTGCACACACCACTGGGACGCCTATCGCGGCGGACACGCACCTCGTCGTCGTCGGCGGCCCCGCGATCGCGTGCACACACCGACGGAGAGAGAGAGAGAGAGAGAGAGAGAGGGACACGTCGAGAGCGCGACACAGAGGGAAAACGTAAAAATAAACGGCGACACTATAAATACGATCGATGGAAATCGGAGGACGAGGAATTCCGCCGCCACCGCCTCCTCGCGCTTGGGCCGCTGACGTGCATCTGCGAATTTTGCGGGGCTGTACGGCCGCTATGCAGACTACGCGAGACGCTCTACACTCTCTACGTGTCCGTGTCTCTCTCGGCTTTCGTCTACTTACGTGTGTCCCTATATGCGTATATACACACGCTAGAGCGAGACCGACATTTTTTTTTGTATGTGGTATAACCTTCTTGCTTTCTCTCTCTCTCTCTCTCTCTGTCTCTTTCTTTTCTCTCTCCTTATACCGATTGTATTCATTAAGCTGCCTTTGCATTGGGACACGCTTTCTATTCTTGATGATGTTTATACTAGGTATCGATATCGAAAAATGCGTAGTTACTAGTTATACGAGTAGGAATCCAGGCATCGCGTAGTCGTCTGCTTTTTCAATTGGTTGACGTGCCCAATTCCAGCTGCCCAGCTTGTCCATAAATTGAATAAGCGATCGTATAACTTATAAAGGACTTGTTAGTCGCATTTTAAATCCGTTACTTTTAGTATTTTTCATTGGTTAGTTCATTTTTTATTAAATTTGCAGATTTTATTTGGTATTATATATAATATGAAAATAAGTATATGATTGTAAGTTTCCATATTCATAAAATTATAATTGTTTCTAAAAAAATCTAAAAAAATGAATATATTATGCGATTTTAGTTCTATTTTGCTCTAAAAACAAATAATTTTTCGACTTATTATTTTGTTTATGTTTCATATTTAAATATATTGTAAATATGCATTTTCTCAATGATTTAAACGTTTTTAAAAGTTTAAAAGTTGTGAGAAATTTAAATTCGAAAATAATTTTAATAAAACAAAGTTACTAGACAGTATACAAGAAACAACACCGTAATTATCGTAAATTTACAATTCATCAAAATAAAATTATACTACAAACAAAAATCTTCTTTATCAATAGAGTAATTTAATGTATAATACATTACCTACAGTTGCTTATAGCAGGATTCGATTATATTTTGATTATCTTCGTTGACTTCATCTATATAGCAGTGTGTGTACATATTATAACCTAAAAATGACTCATTACTAAACATTCATGAAAGAATAATATTGTTTATCAAAGCATACAGGTGTACAGGCAATTCAAATAAGCAGATTCAAATATGTAATTCCATAATTGAACAGGTGCATTGTAAGTCTATGACAAAAGTTTATTTGTTTAAATGTTTTGTTTCGGGTCAAGTTGGTAATATTAATGTGTAAGTGTAATCAGTAATAAAGATAACTTTAATTAAATCTAGTAGATGAAAAATTCAGCAGAACTAAGAATTGGAAGGACATGAATTTTTACCAGCTGACACGATGGATGTTCATGTTGTAAAAGACATTTTGGCTGCTTCTGCGTCAATATGCACGGTTTTACAATTCCTATCTGGCATGTGAGTAAATTATATTTCAGAAAGATGATTTAAGTTAAAAAAATAATCCAAAATAGAAAGAAAAATATTCAATAAATGTTTAACATTTACAGATTGGTGTGCATAAAATTTGCCAAAAACAAATCGACAGGAGATGCATCCGGACTGACATTTGTTACTTGCTTTATGTCGTAAGTACCAATTATTTAAAAAAATTATTTTAAATTTCAAAAATTTTTAAGTACTATTATCTTTGTAGATGCAGTTTATGGTTGCTATATGGAATACTGATTCAAGATAAATCTATAATAATAGTAAATACTTTTGGATCATCACTCCAATTTTTTTATACCTTCACATATTATATTTATACCGTAAAAAAGAAACTTATAGTAAAGCAAATGTCACTTGCATTAGCATTTGTTGGGAGTATGTATTTGTATTGGTATGTAGCAGAAGATTTGATTTTAGTAAGAAAAAGGATTGGATTTCTTAGTTGTGCACTGACAATTTTATTCTTTGCATCACCCTTGACAATGCTGGTGAGTTTACTATACCTTTGCCACAATCATTGGGTATACACAAATTAATTAGCACTAAATAAATAAATTTTTATGTTTTGCAGGCCCATGTTGTCAGAGTAAAAAGTGCTGAAAGTTTACCGTTCCCTGTAATTATGGCCTCTTTTGTAACATCTTGCCAATGGTTTGCTTATGGATGCCTTATTGACGATCACTTTGTACAAACACCCAATTTCCTTGGTTGTGTATTAAGCGGATTTCAACTTATACTATTTGTAGTATTTCCGAATAAAAAGGGAAATGAAGAACTTTTAATATAAGATAAAAAAAAAAAAAATTATTTTAAAGAAAGTATTTTATTTAAAAGAGATTCAAGACGGTATATATAAACCAAGCGAGATAACTTGGTGAAAAATCCTGAATTTGTGATCTGCCTACAACAGTACTAAGAAATTAAAATTAAGTTGTATATAAAAAACGTGTAAATGCCAAACGAGTCTGTATCTGTAAATAAAAAAGCAACCTGTTTGTATTTCGTTTAGGTGCTCATAAAACCATTTCCTGATTACGTCACTATTTATTTTGAAATGATGATTTCGCATCCGCGTACGTAACAATTCTATTCCGCTCTCTAGTTTCGCTGCGCCGCGTAAAAATTTCTACTCTATTTTTAGCGATTGACGTTTACCACGCCTGTGAATGACTGAGCGCATCAGACAATTGTATATACGTATTACACATCCACAGTTGTGTATGTGATCTTCAAGCAATGTACGAAAGAGCAAGAATAAGATTTTTATGAGGAACTTGAAGTCTCTTGAGTTACTAGAGAAGAGGACTCCTTGCAGATAGGAACCTAAAGAGAATTATTTTGACTTTTTTTTCAATCCAATTTCTCCCTTAAGACTTCAATGTAACTTGAATTGACTCAAGTTCTCTTGGGATATTATAATAGTATCTTGAAGTAGCTCTACGATAAAACAGCGAACAAAAATAATGATATTTATATGGGGAACCTCTTTCTTAATCAAAATTACTATTTCGGCTTATATTTTGCCAATCGCATCTTCAAGTAAGCTTAAAAGAATGAACAAAAAAAGGTTTCTATGAGGAACTTGAAACGACTAATACTATAGAGTTGAGGCCAGATTCCCCGCAGATTGAAACCCAAAAGGAATTTGAATCACTTTATTTACTATTTCGACTTTTTTCATACGTGTACCCGAATTACTCGTTTGACGTTTGCTGCCCCGGTACTTCGAGAATGCACACCTTACACAAAACCTGATCGACATGTTCGAATTGTGACGCTCGATCGGTAAAATCGGTGAAGTAGGTAAAATTCGCGCGAAGAAGGCTGGATCTGTTATTGTGTGCGAGGGTTCGCGAGTCGCGAGTATGGGATGCGAAATAAAAGGATTTTGTTTCCGCTGAAACGCTGCGAGCCGCGCGAGACAGCGAGGGAGTGAGGCGGGAGGCCAGGTCCGCGCGTAATCCTCGTTCGCCAATGCTGTTATTGCGCTGCGATCGAGGAATTGAGCAATTTCCTCGACGGTCCTAACCTCGCAAGTGGTATTCCGAATTTTCGTCAATTAATCATTCTATACATGTATATTGTTATTGCAAAAGAGCCGCTACTGCGTCGCAGCCGTCAAAATGCTCGAGGGTCTCGTCGCCTGGGTCCTCAACAATTACCTGGGCAAGTACGTGGAGAACCTCAACACAGATCAGCTAAGCATCGCCCTCTTGTCAGGTACAAAGTCCTGCGTGACGTCTTTCAATTTATATTACGTCAAATCTATAGATCACTGTGCTACTGTGATTGTATCGCATTGATAAAGCTAATTGATGCATTCAATGATTCGTCTTGAGCAATGTTTTGTCTAGCGCAGCTACATCGCTAATTCAGTGTAATTTTTTTTTTGTTACAAGTACTTGTTCTATTTTTAAAGATTATACAAGATATTTATTTTGCAATTATTATTAGCTTGTAAAGTTTATTTTCTACTTATAATATATATTGTTTACTTGTCTTAGATTTGGCAAAACTATTTTACTAAAATAAAATGTATTTATCCAAAAGTAAATGCCCAATTTTAATGTTTTAGGTGCAGTTGAACTTGAAAACTTACCTTTGAAACGAGAAGCTTTAAGGCACATTGGTTTACCAGTTGAAATAAAAGCTGGTTTTATAGGCAAAATTAGATTGCAAGTTCCTGTTACACAAATTAGAACAGCATCATGGGTAATAGGGATAGAGCAGCTATATTTAGTTGCAGGGCCTATAAATTTAAACGAGGTAATTGTTTCAATAAATGAAATGAATTGTACAATTATTTCGTGAATTAATTTTATATTTATTGCATTATTTTAAAGTACGACAGCGAGGCAGAAGAACATGCAATCATCGATTATAAGTTAAATCGTCTTGAAGCACTAGAAGCCAGGTGGCGGGCAGAATCAGAAACAGATTCTGGATATTACGCTACCAGTTATAGCACTTGGGTTAATTATGGTACCTCATTAGTCACAAATATAATAGAAAATTTGCAGCTAAATATAAAAGATGTACATTTACGTTACGAAGATTCAGTATCTCTTCCAGATGGTTTGTATATATGAAATTATTGCTTGTAGAATATTTTATGTTACAGTAATGTACAAATGTTTTTAATTTTAATTTTAATTCACAGGAAGTGGAATAGTATTAGGTGTAACAATTGGTGGCTTAACGGCTCAAAGTTGTGATGCCAGCTGGGTTCCAGGTTCGACCTCCTGGAATTTAACAGATGCATCATTTAAATTAATGGAATTGGATGGTCTTTCTGTATACTGGAATCAAATGAAAAAGGAACAAATGTTTCACGACTTAAACCTTGGAGATTTAGCAGTAAATAATTGATTCTTGTTAAGTTTTGCAATTCATTGATATAACACAATATAATTGAGTAATATTTCTAGATTGCTATGAATGAATTAAAGAAACAGAACAAATCGTATATCCTTTCACCAGTAAGTGCTAAAGCTCATGTTAAAAGGGACAGGTCAGAAAGACCTTTACGTTCACCAAACAGACCTAGAATAGTAGTGGACCTATCTTTGGACCAAGTACCTTTATTCATTACAAATGTAAGCATAAAAATTTTTCACATGAATTACAAAGAAATACTTTAAACATGACATATTACAAAATAATGTGAAATGTATTTTTTCCAGATACAATATGAACAAATTGTAAAGTGTATAAGAAATTTGGACGAAATTGACAGGCAACGACGTCAAAGGCGATGTCGACCGAATGTATCTATTAACGAAGCTCCAAAAGAATGGTGGCGTTATGCTGCTCGCTGTTACATGGGTAGAAAAGTTCTTGCTCCAAAGAAGACTTGGGAGGACATCCTCCAACTCGGTAGAAATAATGTAACGTACGTTGAAGCTTGCGCCAAGTTATTATCAAACCCCACAGCAATTTTACCACCTGACATAAGACAATTGAAGGACCAAATGGAAGGTGATCTTACCTTTGATGAGTTAAGAGTACTAAGGGAACTAGGTAAAGATAATTATTATTTGTAGTATAAGAAAAAAGGTAATTTTAAATTTTTAATTAAAATAATTGTTCATTGCTTGAAGCTATGATGAAAGTAAGACCACCGAAATCAGTTCAGACTACAGCGAATAATTCGACCTCGCCGCAGGCTCAGGGAATGCTTTTACAATGGTTTCCTCAGTGGTGGGGGTGGTATTCCTCTAAAGCACCAAATAACAGCAACAGTTCACCGACGACAGGCTCATCAACCTTCGACGGAGAACTGCTCGACGTGCTCGCCGATACCATCGACGACGACACCCTTCTTCGCCGTGATACCGTCTTCGGTTTATTTAATTTTGCCCTGTCCAAAGGAGCTATATCACTCTGCGTCATTTCTAAAGCTGACTTAGGTACTCCAATTTATTTTAAAAAAAATATCGATTAAATCGCATATTTAATAAAGCAGCAATTTGCTTTGATTTAGATAAACCGAGTGAGATTAAAACGGTGATGGAGCTGCAGTTTGAGCGCGTGCACTTAAGCTACGAATCGCGCCCTCGCTCAGGCTCTCACAAGTTCTCCATCAGTCTCGGCGCTCTCTACCTGCACGACCACTTCACGGAAAATTCGACGTTCCCCATCCTTGTACAGCCGCAGACCGTCGGCTCGACCGGCTCCTCGTCGCGTCTGCGCAGCTCCTCCGAGAAGCTGAGCAGCCAGTCGGCCCAGTCGCTGTTCGAGCTCGTGTACGAGAAGCGGCCGCTGCAGCTGAACGTCGATCACTCGCTGCACGTGAACTCGCGCTCGCTCGACGTCGTGTACAACCCGCTGGCCATCCGCTGGCTGGTGGACTTCGTGTGCGAGCCCCACCGCACCGACGGCTCGAACAACCAGCGGCTCCAGGCGATGAAGCGGCGCACGCGCCGCCAGCTCATGAAGAACTGGGAGCAGATCCTGGAGGGCGACTCGGTCGTGCGCTCCTCCTGGGACCTGCAGCTGAACATCTCGGCGCCGCAGATACTGCTGGTGGAGAAGTTCACGGACACGAACGCGGCGGTCGTCGTCGTAGATTTCGGTCGACTGCACTTGACCAACAACCTCGACGTGAATACGGCGGCGTTGGTCGCGCGGAATCTCGTGTCGCCCACCAGCGAGATCGAGAAGACCGAGGACGAGGAGGAGGAGAACGAGGAGGACGAGAGGTTCGAGACGCCCTGCTCCACTCCGCCTGGGAGTCAAGAGAACGGCTCTGTGCAAGATTTGCAGCAAGGGCTTTCCGAAACGGCCCTTCACAAGAAACTCTACGATCACTACTCGCTTGATCTGTCGGATCTTCAAGTTCTAGTCGGCAAGGTAAAGGATAACTGGAAACATGCAAGGACAAGAGGCATGTCTAGCCTACATGTATTGGAAAGGTTTGTCTGCTAAAATTCACTTGACAGTGAACATTTTTTTTTTAATTTCAAGAAATTGGATTAAATTTTTATTTCATAACTAAATAAAGACATTTAAATTTACATACTACATTTAAATTTACACACTACAAATCTTGAAATTTTTGAACAGGTTCAACATATCACTTCAGATTGAGCGGAGAGTTCTCACGACGGCAGATCCGCACTTTCCTTCGGTGACAGTTTCAGGCAATTTACCGAGACTCGTAGTTCACGTGAATGAACAAAAAGTCGAATCGATACGATCCATGTATCATCTACTGTGGAGTTTATCGAGCAACTCGCCAATTTCAACGAAAAGTAATGGCATTTATGCGCAGGAGGAACCCGAGAGTCCAAAGAAAGAGGAAAATATCGACAGGACCTTGAATCACGCTATGATGATACAGTTTATCATCGATCAAATGACGTTTGAATTACAATCACGAGGCAGAAGTGTAGCTGAACTTCAGGTAAAATGGCGAAATCTGTTTCGATGTAATCTTAAAATTAGATTTCTAAAATGAAAAATGTAAATTATTTTAGGTGTCAGGAGTGCGAGCAGCTTTGAGTAAGCGACCGGCGGATTTGAGTGCATCGCTCTCCGTTCACGGGCTGCTTTTGGTCGACGCCTTACAAGAGTTCGGTCCTGACTTTGAATTGCTGGTTGCTAGTCACAAGCACGTGGGAATGGACAGTGTATCAGGTAGTTTGCGGGATTCTGAACCTACGTCGCCTACGTCGCCGGTGTCGCCGGGTTCACCCGATCCAACTCTACCGCGACGCTTAACGTCGCCTGTCGCACTTACTCATGCTCTTTCAACATTGGCGCATCACGACGGAAAGGGGCCCTTTGCTCCACGAAATACCTCGTCCATCACGTTGGAGCAACTCGATTCGGAAGCTCTCATCGTCGTGGAAATTATGGTAGTCGATGAACCGCTCGAAAGTCTTCGAGTCGCCAATATACAATTCAACAATCTTGACATAATTGCTAATCAAGAGACAATAGTCGAATTAATGGGTTTCGTAAGAAGGCTATTCCCGACGAAGAAAAGTAAATCGAGGAAGATGGACAGATATGAGTCTTTAACGAGTCTAACAGTCGAGGGCAAAGCTACGAGAACAGAAATTACCTTCGATTTTCACAGACTAAATGTTCTACTATTGCGAGCTGTTATGCAAGATAGTCATTTGGTGAGTGCGAAATAACAGATATTTAGAATATTTACGGCACTTAACTCTAATAATAATTTTTTTTACTCAGGTTGGGCAAAAAATTGCAACTGCTACGATGTCGGACGCACGTATCCAGGCAACTTTAGCAACAGACAACTCGATATCAGGTTCACTAGGCGGCTTGCAGATCCTCGATCAAACCCTGATCGGCAAGACTCACCAGCGCATTATCAGCGTGGGCCGCGATCCGCTGGGCGATCCGCCGAGCGGTCATCATCACCCGCTCGAGCACTTCGCAAACGCCTCGACGAGTGATCAACTCGAGGCTCTGCGTTTTATGGCGAGCCGCAGCTACCGGCAGAATTTCGAAGCCGACACTTCGGAAACCCTGGTGGACATAAGCGTGCGCATCGGTAGTGTCTGGTACACTCACGCACCCCACCTGATATCGGAGTTGCGCTCCTGCGCCGACGAGTTCAAGCAGTACCTGAGTAATTTGGCGCGACATATCGGCGCGGCCGCTACCGACATGGCGATTGGCCTCGTAAACGCGGAGGATTGGGCGATGCCCCAGCGGAAACGACTGCCGAGCTTCTCCATGGACGGGGTAGAGCCGTCGACGAATCTACTGCTGAAGCTGGACCTCGTGCTGGACAGTCCGGTACTCGTGATTCCAAGGTCCTCCCAGAGCGCACAAGTGTTTGTCGCACATCTTGGTACCATGTCACTGCAGCACGAGCCTCCGCAGTCTGGATCTAATAAGCAGAAAATTAATCTCGAGGTTCGCGACATGAATCTTCATTCGCTCGATGTTTCTGCAAAGATCAATCAGGTTTGAATTTTGGCTAAGAAGAATATTTTAATTTAAAAACAATTTCTTATTTGTTTTATTTGTTCTTTTTAGTCGGGACAAGGAAATTTACCTCCGCGGGCGGAGGATATGTACTCGTGCAAGGAAATTGGCAAACCTGTACTTCACGATACTTTACTGAGGGTGACATTAGAGCGAGACATTGGCAGTCGCTGTCAGAGTCCAGGCTTTCCACTCGAGATCGAAAATACGCGTGGTACTGTAGAAGTTCGAGGGATAGTCGTGACTCCACTTAAAGTTTCTTTGTCCCGAGGGCAGTATGAGCAGCTTCTTGATACTATGCATCGACTGGTTTCCGTGCCTACTGCATCAGCTGATCATCTTGTACCCAAACAACCAGTGATTACAAAGACCCCGTCGTACAATAACAGTGAACCAAGGTAAATTGTAATCCTTTTCCTTTAAATCTTTAGTAGCAATAAACTTTTTGCTGATTCATTGTGTTTTGCATTAGCAGTACAGTCGACAAGACTTCGTATTCGGAAAAATTCGACCTACCCATTAAGGTGCTGTTTGAGCTCCCTGCATTAAGCATAGAGCTTAAGCAAGAGGGAAGGCTTGAACAGCCCCTCGTTGAGTTATCAATGAGGGATTTGTGTGCAAAATATGAAAAATTAAGCAGAGCCGAAGCTACCACACAAGTTGCTCTCCGTTCACTATTGATGGAAGATCTCCTCTGCCCGGTAGGCTCCCGACATCGATATATGATGCAGTCATCGGCGCCTTCCAGAGCTAGGCTTTTAGCAGGTACGCTTAAAATTGAATACCTCAATTTAAAGAAATTATCTTGGACTTTGTTATAATTTGTGATAAAATCTCGTAGGTGTATCGCGCTCATGCCCGGATCTAGCATATAATCGATTATTGCGTGGAGCGTCGTCCGTACGGGGAAGTCTCCCGGATCGCTTGGAAACAGATACATTATACGGTGCAATACCTGCGCACTGGCGTGGTAAGCCATTGTCAGTCGTTGAAACTCCCAACACACCGCCACCATCTCCAGGAGCCGTGACAGCCGAGGAAAATCTCGTACTGATCAGTATCACCCTAAAGGAGCCCGAGCTGGACCACGAGTCGCGCGTGCGCCGGAAAATCGTCAGCGTCGACTTCAACTGCCTCGACCTCATCGTCAGTGTCGAGTCGTGGATGGTGGTCCACGATTTCCTGGGAATAGGCTCGCCTAGCGCCGACGCAGAGACCACGGCACCTGACGCCCCCACCTCCTCAGCCGTCGACGAGAACCACCTCGATTCGAGCGGCGAACTGCCGCTCCACTCGGAGACGGAGATTGAGATCAACTCGCTCACCCTAGTGCTGACGCAGCCGGAGCGCGAGATCGCCCGGGCGAATATTTCCAACGCCAGTATGCACATCGTCAAGTCGGACGGTATCAACCGCGTTTCCGGATCGCTGGGATCGATGTCGCTGCTGGACCTCACGCCTCACGGCCGTTTCTACCGCGAGCGCTTCCTCACGTCCGGCAGGAAGGCCTTGAACTTCCAGTACACGAGCTACACTGATTCCGAGCGGCGGCCCTACGACGCGCAGCTCAAGCTGCAGATGTCGGCGGTGCACTACGTGCACACGCAGCGATTCGTCGCTGAGCTCCAGGCCTTCTTCGCCCACTTCTCGCAGCTGCGCGCGGTCATGGCGAATCTGCGCGCCGGCGGTAGCGAGGTCATCAATGTCAACAAGCGCAGCATACGACTTTCGTTGGAGCTGCTCGCGGGCGCGCCTGTTATCCTGCTGCCGGTGAGCTCCAGGTCCGAAGAGATGATTATGCTGAATCTCGGTGAACTGTCGGCCCACAACGAATTCGTACACTCCGCCGCAATGTCTCAGTGCTTACTGGATGTAATGAATCTGGAACTAGTAAACATGGACGTTTACGCCGCGAAGCGCGTAAATCCCAGCGGTTCAGGTTCCAGCCACGACGATGATTGTCTATCGGTCGGTGGGTTTGTCGTCAAGAAAACGGGACCTTCGTTGCTCACGGAGAAATGTCACCTGAAGCTCAGGGTAGAGCGAAATCTCGACACGTACTTGAGCAGAGAAATACCGGACTTGAGCGTGCGCGGCACTCTGTCCACCATGGACTGCGCTCTCGATCCCTCCCAGTACATGCTGATCCGCGGCCTGCTGTCCTACAACATCGGCGAGAATCTGGACGACCTGCGGTCCTTCATGCGGGAGACCACGGAGTACTCGATGCCTCAGACGGATACCGACGGCAAGGCCTGGACTTCGTCATACATCAACCTCGAACTGGTGAATGTGACGCTCAAACTGCACCCGCATCACGGCCTGGCCGCCCTCGCCTGCATCAACTTCATCAAGTCGCGGCTGATCCTGGACTCGCTGAGCGACGGCTCGCAGGACGTCGACCTAGTGTCCCGCGAGATCCTCGTGACGGACACTCGCTTCCAGGACGAGCCGGTCAATCGGCGCTCGAACGTCTTCACAAGCATCCTGCAGCCGCTGAGGGTGAGCTCCGCGGCGGAGGACCGCGTGCAGGCCGAGGTGCATCACCGCAAGCGCAAGAACTCCTCGGCCACGACTATTCTGCTGCACAGCATGAGGCTCACGGCGATCCTCGACTGGTGGGAGGCCGTGAGGGACTTCCTGGTGCTCAACGCCCCGGAGCCCGAGTCCGTGCATGTGGGACCGGCTCTAGTCGTGGCCGCTCAGGAAAGCGAGGCCAAGAGTACCAGTTTGCCCTTCGAACTTAAGCTTAACATCACGGACTCCGAGCTTGTTTTCGTCGAGGATACCTCCTTGTGGGATACCAATGCTGTTATTCTTAAGAGCACTGCTGTGCTTGCATACAGATCCGACCCGCAGAGCGGAGAGAAACCCCTGCGCTGTAATCTCTCGCAATGCGAACTTTTCTCCTGCATCTTGGGGTTGGGTATGTTTTGGAAAAAGATATTCAGTCATGAGACTTTACGATATTCGAAAACAAATATAATGCCTGCTAATTGAGGCAGTGGATTCCATAACGTCCTGAGGGCGCGAAAACCGGTAAAACTATTGTCCAAGGAGCTAATTTTGAACACTGTTCAAAATAAAATTTTATTGATTAATCCTTATAGAGAATTTTATTGCGCATCTTTTTTAT
>JAXIUT010000048.1:4736527-4751134 GCA_035586675.1 Eurytoma californica
TTCAAAATTAGTCCTTTGGACAATAGTTTTACCGGTTTTCGCGCGCTCAGGACGTTATGGAATCCACTGCCTCAATTTACGAGTCACTATACTGTTGTTCATTTAAATTGAATTTCAATGACGAAAAAAAGGTTTTTTTTTTGTAATAAATTCTCTCTGGTATTTTTGAAAGTTTTTAACTGAAATTTAACTATTTATCAGAAATAATAAAAAAAATTACAAGAAATATCAGAAAATATTAATAAATGCGTAACAGACAATAACTAACTATAAGAGTAACAAAATAGTCAATTATTATTAATTTACAATATTCATTTTTTCTTAAATTAAAAATTAATTTCAGGTCTTTTCAGTTTCTAGTTAAGTTGCAAAAATATATTAAATAATGTCTGTTAATATGTCATGTACTATAAATTATATTGTTAATATAATGAACTGTTACTAATTATTAATAATAATTGACTATTTCGTTACTCATTGTTATTTTCTGCTATTTCTGATACGTAATCAAAATTCAGACAGAAAATAATGAATAATTATTCCAGCACAGGTTTCTGTTCTTTTTCTACTATTTTTTTTATATTCTCCGAAGTTTTCTGATATTAATTCAAATTCAATCTGTAAATAACGGAAAATATCAGAAATGATCAGTAATTATAAAGAAAACGACAGAAAATAACTAATGAAAGATCCACCAGGGTCATTTACAAAAAGATTTCTTGCATTAAAATGAATAAATAGTAATTAAGCGACTCAATAAACAATCGCCTATGTACATTTATTTTCAATATTGTGCAAGGATTTTTGAAAAACATTTACAACACTTTTCTACGATTTATTATAGAGGAGGAAACAGCGCTGTCGATCATTGATCCGGTGGGAGCTAGCCTCGAGCTGACGAAAAACAAGTGCCTGGAGTTTCATCTTCAGCCGCTGAACGTTCGCTTGAGTTACCACGACGTCAACATGTTTTCGCGGATGCTGAGCTCACTGCCAAAGCAAACGCTGTTAGCGCGTCAGAAGCTCTCCGAGGATGGTCGGCCGCCCGCCAACGCCAAGAGTCAGGTAGTCAAGCTGTCAGCGCTCGGATTCGCTGAGGTGGACTGCGAAACTGCCTTGGACAAGTGCAATGGACACTTAGACGATGCCGCACTTTGGCTCACTCAAAATGCAGTGCCCAACACAGAGAAGGCCTCCAATGACGTTGATTTTTTGTTCAAGGTAAAAGGAGAAAGAAAATAAAACAGTTATTAAAAATATTATGGTATTTTAGTAACGTATCAAAATTTAGGTTGTAGCGTTGGAGACCTCGTGCCTGAAAATTTGCATAATCGACGACTGCAGGGACGCCGACGTCCCGCTGTTGGAAATGACTCTTGTAGACCTGTCGCTCAGGCAGCGTTATAGCGGCCCCGGCGAGGTGTCCGCCACCTTCGGCGTAGATTACTACAATCGCGTACTTAGCGGATGGGAGCCGTTTGTTGAACAGTGGCGAGCTTCGATGCAGTGGGAGCAAACTTTATCCAGTTCGCTTAGTCCTAAACGCTTTAGGATAAGAGTCAACTCTCAGGATTCGGTTAACGTGAATATTACGTCTACTCTCGTCGAACTGTTCACTCTCGTTAAGGAGAATTGGACTCTGGACTATTACTTATTAAGTGACTCGAGCAAAGGTATAAAATGTGAAAAAATGACTAAAGTTTAGTATCTATGTTCAAAAATGTTTTTTATTTGAATAAATAGAATCGTATGTTGCAGGCAACAATAAGAACTACAGAAGACGATCGCCTTTCGTTCCGTTTGCTTTGAAAAATGAGACTGGATCGAAATTGTGGTTCAAAACGGTAATTGCTACTGCTGAAGATGATAAAATCGTGGACAGAGAATTTTTAAGGAGAAATGCTCTGCAAAAAGACGCGAGTTGGTTAGAGGTGCCAGTTGGCGAAACGGTACCATTCACTTTTGAAAACAGAGGGAAATTAAGGCATCATTCTACACACATAGTGAGAAGACATCAGGTAGCAGTAGTCGTTGAAGGTTGGAAAGTAGTGGATCCTGTAACTGTGGATCGTGTAGGCATTTACTTTCGTCATGCACATTTTGATTTCAAAGGATCAGAAGTAAGTTTTTATTAGTTTAATTAATAATATTAAACTACGTTGTTGAAAAATAACACTAGAAATAATGAATCGTATGTTTTTAGATTATCTCATCAAAAGCTAGGATCGTATTTAATGTTGAATTGGAAGGATCTGCAAGAAAACTAGTCACTGTTCGATCAGCTCTACAAATTGTTAACAAATTAAGCTACAATCTTGACTTGAAATTAGAGAAATCTCTGAGCTACCATGGTTGTAAGTATATTATTTTGTTAATTATTTTTTAACAACAATTATTGTGATTAATGTGTTTTGATCTACCGATACAAATATATTATTATTCATTGTCAGATTCTCCTACATATTCATCTACATTTGGTGGAAGAACTTTACTAGTACCAGCACAGTCCAAAATTTCTCTACCCTTATCTCACACAGACGTACAAATGTATTTAAAACCAGTGCACCCGAATGGTTCGTACCAATACTGCATGGAAGCGATAGATTGGACCACAGTGAAGAAACCATCTGAAGTTGTAGAAATACAAACTACTTGTAAAACGAATCAACAGAATCTTTTTAGAATGTGCGTCGCAATAAGAAGGGAAAATTATCCACTAGATACCACGCAAACGCTGCCTGGCCATGCAATCACTATTATCGCTCCGATGACGTTAACAAATCTTTTGCCGCACGAATTATTGTATACTGCGGGAGTGGAGAATGGCCGAATCTTACCTGGTGAATCCGCTGATCTCCACGGTACCAATGTTAACGATCAGCTGGAAATCAACATACAACTTGATGGATATCCAGGCGCCGGAACGGTATGCTTCTACAAGAATTTTTTTACCAGTCAAGAAGTAAAGTTTAATACGAAATATTTTTTTAATTTCAGCTTTTGCTTCCGCAAAATAGCGGCTCGTTCACTGGCAGGATGCGACTCACCGACTCAACAGGTAGGATTCTCTTCATCCATGCGACTGTTGTGGTGGAGAAGGGCTTTGCCGTGCGAATTAACATAACAGCACCTTACTGGATCATCAACAAAACTGGACTGCCGCTCGTGTTCAAGCAGGAGGGTTCGAACAGTGAGTTCGCTGGGCAATTCGACGAGCACGAAAAAGCCCGCATGGTAGCACCTTTACTTTTCTCCTTCAACGACGAGGAGATGAGTGGTACGCTTGCCGTTCGAGTCGGCACCGGCATTCATCCCAATGGTATACCCCAGTGGTGTCAACACTTTCACTTGCAGCCAGGTGTTCAGGTATGTATAAAATGCACATTTTATTTAAAATTGTTTACGTCTACCGAAGGTAATTTAATGAGACACGTGTACTGCAGGTTCATAGATTGCGGGTGACTTTACGAGATGGTAGACCAGATATCGTTTATTTAATAGGTATTGCCACAAGAGCAGCCAGGGGACGATATCGAGCAACGACGGTTGTAACCTTGTCCCCAAGATATCAATTACACAATAAATCTTCATGCACTCTTGAACTCGCTCAAAAATGTTTCACTACCACTGTTGTAAGCTCTACTTTCTTTTTAAAACGACATTTTCTTGTTTGAATAATAGTAATTAAAAATATAATTCTCTTAATTTCAGACGCATCCCGACGCCCAAGCAACGTACATAACTGCTATGCCCGATTGTCATATGCCATTTCACTGGCCGCGTCTTGATAAAGATCAGTTACTTTGCGTGCGAATAGTTAACGTGCCAAATTGTACGTGGTCTGGAGGTATAATGCTGCAGGGCAACCATTCGTTAACCATCAACGTTAGGGATATTTCTAGCCAAATGTATTTTCTGAGAGTTGACGTTGTTCTGCAAGAGAGCACATACTTCATAGTTTTCACAGATGCTAATACGATGCCACCGCCTATAAGAGTTGACAACTTTTCTGAAGTTCCGCTGACGATAAACCAAGTAATAAAATAGTCATTTTGCACATTTAATTTAGTAAGAAAGGAATTGGAATTTGTAAAAAAATCCTTACTTTTTAGTCCGCAGTACCTGACGGTTTGCAGTGGTCGGTTCGACCGCACTGTTCAGTACCTTACGCTCTTGATGAACCAACACTACCAGCTGGCCTGGTAGTGACAGCTCCAGGAGGAGTTACAGCCTCGTATGACTTGAATATTCTTGGAGAATGCAGAGGCTTGACTTACGAAAACTTCATCTACATAGCGTTTACAGGTACGTATTTATAAATACACACTGCATATAAAAATGTTCATACTATATAAAGACGAAGGAGTATTAAAACAAAATATTTTTTTTAGGTACTTTTAAAACGGATGGTGACCTCGGAAGTGGAGAAAGCAGTTTGGATCCATTAGATGTCGAGACTCAAAGACTAGTTCTGGAAGCTGGACCAGGAGGTTGGGTAGCACTTCGCAGGAAGCAATTCGGCGAAAGATTACAACTTTGGAGGATGACTGGTGAAGGTCAACTTCAACATGAAGGTAAAAAGAAATATTTTTAGGTTAGGCTTGATTGCTTGAACAAATCTATATTAAGAACCTTAGAACTGTTTATGTAAAGTCAGTAAATTTTTATAAAAAACTGTTGCATAAAATTTTTTAATTAAGACTTTACAAAAGCCAATGTATGACTCAATATTATTTAAATACAAATATTCTTGAAGACCATAATGGAAGAAAAAAAAAAAAATGTTTTCTGCAGATCTTGTTTCAAATAATATTTTTAATTTTTATGCACACCGTGTAAGGCTTAATATTTAAAAATTAAATAAGTTTTGAATACATTTTTGCTCTACTTTATTTACAGGATCTAGTCCACCACGCGATAAACACAGTCGCACTCCAGACACAGTGTTGGTGTTGGACATCGCGGGCACTGCACCTCAACCCTTCACCTACTGTCCTTTAACATTAAGAAGACCAGATCCCAGGAGGAGATCGACGCAAACCTGGCGCTTCACCGACGACGGCCGTCTGTGCTGCATGCACGCTAACATGTGTGTGCAATCCAAGGATGGGTTCATGGGATTACAAGAAGGTTTGATTGCACTGTTTTCCTGATTAGTTACCAAATAGCATTTACGAAACACGTGATTTGTTTAATTACTCTATTTATTTTTTGTAAAATTGAATTTGACTCGAGCACTGTTTCAAAGGAAAAAAATTAAATTATAACGGTAATTTATTTTGCGTTCGGATGCTAATAGAATATTATTTTGAAATTAATCAATATTTATTTTTATCTATATTTTCACATTTTTTTAGAATTTTGTAAAATCCATTCTTACAGTACTGACGTTTGGCTTAACACTTTTACTTGATCTTTTAATGCATTTTATGTATACATTTAATTGTTTACCTTTCGTATGAAATTTAGTTACTTTCACCGAGTTTATAATGTAAAAAATTAAACAAATGTAAAATGTTACAGGCGGCAGAGTCGCCCGTTGGCAAATGTGTACGTATATATACGAAATTTACGGTGCATTACTGCCGTATATATTTTATTACTTTAATTTTATTATAAACTAATACGTCTAAGCGTCACGTACTAATGTTTTTAGTAATTTTCTTTTCTTTTTACATTCTATTACCAGTACTGTCTATTACACATTTTCGCACTGCGCGTATAATCGCTACTAAAAAGTAGTGTAAAAAGATACGGGTTATTAATCAAATGATTCAACTTACAATACAAAATCGTATATACGTAGTCTATAGTGTTCACCTATTTCCTCAATTTATATCTATATGTATTTCATCTGTGTAAGTAGAGCTAGATTTTTGTGCAATATTTCTTTACAGAATCACAAACGTACACATAATTCAAGCATCTGAATTACAAAATTAATTTTAAAAATTGTGCATTTATATACTGAAGATAGTAAAAAAATATAACGTACAATATATTTTGAAGCCAATTTTTTCATTCGCGAAATAGAGATTTTTACTAGTTTCAAGAAATTATTCGATTAAAATGTACTTTAAAAATACAAGGTTAATTTTATTTATTTTTCTTTTATTAAAAATTATTATTAAAAAAATTATAGGAATTAATCAAATTATTTCTTGAAATTATAATAATTATTCAGTGTACTTTAGAATTTTAAATACAGTTTCTTACACAAATCTATAAAGGAAAGTACACTGAAGATTTTTTCTGTAATCTAAATGTTCTTTCAATTAGAGCCTTGCATGAACAAAATCCATTAGATCTGTCAGATAAAAGAAAAAAAATAATCAATGTGTTACTTTTTTTCCAATTCGAGTTTTTTATTTATTTATGAAAATATAATGATTTAGTCATATCTCATTACTGCATTTCGCAGGTAATATATATCCGAAGATATGACGTCATCTCTACTTTTTAAATCGCCATATCTTCGTGAAGATGAAGAATAAATTGAAATAAGGAAAAATGCAATTACTTTTCGATATTCTGTCTAACTGATCTGGTGTAATTTTTCGTGCAAGGTCCCAGTTATTCTCTATTTATTTAACTTAAAATTTTAAGACACGATTTTAAAATAAATGTTTAATTGATTTTAGGGAGCGAAGCGGTCTTGGGACCACAGTCCCACTGCACGCCACCTCCAATAGAGCAAAGAGTGGGAAGACAGCGACTTAGGCCTGGATCTGGATACTTGTCTGTACGAGTGACCACTGATGGACCAACTAGAGTCCTACAGATTCTAGATATAAAAGAACGGGTAAGAATAAATCAGCAAATTATTCTTACCAGGAGAGTGTTTCACCTCAGGAACACCAATCTCTCCGAAACTTTGCATGGTGTTTTTTTTTAAGCCTAAATATGAAGCCTGATAATTTTAGTTTGATCTTATAGGTCTTGCTTTCTTGTACGGAGACTTATACACCTTTGTTATATTGCAATACTCGAATAGCATGAATTATTGTAAATTTGTGGATTTATTAATTTTCATTAATTTATTTACTACTATATAATCACTTACATAAAAGAAAAGATGTTAATTTTAACAAAATGAAATAGTTTTAAACCATTTGTATATTTTTATTACCTTTTATTCAGCGGATAAATTTATGAAATATGTATAATTTTATGAAAGTGATTATAGTAGTAAATAAATTAATGAAAATTAATAAATCCAAGATTTACAATAATTCATGCTCTTCGAGTATTGCAATATAACAAAGGTGTATAAGTCTCTGTACAAGAAAACAAGGCCTATGTTCCGGAGGTGAAACACTCTCCTGGTTAGTTACAAAAAACATTAAGTAACAAATTTATACATTCTTCAATAGAAAAAAGCGTTTGCGTTGTTGGAGGAACGGGACTGGTCGAATATATCGGTGGCCCAGCGACCGACTCAGGTGAATGCGGAGGTGCACAATGTAGACGCTCGCGAACTGCATCTGAGCGTTGACTTATCCGCCGGTCTTGGACTGTCCATCGTGTCGCGACGACCTGCCGAGGAGCTCATTTTCTCGCGTTTCGCTGGTATCACTTTTGACTTCGTCGACACCCCCGGAAGCAAGAGCCTCGATCTCAGCATTCATGATGTCCAGATCGACAATCAATTGTTCGAGGCACAGTGCACTTCTGTTCTTTATATATCAAGGTACAATATCACGACATTTTAAATCCAATTCTGTAATAGAATAAATTTATTTTTTTATTTATTTAAACATTAGACGGGCTATTAAGCCCAATATATTAAAAATACAAAAAAAGTAAAATAAAATACAAAAACAAAAACCAAAACTCAATAATGTAATTGCGCAGCGCTGTTTTAAAGGCGCTCATATTACTCTGATTTATAATGTCCAATGGAAGGGTATTTTAAAAACGTTTTATACGTCTACTAATAGAATGAAACCCCACATTAGAACTAGAAGACTCTTCAAGGAGTGGCCGTTGATTTCTTAACTGGTCTTATTATCTCTCGTTTGGAACAAACATTAGTAAAGCGTTATCTAAATGCGCATGTAAAATTTTAAACAAAAACAAACTATCATGATGTTGATGCAGAGATTTGATAGACTGTAACTTAAATTATCGTACAAAATTATAATTATATTTTATGTTAAAGAAATTTAGAATAACATTTTTGTATTTAAATTTTCAAAATTTTGTAATTCGCTTTAGAAACTAAAAAGAATTTTAAATAGTTATCTTATAAAAACACTTTTCTATAAAACAAAGACAAGGTATATTCATAAAATGATCATTTTCGTTGAAAATTAAAATATTTTTACGTCGTTTACATTATTCATTATGAGGTTTTATGTTTCAACCAATATTTATTTATTTATTTATTTACCAGTTAATTTACATAAAGTAAACCTATAGAGATACACAAAGGTATCTGTTCATAGGGTGGTACATAAAATACTTAAAAACTAAAACCTTACAACTAATAACTATAACTTTATTAATAATATAGTATTTAACTCCAGATATACATATTAACAAAAACAATAATAATCTTGGTTGAACATTCGTATATAAATTTTTTAAATTTTTTCTTAATACTTTCTTTGCTTAGCTTTAGATTCTTGAGATCATTCGGTAGACTATTAAAGATTCTTATATCTACTACATAACTATTTTTATTACTTATAGTTTTGGTAATTTTTGGCAGTTGCAAATTTTTATTCCTAGTTCTGCTTGTACTACTTAAGTACCTTTCTTTTAATGGCTTGAAGCTTAAATAACTGATTCAGTTTAATGGATGGCAGGTTGTAAATTTGTTCTTATTTATTATTTTTAATATTCTATTTTAAATTCTTTGTATTAAGTTCAAGTTATTCTTGTATGCTCCTCCCCATGCCATTATTCCATAGTTTATTATGCTGTGAAAAAGTGCATAATATATTGCCTTTAAAGTTTTTTCCATAATTGTTTTTCTGAGTTTGGCAAAAATAAATATTAGATACTTTGTTTTCTTAATAATATAATCAATGTGTTTATCCCATATAAAAATGCTTTTTATTACTAATTTTTCGTGGTCACTATGTCTTTATAAAAAAGCCTTTACCTGAACGAATTCCGAAAATTCTAACATACTATTTCTTAACCAAGATAGAGCTTTGTCTTTGAAAAAAGAAATAAGATTATGATATTTTATGTCTGGAAAGTTTACGTGATCGATTGAATTTTATAGGAATACACGCAACGAGAGTAACTCGAGACCGGCAATCCACGTGGTCACGGAGAAGCTGCCGTCGAAGAACCAGAATGCGGAGATTTTCAAGCACCTGATAGTGAGCGTGAAGCCGGTGTGCGTGCACCTAGAGGAACGGCTGATTCTGAAGTTTGCGGCATTCGTCGGCTCGGGATTCCTGGAGCAGGAGGCGCCTGTCGACGAGAACGACTTCAATGCACAACGATTGATATCGAACGTCTCGGCGGCCCACGCCAAACGCTACTACTTCGGCGCGCTCAAGCTCGTTCCCAGCCAGGTGGAACTCAGCGTATTGACGTCGACGAAGTTGCCGACGCATTTGCAGGCCGTTAAACGGAAGCTCGGACTAACGCTTATTAAATTCGAGGATGCTACTATCGAACTTGAACCTTTCATCAGAAAACATCCGTTTGAGAGCAGTCAGTTCTTGATACATTCCATCATCAAACATTACAAGGATGTAAGTTAAAGCAAAACACAAATTTTGTATAATCGTGTATGATTATTCATAAAATTTTTTTTCTAATCATACGCAATCATGTATTTTCGTGTATAATCATATATTTGGATTATGTCTCTTCATAAGTATAATTCATCTGAAATATCTATATACGTCGAGTAAACGTAACTTTATACGATTATACATGACTATATTATTCAGCTGAATATATTTTTGGGTATTTCACTTAAAAAATATACTTATGTTTCATTTTGTTACTTTTCAGGAGTTAAAATGGCAAGCAGCTGTTATTCTGGGTTCAGTCGATTTCCTGGGCAGTCCATTGGGTTTTGTGAACGATGTATCGGAAGGAGTGTCAAGCTTCCTCAGCGGTGGCGACGTTAAAACACTTGTAAAAAATGTTACTCACGGCTTCTCGAGTTCGGCTGCAAAATTGACAGAATCGCTTTCTGACGGCTTTGGTCGGGTCATCATGGACGAGGGCCACGAAGAAACCCGTCAAAGGATTCGCGCTAGTACAACTGGAAGTAAAGATCATTTGGTAGCTGGGGTCAAGGGACTCGGATTCGGCCTGCTCGGTGGTATGATTAGTATCGCCAAGCAAACATACGACGGCACCGTTAACGAAGGATTCCCGGTAAAATGAGATAATAATTTGAACGCATTTTAATATTGAAAGCAGAGTTTTTAATTTATTTTATTAAATTTACAAGGGTTTCTTCGCTGGATTAGGAAAAGGCGTTGTAGGTACCATAACGAAACCAGCTGTTGGAATTTTAGACTTCGCCACGGAGAGTGCCACAGCCTTGCGAGAAAGCAGCAGAAGGTAAATTTTCTTTTATCTGTGATATAATTAAAATATTCTTAAAGTATGCCTTCGGTAATATTATCTTACAAATAAAACATGTATTTAATTCAGTGCTCACAGACAAATACCAAAGCGCGATAGACTTCCCCGAGTGGCGAGTGGTCCTGCAGGTCTGCTGCCGCCCTACAACTATCAACAAACAGAGGGCCAAGAATTACTTCACAGTATCAATGATAGAAATTTTTCAGAATTGTTCGTAGCGTATGAATGTTTGCGCAGTGGAGCCGACAATCTTAAGGTTTTGGTATCCAATGAACGTATCATAGTGATATCCGGTGGCAGTAAGAGTGTCGTTACCGAAGTTAGTTTAGCGGATCTACTGCACTGTCAACCGACTCATCGAATAGAGAGCAATGGCACAACTTTATATTATATAGAACTGACCTCTAGGGCTGACTCCGTTAGCAGCGTGAGTTTCGACGGTCCGGAGATTCTTAGGAGACCCAAAGTGCGCTGTGACAGCGAAGATATAGCTAAATGGGTAAGTTTCGTTTTGTATCCGTTTTGGATCTCAATTAGTGTACTGTAATTATTAATGACAAATAATTTCTATTACAGGTCTCTCGACAAATTAATTATGCCAAGGGTATGCACGAAGAACGACGTTTAACCTTAATGTCGTCTGACAATATGCTCGATGACATCCAGGTTTATAAGTAAATTGGAAAGAATTAATTCATAAATTTAACCGAAACTTTTTTATACACTACTTAATAATCCAATATTTTTTCAAGATTAATATACAGTCAGAGATTTTCATTGTTTTTGTTACCTAAATTTGATTGTTAAGTGATTCATTATAAGACTGACGCTAATTAAAAAAAGAAAAAAGTGTCACAAGAATTTTTTTTCAGTGCCATTTTTGTTACGTCTGTTTACTTGAACGTATTACAAATTATATGAGTGCTTTGCAAATTTAAGATAACTTTGATGGGTGGGATTGATGTAAATAGTGTACAGTTTAGTGCAGCGATCATAATAGTTATAAATGTTAAAATAAAACATTTTTGCCTTACCGTAATCCTACCTTGATTAAGTACCTGTAGAATGCGATCAACATATGTTTTGTAATGTTATGACATGTAATGTTATTTTCGATTATAATTTTAAGATTTCGTTCTACTGTAGAAATTTGCATGCGAAATAAGTAATATATTCGATTGGTTCTCTTACAATGAAAAAGTAAAACGGCCTGGCTTTCCCAGGCGAGTATTTTTGAAATACAACATCATTTTAGAGAACCATACAGCGAGCAGATGCTTCTCTAAAATATAAGAAACGACTTCTGAAACCTTTAAAAAGGAAAGTCGAAACACCAAAGCTATTTAAATTTTCTAATAACTATTATAAAAGTATATATTTTCTTTTGCACACTTATTGTATAACTCATTTGTAAATACAAGCCGTGTAAATTTATATTTTAGGTGCAAACCAGATTCGTTCGTAAGATGATATTAATATATTTCTTCTACTGTAAATTAAAAATGCTTTTTAATAATAAAAATGTCAATGCACACATTCGTCTATAATTAATTAATTACCCACTACGTTATTTACTAAAAACGTAAAGTAAAAATGCTCTTTAAATATTTGAATAATAGAAGAAATGAATATTAGTCGTTGTTTGATATAGTTGTGTAGACTTTTAATTCTGTTAGATTTTTATCTTTGATTCAATGTTCAAATAAACATATAATGTTTAGAGTCTAATGCAGTTGTTTTGCCAATAATAAAATAATTAAAACAAATCATTGAAATTAAATTCGTTGTAGTGAAAATAAATCTTAAATCTATTTTCACTGCACATTAGTAACTTTTTTATTTTTTCGTTATTGTAATTGATCTCATACATAATTGTATGAGCGAGGAAACAACAGCAATAGGTATTAAATTTTCGCCTACTTCTTTCAGATACATTTTTAAATAATTTAGTTAGATCTTATGTAATCTTATTAAAATCTCGAATGAGTAGTCCTGTTTTGATATTATCCAATTCGTTAATATTTTCATAAAAGCAATGTATTTTTCCTCGCTTATTTCGATTCCAACGTTTGTCACTCTTTTTCAATTGTGTGCCTTATTATTTTCTCTACATTTTTCAAATAAAAAGATTACATTTTTTATATCTTACATTGCGTAATGTAAACGCAGCGAGGCGGCCTTTTTTGGCGGTAGATGTATTTTGACAAGTGGCACTTGAGTAAATAGTATGATTCGCAGTTGCTTAATAAAGACGTCACAGAGAATGAGTTTTAGATAAGCCATGACTGTTTTAACATATATATTTCTTTTTTTTCGGCTAAAATGTATTTAAAAAAATTGACAAAAGACGTTTTCGTTTCAAAATTCTTTAAATAATCTAAAAGCGTATTGTTTTTCCGTAAAAAAGAAAAATTTCTTTAATTTGTTAACGGAACTTATTCATAATTCTTGCTAATAAACACTAGATCTAAAAGTCTATATAAAACTTCTTTCTCAAATGTCTCCGTTAACTGAATGAATACTTTCCTCGTACATCGTCGCCAATTAAAAAATCACTTTTCAATTGATCGACGAAATCGAGCACATTTCATGTGCTCGTCGTGAAGACTGGCACATTTCACAAGATAATTTCCGTGAAGAAAAGTGCATTTCGAAAATTTTTTTTTCAGTACTTTTATCGAGAAGCTCAGGAAATGTGCCTTTTCCACAAAAATATTCCGAAGTCTGCTTTTAGAGATCTTGAAAAATCTTGAATGAAAAATATTTTGCATATGCGAAGCATGCACGCGTGTGTCCCAGAAAGCGGCATTTCCGCACGGAGTGCGGGTTAAAGCCTGGACGGTTGATTTTGGTATTCTTTGCGGTAGGTGAATATTTTGCAGGCCAGTAATACCATTTTAAAATATAAATACTCTGAAGGCTAATACAAAGGGGAATTCCCTGTCTCACGGGGGGGGGGGGGGGGGTTCTTGACAACTTCACGTACGTTATAGCTCGGAAAAAAATTGGGATTCGTATTAACACCGAAGATTTCTTTTAAGATAAATTTTCCACTTTTAGAAAAATATGTAAACTGCAGGTGAAAACAAAATCAAGTTTCAAGTGTTAAATCATTATGAAATGTAAGAAAACAGGACCGCCATAAAAATCAGGTGTAGGCTTTCATAGCGAGTCGGGACTGGGCTTTGTTTGTGCTCTACCTGCGATAAGCTGAAGGAAGTCTTATCACTATACGTTCTTTCATATCAAAGGTATAAAATTTTGTTTCCGCCCTTCTCTTTCACAGAAAATTAATGTGCTATTTGAAATAATTATGATAAAAATATAATTTTATAAAGGTGAAAACCTTCAACGTTACCATTTCCCTTAGGAAAATAAACTATTGATTGCCAATAAATAGTTTTTGCCAATAGCTTTTTTGGAACTACTGGCGGAACTACTGGAAGAAAAAATTGCTTCCAGTAGTTATGCCAATAGTTCCAAGAAAATTATTGGCAAAACTATTAGTTTCTTTTCGTAAGGGTTATGAATTATTCAATATTTACCCGTAGGAAAAAAGTATGCACAAGTTTTGTGCATAAATTTGTGCACAAAACTTTTTCCTACGGGTATGTATGTATGTATAATTCGGCCAGAAGGCCCAGAAATGGACTTGGTTTACAAAATTACATTATTTTCTTGAATTCTGTTTACAATTCTTTTCTTAACTCTAACATCCGACCACACCTTATTTACAACAACTTTCTTCATACCTTGTTTACACTGTATACATCTATCACCGACATTTTTTCATCTTACTTACATATTCCTTATCTACATTAATATACTTAGCTCTAATTATTCGTTGCCTTTATTTACAATAATTATTTACATTCACTTACATCTCAATTTCTTTACACTACCTTACAGCCTTTACAATCACAATACTCTCCTGCAATCTTCCTCACTCATCCATCCACACCTTAACCACTCCTAAATTAAATTTCCTACTCCATACGCATCTAAACCTTATTTCCCCTTTCCCTTTCTATTAAAATTTTC
>JAXIUT010000048.1:4751234-4764560 GCA_035586675.1 Eurytoma californica
GTAATTTAATCAAATTTTAAATTAATAATTATTTTATTTTATTTTTATTTGCAGCTAATTGCAGCTGTAGTTCAATCACTTAAATCAAGTAAAACAGCTCAAATTGAATTCATAATAAGTTTGGAAAAACTTATATTACAAAATTTAGCTATTAGTGGTGATTCTTCCAGTATATTATCTCAAGTAGGAATTTTTAATTATTTTCAAAATTTATATTATTATGACAATTTTGCAGTTTTTATTTTAAAATATTATTATAGCTTAGCAATATTATAAAAACAAGAGCATCAAGAGGTTTGGAAATGGAAAATTTATTGGTACTATTAATTTATCTTTATGCAATGGCTGGACCAGATATTAAATTTTCTGAACATCAGGAAGAAGGGCTAAAAAATACTTTGATAAGTGCAATATACGAAGATATTAAAAAATGTAACGATTCAGAATTAGTAAATGAACTTTCACCTTACTATCAAACTTTACTACTGTTGGGTAAATGTAGTTTTATTTTGACTAATTTTTCTAAAATTAAAATTTGCACAATATTAAAATGGTAATTTATTGTGGTACAGGTGTTACAGATGATGAAGCTATAAATGATGTTTCAAGTAAAATAACGGATCAGATAATGGATATTTTGCATAAAGTATTAATTCAAAGAGAACCACTAAAAAAATATAGGTAAGATTTATTTTATTTTTACATTTATTTATAAGTAAAATAATTCTTTTTATTAACTGTGATTTACAATAACAGGCAAGTAATGAGCAAACCTAATTCACTTGAAATGGCAAGGCATATTGGTCTCTTAGAACAATTAGTATCAGATTTGATTGACGACAAAAAACCTGACATTCCTGATTTAATACAAAAAAATTCTTTTCTATCATCTGGATTTAAGTATGTAGTATGAATCTAATTTCATGAAAATTTTACAATTATAAAATAAATGCATCGAAATTCTACTTACTAAATTGTAAAACTTAAGAATTATATTAACATATTGATTTTTAGCTATTTAACAAAAGGAAAATCAAATAATCATCCTTGTGATAATTCTTGGATAATAATATATGTTCTTGGAGGAATTACACCAGATGAAGTAAAAATTGTAGAAGACTTAAAAACAAGAGCAAAAAATTGTCCAAAAATAACTGTAGGTGGTACCAAATTACTTAATCCATTGGAAGTTGTTGATAAAATTTTATTAACAAATATAAATATTTTATAAATTTTTAAGAAGTAACTTTTTCATTTCCTTCATTGGTTAACCAAATTATTCTATTATTATCAATTTTATATCTAAGTAGCCTTTTAACTTTTCCTGATTTAACACTACAAATTAATTCATTCATAGCCTCTTTTTCAAACAAAGATATTTCATATTTGAGAATTTTCCTTCCTTCAAACCAGTCTATAGTCTGCTTTTTTGATTCAAAATTGAATTGTTTTGTATAAACAGTCACCACTCTAAATTCAATAATTTTTCTTTTAATAATATTTAGTAGCTTTATTAAATAGGAATTATATGAAATTTCTTCCTTTTGTTGCCAATAATAAGCACTAATACTAGTCATAGCTATCAAACCAACTTTTCTATTTTCCAATAAAATATTGTCTAATGAACTTAATGTTAAAAAAAATTCATTATAATTATAACAATTAATAATTTTTAATTTATCAAATGATACTTTCACCTGATCGTCAATGTTAAATGGGCCTTGAATTTCAGAAATTTGATTTTGCAAACTATTGTACAAATCTGATAATTGAAAATGATTTTCTGTATTTATTAAGAGTACATTTATATCTAGACCATTATATTTTAATGGCATAATACATTTCGCTATAAATCTAGTCAATAATATATTGATTCCACTTGTAATAGTACCTTTAATTTCAATAATATCAGTATTTTCAAGTTTATCAAAAAAAATGTCACTATCTAAATCTTGCACCGATTTTCGATCAATTAGTCTTGTAATAAATTGCAAGCCTGATTCAATAATTGGATCATTCATCCTGATGTAATGTTTCTATTATCTACAAAATTATTTCTGTTGTAACAAAAATATGTTTAAATTAAATTTTGTTTTTCATTTCTAACCTAAAATATAAAGCATATTTTTCAACTTGTATTATCAATTAGCATTGAAAAATTAATTTTTCTTTTACCTAAATTATAAAAATCATTTTTATTTTATTTTCACTGTAATGAATTATTTAATTAAAAAATGACATTAAATTATATGATACTAGATTGCCAGTGTTTTGAAAATAAAGTTTTAACTAAGGCCCTGAAGCCTGAACACGAGGGCAGAAATAGGATTGGGAATGAAAAAATTACATTGTTTGTATATCTATATATAAGTGGAATAAGATCTTATTATGTGTAAGGCTGGGACCCTTCTCTCAAGCGATAAAACTGCTCATCTTGTCTTTGTCTAACTCGCACATTTTATATCTTTTATCCTTGTTTTTCGGGTTAGATTATCCCTCGAGAGAAGGTCCCCTATGTATAAAAGAAATTACTAAACTGATATTTTTTGAACAAAATTTATTTTTTCATTATTAAAACATGAAAAAAATCAACATGAAATAGTAAGTTATAATTAATAAATAAATAGCATTGAAAAATAAATATTTAGTATTTTAAAAATATTCATATTAAGGATGTAAAATATGTATAAAATGTTAATTGAGATTTTTAAGTTATCAGTACTTTAATTTCATTTTAATCAGTCATTTTACTGATATTATTTAAAAAAATCTAGATAGCTAATAATAACCCTAGCGGAAATTTAACATGTAGAAAAATGTAACAAAGTGTTGAAACAGCATAAAAGTTAGTACGAATTTGTAAGATATCGAAACTTTATGTTGGATTTCGGACGTCTTTTACTAGCATTTTATTACAGTTTCGTACATATAACAAACGTTTGGATTTTTAAAAATTTTGTAAAAAAAAGTAAGAAAGTGTAATAATAAGCAATATTATGTAAAAATCTGTAACATTCTGTAAAATCTTTAAAATTCAACGGTGATTTACAATTTTCTACATTTATTTATAAATACTATTAATCGTAATAAAATGTAAAAATGTCCGAAATCCAACATAAAAAGTACACTTGTTTACATTTCCTTACTTTATTTTACACTTTTCTGTACTATTTTACGAATTTCTAGTTTTTATTACATTTGTTTAAGTTTAAAAATTTCTGCTAGGAAAATATACCAATTTTTGTTATAATGATCAGCTGCTCTTATACAAAATTTGTTCAAAAAGTCTTAGAAAATATCTAGTTACTGTTTTAAGTTAACTGCTCATATTTTATAACAGTATTTTTTAGATACTAATAAAACATTCAGATCCATTTAATTAGAAGTTTCATTTGTAGAAAATATCACTAACTGTCATCATCATCATTACTATTTGTAGTAGTTTTTCTTTGTCGCAGGTGGTTATCACCATTGATATTTAGCAACTCCTCTGTAGAATCTAACTTACTTTTAGCTCTCTCAGCTTCACGTTTTATAATCAATTCTTCCGTTAGGAAAGTTTCGCGTTTAATTTGGTCTCTTAATTTACGTGGTATACCAGATAGGGACCACTGCACAGCCATGGTTATTAATCCCACTGCATTCTATAACAGATTAAATAAAGGAACATTAATAATACCTAAGCACACTTGACAAATAAAATATATTTACAAACTCTTCTTTAATTTGTAAATTAAATCACTTGTTTAAATAATTTAATTTTGTAATTTTTTGAAGTAAAACCCTAATATCTACTTTACCTGAAAAACTACAACAAAAGCTAATCTAGCAGCAAGAATATGCCAATAAATAGTTGGTCTCTTATAAGGCAATTCAAAGTGATCAGGAGGATTTCTGTACTCAGCATAGCGACAAATTGTTACATTTTCAAAGGAACTGTATACAGGAGCAGTATGGTTAGAGAAATCTTTAGTGTTAAATACAGCAAGACTGTGATTCAAAAAACCAATGTCAGTTTTATCTGGACTAACTACAGACATGTACACTAAGCGAGGTATAAATGTTGAGGAAAAAGCTATGATGAAACCCTAAAAAAAATATTCAAAACACTTTAAATTAATTTTTTAAGGCAACAAACTATTTTTCTAAATGTACAAACATTTGTCATTATAGAAATGCGAGCTAACGCATCAAGAATGCGTCCCCAAATTCCAATATCTCGTGCTCGACGTGGAACGGGTCTGCGGTAATGTCGTAAAAATTTCGCGGCATCTAGTCGCATTTCAAGCACGTTATTTGCTAAAGCAAAAATTGGTGCTAAGGGAAATGCCACTACAAATAATGTTATAAAACCAAATTGTATAACCATTTCTAAATATTCATCGTACAATCCCCTTGGACCTACAAAAATCATTTAAAGAATCAATTTTAAATTTAAGTTGTAGAATAAATTTTAATAAGTATGAGCACTTTAAGTTATACAAAATAAACTTACTCCAATCAAGAAGTTTTAAGTCTTTTATCCATTGATTTCGAGGGACTATAGGATCTTTTTGCTTAAGACCAGTATGAATGCGAAATAATGCCCAGTACTTGTATAAAATTGGTAAAATCATTTCCATCATAGTATATACTGCTTGTTTTCCAACCATAATAATAATTAATTGAATGGATAATTCCATTAAACAGCCTCCAGGTGCACATTCTTCCTGTCTGCAGAAGAAAAATTTATTAAACGTGCACACAAATTTTTTATAAAAAAAAAAAGACTAAACAAAACCTATAGCCAAGTATTTTGTTATATTTTTTAGGATATCCCACGAATTTTCCTTTTAAAAAGGCAACATAAAATATAGAAGCATAGTAGTTAATGAATTGGAATAAATAAACTTTTAAGGTCAGACTGTCATCAAATTCTGCTTGAGTCCTCAAAAACTCCATTTCTGTCAAATACAGAGCAACCCAATCATAAATGTAGTTCAAGACGATAATACACACCTGAAGAAAATTTGTACTCTAGTATAAAAAATTATCATTTTTAGCACCATGAATTCAATTTTTGTATGCTTACAAGATTGATAGCAGCAGCTATTGCTGGTATGGCAAAGGTTTTGTAACTTGATGAATCAACTTCTCTACCAAATAACGATGTTGAAGTAATGCTGGCCATTCGATATAAAACCACAGCGAAAACTGCTGCAAGAGCTAAGGCTGTTAATAGTAGAACAACGGAAAAACTGAAAAATGTTGCTGGAACTCTTACTTTCCAAAAACTAACATGAGGTTCTTTTTCTCCTGTAATGGGGTTTACCTAAAACAGTTACAAAATGTTTATTATTTTATGCACACAGTATTCTTTATCTTTAAAATAATTATAATGTACCTTTTCTTTAATTTTTAATAATCTTACTTTAGCAATATTAGACAAATATTGTGGCCGGGAATGTTCAGCAGTTCTATCCCATCCTACCAATCCCCAACGATAACTTAAAGCTGCTGTTTGTCTTTTCCATAATTCAAGGTAAAATACTGACCAAACTGACATAAAAGCTGCAAAGTAAACCATAGTTGGATTATCAAATAAATATGTCACTCGTGTTAAAAGACAAGTTTCATTTAATCTCCAAAAGTCACAGGTCCTATCACATTGTGGACACATAATAGTATTTCGAGCCCATGGGCTGCAAGAGTCTTCAGCAAGTCGATTTGACCCCATAGTTACCAATCCTGAGACATGAAAAAAACGAAAGATAAAGCTTAACAAATTTTTACTATTATAATTAAAATCATATATTTTTTAAGCATTATTTTACCGTAGAAGAAACATATAAGCCCAACTATACTTGCTGGAATTAGCATGTAGGTATAAAAACCTAACCAAGCAAAATACATAGCAAAGTTTACTCCAAAATATTCTCTTATAGTGTCTAATGGCTGCAGTTTTATCCAGTGTTTTGTGGCTGCCCATTCTTTCATAAGCAGAGCTCTAGTACTTCCTGACTGTTTAGTAGTACCCTTTAATTATTATTACAATTACAGCTTTTTTATCACAAAAATAGACATGCTAGTTTATTTACCATATTTTCTTTAAATAAAAATATAAAATAGGAAAGTATTAGTCTATATAATAAAATAAATGCTTACATCATGCAAAGGATACGCAGCAGAGTATACACCTGCCACTAATAGTCGCTGAATACCTTCACACTGTCTTTCCAAAATAAAATCCACAATCATCACACGAATGTGAGCAGAAAAAAAATTTTTATCCTTGGTATCAAATCTTTTTTAATGCACATTAAAAATAAAGGGGATACTACATTATTTTTCTCTATACCATGCAAATATAAAAAAGGATTGTAAGAGAAAAAGAAAATAAATTTAAATAATACATACAAATAATTTTTGTCTCTAGAAAATTCAGCTGCTAATTGGTATTCCTTTGGAGGAAACTTAGATGGATCTAATTGAGCAAAACTGAATAACTTTATAAACCAAGATCGAGCATCATCAAATAAATCAGTTTCTTCTGTTATCTGTTCATCAGGCAGTGATTTAATTGGCATTCTAAGTTTCATAATTTCACAATATCTGCATAAAACTTCCTGCCAACATTTTTTTTTAAATAAGATACATTATTGTAATTAAAATTATATTTAATTAAAATGAACATTACTTCTGAAGCATAAATTTTAACAAAACATAATTGACGATTTTTTTCATACTCCAAATGTAATCCTTGCTCCAACAGACTTCTTTCAAAAGCTTCTCTTTTTTGTACATTTGCCATATTTCCATTATCAACATAAGCCAAAACAAAATCTGGAGGAACGTCGTCATTGTGAGGCTCTTCATCATTTATTGTTTCCTATTACTCAATAAAATAAAATATTATTTCTGACATAAGAAACAAGCTGAGAGACAATACTTACTATTGGATAATTTTCCTGTTCCATAGAAATTATTCTTTGACTCATATTCAATGGAATATGATCAGCATTAAAGTCAGATCTATTTTCGTTGTTCATTAGTTCCATACTTGGTTTTTAAGATTCAAGCTTCTTAAATATCTTGTTTGTCAATATTCATAAAAAAATCACTAAAATTTTAATTGACTATGAGTCATAACTCAAGAATGCAGTTTTTTATGATTCATTGAATCATCATCCATTTATAGAAAGTGACAAAAAAAAAAAAGTAATTATTCACAGATATTATTACTCACCCTTATCATATTTCATGGAAAAGTTGCAAATATAAATGCAAATAATGGTAATTAGGTTTCAATAATAAATATTTCTTGACTAGATAAGTATAACAATAAGGACGAAATCTGTGACTTTCCACCTTAATTAAGTGTTCATTATTATAATGAAAAATTTCTATGCATGCCAACACATTTATATCTGCTTAAAATACCTAAATATTAGGTAACTATGCTAAATGAGTATTCCAATAAATTTAAATAAAACTAATTTGGAGGCCTCTTTCTAAGTTCCAACCTTCATCCTCCAGCTCCAAAAATATACGCTCCGTCGACCGTCGCTCCGTGATGATAACTGGCTCTGAAGAAGAGATTAGAGGAGTGCAAAAGCAAATGCGGGAATAAGAAATAAATAAAAATAAGGGAGATTGTACAATGTACATTCATGCGACGCGCCACGCCAGGCGCCATGCGAACGCCGCGGAGCGCGCGGCGCAGCTCCTTTGTACAATACCCTGAGTCCTGACAGAAATCTAAACGTCAAAAGTGCGACAAGAAGCAAGAATCATCAAGACTATCAAGCTCGTGAGCACTAAAAAAAGCAGCCGATCGAAGAGCATATGAGCATACTCTTGAACGACAGCTGTATATTGAATTATTTATCAATCGGAAGCCGCAGTAAGAACCATTTTGTATGGGCGCTTTTAATTTACTTTGACGATCAAGCGTTTTTTTCAGAGCGCCCGAGAGGCCGAAGAGCAATATTGTAGATAGAGTTGCTTGACCTAACCTATAAAAAAATGGACGATACCTTTTTGCAGGACGAAGGGCCAACGTTCGATAGAGCAACATTGGAAATAAAAAATGAAAACAATGATAATTTGAATTCTCAGAGTGCGTTGTAAGCTCGAGCAAGTTAACGCGGTGTACGTTTAATGAAATAACGTTTCATATGTTTTTGTTTTGACAGATGTCAAAGACAAGCCTAGTGCAAAAGGACCTGGGATCAGTGTTCCTGGCATTCCATACTCTCGCATTGACTGTCACACCTTTTTCTCTGACAGAAATGAAGTTGTAGAAAGGGCACTCGCTGACTGCCAAAGGGATCTACTCAGCAGTACTGAAGAGGATGAATTAGTTGGCACTTGGCTACTGACTGAGTAAATTATTTATTAATGTGAAATAAAGTTTTTAATCATGTTCAATAAATTAAGAGTTTATATATTTTTTTAGAATAAGTATATGGGATACAGAAAAAGAAAGGCTGCTTTTGTTAACTAAGAATTCTCTATACATAGTCAAATATGATCTCATATCATTGAAAATTTTAGAATATAACAGAGTACTATTGTCTGATATTGATACTTTAGTTGCTGGGGAGCTTGTGTATCCACCAACATCTTTATTACCGTAAGTTTTTGATATTTATTGATCATTGATTTAATGAACTAACAGAAGTCATGAAATTAATACTTTAACTACTTTTTCTAATTGTAATGAATCTCAGACGCTTAAATGGGTTGGCAGAAGGGGTTTCATCTCTTATTCACAGTGCTGTTCGCCAGGAATGGTCATCATTTACATCCCTTTCAAGCACTGCTCATTTTGAGCCTAGGTATCTGCAAAAATTGATGTTAATCCAATTGTTGTTGTTCTTCTCATTATGTGCTTCTTATTCTAGTGTTGGATAGCTTTTATTTTTATTTTGTTTTACTGTCTCCGCTATATTTTTTGTTTCAATCCTTAATTTATGTTTGTTCTGGTTTTTAAATAAAGGTTTACTAGAATTTTGGTTTCTGCATAACTGTGCAATGCACATATTTGCTTTGTCATTGAATTAAATTGTATTTAAAATCTACCAGGGGTCGAAATATGTTTGGAGTAAGGTTGATGTGGAATAAAGGTCAATCTTTGTCTATGGATAAGAAGTGGAATCCTTTTGCAAAAAACATTCCGTGGGTAACTTTCACAAGCCATCCTCTTTTTTGGCATAAAGGTAAATTTATTGGCTGAAACACTTAAATTTACAGTTTCATTTATATCTTGTTTTTTTTTTTTTTTTTAATCTTAAAATTTGATTAAAAACTTTCATTTCAGGATCAGAGACTGATAAAACTAAATATGATGTGAATGCTCTTCACACAATACTTCGAGATTTGTTGACTGATGAACAATGCCAAAAATTAGAAAATCCTATAATTATTGAAAACTACGTTGGTGTAGGTTCTCTAGTTCACAATCGTACAGGTTTAGGTTTTTTCAAAATTCGTGGAAAAGTTAGTTTTTAAATAGTCCCTGCGAAATTTCGCGCAAAAATCCAGACATTTCCTCTCTCTTTGTATTTTTCCAAATTTTATCACATTCCACATTTTAGCACATCTTTAACTGTAAGCAACGAAATAAAAATGTTAGAACGTAAGCAATTGAAAAAATTTATAATGCTTTATGCCTTTTATCATGTATTAAAAGTTGGAGTAGTTATTCTGCTTTATCTTATATGGACCTACATAAAAGATTATTTTAATATCTCTTTTAGATGATCATCTAGATATCTGTCAGGACTTAGCTTTTCATTTGTACATGTATCATATGGAATATAAGCAACAGGTGTCTTGCCTATTTAACACTGTTATGTCAGTGAGAATAGTTGTTAATGCAATTTTTAAACATGTAAAAATTATTTAAATAATATAAGTAACCTTAGTAAAAGTACTACATGCTTACTAATGTTTTTTCAATACTGTACCTTTCATTCTTTATACCTTGTAGAAATTAACCTCTAACTTTAAATTTACTTTTCCTTTAACAATTTATTTATTATAATTATAAAAATTATATGACAGCTAACTATGCTATTTATAACAATCAATTTACCAGTATTAAAAGAAGTGTCTATATCTCTTTCTAAAAATTAAGCTGATCCATTGATGAGGTCGATTAATTTCTAATTGGTTCATTACAGAAAAATCAACCATAATGTATGCTGGCAATGACTCTATTCTGAATTTCTTATGATAAAATGAACAAAGTGTTATTAAAAACACAATCAGTTTTTACTGTTGGATTTATCATTGGTTTCATAACTGTACTAATATCAAAACATGCTAGTCAGTTGTTTGAACCTTCAACTTTTCATAAAAGTTATACAAAAATTGTATGGAATCTAGTGGAAGATTGGTCAAAAAACTCAAAGAGTTATGAAATATGGAGAAATAATAAAAATATTCATACTTCAAAATTGGATATTGATAAATTTGTATATGAACCACAGCTTAATGAAAATTCCGGTGAGAATTAAAATGAATTATTAATGATCAATAATAGAAATTTTGAATAATGTTAAAAATAATCCTGTTTTCTACTTTCAGATAGAAAAGTTATTTTGGAAGCTGAATGGCTGAAAAGTGAAGTACCAGTTACATGTGTTGTATTTGTAGAGAAACTTAAACTTGTTCCTACAATTAAAGATACTTGGGGAAAGCAATGCAATCATTTACTATTTTTTTCTCAAAGACTGAATGATCCCAAGTTGTCTGTTATCAATTTAGGAATTAAATTTACTTCTTCTTGGCAGCTGCTTTGTGAAGCAATAAGTTATATTTGGAAAAGAAGAGACAAAGTTTCTGTGCAATGGCTTATTTTTATCAAGGACGATACTATTGTTATTCTAGAAAATTTACGATACATACTAGCTCCACTAGATTTTTCAGAGCCTCATTATTTGGGACACGCCGTCATTTTATGGGGTCTACCCTATAATATAGCTCAAGCTGGCTATGTACTTAGTTATGAATCTTTGAACAGGCTTATGAAAGTATTTAATACCTCGGAAAAATGTGCAGCTGGTGGAAAGTATTGGAAAAAAGAAGATTATTATTTAGGTACTAATTCTGTAAAAGAAACATCATATTTTCTTATATTTCATTACAATTACTTTTATAAGTATTCCTTTTGTTTCAGGAAAGCATCTTGCATCTTTAGGTGTATATCCAACAGATACCCGAGATTCTAAGCAAAGTGGTACTTTTCACGGATATTCATTGAATGCATTGCTTTGGGGTACTTCAAAGCCTGATCAATACTTCACTCGAGCTCTATATCCACCTAGATCTAAATGCTGTTCAAGTAGGACCATCACTTTCAACGTCGGCGACGCGGATAAAGTTCGAACAATGTTTTACCTGTTATATCAATTACGCATTTTTGAAATAGGTATTTTCGGAAATAAACCTTCTCCTACATTAATGCCCGAGAATGAGGTATTTATTTAGCGAATAAAACGCAATATAATAATCTTAAAAATGTTTCTACAAAATTATCTTTATAATTTCTATTGATGATCTAACAGTTTAAAATGAACGATTTCAGGTATGGAAATCAGCGTTACGGGAAGAATTTAATTTGACCGATATTGATGAAATGTCTAGTGAAACCTACTACCAAGTCTGGCGCAGCAAATATTCAGAACCCGAACTGTTCATAGCGAAGAAATTTCGAGTTATGCCAGAAGAATCAAAATCTACCGATGAAACCTAGCCGCGCGCGTATCATTCCAATAAATAATAATTGATTTAGTGCATTATTAGATTATTAAAAGTGCAAGAGGTGAAAGACTATTTTTGTACACAACGCTCAATAAATCAATAATCATGTAAAAACTTTCATCTAATTGCTCCTTGGATTTAGCCAACACGTCCTGGTAATCCTGAAGATATATCTTTTACCACGCGCTATTCCAATCCCAATGGTTTTGTAAACATTTATTTATTTTGTAAACATTTTGTAAGTTATTTTGTAAACATTATTTTAGAAAGGGGGACGAAATTTGATGAAGTGTACCGTGTTATCATCTCCAATTAGCAACTCTAAAGTTTATCTTATCGAACTTCCAGGGTTCTTTTATAAAGAACTGATTTAATTATTCGTAATTCCCATTGTGTCAAGGACAAATTACTCACACTTCCCTTTAGAAAAACAACTTTAAATTTTGTGAAAAATGTATAATCAATAGCGAAAAATGTATAACTGTTATCCACGCATATCTGTGCTCCACGTGTCTACTCCTTACTTACCGTCTATTCCCCAATGTCAATGACATCTAATTATATTTGTTCCTCGGAAATTCAACTTTTTCTTCTTTTTTTTTAAATTTTCATTATAAATATTGTTTTTACTTTGAACCATCAAACTAAAACTTTAAATCAAATTATGATTCAAAGTTACATGCACTCATACGTACAAAAATATTGTAAAATTAATTTTTTTTTTCATTATAAAGATAATTTTAAGAGATTACTTTACAAGGTAATTAAAATTCCACAAATTGGAAAATGAATTATGCGGAAAATGAAGCGATTATGACGCAATGCTCATTATGATTTTGTGAAACTATAGAAATATACGCGGACCTATTTAGCGTGCTATCAAATAGCTAATCAAACTGCTTAATTAGTTTAACGAATTAATCAATGTGAGAATATATATATAAACGAAATCTAGGCTGACGTAAGCCTCCCTCGATTTCTACGTCGCGTAAATTCCGAGTTTGCTCGGGGGCTTGCGGCGAGAAGGGGTTCCGGCTCCCGTGCGATTTCCCCAATTGGCGCCCTGCCGCACTCTCTTAGACTCGTGCGCCTGTAAATAAGCTCTCCCTTATCTGGAGTGACCCACATGCGCCGTCGATGCTTCCTGCCTGAATTTTTGTCGCAATATAAATTCGCCGGCGGAGCCATGCTCTTATTAGTAGCAAACGCTGGAGTCTGCGAGAAGGATTCTGACTGTAGTTTTAATTTTTTCCTTTCGCACCAAAAGATGCGGCTGTAAGCGAAAGGAGCGAGCGACTGTTGTAGAACGAGATATATTTTTTTTTTTACCGTAGGGATGATGCGATCTGCCATTCTCGGGTGGTTGGTCCTTGCTGGCGGCTTTCTGAACGAGAGATACGCCGCTGCCGAGGATCGGCTGGATGTCGATGTTTTACCACAAAAGTAATTGCAACTTTTTATTTATTTATGTCAATTTATTAATGTTACATCAGAAGGCGATCCTGCTCAGAAGAATCAATTCAATCCTATTTACAAATAGGAAATAAGGCAATATGATTAAATCAGAAATAATCGGAA
>JAXIUT010000048.1:4764660-4787072 GCA_035586675.1 Eurytoma californica
TTTCTCTTCAAATAGGAATAATTAGTAGAACCACTGATGTAAATTTCCGATTTAAGCATATTGCCTATTTGTAAATACGATTTAATCTATTCTTCTGAGTAGGGTACTGATTAAAATACTGCTTCACCGGAGATTATAAAAATTTGTTGTTTTAGTAATAAATTATATTTTAATTAAACACTTTACAGCTTGGATGTCGAAGTGAACGATCAGGCGTACGTGAAAACGAAAAAATACTCTTCGTCGACAACGTACAAAACCGTAAAAACGTACTCGAAAGAAATCTACACCGGCGGTTGCGCCTCGCGACCGATCATCCCTATAAATGGCAATTTGAGTTGCTCTCAAAACAGGTAGTTTAATTTTCTGCAAATTAGACACATCTATCGAAAATGACAATAAAATTTTTTTCGTCCTGTTGTGTAGCGGTTGTCGGGCAATTTGCATAGAAGGCCACAGATTTCCCAAGGGTGAACGCGAGATTGTGATTGCCTGTCGGGAGAAGAGGTGGCAAATCCAAGGAGCAGACTACAAGCAGATACCCAATTGCGAGCGTGAGTCTACTATTTGTTATTTTATATTAGAAAATTAATATAAGTTTAATGTACCTTTTTTCATCTTAAACTGTTCAGAAAAATAAATTCGCCTTACTGCACTCAGATTGTATCTATTATAATTAAAAAATGTTGAATTAATAATAATATACTTATTAATTTTCTGACATTATTGTTTACACAGCAATTTGCTTGCCTGAGTGTAAAAACAACGGGGTATGTATCGCTCCGAACCAGTGCAACTGTCCAGAAAATTTTTCTGGCCCGCAGTGTCAGTTCGAAAGTAAACCGTGCTTGAACTTGCCACCTCTGATTAAAAATGCACACAGAAAATGCAATTCAAAGTACGAATATTTTATTTTTTTTAATTTTTTTGTTCTTAAATTTTTCTACAGTAAAGTTAAAATATGAATCCATTCATTTGCCGTTATAGAACCTGCACGGTGTCCTGCCAAGAGCACTTTGCCTTTCCTGACGGTTCGTCCGTCTCGAATCTTGTGTGCAAACACGGAAACTGGGAGACAACGCGCAGCGACTGGGTCATCATTCCCGACTGTCAACGTAAAGAAAAAGAAAATAATTTATTTTTAAAATCGACGCTTACCTCGGTACATTAATAAATATCTGTTTGTAACAGCGACTTGTTCACCACCCTGCGAAAACCAAGGAGTTTGCCTAGCGCTCAACATGTGCCAGTGCCCAAAAGATTTCCGCGGACCTCAGTGTCAATACCGTAAGCGTTAAAACATTACTCTTTCGCGTGTAAATTGATGCGTGTACCAACCCGATCAGCATTGTGAAAGTATAAAAAGATTTTAATGAATTCTTAATGAATGCTTTTTTCCAGAAGTTATTCTAAAAGAATTCTTAAGGATAACTTTATGTTATTTCAAATGTCCACTTTTTTTCATACACAATTCTTAAAGCATTCATAAAGTATTCATTATTACAGAATTTAAAAAAAAAATAAAAAAAAAAATTGAAAAAAAGTTACTCTAGAAAAATTTCTTTTTCGTTTTTTGTTCATAAAGAATACTTTATGAATACTTTTTGAGTACTATAAGTAAATTATTTACTTGTTCATAAAGAATACTTTATGAATACTTTTTGAATACTATAAGTTTTTATTTATGGTGGACATTTAAAAATTCTTTATGAATTCTTTTTTTTTTTTCAAAGTGTGCTTATCGGGAAGTGAATTCCAATTTGAACGTTCGTTGTGAATTTTAGGCTCGGACGCCTGCGCCCCGGAGCGGCTGGGCTTCAACGGCGGATTTCGCTGCAATTCGGCGAAGGACGATACGTACGCGTGCACCCTGGACTGCCCGGCGGGCGCGCCCTTCGAGTTCCCACCGGCGGCTCGCTACGTTTGCCGCTACGCGACCGGCAGGTTCGAGCCGCAGCCGGTGCCGCGGTGCATGCCGCCGGAGGGTGGCACCCTCGTCTCCCTCAGCGGCTACGAGAAGACCACCTACCGCAATCGTAGCTTCAACGTCATCGCGACCGGCAGCTACGAGGCCGGCCACTCGAGCTACGCGCAGCAAGGCTACTCGGGCTCGTTCACCTACCAGGGCGAGAATTCGATCAATTCCGGGCACTCGATCAATTCCGGGCTCCAGATCGGCGGCGGGCACTCGATCGAATCTGGGCAAATTCTCGCCGGTGGTCAGATCGCGGCCGGCCTCCAAATCGGAAGTGCGAACGACGTCGAAAGCTCCCTGAACGTCCAAATGAAACCTCACGGTGGCTCGTGTTTTTCTTGGAGCAGGGCGCACTATCAGACCTTTGATGGGCAAGTTTTTAGTTTTGGTGAGTTAAAAATGAGATTCTTCGTAAAATAATCAAAGAATTTTTATCCTATTGTGCTTACAATTTTTTTGATTCCTTTTTAAAATTTTACGAAAAAAAAGAGAAAAAATTAAAATAAATTTTCCAGAGAGCAAATGCGCGTACACCCTTGTGAAGGACGTACAAGACGGTCTGTTCAGTGTGTCTATAAGGAACGTCTGCGAGAAGGGCAAGTGCTCGCGTCAGCTGCGGATCTTCGTGCAGGGCAAGGAGTACAGCCTGTCGCGAGGCTCGACGGGCCAGCCGGAATTCCGCAGTGCGCGCAAGACTCTCGCTATACCGACGCAGCTCGCGCACTTGCGGGTCGAGCAGGCTGGCAGCCAGTTCCTCCTGGTATCGCTGGACGCCGTCGGACTCAAGCTGCACTGGGACGGCGACGAGCTCGTGCAGGCCGACGCATCAGAGTCGTTGTGGAACCGCACCTCCGGGCTCTGCGGCAATCTCAATGGCAGGCGCGACGACCTGCACCGGCAACGGCCTATTAAAGATTGGAGAGTCGAGGATATCGGAGGTAATTACCTTTTTAATCTTCTTTTATTCTATTATTTAATTGTCGATGAACTGAATTTCAGAAAAGTGCGAAGAGGACGAAAGTCATCCGCAGACGTGCCTTGCTAACCCGAAAAGAGAACGGGAAGCTAAAGAATTTTGTTCGAATTTACTCGCCGACGCAAGGTACAAAAGTTGCGGTATCCTTGTAGACCTATCGGGTTTCGAGTCCGCATGCCAGTGGGACTACTGTTCCTGCACCGATGCCGATCCGAGAAAATGCGCCTGCGACACCATGGCGGTATACGTCCGGCAGTGCGCTCACAAGGGACTCGTCTCTCTGTCCGGTTGGAGAAACAGCAGTGTTTGTCGTAAGCGCACTATCAATCCAATAATAATTACAAATTCCGTAAACATTTTAGTGTTTTACTTATTATCCTGATGCGAAAAAAATCTTGCCTGCACACAGCGATGAAATGCGAGAGCGGAAAGGTGTACGAGTCGTGCGGTCCGCGCACGCAGCCGATATGCGGCGCGGACATGGACGAAAATTACGTGGCAGATCTGGCGTACTCTCGCGACGACTGCGAAGAGGGCTGTTTCTGCCCCAGGGGCACGGTCCTGCACGAGGGTCGCTGCATCGAGCTGGCGGAGTGCCCGTGCCGACTGCGCGGCAAGTCCTTCGCGGCCGGCGTTAGCATCACCAAGGACTGCAACACCTGCAGATGCGAGCGCGGCCAGTGGCAGTGCACGGAGAGCAAGTGCGCCGGCAGGTGCTCCGCTGTCGGCGATCCCCACTACACCACATTCGACGGCAAGAGATTCGACTTCATGGGCGAATGCTCGTACTACTTGGTCAAGGGAGAGGAATACAGTGTCGAGGCGGAGAACGCCTTGTGTTCCAGTGCCATTTCTGAGGTCTAGTCATATTTTTTTTGGTCGAGTGAAGATTTTAATGAAATAAAAATTAATTCTTCACGTGGAGCGCGTTTGGATGACTGTAGTTCTGAATTCCAGTTATTTTTTTCTTGTAGATGATGGGTTTCACGAGGTCTTACAGAGATGGCGAACCAACGTGTACGAAAACTGTAACTATTCGGCAGAAAGATGTAACGATAAAGCTGAAACAGAATGGCCAGATATTGGTGAACGGCGAGGACACAACAAAACTGCCGATGATGGCTGGAGGAGCGATAGTTCGCGTAGTCAGCAGCATCTTCATCGGTGTCACTTTACCGAACGGCCTGGAGGTGATGTGGGACGGAGTTTCTCGCGTTTACATCAATGCCCCTGCTGAGCTTAGAGGTAAATTTGTTTTTATGGATACCAACATTTCTGTTCAATATCACTTTACGCGAAAACTATTATTTACGTCGCAGGTAAAACGAAAGGTTTGTGCGGAACTTTCACCGCTAATCAGAAGGATGACTTCCTGACCCCAGACGGCGACGTGGAGCAGGCAGTAGTGCCCTTTGCTAACAAGTGGAAGACGAGCGAGCAGTGCGGAGACATAAAAAAGGATTCAGACCACCCGTGTGATGTTAATCCTCAGAAACGAGCAGCCGCTGAAAATTATTGCTCCGTTCTAAGGAAAAAATTGTTCTCTGGTAAGCATCCGGAGACGATCAATAAATCGTGGACTCTGAATTACATTTCCCTTACGAATCTAATTTGCGCAGGATGTCATTGGCATGTGGATCCAGAGCCGTTCTATAAGGATTGCTTGTACGATATGTGCGCCTGCGAAGCTAACATCGAGACATGCTTCTGCCCCACCCTTGCCGCGTATGCTAAAGATTGTGCTCATGCTGGAGTGGTACTTCCTTGGCGGCAGGAAGTGCACGAATGTCAAATCCACTGTCCTGGTGATCAAGAGTACCAGACTTGTGGAAACAGCTGCGCCAGGTATTGAATAGAAATTTTCTTGTATCACTATAAATGCGAATTTCTAATTAGAAAATGAATTTCCTTTTTAAATGTAATAGGTCATGCGCTGATATATCATTCCATCCCGAATGTAAACAAGAATGTGTGGAAGGTTGTAATTGTCCTGCAGGGTTCACTTTGAATGTAAATGGCGATTGCATCCCAATAGGACAGTGTCCTTGTACTCATGCAGGTTTCGAATTCCCAGCTGGTTACAGAGAAGTCAGACCCGGCGTTAAAGGTCAAGATTTATGCGTGTGTGCAGGTAATCAACTAAAGCTAAATTAAAATTTCAAGTCAATTTCGAATTAAGGTGAATAAGACATATTTATTCGTTCGATGGCACTTAGGCGGCTTATGGAATTGCCAACCGGCTGGCCCTAAAGATATCGAATCTTACCCGGCAATTGAACAACTGAAGGGCACATGCAGCGCTGCCCAACATCTAGAAATGACAACCTGCGAGCCAGTCGAACCGCGAACCTGTCGTACGATGCACCAGCGCATCGATCAGACTCCGACTGTATGTAGACCTGGATGTGTCTGCAAGGCAGGCTACGTCCTCGATGCACCGAGCGGTCGCTGCGTGCGCGAGCAGGATTGTCCTTGCTACCACGGCGGACGAAGCTACCGCGAGGGAACAACTATGCAAGAGGAATGCAACACCTGCAAATGTAACGCCGGTCGATGGAACTGTACCGATATCGTGTGTCCTGGTACTGTAACTTGTCCTACACAACACCACTCAATTATTAAATTTTTTGTCTCTTCTACTATTGTTATTAATTAACTTCATGAAGTATAACTAAACAAAAATTTGTAGGCGTATGCACGGTTTGGGGTGACTCGCACTACTCGACGTTCGACGACCGTCGCTACGATTTCCAGGGAGTTTGTGATTACGTACTCGCCAAGGGTAAACTAAGCGACGCTGAGTGTTTCGACGTGTCGATTCGAAATGTTGCCTGCGGCACTACTGGTGTTACCTGCTCGAAGTCGATCACTCTTACCGTTGGAAAGGAGAGCGTCACTTTGACGCGCGGCAAGAATCTGGACACCGAAAGTTTCAAGAATCTAGGTAAAAATAGCCACTCATTTATAACCGATCGTCGCATTAAAAAATTATAGTATGTAATTTAGACAAACTAATGGAACCATTGCAGGGAGAATAGCGGTACGTCAAGCGGGTCTGTTCGTCTTCTTAGACGTGCCGGATCTCGGCATAGTGGTGCAGTGGGACGAGGGGACGCGCGCTTACGTACGAGCGGACGCACGCTGGCGAGGGCGTACGAAGGGCCTGTGCGGCGACTTCAACGGCGACGCCGCGGACGACTTCAAGACGCCGTCGGGAGGCGTGAGCGAGGCCTTGGCCAGCCTCTTCGCCGACTCCTGGAAAATGAGCGACTTGTGCGCGGAACCGGCCGATCAACAGGCGGACGTGTGCGCCCGTCGCCCTGAGCGTCGGCTCTGGTCCTCGCAACGGTGCCGCATCATCAAATCGGAGATCTTCGCACCCTGTCACTCGGAGGTCGCACCCGAGGACTTTCTGGAACGCTGCGTTCAGGACGCCTGCGCCTGCGACGACGGTGGCGATTGCGAGTGCCTCTGCACTGCTGTTGCTGCTTACGCGCATGAATGCAACGCTCGCGGTGTACCTATTAAGGTGCGTCTTGTGTATTGTTATTATCTTTCATTTACTTTTAATAATCATTATTACGAAAAAAATTTCGTGACAAGTAGAAACAGACAAATCTAGTCAGCCCAGCGTGGTACATTCGTAGCCTATCTAAAAATTGTTGCATCATTCTCATTTTACTTACAATTAATTTTTTGATTGCCTAAAAAAAATGATGACTCTTTTTCAATCACGATCTACAGTGGCGTAGCCAGAAGTTCTGCCCTATGCAGTGCGACGAGGCTTGTTCAGAGTATTCAAGCTGCGTGTCAACCTGCCCGCGCGAAACCTGCGAAAATTTAGCAACGCGAGGAAACACGCTGCACCTGTGCGACCAGGACATTTGCGTAGAAGGATGCAAGCCCCGTGCCTGTCCGGAGGGACAAGTCTACCTGAACTCGTCGTACAGCGACTGCGTACCGCGCAGCGAGTGCCGAATACCCTGCGCTGTCCTCAACGGTACACAGTATTACGAGGGCGACAAAGTCTCCGAAGACGATTGTCACGCCTGCTTCTGCAGCTTGGGCAAAGTCAACTGCAAAGGCGACAAATGCGACAATCTTCCACCGTTGTTCCCCAACATTGTTTCACCACCGGCGGGGTAAATTATTCACAATATTAAACTTGTTGCCACGAATATATTGTTTAGTTAAGTGATTCGAATACATTTGTCCAGAGACGAGAAAACAAAGTGCGTAAGTGGATGGACCAACTGGATAAATACCGACTTACCAAAACAAAAAGGATTCAGGAGCGATATCGAAGAAATACCGACTTTAATCGAATTACAGAAATCCAAAGCGTCAGCTATCTGCGATCGAGATAAAAATGAAATCATCGATATTAAGTGCCGTACTGTCGATAAAAAACTATCTTATAAAGAGGTACGTCTAAGCACATTTGGCTATAATATCCGCCCTAGTTATTTTCTAAAATACAAATATATGCAATTTATTTTAGAATTATATAAGCATAATATCCAACATTGTATCTGTGACTTCCCGGCAAAATGGTATAACTACACTTTTTTCCTCTGTAAAAAAAAGTCGAATTTCTCAAAAATGCAGCTCTGCCCTTTTGATGCGAGGAAAAAAAATGAAATAACAATCCTTCAACTAAATTCCAGGTGGGACTCGATTACGTTGAATGCAGCGTTGAGAAAGGTCTGGTGTGTCTACCCCCGAAGGGCTTTACCTGTCCCGACTTCGAAATAAACATTCTGTGTCACTGCGGTGAAGACACGCCATCGACTACGCCAGCGGATTTATGCGATTTGAATGAGCCATACCGCGCCATGGCCAATTGCGCTGAATTCGAACAGTGCAGTCCCACGGTGAACGGGAATCGATGGATAACGAAGACATGCGATCCCGGCACGTGGTTTAACGTGAAACTCCAGATTTGCGACTGGCCAAACAATGTGCAGGTCACCCGACCGGAGTGTGTCGACGGTAAAGATCATTTAGTTTGGAAATTATTAATTTTAGACTTGAAATGTTCCGAAGCATTTAGTCGTTAAGATTAAGTAGAATAGAGGCGATATGGTCAAACGGGAGTTATTTGCTCCGGCTACATTTTCAACGAGTTTTGGTATTGCTGTTAAAAATTACTTGATTAGAATAACAAAAATTATTTCTTTTTAAATAACAGTACACTGAAATTTGAAATATTTTGGGTCAAACTTTAGGTCAAGAAAACAGGCAATGCAGTGAAGGCGAGTACTGGAGTGAGTGCGCATATAAATGCAGTAGAACATGTTCTTACTACAGACTGGACTTGGAGCGTCGAGGTATCTGCAACCAAACGACAGACTGTGTTCCTGGATGCGTTTCCAAGAAGAGAACAGATTGTTTATCCGACGAGTTCTTGTGGGTAAACGATGACACGTGTGCCCACCCCTCGACCTGCATCTGCGCCACCGAGCTCGGTGAGCCGGTGAGACCCGGGAAAGTAGTTCAGTCTTCCGAGTGTAAGGTCTGTCAGTGCTTGAACAATTTCTACAGCTGCGACGACTCCGCCTGCAAAACTTCGACAACTTTGTCGCCCGTCCAGACGCAAACGCCAATTCCTTCGATTAAAGATCAGTAAGTAATTCTCGCCAGCATTTTTATTCTCGTTTCCCTTTATTGGAAAGTAAAAACAATTTTATTTTAATTTAAAACAGCACTGATAAAGAGAGTATAGTGATGAGTACGACGACACCACCGCCACCGTGCGCATTGGGCTACTCCAGGCTGTTAGAGAGGTCGCCTGCCGACGTAAAGTACGAAACGAGCAGTAATAAAGACGCATTCACATCCGAGAATGAATTGAGACTCACACATTTAATGTCCCTCACTACCTGGCAATCGAAAGTCGACGATAATAATCAGTGGATAAAAATAATTCTCCCTAAGCCCGTACCGATTTACGGTGTCGAGATCGGTGGCGATCAGATTCTCGACCGCTACGTAACCAGTTACAAAGTTCTCTTTTCCGAAGATGGAATAATCTATTCTTATGTTATAGGTATATTAAATTTATATTTCTTGTAGTTTAAGTTTTAATTCCTTTTTTTATGGATTATTATTTGTTTGCTAATGCAATATTTTACAGAGCCAAACAATGACAAGCCGCAAGTATTTAGAGGACCAGTAGATGCTTCAAAAACTGTGAGGCAAATTTTCCACAAGCCGATCGAAGCTAAAATCATTAAGATTGTTCCTCTCAACTGGCACAAGGGTATATCCATGAAGGTAGAACTGATTGGATGTAGTGATGGAATCTCGAGAGAAACACCACCCGTTGTAACAACCACAACAGAAATAATTCCTATTGCACCGGGTAAAATATAATTTACTTTATTATACTCGTAGGTATTTATTTTTCATTAATCGAGTTTTACTTAAACAATTATCTCTACTTTTAGTCTGCGATGATAAAATGGGTTACGACAACCACTTAATGTCCGATCAACAAGTATCAGTGTCTAGCGACGCAGCGTCAAAAGTTCGACTTTCATCTCCGGAAGTCTGGCGTCCGATATTAGACAATCTCGATCAATACGTTCAGTTCGATTTCCAAACGCCGCGAAATCTTACTGGAGTTGAAACGAAAGGTGGGAACGGTATATGGGTTACTGCGTACAAAGTGTATTACGGTACCGATGGCAGATACTGGAACCCTGTGATTGACTTTAACGGAGCTCCGATAGAATTTCTTGCTAACGTAGATGATCACAATAGCAAGGTGAATTACTTCGTCAAACCAATTGGAGCGAGATTTATGAAAATCGTGCCAACAAGATGGCATGGACACATAGGCCTCAAGGTCGAAATCCGTGGCTGTTATTTACCTTACCGTAAGTGTTTTTTTTATTAAATGATTGAAATTTTTTTATGCAAAAATTGTAAAATCCGTCTATTCTGTATAAACCAGAAATAGTGCCAGTTACTGTAAATCCTACATTTGAGCAGCCTCCAGTGAGTTGTAAGGTGTGCAAAGGAATAGTTCTGGAAAAAGGAAAAGGCTGTCACTGTAAAGAAAATACATGGTGGGATGGACGATCCTGCGTCACGAAACAACAGTGTCCTTGCGTGGTTGGCCATGTGCCGTAAGTTTAATACAACCCTGAATGATAAGGTAAACAATTTACTAGAGTGGAAATATTATCGATTTCTTCATAGGTACGAAGTGGGCTCGAGCTTCGAAACGCCGGACTGCGAACAGTGCGATTGCGCGATTGGCGGTAACAAAGTCTGCCATCAGAAAAGATGCGAGCGGTGTCCGACGGGCGAGCGCTCGGTTCTTACGGAATTGTGTGGATGCATTTGCAAACCGTGTCCGCAAGGTCAACGACTCTGCCCCTCTACGGATGTCTGCATCGATAGTGCCAAATGGTGCGATGGCATTATGGATTGTCCCGATGACGAGAACGACTGCGAGATAACTCAAATCATCAACAAAGAAAATTCTACCTATAGCAACACTACTACTATCAGTTAAGCATTTGCTTTTTTGTTTATCTTTCTTAAATTTGCATTTTTTTATTGTTATTATTTGATGATTTGTTATGTAACAAATTAATAACTGCAATTAAATTTTGCAGATATAGAATGTGTGACCGAATGTCCACCAGGATTTACTAAAGTAGAGCAAGATTCTTCTGGAGCGATAAATTCACTCGGTAGTTCAAGCGTTTTCTTAAACATCAGTTACCAACAAACTATAACGTTCCAAACGTCATTTACGCAAGAGATTATAAGGTAATTAAAAAAAATTAGTAATATCAGCACAAAGTGAAGTGTAATATTTTAAAATCACAATATTTTCAATTAACTTTAGGAAAAAAATACCGCCGCCAATACCATCGTTTCAATCTCGCATTGGCGAGGATGACAGTTTGTGTCCGAAATTCGATTGCAAACCAATAGAATCAGTAGAAAATTGTCAGAAATTGATATGTCCCCCAGGATTTCAGCCCAAATATGATCAAGCCAAAAGCTATCGAAATAACAAGATCTGTGATAATGCGTGCGTGCCAATTCCTATCAATGAAAGAGTGTGCACCTTGATCGGTCGATCGTTTACAACCTTCGACGACCTCCTGTACAAATATGACATTTGTAATCACATTCTCGCAAGAGATCGCGATGAGAACAAATGGTTTATTACTGGTAGGTTAAAAATATTGTATGAAGAAAGGCCTGTGTAAGTATAAATTTAAAATTTTCTTTGCAGTGGAGAAGGTGTGCGAGACTGAGAGCATGTCATGCCAGCAAAAACTGGTGCTGACTTTCGATAATCACGTAGCGGAGTTGCGACCGAACATGCATGTCGTTCTTGACGGTATTGAGTACAATGTAAACGAAATATCAAGACTGGGCGACACAAATCCCTGGCTCAAGCTGTCGCGGGTCGGCACCGCGTTGCGCCTTGAATCAAGACGGTATCCGGTCTGGGGATTACTCGAGATCAACGGACTTATCAAGATCGGCGTGTCCGAGGAATTGGCCACGCATGTGGATGGCTTGTGCGGTTTCATGGATGGCCATCCCGACAATGATCGGCAAACACCTTCGGGAGCGAACGCTGCCAGCAATCAAGAATTCGGCGATAGTTGGAAAATGCTGGACACTGCCGAGTGCAAATTGCAGGTCCGACATAGCACATTTTTACGAAAAATCTTTATCTTTGAAAACTTTAAAGTAGCTGACTAAAGTGTCTGATATTTGTAAAGCAAAAATAGTGTACTACTAAAATTTATTTGTAGGAGTGTCCTCGCGAGAACATAGAAAAAGCTTGGAAGATGTGCTACCTGTTGAAGGATTCAACGTTTGATGAATGCTCTAGAAAATTCAACAGGGAGAAGTACGTGGAGAGCTGCTTAGAAAGTAGCTGCCGTTGTTTGAGTACTGCAAATGCAACGTCGCAGATCTGTCGATGCTCGGCGATCTCGACTTTCGTCACCGAGTGTATGTCTACAGACAGAAACATCGACCTCTCCAGTTGGAGAACGACTTACGAATGTCCGGCTGTTTGTCAAGCTCCCTTCGTTCATAAAGATTGCTTCAGGTATGCTACATTACTTTTTTTTTAATTAAATAAATTTAGTCTTGTTTTACCTCAAGTAACCACCTAATGAAGTAGCTGACTTCTGTAAGCATTTTTCTCGAAAATTAATATCGATTTGTTTTCTACAGAAATAAATGCGAAATGAGTTGTGATAACTTGCAAGAAATGGACCCATGTCCAATAAAGGATGGATTATGTGTACCTGGCTGTTTCTGTCCGGATGGTATGGTGCGTAATGGAGATACGTGCGTACCGCCAACTCAGTGTCGAAATTGTATTTGCCATGGTTTAGGTAACTCCAAGTACGTCACCTATGACAAAAACAATTTAGTATTCAATGGAAATTGTTCTTATATATTATCGAGAAGTGCGGCAAAAGATGGAAAACACTTGTACGAGGTAATAATTTTAAATTTTTATCTTGGAGTAAACAAAAATCAATTATTTTAATATATATTGAAGGTCTTGGTGAGCAACGGAGTTTGCGACGAAGGCGTTTGCACCGAAGCAATTACAATCTTTTATAAAACACACGTGATTCAAATAAGAAAAGACAATAATCTTAAGCAGGTAATTTTTATTAAATTTTTATTTTAATCTGACTTATAAAATTGTATAGATTCATGTGTACATTTATTTTTTTAGCTCATAACCATCGTCGATGAAGAACAAATATATCAATATCCATATGCAACACCTTGGTTGAAGCTTGAGAAAACTCAAAATAACGACATAAACTTACTGATTATTCCCATTCAGTTAGAGCTCGACAGCTTTTCGCAAAATTTCGCATTTACGCTGCGTCTTCCGTCGCACACATTTGGAGGAGCGATGGAGGGTCTATGTGGTGATTGCAATCTTCTCAAAGTGGACGATTATAAAACTCCTGAAGGAAAGGTGAGATCAACATATCTGATTCTTAAAATTTAACTCGTGACATTCTTGCGAAAAAAAATTTTCATTTTCTTTATTTTTTTCGCAGTTCACGGATGACCAGCAAGAATTCGGCAACAGCTGGCAAGCAAAGGACCTTCCGGCCTCCCTGAACCTGAACGACCAGCACTGCTCGAGCACGCCGAGTAAAGTGTGTCTGTCAGGAGCTGCATCCAACCAGATTTGCGAACGCTTGCTCATGCCCGAGTGGTTCGGACGCTGCCACGGTTTCGTCGATCCCACGCCTTACTACCTCGCCTGCAAGGACAGTGTGTGCGAAGGCGGAAACACATGCTTAAACTTCGAAGCCTACGCTCGATCCTGTTCCTTCGCCGGCATCTGCCTCGACTGGCGTGCACCTGATCTCTGTCCTTTCTACTGCGACAGCCGTAAGTATCGACCGTCGCATTGTCGATACAGTACAATACAAGCGATTCGCAAAATTGCGAATGGTCGCATAAGTAGTTAGGCCCGAGTGTGGTCAGCCAGTGCCCTTTTAAATTGCAGATTTGGAGTACCGTGCGTGCAGCTCCGGCTGTGTGGCGACTTGCGAGAGCTTGAACTCGCCGAGTCAAGAAAGATGCTCGGTAGGTTCAGTTGAAGGTTGCTTCTGTCCGAAAGGTCAAGTTCTGCATAACGGACACTGCGTTCCCGAGCGCAACTGCTTCGTCTGCGACGACCAGGGTCATCTGGAGGGCGACTCCTGGCAGTCCGACAAGTGCACTCTGTGCTCGTGCCAGCAACGACGCGTCCAGTGCCAGCAAATGAGCTGTCCGGCCCTCGGAAACGTCTGTCAAGAAAACTCTAATGCCGTCATCGTGCCTGGCACGGAAAATGACTGCTGCCCTAAATACATCTGCGGTACGTCGTAACATCATTAAGCAATTCCTTTTTTTACTATTTTCAAAAATAGGTATCTGATTTTAATAGAATATTTTATTCCATAATTACTTACAGTTCCAGTTACTCTGGAAGTGTCGAATTGCGTTGAGATGCAACAACCAGAATGCGGTTTTGCACAAGTACTGAAGGTCAGCGTCGATGCAAACGGCTGTCACAAATTCATATGTCGTGCGTATTTCAAAAAAGATATTTGTTTTCTTATTTATATTGAAATTTTTGGAATTTATAAGCATAAATTTTAATATTTGTCAACAGAATGTGTACCTGAAGATCAATGTGTTGCACTGGATACCGAATTGTGGGACAATCAAGTTTTAGAGCCAGGTTTTGTAAAAGTAACAAACCACACCGGTTGTTGTCCGAAAACGTCAAAAATATGTAAACCTGAAACCTGTCCCGAACCACCACGCTGTGAGAAATACTACAATCGGGTCCTTAAAACAGGTTCTAATGCCTGTTGTCCTAAAATAGAGTGTGGTGCGTATCATTAAAAATATTAATTCTTTTATTTGTTATAAATTATTAACATTTCATTTTTTTTACTCCAGAACCTCCGAAGGATTTATGCTTGTACTACTTGGAAGCGAGTGGCGAGTGGAATTCAGTACATAAGTTAGTAGCAAAAAAAATTGGCGAAAACTGGGCGGATGGGCATTGCAAGTCATGTACCTGCGAATTGAAGGACGGTCTTCCAACGTCAAAATGCACGACAAAAGAGTGCCTAAATCTATTCAATCATCCAGACTTCACCGATTACGTACTTGAGCAAATAGTAATCAATGACCAATGCTGTCCAAATTTCAAGAGAGTCGGTTGTAAACACGCTGATCACATTTATCAGGTTCGTAATTATCGAAGATTTTCTTCAGTACCGTCTAAATTTCAAGTCTAATTATACCACTAAAATTGATTTTCATAAACAAATAGCAAGATGATAAGTGGCACCCGAACCCGCACGATACTTGCACAACGACAGTATGTTCGCCGGACGCAAACGGAATATTAAAGAGGACGGTAGTACAAGAGTGTACGACTATTTGCGAGCCTGGTTACGAATACCGGCCTTCGGCAAATAAGAGCATCTCTTGCTGCGGTGAGTGCATTGCAGTTGCTTGCGTGCTTAATGGGCAATTGAAGAAAGTTGGAGAAACTTGGTACTCCGATGATTACTGCTCTAAGAGCGCTTGCATCGCCGCCAATGGAACCGTACGTAAATTTGTTAAAACATTTAATATGTTAAATTGTTAGTGATCAATTTTACTTTCTTTTTTGTTTCCTTTGTAGCTTCACGTACAAGTTGCGAAGGAAACTTGTCAAATTGTGGACCCGGTGGAAGAAAAGAACTACAAATTGGTGGAAGAAAAAGTTCCTGGCCAGTGTTGTCCAGTTATCAAGAGAGCAGCTTGCCTGAGCGACGGAAATTACTACGAACCAGGCCAAAGTTGGAAATCTTCGCATGATAGCTGCATTGAGGAATCTTGTGTACTAAATGAAAATGCTAAAATTATAAAACAAAAGCAGACGAAAACTTGCAATCAAAACTGTCCTAAGGTACGAATATATTTCGACAGTATGATAAGTTAAAAAAAGCTTTAAAAAGAATAAAATATAAAATATTTCTTTTAGGGTTGGGAATATCAGCCACCAGAATTTGGAAAATGTTGTGGTGAATGTAAGCAAATGTACTGTATCGTAGCAGAATCATTATATCCTCCAGGGAAAGAATGGTATTCTGACGATAATTGTACCACGTACGCGTGTATTCAATCCAGCGATCAGGTAAATAACCAGCTTTTTTTTAATAAGTAGTAGTTAATCCTTTTTTATGTTAATGAAACGATTTTTTAGTTATTTGTGAGTACTAGTACACCAGTTTGCCCAGTACTTGACTGCCCACCAGAAGAACAATATCACGAAGACTGTTGTAAAAAATGTCCTATTGTCAAGGAAAATATAGTTCAAGAATGTAAAGCTTAACACCTCACAATCTAATTCTATTTTCATTTTTTAATTAATTTATAATAAAAATTTGTAATTATATTTTTCAGCTTGCCTTACGGATGTTATTGACTTTGAAAAGACAATTGGAATAATTATTGAGAAAAAGGGTGCTCATGGACTATGTAAAAATCTAATGCCTATTCATGACTTTGCGGAATGTAGCGGGCACTGTAAATCTAGTTCACAATTTGATAAGAGTAAGTTCTTTTCAAAAAATATTGAAATATTTATACTAAAGATAAACAATTTTATTTTATAAATATTTATATAATTTCAGAAACTTGGGAACACACTATTAATTGTAAATGTTGCCAACCAACAAAGTACAAACAAGTTACTGTGGAATTAACGTGCGAAGATAAAAAGAAATTCAAGAAAATTCTTAATGTACCTATAAAATGTTCCTGTGATTCTTGCGCATCAGACAAACCGATTGGAGCTCCCATTCATAGTAGAAAAAGTTGAAAAAAAGTATTTAAAATATAATTAATAATTTTAATTAACTTTTTCTGATTAATAATGATAATGTTTTTAATAAGTCAAATTTTGCAAATGACAAAAGTGTATATTTTCTTTTAAATTATTAAATTTATATTTAATAAATACATCATCACCAACAGGCATTTGTATAACAAAACATTGTCTTAATAAAGAATATGAATCATTCTTTCAAACCACAGACAGGTATTTGGTAACACAATCACTAGAGGCAGCACCAGTTTTTTTCACTTTTACAGTTCAAAATGATTTTTAAAAATCTGTCATATTCACTGTGATTGCTTCTTTTTGACAATGTCCACTAAATATCTGTAACGAATTTGGCACTCTTCCTGTAACAATAATTCATTGATCATTGCAATGTATTTCATTTATCATTCATTAATCATGTTATTTTTATGTAAATAAAATGTCTTAATAGGATACACACCTTAGTTTTGCCTTCAATACATGCAGATATCTTTTCCCACCTGTCCGTCGAACCTCCTTTTGGATATTTTAATAGCGCAACTTCGAGTGCTTTTTGCTGCTCTTGCGTCCATTCTGACGAAGTTTCGACATTCTCAGCACGTGTTTTTACTTTCTTCGGTGCTTCCTCAACTGGAACTTCTGTTGGCTGATTAGGTTTTAAACCTTCATCCTTTACCTTAACAATATATTTTTTAAAATACTTGTTTACAATTTTAATTGGCTATAAACAAAATTAAAAAAATTAATTTGCAAAATATAATAACTTACCTTTTTAGCCATGTGCGTTACTTCGCCAACAGTTCGATTCATCATGTCAGCGATTTTCTCCCAGCGGTCGGGTGTACCGCCAGGAAATTTTTTTACGAGTTTGATCAGCTCAAGTATGTCATCATCCGTCCACAGACCGCCGCTAACTTTTGCTTTCTCTGGAACGTGATGATTTGCAGTCTCATTGACGGGTTTTTTGTAATTTTCGCGAACAGATCGTTCACTACGCTCTTGCGGTGTGAAGCCCTGCCGTCGTCTTCTTGGTCCACGGGGTACTGGCTCTGGTTCTGGTTCCTCTTCTTGAGCACTGATAAATATATATTGTAAGATAATATTTCTAGTTCAAATAATTAACAGCTCATAAAGAAAAGTGAAAAAGGGATTTACATTATACAATTGAAATTTTAATTTTTTAAATAGAAATAATTATAGAAAAGATCTTTTTCACTTTCATTTAGACTATTAAGAAAATGTATCCATATTTTGTTTTATAAAATAAATTAATGAAAAAATATTGATTTTTACAATACTTTCAAAATACTTGCTAAATTTTTATGAGCTGTTTGAATAAACAAAAAAAAATAAGCAACTTAAGCATGCTTTCTAAAAACTAACAGAGCTTCTTCTTCCTCCTGTTTTTTCCTTTGCTTTCGCTCCTCTAAAATTCTATTTATACTACGAATGGTGGACGGAATACCAACAATGGAGGTATAAGTCCACTTTGGCAACTGAAATGGAAGTGTATTCCACATACTGGGTGTAGGGATCTTCTCTAAAATCTCTGCTAGGTCTGGAACATCCATTTTACCCTTACGATTCTTCTTTTGCAATTTTTGCAATTTACTGCCAAGTACTTGTTCCTGTAGACATAAAGTATTATTTACTAATCTTGTTTCGTGACCGATTGAAAGCAAGGATTTGTGAATAACTTACATATGTATATCTTTTTTCAAAATATGCTGCCCATGAAACTAAATACTGACCAATTGTTATAACTATAAAAAGTATGATACTGAGCTCAAGAAGGCCCATTTTTCGCACATGGCGATAATAATACACAGCAGACCGCCAATTTGGCAGTCCATTAATGAGAACATTATCATAATGTTCTCTTTTCTTTGCATCCTTAAGAACATCATAAACTGATACTAACTGTAAGTAGAATAAAAAATTATATATATTAAAAGTTTATAAGAATATATTTACAAAAATATATTTTTTGCCTAGCGGGCCAAAAGTGCCCATTTTGGCCCCTGGGCTCAATTGCGAAGTGTGCATTTCGATCTCGCTAGACAAAAAATAATATATGTACCTTAGGAGTAAATAAAGAATGCATCAAATCACATGTTTGTTACCCTTGGCTTCACCTCGGGTCACTATTTGCATGCAATTTGAGACATTCTTTACTTTTACCCCCCCTAGGCGCAGAATATACTATTTACAATAAAGTCATTATTACATTTCTAAATTGCACTTCTGCATCTTCTGCACTATTTTTATCCGGATGGAGTTGGAGTGATAGCTTTCGAAAAGCTTTCTTGATTTCTGAAGAATTTGCATTCTGAAATTTAAAATAAAACTCAAATAAGTATTAATTATAAAATATTATTTATTTTTTATTTTACTATTGTTTATTAATATTAGTGTACTATCATGACTGTTAACAACCATATGTTTCCCAAGCAGGTGTACTTCAGAATGGATCATCTTAGGATAGTCATTCGAAGCACGTAAGTGTAGAGTATCTTATAAAAATTGAGAAAATTAAAGTTATAATAATGTTAACTTAATTCACTGTCATACTTTCTTTCACCCTTTAAATAAGATCCACTCTTTCTTTCTGAAGACCAAAGATCCAACAGCAAATGAAACTCCAATAATCTATCATAGATAAATACATTCCCTCCGATAAACCATAAATTACTAAATCACGACTGTAGCTAAAACTTTAGGAATCGCAAGGCCACCCTCCACCCCGGCCAAAAGAAACTTAATAGTTAAATCGCGCCGTCCAGTATAATAAAAATTAAGCGGCACTCCAGTATTATTCGCCCCGACCGGTGTCATACCTGAGTTACGCCTAGGAGCTCGTAGAAATTCTTGTTGACCTCCTCGACGACGTCGAAGACCTCCAGCTGTTCGTTGTCCCAGGCAACAGAGTAGCCCACGCAGCAGAGGAGGCACACAAGCCAGAGACTCGGCTCGCTTAACCTCATTTTTGCTTGGCGCGCGTCGACCCGAGCATTTGGGCCCTCGCGATTGTGTCGACGTCAACACTCAACGCTGTGTCAACGCTCGCGGTCTGGCTCGCTTTTCCACGCACGAGCGCGCACGCGGCACCGCTGTTTTTTCCTTTAACACTACAAGCAGCGCGACGCCGACGACGATGCAGCCCGACCCGACCGACAGCTCATCGTGATCTTCGCGAATCGCGCGACATGTATCGGACACGTCGGATGCGCATTGCGCGCGCGCTCTTCTTCCTCCTAGTGCATGTAGAACTATAGTGAAAAAAGGGGTAGGCAAGTAGGATACCTACTAGTGCGATGCCGCTGCTGGTGATTGGCCATCCGCGCGCCTATAATATAGTTCCGCCTTGCTCGCCAATCGAGCCACACCGAGACCGAATTAGGTATATATCGTACATACCCATTCCCCCTCCTTCTCCGCCACTGAACTTTTCGAATTTCTCCAGGCCAGCTGTGCGACGACCAAACGCCGAAAGACGAAGCCTGTGCACTCAGTGCAGGGCAAGCCGTGCGTGGCTGCGCGACTACAATTGAACCGCCTCGAGCATGCCTCGCGAGTGAGATTATCGCTTACGCGAGAGACCAGCGGAAGGTGAGTACAGTCGCTAATAATGATCCACGAGCCGCTGACTATCTCCGATTCTCGCTCCGAAGGGCGAGCGCGATCTAATCGTCAGCTCCAGGGTCGTGCACTGTTATCGTAGGATATACTCGCGAGTGCCTGCGAGTATATGTGCGCAATGAGTTATCGATTTTCATGCATTGTTTTGTTATTCGGCGAGCGGCGGAAGCGCCGAGGCGACGGCGGAAATCGTCCGGCGAAGCTCTACCTACACGAAGTTCAGCCGGTGCGAGCGCAGAGTGCAGCTTTCGTTACGAAATTTTTGTCCTAAATTTAGGTTATGTAATTCCGCCATCGGCTCGGCGATGTGCGGGTGAAAGTCCACAGACCATGGATACTTATTTTTTTTTTCATTTAACCTTGAATAAGCGCTACTAGAAATGATCGCTTCGGCATTTTACAAAAGTGCCGCGAGTAAACTGATTAATCATTAATCTTTTGGTTATTTTTCAGATCGATGAAAGTCTAAAAAACTTAAGGAAGGGGAAAAAATATTCAATGATTAGCGTCATTTAATCAACGCCATATTTGGCTGGATAATTCGTGACTAAAAATTGGAAACTGATTAAGAAAAAATGGTCAAATACTTTGAAAACAGTACTATCTTTCAGTTCAGTTGGGAGCAAGTTGCCCAAGGTTTTTGGCGGAGGTATCCAAATCCAAACAGGTACATCTAAATTTATCTGAAGTACATATAAGTGCAAAAAGAAAATGTTTCTAGATGTTTCAGATTTTTCTACCATTTTTAATTTTAGTTCTCACGTGATTAGCGAAGACACAGTATCTAGAGAAATAAGAGATGGTAAACTATACTCTAAAAGATTACTGACAAAAACCAATAGAGTTCCAAAATGGGGTGAAAGATTTATTAGCAAAAGTCATGTTAAAATTATTGAAGAAAGCATAATTGATCCTAAAGAAAAAACTCTAGTCACATACACAAGAAACTTGGGTTTGACTAAAGTTATGGTAAGTTTTAATTGAATGGTATACTGATAAGTATGACATACTGGTATATTTTATTCTTAAAAAAAATTTGTATTTTATAAAGAGCGTTGTAGAAAAAGTTGTCTACAAGGTTTCTGATGAAAATCCTCAATGGACTATTGCAAAAAGATCAGCATGGATTGAGAGTTCAGTATTTGGTTTTAGTCGAGCCATCCAAGCATTTGGACTCGACAGGTTCAAGAAAAATTGTCTACAAATGTCTACTGGGTTTAATTATGTATTAGCTCATATGTTTCCAAACACTGCTAAGTTAATGAATCCAAACCTTTCTCAAATGGGTTTCTCTGATAAGGTCAGGATTTTTAGAAATATCAAATTTAAATGCTATATAACAGAAGCTTATACATATTTTTATCTTTATAGATTGATGAACTTTCTATGATGAGGCTGACTCATGCTGCTGAAGACTTTCAACATTCTTTACATGACAAAGCTGAAAAAATGAAAGACGCTGCTAAGAAGGCAACTGATCTCGCTAAACAAAAAGCCGGACCTATATATGTGGCTAACCAGTCCTAAATTTTTTTTTCTGTAATGTAGTCACAGGACTACTTATGCTGTTTAGTAATATTAAAAATCTTGGAGATAAATGATTGCATTCCTGTGAACTGCCAATTAGAAGAACGTATGCTACAAAATAATTCACAAGGTTCTCATTCCAATCGTCTAGTAAACTTTTAAAAGTGTTAAATAATTTAATCTAAATTCCTTACTACTTTAATTTTATTTCACTTAATTTTTACTTGGCTACCACAGGAATATAAACTACACTTGCTTATTACACTGGTATGCAGTATTTTTGCCATATTTGTTTTTGCATAATTTCATAAATTTACTGATAATTCTGCAATTGTACATAGACTTTCAGTATGTAAATAATTTTCAATTCTTTATTAAAAGCGTTATTCATAGAAAATGTTAACATTTATTCAATGTATATTAGATAACAGTTATTGACGTGTGTTATTTTTCTACCACAAAAAAAATGATAGATCCTAGTTAGATGTACATAATATTTTTTACAATAGTGTGCTGAACATACACTTTTTATTATATTTGTGTTCTTATATTAATTTACCATATCATTCTAAAATTATATTAAATCTTAACGAATATGTAATAACATAGTTCTTGGTAATAAAAGTTGTACAGTCATAATTTTTTTGTTTACTTGTAAAGTACTCCTTAAAGTTTTAATATTTTCAAGCAACTTTAAATAAAGCAATAAATCAATAAATTTATTTATTTATTTATTAACCAGTTAAAAAATTACAACTTTGGAAACCAATGTGGTCATAGGTCCCAGTAGTAATTCCTAAAGAGGTAAAGTAAATTAATTAAATTACCTGTACATAGGCCTGGCTAAATAATAACTAGAATTTAAAAACTAAACTTACAAAATAACTAAAAACTAA
>JAXIUT010000048.1:4787172-4838189 GCA_035586675.1 Eurytoma californica
ATAGCTCAGCAAGAGCTCTAAAAAAGAAGTCTTAGACGTGGGAAGTTCCGGAACTTTTTAAGAATTCGATGGGAGTTCTTAAAATGAATTCTTTCAGAATCATTTACGAATTCGGATGCTCTCTGGGTTATACTTTAAAACTTGTGTTTTCATATTACAATCGAAATTAAACCTTTTTTATATTACGATCAAATGCGCAAGACAAATAGAATTCGCTGACTGCAGTTACACTAGAAAGAAGTGATAAAAAAATGGATAAAAATCTATCCTTCACAGAGTTTAACAAAATTTTATTCGGAAACATTATAGAAGCAAAGAAGAACCTAATAAAATTAATGAATTTGTAAAAATTTCAGCATGGCCAAACAGCGCTGATGTTGGCCGTGTCGCACGGTCGCAAGGACATGTCGCGGCTACTATTGGACGCCGGGGCGGCGGTGAATCTGCAGGATGAGGACGGTAGCACGGCGCTGATGTGCGCCGCGGAGCACGGCCACGCAGAAATCGTGCGCCTGCTGCTGAGCCACCCGGAGTGCGACTCGTCCATCGCCGACGTGGACGGCAGCTCGGCCTTGAAGATCGCCCTGGAAGCGGGCCACGCGGACGTCGGCGTCCTCCTGTACGCGCACCAGCGTGCGACGCGGGCCAGCCCGATGCCGGGTCAGTGCCCGTCGGCGTTGCCGGTGCCGCGGCCCGCCGGCAAGCGGCAGCGCACCACCTCCACCCACCAGCACCACGGCCAGCAGTACTCGGCGCTCTCGATGTCCGCGCCCGCCAGCCCCGTTTCCAGTGCCTCCCGCAAGTTCCACTCGTCTAGCCTGTCCCTCGTCGACTCGCCCAAGTACTCCCTCTGAGCGGCGACCTCCGCTCGCTCACTTCGACGGCCTGATCGCCGGGCCCTGACCTTTCATACGCGCGCACACGCTGCAGCAGACACGCGCGACAGCGTTTTATCTTAGCGAAGCAGCAGCAAGAAATTTGTGAAACGCTCGGGAGAACAGTTTACAGAAATTCGCGGTACAAAGTAGTTGTTAAGCTGTTGTAACGATTCAATGTGTTGAGGATGGTTTTGTAAGAAAGTTGTTAAACACTTTTCTTGTCTCTTCCTTTCATAGTCTAACGTGTGTTTTACGGAATTTTGCAAAATTGTAGATGAATATTTTTTATTGTCGGAAGAACCAAATTGTGATAGATTGACGATCAATATTTTTCGTATATCAGCAATGCAGATACGTTTTCAGGGGATTTTATATAGAAATATGTTTTTCACAAATTTTTTCACTATATTTTCGCTAAGATATGCGACGAATCAAGCTTACGAGCTGTTTTCTCCGAACACTTTTCATCGGTTAATCGGCAAATTATTGGGTGCTATCCTAACGTACTAATAAAGAATAACTTAATAAAGAATATTTTATATTGAAAAGATGTGGAGCGTTAAGAAAATGCAAAGTTAAATATTTAAAAATCTATACGTGATATTTTATTGAATTGTTTGAATATATTTATGTAAGCTACATTTTTCTTGACACTTCACAATATATACTTCTCTATTCTTTATATTATTAACTTAAATTGCATTAAATATTTGTACTTAAAAAGCATACATTAAAAACAGATTTGCCGAAAGAATATACAAAAGTGTATCAGGAGGGGCAGTAATTTAACGAAAATCGAACAAATGTTATTTATGAAATTCTAATTGATCTACTGCCATTACCTTTTTTTGTGGGTTGAATGTGTCTAAATAATTGATCATTAGAAAAAATTGGGGGCTATTAAAAAAGTTATCTAAATTCTAGTTGGAGCATTATGTATTAGACGATTTTTGAGAAAACGTTACAAAAGTATTGAATACAAATTCTAATTAAACTTGTGGTATTTTTTACGTCAGTATTTAAAATTAATTAACAAGCACCCCAATTATTCGTTGTGACTTATATAGTAACTAATTGTCTAATAATAGAAAAAAATGTAATTAAATGTGTAAATGGTCGATTATAATGACACTTGGCCTACGTGTAAACCAACTCCGATAACGCTCCATTCCTTGAACATTTAATTTCGTGCAATTAACGTACGTAGGAATGTTATAAAATGTTTCAATAGTGTATGTATATTTGTATTTGGCCATGGTATACTCATTGTGTGTACCTAACGAAGACTTTAAATTATGTTATAAGATCGTTAGAATAACTAGTTGTGTAACCATTTGGCAGAATGATTTTGCATTCTGCCATCCTGAACAAAAAATAATTATTGTATTTTTTATCTAAGTTTACACTCATTAAAACTAAATCTTGATGAAGTTTTCTAGACTTTTAATGTATCATTTGAGTAAAAAAATATATACATAAATATATTATACATTAATATTTGGCATATTGTGGTATGCTAACATCATGCATTTATACGTATACAATTATACATTATAATATAAAAAACATGATGAAGACTAATGGTGTAGTTTTGTATTACCCGACGATGCATGTATAAGTACTTTTTCTTTTTTCCTTTTTTAATTTCTGAAAAGTATATGAATATTTGTCAAATCGTTAATAAAAATATGATATTATTATTCAGTATCTTTAGTTTCGCGTAAAGATTAGATCTTTAATTATATTTTAGAAATGATTAAACTTTAAGTTTAAGAATATTTTTTTCTTTTAATGTTAACTTAACAAAAAATGAAGTAATTTGAAACTGTTTAAACAAGACTTTGATTTTAGTAAGATTAAAAAATATATAAATTTTTTAATTTAAAATTCAATATTTAAATAATATCGAAAAATAAAGTCACAACAATTACGAAGAAAGCTGAAAAACTTTACCGAAAAGGTTGTTTTAAAAATAGCTGTCGAATTTCGTTTTGCAGCCAACTTCAGCAGCCGTCCATATAAAAATTTCATTTTGGAGCTAACTTCAGTAGTCAACTATATGGAACGTTGTGAGTAGTCACAACCTCAATTTGCTATATTTTTTTATAGTATTAAAATTACATAAATATTTATTTACAAAAGCGTTTAATTAAGCATCAGCTGTTAATCAAATCAGCTGTTGAGAAATAAATATCAATAATTTAGTCAACTCCATATCACCTAGGCAATTTCAGCATTTACTTTATAGTCAAATATCTGACAAATCTTTAACTGACTCCAGTGCATACATCCTATATTTGTAAGAAAATATAGCACCGCCAGAAAAAACTTTTCATTCTTCAACTCAGAAGTTCAACCATTTCAAAGTTACCTCCAAACATTCGGGAATTCGACTTGCAACGCGCAACATTCGGTTCCACGAATGTCACTCACGAGCGTGCAGTCTGCTCGTGTGCACTATACGCACGCTGCTATAGTAGTATAGTACACACTCGTAGTACACACTCGATTCATTGAGAAGGGCAAGAGAGCGAGATAGCGAAAGAGAAACTAGTCGCGCTGGCCGCACAGTGACACAGACGGTGAGGTGCCTCTCGCGCCAGTACTTATATGTCGAAGCTTCTCTCTCGCGCTCATTAGCGCGTTATCGGTGACGTCTGCATGGCCGGTGGTGAGGTGGGAGGGGGACGAGCCCGTGTCCGCAGGGAAAAAAGCGAGCACTCGCGCGCTCTGCCATTTCACGGTGCGTGCGCCACTGGCGTGCAGTCGCCGCCTCGACGTCGCCGCTGGTGCAAGTAGTGTTCCCGGAGTGTGCGCGCGCGCCGCAGACGCCGCAGTGCGTATCGACGGTGTCCCAATACGCGCGCGTATGCCCGCGCCTCGTTATTCGTCAAGCGCGCGTCCCGATGGCGTCATCGGCGCGGTGTACACAGGGCAGCCCTGCCTGTTGAGCTGACCGCTGTGCAGGCTCCCGGGCCTCGTCTCGCTCGCCTCGACTGCGCGGCTGCACTGACCGAGTTACGAAGTGCCGTTAGGCCGACGGAGCCGCCTCGCGAGGTCGGCGTTACGCTGGCCGATTACATCACTGGCGAGGGCGAGGACTGCTGACACGGGGTAGACGGACGACGCGGGGCGGCGGCATGTCTTGGCCGAACGACAAGATGAATTACTCCTCCACGTACAAGCTGGTCGTCGTCGGCGGCGGGGGCGTCGGGAAGTCTGCCATCACGATACAGTTCATTCAGGTGAGCGACGGAATGTACATACACGGCGTGTATACATAGCGGGGCTCCGCGGTGCCTGCTGTATACACACGGACGCGCCAGCGTCTGAGCTAGCGGCCGTGACACGCCTTCCTTCGCCTCGCGAGCCTCTGCATCTCGGCCACCCACTGTCCCTCTTTTTCAAAGCTGCGTCGATTTCTTCATTCGTGGCTTTCTTTCTTTTTTTTTTTTGTCGTGTACACTGGCTTGGCCATGAACTCGTTTTACTTCTACTCTTTGTTTTCTTCGCGAAATTAAAAGTCGGAGAGATTGAATGCATGTGTGTATGCACCGTTGACAGATGATTGAGGCGGGAAACATTTAAATCTTTCTTTGATCGTGGTTTTCTTTAAGTATTAGCAGCTGAGGCTTTATTGTGAGTGGCTGGCGTTTGAAAAGCCGTTCCCCATACACTGCGAGGTGAGTCTCGCGGTTATTGCCCAACGTGGTCTATATTTGTGTGACTAAAAAGGTTGAAGGAAAACGGGGAACCTTAGAAAAAGATTGAGTTCGCGCATTTTTCGTTTTATATCCATTCATTTGTTAGATTTACCAAATTTTTAGTGAATTGTTGAAACGACAAATGTATTTTCATTGTACATCTTATTTTTAATCTTTTTATAATTTATTTAGCTTATAAGTATCCAGTAGTACTCAATCTTCTAATTAGATAATTGTTATTGATTATAGATCGCAAATTTTAATTTCTATGAACCTCGTAAAGACATTTTATATCACACTGCAAAGTTAACTATTAATTTCAGTTTTCAGGTTTTAATTAGAACTTGCAAGTAATTACACTAACGTCATGCACTATTACGGATAGTAAATAGTCTTATTTATGTGTAGTTATAAAGCTAATAAACGAGTTATTTTAAGATGCATACCGAAACTTTGGAGCAAGCAAATTTATGAAGGAAACGTAATCGATATTTTTAAATGAAATTACGGTAGCATTGAACGAGAACATTGCTATACCAATTAATCTAATTATATATCAAACCGACTTGTTACAAAAACCTTTTACGTAATTAAAAATATTATGAGACTATTTACTTTATACAAATAAAAATAATTTTCTTGTATAATTGAATATCGAAAGATTTCAATCTAGCCTGCTCTGCATTAATAGTCAGATCCTTTTAGCAGGCATTATAGAAAAAAGAAAGCAAAGTAAATTAAAGCATGGCATCACAAGAGAATAATTCGGCTAAGCTTGCGCGAGGCAAAAATAACAGGAGGCAAGTTGAAACGTTCCGAGAATGTAAATAAAGTTATTAGCGAGGAAAATTTCGCCTCCTAAAAGGCGATCAATGCCAAAGCTAAACGAGGGCCAAAAAATCGCGCGACCGATTCGCTCGCTCGCGGGACGCGGGGAAAATTCTGCTTCTATTCTCATCCGCGATAATCCGTCGCACCGCGGGAACTGGGTCTACGGGCACACCCGCTCTACATTATTTTCAGACCTTTTAATTGGCCATCGGCATATCGTCGGAAAAGTATCGTCGCAACTTTTCGCTTCTCTATAGATCGTTCCTATTTAATTTTTTCTTATACATTAAACGGTCTTTTCGAACATTCGAAAAATCACTCGAATCGAGTGAAAAAGATACGCTTTTGCGAGATTACTCTCCACTTTTTCAGTTTGACAACTTTATTAACACTATTAGGAAAAAAATTACTTCACAATCATAATTACTGGAAACGAACGATAAACAGGAGTTATCTATTTACACAGCAGTGCTATAATTCAATGAGCGCTCCTCTGTTTTATATTTTGTATTCAGCTATTCTCCTAACTTATTCCCTTAATATTAAATTAGTTAAGTAATTAAGTAAATAAATAATGTAGGAAAAAAATTCGATTCGAGCGACCCATTTTTTTCCTCCGAATCTTTTGAAATAATTGAAAGTCCTCCCCTCTCACCGACATTCTTATGAAATTTCTTAATGCATGAATGAACGCGCGGTCTGTAAAGGGAAGACCGAACTGTAAAACCGGAGCTGAGACGCGCATGGGCGTTTGCGTGGGCAAGCGGCTCGCCGGCGAATATTATAATCCGGCCGCTTCGCGCTGCCAAGCTAAGAAACGCCGCTGAATACAATTAATAAACTATGAAAATTTATGTACCACCAAGAAAGTCTGAAAGTTGCAAAACAAAATTCTACAATATCGGTAAATTTAATCGTATACACCCGCAGCTTTCATCAATGAACCGACTCGATTTGTAAAAAACCGGATTTTATCATCCCACGATCTCAACGGTTTACTTAAATTTATCCCGTTTTTCCTTTACATTTGTTAATGCACATTTTAGGATTAATAATTAGGATTAATATTAACTAAAAAAAAATTTGTTCCAGAGTTATTTCGTAACTGACTATGACCCGACGATCGAGGATTCCTACACGAAGCAGTGTGTCATCGACGATGTGCCGGCGAAACTCGATAGTAAGTCTCCGTGTAAAAATACGGAGAAAAAGAAAACATGAGAGAGAAATGGTTCGCCTATAATTAAAAGCGGCTTCTTTTTTTAAAACAGTACTGGACACCGCGGGACAGGAGGAATTCAGCGCGATGCGCGAGCAATACATGAGGAGCGGCGAGGGCTTCCTCCTCGTATTCTCCGTGACCGATCACTCCTCCTTCGAGGAGATCTTCAAATTTCACAGGCAGATACTGCGGGTGAAGGACCGCGACGAATTCCCCATGCTCATGGTCGGCAACAAAGCCGATCTCGATCACCAGCGAGCGGTAAATTTCTCTTTTCTTTCTTTTCTTTAACAATGACCGACGAAACTTGTGGTGGGATGATCGAATTAAGTCGGAAAGCTTTGTGGAAAATCGAAAATTTTTTTATTATAATGAAAAAATATTACAAATATTCAGCGCTTAATGAAAGTATAAATAAATCGCTGCATCATTTTGTATTGTCAAATTTCTGATTTTTTGTAAAAATAATTATATTTAATTTTCTTACAAAAAAATGAAGTTTGCCAATGAATTATTAAATTAATAAGATTACTAGGTTGGACACTTATCTAACGCTTTAATAGAATAATAATAAAATATAAATTTGTATACAAAATAGGTATTAGTATGGACACTCTCTTATACATCTGAGTAGACTGATTTAGATTGATTATTTCGCTAAAGAAATAAAAATCTAAGTTATATTATAGTAACAATTTATTCTTTTTCTCATTCAAGGTTTCCGTGGAGGAAGCCCAGAATCTCGCACGACAGCTAAAAATTCCATACATCGAGTGCAGTGCCAAATTGCGAATGAACGTGGACCAAGCCTTCCACGAACTCGTCCGCCTTGTGCGAAAGTTTCAGCTGTCGGAGAGGCCGCCCTTTAAGCCTAACTACAAGAAAAACAAGAAAAAATGCTGTGTCTTATAATCGAGCCTAAGCCGATTACCAGGGAGCGGCGATTGAATAAACAAATGTTCGACAGGGGCTACGTAAACGGCCTCTAGTATTCGTGTTCAGAATAATTAGAACTTGGGCTAGAAATTGAAGTAAAACTAAACAAAGAAGATATTAGCGGTCGTTCGCACCCACCGTGTCGTTCGTCTATGTACAATAACGTTTCGTGTATGTAAGCGAAGCTGAGCTTCCGACGTAGCTCGTAAGTTCGTGGCTCTGTTCGTCGAGCCGGGCATTGAATTCTTCAATGTTTTTTAATTTACAAACGAATAAACTAACGCGAATGCTCTTACTTTAAGTCGAGGCGTGGCAGGTACGCTTTAACAGCTCGTAAGTACGAGAGCAAACAATTAATTTCTGCTATGGCACAACGTTCCAAAGCATAAAAACAATAGATTTAGTCGACGTTACAGAGATTTTTGATATTTTACCGCGATTTTTTTTTTCATCGTAATGAATAACTTATGTAAGACTTTTTTTAACAAACTATTAATACTGCTAGGAGTTATCTAGACAATTTTTTAAAATCAAACACTATATTTAATGATGGTGGTGATTTTATTCGACAACCTTTTAAAGTAAATACGCCTTTCAAAACTTTTTACTCCAAATATTTAAATCTCCACAGAATCGATGATATATACAATTTTAACTTCATCATACTTTCAATGTGAATTTTTCGAAAAAATTGTTTACAGTTTTTTATAACAACTTTATTAAGAAAAGCATTTTAAAAAATAAAAATGCGGTCTTCCCTTGACATTAAAGTGCAATTAAATCACCGTAATTCAATCTTTATCTATCGTATATACGTAAACAAATGCGTAAAAATTGGATATTTTAAAAAAGGAGGCAGTCGTACTGCAATTTCATTATTAACGAGTTTTTAAAAAATCAAATAAACTGCTCGTTGATCGAGTAGCTTTTACTTTTATCAAATATTTAAATTTAAAAAATCGTACGAACAAATAAAATTTTGAAAGAATCTTTTTAATTCCCGCAATACTGATTTTGCATATGAGTTTCAGTACCAGTGAGAATCAAACTGTCAAATGTACCAAAATGTTTTTCATGATTTTATATTAGTAACTGTAACAAATAAAGGTTTGTCCTATGTATTTACAAAAATAAATAAATAAAATAGATAAACATATAAAATCGTAAAATATTTATATCGGCATTCCTTAGTTATTGACTATTCGCCTCTAAATCCATATCCGACCAAACAGCTTCAGTCTCACTTTCATCGGCTGCTTCGTCATTATCTGTATCTGGTAAACCTTCTCCAACTTCATACGTGGGATCTGTATGCTCTTCACCGACAGCCATGTAGTAAGACGACGAATCCATTGTGTTGGATGTGCTTTCTAATCTGTGCATACCTTCTAATACTCTCCTGTCACTTGGATTGATGCTATTTAAAAAGAAATATTTAATATTAATAATATGAATAGAGAGAAAGAGTAATCGTTTTATTACTAATGAAAAGATTGATTAAAACATAAAATAACATACTTCAAAGCAATCGCATAGTGGTCAAGCGCCTTCTCTGCATTGTGTATTCGCGCCCATAGATCACCAAGCATTTGATGTAATTTACAAGTCGACTGTGTATCTACTTGCTTTTCTAAAAGATCAATGGCAGCCTCTAAGTTCATTTCTTGTTCATAAATTTCTGCTAAATAATAAACTGCAGGTAGATAAGTTTCTTCTTGACTAAGTGCTTTTTCAAGAAGATTTTTTGCTTTTCCTACAGTTACTGGATCTTTCATTAAAACAGAAGCATATAACTGAAAAAATTTTATTTTATAAATATCTTAAAAGTTTCTTTTTCAAACATATATTTAATCAAATAAAATATTACCGTTAAAACTCTAGGTGTAGATCCCAGTTGCTTATAAGCACTACTAGCTATGTTGGAAGCCTCTCTAAGGCGGTGCATTCCAATAAAACAATCGGTTAAACCTTTATGAGCCTCATATCGATGAGGTTTCAATTGCAGTGCTTGCCGAAAGTGGTGTAATGCATCTTGATATTTTTTTTGCTCTATAAGAATATTACCTCTTAGTATTATAGCTTCTACATTACTTGGCGACAACTGAATAGCTTGATTGGCTATGGTATTTGCTCGATTTAATTTATGCAAAGCAAATAATGCATATGCCATTGCAGTATAACTTTCTGTTGAAAATTCGTTCATAGTGGATATAAAAGGTATTAACTTTCCTAACTCTGTAATATGATGAGTTCGCTGCAATACAGCAGCGTATATATCTAATCTACAAATATTAAAAGATTATAGAACTATAAAACCTTAAATTTTTATTTTTTAAAAATAATTTTCCTCATATTTACCCTCTAGTTGAATCTGGTTCAAGAATTCTCGCACGTCTCAAACACATCAATGCATTTTTGTAATCCCCGGCATAATAATAACATTCTCCCATAGTTACAAGTAAATTATAATTATCCCTTAAACAATTAATATTATCCAAAGAACGTAAGGTTGTCACAGCATGATTATATTCCCTATTATGTACATGAGCATGAGCTTTTATCCAAGCATTAAGCCAGTCAAAATTTTGTATATTTAAATTACAGCCCATGATTATGGAGTTAACTTCAATTCCTTTCACACCTAAAGCTAACAGACCTTCTGCTGCTTCTAAGGCCAAAGGACATTCCCTTAAAACTTCTTTATAAGTTGCAATTGCCGAACGCTCCATTCCTTGTTCATGAAACATTTTAGCTAGTGCCATATTTATCTAGATTTCAATATATTCACAATTACAATTTGTATTAAATCATAATTTATAATATCATATGATTTATCGTATTATTACCTTTGGAGTCCTCTGTTTACCCGGTATACTTTGCAGCACTTGCAGTGCTTCCTGAGGATTTTTTAATTTGACTAAGCAGGCATAAATTTGATATTTTATATCTACATCTGTTGCCAGCTCTTTTTGACCTTCTTGGTTTGGTTTTGCTGTACCTTTTGTTTTTAACAAACATTTTCTGAACTGCAACGATTTTTTATACAGAGATTCTGCTCTCCTGTATTTACCAAGGTAAAAATAAGAATCTGCACAATAAACGTAAACAAGAAACTTTGTGCAGGCTGGTAAAATATCGTTGTTATGGTCACTGAGTGTTAAAACTAAATTTGCCTGAAAGTATAAAATATAATAAATATTGAGTAATGAACAAGTACACATATATTTAGTGACCAATGATACAAACAGTTGTGATCATTAAAATATAAAAAATTTGTAAAATTTTAGGCTAGCAGTAATAAAAATTAGTATCTCACCAAAGAAATTACGTTTGAGTACAATGCTTGATCGTAAAGAAATTGAATTTGATCATACAATCCAGACATATTTTCGAAAAATAAATTAGATAATTAAAATATACAAAATATATACACAAATAAACGGCTGGAAGTAAACAGTGAGGTTATGTTGCCGCAAAGGTGGCGTGTGCGGTCATTTCTATAGATTTCTACTATGCAAGTCAACTTTGAATTCAAGCTGAATCTATAAAAATTAATCACTTGTCTGGTGTAGGTATAACAGTGTATGTGTGTAAGTGTGTACCACGCACTCCATAGACGTAAGTTACCTATTTCCTACACCTATATATTTTGATTTGTAAATTCATATACATACTATCTTGTATTTATTTTAATAGTGATCAACTGATCACAAACGTACATTGAGGATTAAATATTTAATTGGTTGTTCGTCGTAAGTACTTGCACTAAAATGCATTAAAATTTTAAATAACTATTATTACTCTGCACCATGGCGAATAATGTAATACAATTAATAATTTTTTTTTTTTAAATAAATTATATTAGGGGAGAGCGGGGCATAGTGGGCCACGCACACGATTTTTTAGAGCAGTATTGCGGGCCATCTTTTCATCTAAATTTGATCTGCAACCCCTAAACTTAACGTATATAATTGGTACGATACCTCAAGTTCAGGGGTTACAGATCAAATTTAGATACAAGGTGGCCCACAATATGCCTCTAAAAAATCGTATGTGTGGCCCACTATACCCCGCTCTCCCCTATATGAATGATAATTATCATGATTTAATAAATGATCACAATTTATTTATTTTCAAACAGTTGCAAGTATTTTTTTAAATATTCTCACTAGTTCAACTATTATTGTATATTTCTAAACTATTACATATTTGAGACCTTCCGGCAAAAGGACATAACTAAATTGTTTACATTTTCGACTAATTTGAATTTTTAATATTTTGTCTCGTAATAAATAAACGAAAATATTTTTTTATGTAACAGTATAATGTCCCGGAACATTGCAGTTTTTTACACTGTTGGTATTTTCTTGCTTTAACCTTTTACCAAGAAAATACCAGCAGTGTGGTACAAGATCTCGCAGTAGGTAATTTCATAATTTTACGAGGGATTCAAAGGGCCGCGCGAATCGCGGAGCAGTCGCGGATGCGCGCAACAAAGCCGCGCACCCCGTCAGAGGCGGAGCAGAGGGTGGGTGGTGGTTACAGCGGGGGAGTCGGCTCCAGCGCGGCCCGCCAGATAATGCCGCGGCTCCGTGAGCTACGGAGCGCAGCCCGATTCGCCCTGCCGCTCGCCTTCTTCTCCGCTTCCCAAGTAAGCTTCACGTGCACCAGCCGCAGGCACGCATTTGCACCGCCGAAATGCACTCCGTGCTCGCGTCGACCTTCCACGGAGTCGCACTTTTTTTTTTCCCGCTCTCGCCGAGACTCACGTCACCCCCCTCTCACTTCTGCATGCTCCGAGCCATTCGCTCCCCTGCCGTGGGCTATAGCGAACGAGATCAATAGCACGAGCGGGGGTGCCGTCGGCCGTTTACTCGCTGCCATCCCCGGGTATTTTACGTGCGGCGATTATTTTTAGCGCGCCTTCGCACTGTGCATTCAATTGTCCCCGATGGCTTTTTGCTCGATTCAATTTATTTAACTTTCATTTTTTATTGGTTTCTGCCTTTTACGTGGAATCTACGCTGTGATGCGCGGCATGTTAATTGTTTAACATTAATTGGGCACTCGCAGAATATAAAAAGTACGTTAAAAATAGACAAGATTATTGAAGTTTCTCAATAAGCTAATTTACTTGAACCTTTTGTTCTACTTTTAAACTAAGTAGGTACTTTTCTTATTTAATTTATAATTAACGTTAGCTCATCTTTCTTTCATAATATTTTGAACGTCACTAATAAAATTTTTTAAAGATACGATCAATATTCAGATCTACCTAGAAAAACGAAGACTTACTAAAAATTTGAATAGAGAGTCTATTTTAAACACAGGCAGGCTAACGTTATTGGAAAAAGTTTAATGCACAAAATCATCACGTACAATCGATTTACTTACTGCAGTTTTACGTAAAAGAATTTACATCCGCGGTAAATATAAATTTTTCCAATAACAAAAATAGACCGTTTCAATTCGAGCGGAGCCTCTGCTCTCCGCGAAGCTTTTTGTTTCCGGTTGTGCGCGCGCGCGCGTACATTCCTCCGCTGTACGCGCGCCGATGCGCGGGCGGGGGGTTGTCGGGGGTGGCGGCGCTGTCGGCTCCCGCATCGCGCCGCCCGCAGTGCACCGCGCGCGGAGGCCCCGCATCAGCCGCCGTGGACGCCGCCGAGGATGAGCCCCCGCCGCCGTCATGGAGACTGACTTGGAGTTCGAGCAGAACGTACGTGCGCCCCGACGGCCCGTGGGCTTCGCCCGCGGCGACGGATTAGCGCGCCCGCGTCTCGGTGCGCTCGATCGCGGAAGTGTTTTGGGGTCGACGTTAGGATGCGCCGCGCGGGGGGGTGTGATGCGTCGCTGCGAGGAGACGCATCGCTACGGCTTTTCGCGGTGTGCGCGCGGATTTGACAGTGCCGTTTACCGCTGCCGATTAACAACTTCTTTTTGTAATTTTTTTTCATTTTCTTTTCATGGAATCTCGATTGGTTCATTTAGCGCCTGTTTAGAGTGACAAGTGAGGAATGGCTTCTTGTGAATATTTAACTACGTTTCAGTGAACTTCGCTTGCTTTCTGTTTTCTGAAGAAATCGTGCGGTTCGGGAGGACTTTCCATTTTTTTTTCCGTAAATGATCCATTGGTGTTTAGCTCTTCTTTTATCGTGTCAAGCTTATAAAATGTTTAACTAATGTTATTAATTTTTGCTTGTTATCACAGCCCGCATTTCCGCGTTCCACGAAAGTTTTATATACATTATTATGTAATAGGTCTTATATTGCATAACTAGCATATTAATTTTTTTAACGTACACAAGTTCGCTAATAATCCAGTATTAATTTTGCGTAATTGCATTTTTTTTAAGGTCTCGGCGAAGCTTTGCGATGGAGGTCACGTGTAAGTATCCTCGTCAGTTTGTACGCCATACTTAAAAAAATTTGGCAGTAACGCTAAGACTAACCCACTTAGCGAAATGTTAAAGCTCATTCGTTGAAAATCAAAGCGACCCATCAAATCTCATTCTTAGATGAATCTTTTGTTTTCGCTGTTCTCGTTCACATACGTAGAAATCCCGGCGAGTGTTAAAATTTAATCGCTAATTATTCTTTCAGCTGCACGTTCCCGAAGGAGTGCTGTAACCTGGGCTGCTGCAGCTACTCGGCATTCCCGCAGATCGGGAACTCCGTCACGGAGATGTTCAAGTTTCTCTTCTGGTACTATTGGTACCTATGGTGAGTCGCCGTTTCGCTGTAATCGTCGTTTCGAAGCCCGCGCGACGCGCGAAAATTTTAACGGGCTTTATTATCTTTCTCGGGCATGAATCAGGATCGCCGTATTCGCCGGACTGATCATCGCGGCGGCCTGCGGCTGTTGGCTGTGCCGCAGGAGGCAGGCTAACATGATGGACGACGGGACGATTTCCGATCGGGCCTCGACGGGCTCCTGCTACCTACCGCCCCACTACAGCCGGTGCAGCTCGATCGGCCAGGCTATGCCGCCGCCCTATAACGAGGTCAGTGCCCTGCTCTTAAGGCGTCCACGTTATTTTCGCTGGATTCAGTACTTTTCACCAGCGGATCGACCAAGTCACCTTCCAGGCTTCCACGTGGATTTTTTGAGCGACTTACTTTGAAAAAATTAGACAGAATGCAATTAATATTATTTTTTATTCAAACGCGTTGTCTTCCGGTATATATTCGTTCACTCCTTGTTGATATTTCTAAAATAGAATATTGCAACTTTTAGTAAAATGTGCACTGAGAGGATTTTCCCGTAAAAATTACGGTGAAGCTGATCGTAAAAATTACGGGAAAAAACTTAATCGTGGGACGGTTTGCCATCTTAAATTTTACGCGGAGCTTGCACGATATAAAAAGCTCCGTAATTTTTACGGGAAAATCATTGTAAATTTTACGCGGAGCTTGCACGATACAAACTGCTCCGTAATTTTTACGGGAAAAGTTTCGTAATTTTTGCGGAGCTTTTCGTATCGCGCAAGTTCCGCGTAAAATTTACAATGATTTTCCCGTAATAATTTCCAAGATGGCAAACCGTCCCACAATAACATTTTTTCCCGTAATTTTTACGGCGAGCTTGACCGTAATTTTTACGGGAAAATTCTTCCAGTGTGTTTCCCTCCGTCTTCTGTATCTATCCGCGAACCCGTCGTTGCGGCGATGCTTATTCGAACTTCGACAAGCTCGACTGTTGGATTGCGTAAAAGGAGATTGTTATCTCGCAGGTGACCGCTAAGCCGGATCTGTACCCGCTGGTGATCGGTTACGACGACGGGTTCGGCAAGGGCGCCTCGGGCCTGGTGATGCGCTACTTCAGGTCACTGTCGCACGCGAGCACCCTCGACTCCCTGAGCTCCAGCTTCATGTGCAACGTCGTGAACGAGGCCAACACCATCATACCGCCGCCTTACTCCTGCAACAACAGCGTCGACGAGCTTTCGAGCGTCGGCATGCAGGACGCTGCTCTCGTACGTACACTCGTTTCTAATTCAAATACTGTGTCCTGCTTTTTGTACTTACTGGACAATTGTTTACTGTATGATTTCGATAAACGTAGGTCTAGAGAGAGTCAAGCAAGGAAACTCAAAATAATAAATTCATTTACTTTATTCTACATAATAAACAATATTGATTGTTTACTTGATTGACTGACTGATTTAATCAAATGATGTATAATCATACACTTTAAATAAAGAAATTCGATATTGGTGTATGAATTAGTGTATTGGCATTTTTTAGTAGTATTTTAAAATATTAATTTATTATTTCTTGAAAATTATTTAACTTATTATGTAACTTATTTCAAGCGCCTTGTGAAGACTAGTACATTTTAACAAGTTACAAAAGTTGCGAAACTCCTAAAAATGCTATTCTTTATGGAAACTTTCTCAAAAAGCACTTTTCTTCGTGGCAGATTCGAATAGTTGCTGCTTTTCGATGCTAAAAAGTGAAAAGTGTTTTTGCTCTTTGTGAAAATGTGAAAGGTGACATTTTGATATGAAAACGCTAGCTTATTCAATATGATTTTCCGCGCGTAACACACCGCCGTTCGCAATTTCAGATTAAGACAGTAGGGAACAATCAAAGGGATGATTGTAAATATCTATCGAATTTTAATTTAGTTTTAATAATAAACGATAAAACTTTTGTTTAATAGGCTGGTGCAGTAGGCGGGGCGATGGAGCGGCCCACGAATTTCGGCGAAGGCTCGCTGGCGTCGTTGGCTAACCACCGGACGACGTCGGACGTGTCCAGTCTGGCAGCCCAGTCGCCACTCTCGCCACCCCGGGCAACCAGCCCCACGATAGAGGTTGGTCCACTACCCTTTCTTTCGCGCTGTCGCGGAATCGTGAATATATCTCATTACATAACAAAAAAAAATCATGATTTCAATCTTCGAAAAATTAAAAACAAATGCGCGAAATCATCTTTATGTACGTCAGCTTCAATATTTTTTTAACCTTATCGATATAGTTTTCTGACAGCTAAAAAGATCGGATAATTACTCCAATAAATTCCCATGATTTTGTTTAATTTTTTTAAACGTATCCTATAAGTTTCATGGAAAAGATTAAAGTAAATTAGACATTTATATTCCTTTGTAGTGACGTGTAGTGTGGAATCTAATTTAACTTTACAAAAGATTTATTAAATCGGGTAAAAATTATATTATTATTATTCATTTTTGCAGATGTCATTAATGGAAACACACATTCTTTTACACTTTGATTAATTATCACGTTTAAAATACATGCAATAAAGTAGAACAGTCGTTCAACTTTCGTAAAATTATTTACATGTTCGTTTGATTGGTATACAAAGTATTCACAATATTCATTATGATTGTGCTTTCAAACTACAACAAACTAACAGATTCCTTCGGAATCGGTATGTTTATTAATTTTAATTAAATCTTGTAAATTTGAGAACTGCTATATACCAGATATTAGATATTCCTTTGTAAGTGCTAAAATGCTTATTGGTATAATTATATAAATGAAGTATTTACAATAGTAGATTACCTATTAAACAACACGTAACTTAAAAATGTACTAATATAAATTATTTGGTATATTTTTAATTAAAACTAGTTGATTTGATAATTAAAGTATCATAAAAATACTTCTTTCTTTTTTCTTTCTTAGTAAAGAAATTATAGAAAAAGAAAAATATAGATTTTTCTGAATTAAGTTTATTGGTTTCAGAAAGATGCTATAATTACAAACCATTTTTCTGTTTATCCGAACTTCTCTAAAATTTAATGAGTATTGATTCATTGCATTGAAATCGATAATTTTCCGCAAATATACAATTTTTTTATCGTATAATTTTTGTGGAGAATTATTTCGATTTTAAGTCGGCTCTATAGTAGTTAAAAATGAATCCCTTGAGTGGTCGTAACTTAAAAATCAGATATTTTGTGAAATTATTGTTAAATAAGTGTTCTAATTTTTGTTCTCATTATAAAACTCATGGATTTAAATGAAATATCAACAACTGCCATTTGAAGCCAAACAATATGCAAATATGCGTTATGCAAGTAGTAGACGCCAGATACAGCCAGACATACCCCTTCGCAAAGTAAAGAGTAAAGAGCATCGCAGAGCATATACCGAAAAGAGCAAAGTAACTAAACTATACTGGTGTAATTACAGCTGCGCGAATTGCTGGACAAGATCCAGCAGCTGCCGCAGCTGCCGGCCTCCCAGCAGAACCGGCCGCAGGCGTTGTTCTCGCTGGGCCTGCGCCAGCACTCGCTGCAGCACCGGAGCCCGGCTGACTCGCCCGGCGACGAGCAGCAGCAGCAGCAGCAGTCGAGCAGCGGCGCCCGGACGAAGCGCACCCGCGGCAAGACGTACGTGTCGGTGGGCCCGCCGCCGGCCGCCCGGGCCAAGGCCGCGCGCTCCTGGCTCTCGCGCAGCGCCCCGACGACGCCCTCCGGGGCCGGCGCCGGCGTCGCCTCCTTCCTGCCCGGCCACCACCTCCACCACCATCACCACCATCACCATCACCACGAGGCCAGCGGCAACCGGCAGCAGGCGGTGCCCCTGCTCCTCGCCGAGCAGGACGAGAACGAGCAGGCCAGCGGGCCCGACGTCGTCTGAGCGGCCCCCCCGCGCGCCCAATCGACTTCCGTCGGAGATGGCTACTTTGGTGTTTCGTTTTATTCTCCTTTCTGGTTTATCGACATTTTCGTTTATTCCTCCCAGCTCCCCCCTGTTTTACGTGACCGCACAAATTTATTAGGGGGAACGTGTGCTCGTACTAACGTTTATCTTCTCGCCTAATTTGTGCTTACTGTTATTTCGTTTACGGAAATGCGTTGAATTCGAGACAAATGTTTAATGAAAGTAGAAGCGTATAGAATTATGGTACGTATTTCAAATTGCATATTTTAAAAAGCATAATTTAAAATATCGGCATACATTTAAAGTATCATTTTAATCAGCAAAGTTCATCCAACTTTATTGTCGTTTGGTTCGAAATTCATTTGCATCTTGAGGAATCCGTTATAATTATGAAATTATTTGAGTAAAGAACCCTATTCGTTTAAAGAATGCGTCTCTGCATCAATGATCATACTACTTATTCAAAAAATTGAATTAAAAAAATCGTTATTACCTTTTAATTGTTTTTTTAATTAGTGATGGCGCAAAAGCGCAATACTTAATTTTAAAAAGCGCTGCCCATCTCCGACATCTAAAGGGAAAAGAAGTTTACTTTGTTAGGATGCAGCGATTTTCCAGTAACCAACGGAGGTTGTCCGTTCTGTCTCGGAACAGTAAAAGGTATTGTTGATGTTAAATTGAACCGATCGCACAGATCGAAATATCTATTTTTATCACACTGTTTTGAAAAACAAAGTGTATTTAAGGGGCGTTCTAGTTATAGTCATAGTATCGTCGTAACCCGTAATACCGTCGTGGGGTAATAAAAAATAATCACTTGCGCGAATATAGAAAATTTTTGCACAAAAAAAAAAGTTTTAAAACAATTTTGACAGAAATCGCTGTATTTTTAAGTCTACTTCTTTTTTCTCGTACCCCTTTTTAAGCACAAAACAACAATAAAACGTCGCGAAACCCCATCTCCTCCTTATACGAAGCAATTCTGTTATTTTTTTTAAATTCCGACGTACCTACAAGTATGTATCCTCGATACTGCAGAAATTCGATGTCAACATATCTCTAGTCAAGAAATTAAAATTGTTTCCGATCGAGTATGCGAAAAAAATAAAATTAATAACGTATGCACCATCGTGACGTTCGACGCAAAATCGTCCGACACGTTCAGTTCGAAATTCAGTGCATAACAGAAGCATCAAATTTCTGCCCCTCGAATTATTCCTGTGAGCGTGCAAAGGCTCGCCAAGTGGTTGTAATTATGAATTAACGAGTCCTATGCATTCACGCTTTGTTTTTTAGCGATGTAATTTAATACTCGAGTCGTCGTGACTTTACCGCGTTAATTGTTGTTCCACCCCTGTAGTTCCGAGTTTGTCGCGACCTTCCGTGTAGTCGTCCGGGTGTCGTTGTTATATTAAAAACGCGAACGTTTTCGTAAAGACTCGATGTTGTTGAATGGCGAACGATTTTTACGAGGCGCGCCAAGAACGGTGAAAATGAGAATTATTAATTAATTACACGCTCATTAATTAAGGGTTTATATCGTAAGTTGATACATGTAATACCTTTTTCTTCTTTCACTGTTTCCCGAAAAATTTTTAATATACTTACGATATATGATGTTTTGTCATCTTAGTTAGTTGTGTGTAAGATTATACCAGGTGAAATAGCGTCGGTAGCGTGAAAGTGTAACAAAGTCAGTTCACGGTGTGCCGAATTTCAATGTGCTAGGAGATGTAATTCGAACATGTAAAAGTATTATTAGGGTATTGGATGATTATAAAGTTGCCAAAATTTCAGTAATTAATTAGAGTCGTCGTTAATAATTGGTGCGAAATACAAAAATTAAACTTACGTTTAATATAAAAATATCGTGAAATCTCAGGCGTAAAATTCAATTGAAGAAATTCAATAAAATCAATTGTTTTCGTGTATTTTTGACAATATAATGAAATAGTAATAAAATTAAATAATTAAATTACTTAATAATTGAATTTAATTTGTTTATAGTTACAATAAAATAAAGTAATTTTTACGCCTGATAAATTCACGTATGATTTTATGGAGTGATTAAATTCGAACGAAAAACAAAAGGACGTAGAAACGTCCAAAAGTAAAGTTGCGTGCTAACGCTGAATTAGCAAAACAAAAATTGTCAATGAATTAAAAAGAAAAGAACTTGTCTCGAATAAAACTGACGTTGTTGATCAATAATAGACTGAGGAGCACGAAGACGTTCAATCCTCGCTTCATCTCCGCATGACCGGAGCATCGAAAAAGAAAACTGCTGATTTGGAAATCGCTAACAGGTATACAATTGAAAGTCAACGCTTTTTTCATCGAAATTTTAAAAGCAATAGAAATTCCCACGATTTCTTATTTTCTCTATCTTTACGGAATCAACGACGCAATCAACGTTGAAGTACACGTGCAGAGCTTACGAGCGATTTTTGTTTAAGCAATTAATAAGGAGTTCGCCGCACTTAAAACATTTAAAATTCGCGGAATAAGAAAAAAGTGTGTTTTACAGTATCGAACAAACTTGGAAATCTTGGAACTCGATGACTAATTTCACTGCTCTCATTGATTAACTGGAAAGCATCGGATGTGTGAAGCTCATCAATCACTGCACTCGAACTTTTTCATGGATTGCGTCTAATGCAACGGCAATAAAAAATGACGAATCCTCAACCGTCTGTCCCTTTCAACGCAGTAAATGGAAATTTTTTCAAATTTTCTTATATTATCTTCATCTCTTTTTCTCTGTCAGTTTCCTACCTATTTCTATATGCGTATTTTTCAGCGATCGGTCTATAATGTACCTATACGTTTAATCGTCAAGTTCACGTTGTGCCGATATATGTATTATCTGCGTAAGTTCCAAGTTTTACTCTGTAATTATTGTTAAATGAAAATGCGCTTCTCAAGAATCTCGAGTTACAAGACTATTAATTTATAAGTATACCAAAGGCAATTTTCTCTTTAAATTTTTAATAAAAATCAACTTCGCGTATGACGCACCAAGTAATAAAATTAATCGTGAGAATCTTTATTTGATAACTGCAACGGCTCATGAAACAAAAGATTCTTGACAAGCGGAGTTTTCACGATAAACGGGGAAAAAACAAGCAATGAACGCCGTTACAAGTGTTTCTTTTTAATTTATAAAATAGTCGTTGTTTGTTTTTACTTATAATAACGTAGGACAAGAAAAAACGACAAAGGCTTAAAAAGTTACCTCACTTTTTGAGATGCACAGACAGAACCACGCGCGTACACAAAGCCACACGATATGCAGTTAACTACTTGAGAACACTAATTATCCCTCGGCGATTGCATACTCGCGTATAACCGAAGTAATGAGAAACAAGTCGCGCGGGCGTTAACCGCCGCGGGCAATTAACCGAGCCGAAGAGGAAAAAAAAAACAAGTAATCAGATAAATCGGTCCATCCAGTCAACAGCCGTTCGAAATAAAAACGTAGTTATATTCTAGTTGCGCATAAACCTACTTGTACAGGGGGGATTGTCAACTCAACGAAACAACATAGCGGATACGAATTTACGGGTTTAAGAAGAAAAATAAATAAGAGGAAAACAAAATCGCGTGTGCAAGTCGCGGATACGAAATGCTCAATGAAACTTATGCTGTCGGTGATTTTACGCGTGTAATTTGAATAGGAGAGAAGCCGATTTTACTGTAGTCACCAATTACTGTATATATATTATATTATATATATATATATATAGTAATATGAATTATAAATATAAATATATATTAATAATAACGAATTAATGAATAAATAAATAAAATGAAGAAACTGAAGAATTAAGGAAACGAAGCGCGCGCCCAGCGTCTGCTAGTCTACTCGACTTTCGTATAATAAATTATTCCGTATACAACACGAAAATCGCAGTAACGTCGAAGCGTTCGATATGTGTGCGAGCAAAAGTATCGTCCTTAGTAATTGTAAAACGAAAAAAAAGGATTCCAAGCTTACGTACCATGAGCAGTTAACTTTAAACATTTAGACTTGAGTTTTGTCATGGTAAGCAGTTATATTGATCTAGTTAGGACTCTCGCAGGCTCAGCGACCAAATTTCAGCTTACATTTTTTGCTCCTAAAACGAGAAAGTTCCGCGTCGCACATTAAACATTTATACCATTGAACTATTATGCACAAGACAAGTTGAAAATTCTCGAGTGAACAATATTTATTTAAATTCGACGTACTAGAGCGGCATCCGTCGATGCATTTTACCGTTTAATTTCGAGCACTGCCGAACAATGTCAGATATAATAATTATATCTGCATATAATTTGTGATTAGCGCAATAAGATTGAGTTATGCAAGCGTTTTCTTTTCCTTTACGATTTGTAAGTGTAAATCATCGAAAAAGTTACTCACGCATTCGTTGCACGAAGTGAAGAACGCACAATCGTAAACGCATTATAGCGGGCGCACTTTCTCGTTTTGGAACGGCGAATTTCGATTATATTAGGACAGATTCATCCGCGGTGAGCCTTAAATAAAACAACGGAGTAAAATGAAAAATAAAAGGTGAACACGAATAATACAAAATTGTTAAGAGATGCAGAATTCAAGATTCATGGTACTACGCACGTCTTCGTGTATTAGCATGTATTTTTTTATAACACGAGTAAAAATAAATAAAAGCTTTTAACAAAAAAAAAACAGACAGATATTTGAATAACGTTTATTCCTTTATTCTTTCATTTTTCAGTGCTTGATTTTGATTTTTGTATTTATTTTAAAGGTCTCCACACTTCAAAAGGCACAACGCACATTAACGCACAAAGCACGAAAAATACATTATTTATATACCTATATCCATCACGCACAGTAACACAGTGATATGAATATAGATATACAAATAGTGCATTTTTTGTGCTTTGCGCATCCGTGTGCTTTGTGCCTTTTTAAGTGTGGAGCCCTTAAGCATTCTGACTGAATAATCGTAAAAAAATAAAAGATATTTCTTATTTTCTTTTTACAGTACTTTAAAAAAACGAATGAATAAAAATATTATTCAAATTAAGCCAGTTTGGCGCGGTACAATGACGTCATCATTTGCGCAAGTGCACCTGCGCACATCATGGTAGAATAGGTTCCATTGTTGTGTTTACGGTTTATCTTGCGCCGTTACTAGTTTTGACAATAAAAATGTCTGTAAGTACAAAAAGTCTGGTTTTGTAAATATTTTAAATGGATAGTTTCGCAATAATTTAATCGATTCGTATGATTTTTGTTTCAGGGGCCGAAGAACCAAGTAAATGTAAAAGCAATTTATAAAACCTAACCTAAAAATTTAAAATAAAATTTTATAATATTAATAATTCTTAATTCGTTAATGTTTTGAATAAATTTGCAGACTGCTCCACACAGTGATCAAAAGGAAAAAAAGAGAAAAGAAAGTATTTTGGACCTGTCAAAGTATTTAGAAAAAAACATAAGGGTTAAGTTTGCTGGTGGTAGAGAGGCATCAGGAATTCTAAAAGGGTACGATCCTCTGCTTAATCTTGTGTTAGATAACACAACTGAATACCTTCGAGGTGGGTTTATATAGTAGCATTAAGTTCTTTTCATTTGTTAATATACTTACGCAATTTTTTTAAACAGATCCAGATGATCCTTACAAATTAAATCAAGACACTCGAATGTTGGGTCTTGTGGTTTGTAGAGGTACTTCAGTTGTACTCATATGTCCAGTCGACGGTATGGAATCCATTCCAAATCCTTTTGTACAACAAGAGGGATAATTATGTGGCTACATTCAAGGTTTTTTATTTAATTTTTGTGAATTTTTCCTATATTTTTCATTTATGACTTTTTTTATATTTGTATTTGACAATTGTAAAGAAAAGAACTGTGTAAATAGGTTTGTCTGAAAGGTACAATATAAAGAAAGTAAAATTTACATTCGATGTCATTTTTATTTTTATTAAAAGTTCTACTAACAATTTAGATTCGTACAAAAATGAAAATATTAGAAAAATAAATAATTTATTTTATAAAAATTAGTTTCTATTTATTTTATTATATTATACAAAATATAAAAAAATTTTCTACATCTAATTCTAGGTAAGGTACTCAGTCAACTGTACTTGTACTATACTTATAAAATACTATTATTGCAGTAATTTTATATAACTATTATATAATTAATAGTTCTTAAGATTATATATTATGAAAATATTTATTCTAAAGTGACTTAATCATGGCCAAACTCATTTCTTAACCAAGGATATTGTTTTGGACAGTCGAAACAAGTATTTAAATATCGATGGGTTTTCAGAATTCTACTTGGTAATTTGCATGCATTTGGTAATTCACATGCTAATTCATGAGTATCGAATTTCTTGTTGTAACAGTGCCATGGTTTAAATGAGCGAAGAGTTTCAAGCGATGTTGGATTTCTCATCCATTCAATCAACTGTTGGTTTGTTACAAAATAAACATCTGACAATCGCAACACATCATCAATGAATTTCTAAAATAAAATTTTTTACATTAGCTTTCAATGTTGAATAAGATACAAATTTTATTTAAAATTTGAGACTTACAGAAAGTGCTATGTAATTTGAAGGAGTTTGAATCCATGAAGTTTGAAAGTGCAATCCCAGTGGTGCTCGATTGCTAGAATAATGTAATTTGAAATTATTCATAAGAGCTTCATAAATTTCATCTCCATTTGGATTTGATGGACAATTTTCAAAGGTTGGGCAGTTTTGCTCCTAAAATATTAGTAAGTCAATTTTAAAATTCAAGTATATATTCAAGATTTTATATTTTGCAGTCATTATCAGTTGCTCACCCCGATAATTAGTGGATTGATAGGTATTTCCCAAATTCCTTGATAAGATCTTGTTGGGCACATTTGTCCAATTGCTGAGCAACTGTGAGGGATCTTATAATCTAGAGTGTAAGGCCAAATTGGAGGTTTTGAAAATGGAGTCACAATACTGGTATCATACACAAAGCCAAATTCTGACATCATAAGAAATTGACGGTTCCAACCAACTCTGAGGAAAGGAACTCTCATACCTGCAGCCATTGAAATAATTCTCTGTAAAGTACCATAAAATCAATTACAATCTACGTTACCTTTCACGTCTTCTAATCGCACTCCAGCAAATCTGTTAATTATATTTGCCTCGCCAACCATTTCATCAAACCAATCTTCAACCGTTGCATTGTTCATCCACCAGTCTTCAGGTCCTCGATGTCTATTAATAAAACAGTAAATTATTGTATAACTGTGAACAAAAACGAAATTTTTTAAGCTTACGTTACTGAGTGCACTCCAATCTCATGACCAAGATTCCAGAGATGCTGCACGTCTCTGTAATTGGTATACTGATGGCTGATGAAAAAAGTTGCTCGGATCGGGCAGCCGTTGGGATTTTTCTTCTCCTCCGCAAAGAGTTCTGGAAAACATCAAAACTTCATCATTGAAAAATTTGTTCAAGCTTTTTTGATGGATTCAGCTAGTTATTGCAATAATTCACTAACTCGTAAAGAGATCGAAATTTTCCGGGTTGACGGCATCTTCGAAAGTCAGCATTATCACCTGAGGTACCAAGTGAACCGACAGATTGCCAGGAATCTCCGTGCCGTCCGGTGAGCACCAGCATTCCGGAAGCTGACAGCGTCTCTCATCGCAAGGCAATGCCGCGTTCGCATCTTCTCGAGGATCTTTAACGAAAAATAACTTAACAATTTTCTACACGAATTGGATTGCAAACCAAAGTTATTGAATTCCTTCTTTAAAAAAAAATCTAGAACTTTCATCTTGACCTTGAAGATAGTGTAAGTTTAAAAATAATAATTTTATTAAAAGAAAAAAAAATTATATACAACGTTTCGCCAGTGGGTTCATCGATCCTTTCAAGCTTTCTATCCCACACAATCGCGATTACTGCTACTCTAAAGTATGTACTAAAAAATATCAACTGAACTGAAGGCTTCCTACTTTCATATAAACAGGATAAATTCTCGATCGGTAAACAACAAAAGAAAAGATCAGGAGACTCACTGCAGAAGGCCTCGTCGGAACCGTCGCTGCAGTCAGAGCTGCCGTCGCAAAAGTAGTGGGCGAGCAGGCAGGTGCCGTCGGCGCACGCCAGGTTGCCCTCCCCACAGTCGCCGTTCTCCAGCAGCGGCCGCCTCGGCTCCTCGTCTGCAAGCACACATACATCGCACAACGTCGAGCTGTCGATTAAAATCGGCCGATGCGCCGCCGGCGCGACAGCTTACCCGAGATCACGTCGCAGTTGTCGACGTTCGCCTTGAAGTCGCAGATCTGCCGGGCGACGTCGAATAGCAGGCCCTGCGAGCACTTGAACTCGAACACCTCGTCGTCTGCGGCAAAGAACGTGCATACGTTATTATACGCGCGAGTCCCGCGGGATGCGTAAAATATGTGCGCGCAGCCCGACCACCTTTCACGAGTTCCGGTTCACTTTCACAATCGGGAAGCTCGATAAGGACTTTTTTTTTTTATTTAACTCTCCTTTCCATTTTTTTTTTTTTTTTTTTTTTGCCGTCTTTACCCGAGCCGACTGTAGTCGTCCGATCGTTACTCCGCGCGGTCCAGTAATTTACGTAACATTTTCTTAATAATTGTACGCGCGAGTGTGTGTCGTGTGCTTTTCCATCCGTTGTGGGTCGGATCTCGGAAATAGACCTCGGAACTCGTTGGCTTAATTAAGCTCGCTTCGCGTGAGAGGAAATCCGAGCGTTATACATTCACGTCATTACGGTTGCGGTGAACCATAAACGCGTCGCGTAAAGCGTATGCACGCACGCGTGTCGAGAAATAAATTTCAATTCCCCCCGCGCGGACTGTCGGCAACGAGCCGGCGTTTTGCCTGTAATTAATCACAACGCGCGCGTCACAAAAGAATTACCTCCGCGAAAGGGCGAATGACACGTGTATAATAGTTGCGATTTTTCGGGCGCAGGCGAGGATCTCTCGTCGCCTGCGGTGCGACCTCGCACGTTGTATAACCGCTCCAAATCCGAGGAGTCGCGCACTTTTCCGCGACTTTCTCGGTGCGCGTACGTTCGGCTTCGCATGATTATCCCTAATGGGACGTCAATTGCGAAACGACTTCGCTCTTCCTCGGCTCGATTTTTTATTCTCGAGAATAAGGCTTGTCAGCCGAAATGCTTATGTGAATATATAGCGCGCTGCAAGTGTGTCATTTGCATATTGGCGTTCGTGCGCGTGGTACGTAAGTGACGCGTGCCGAAATTTTCCTCCCAAATGTTTAATCGTAATAGATCCAAACGTGGGAAACAGGCATCACCTGCTGTTCACTTGTTGGTGGTAAATTAATCATTGAGTCATTTTTGTTAAGGTCTCTCCAATATATCTATACGTTTGCGTCTTAAAATAGCGAAAGCTTATACTTTTTTTATTAAAAAAACAACACAGATTGAGAGGTTTGTTTGTAAATAGCGAAAAAAAAACAGCTGTAGAAAACAAGCTTTTTAAACGTTCCGCGAGAAACTGCCATCGTTATTTTAATAAAGATTTAGACCCGTTAAACCTTTGCGTTTAAAAACTTTCTACGCCATTCGAGCTAACGAGGAGAATTTACGACTCGCCGCTGAATCATTCCGAAACGCGCCTATAACGAAATCCATCAAGTTCGTCAAATCGCACTGGATTTTCACTCTCCGCGCCGCGATCGCAACACCACGCGGGCAAGCGCGGATAGGCACAGGTATGCATGTGCCGAGAAAAAAAAATGAGCGGGCGATTCTCTCGAAGCGGCCGAAACGGGCAAGACTACTATTCGCTCACCGAGGCAGAGGTAGTACTTGGCGCATTCCGTCGGCGTCCAGACCGCATGGGCCGGCGTCTGGGGATTCCTGTAGAACTTGCTGTCGTCCAGGCAGGCCGCCTGCGTCGGCTCCTTCGACCTCACCTCCACCGCTGAAAAAAAAAAACGGATTATTAATAAATTTGCGCGCGTTCAGCCGATTGGCTTTTGAGGCCTCTCTTACGTATTAAACGGGAAAATCCTGCAACTCGCTAATAAGGTAAATAAAAGAGTTTCAAAAGACCACGAACGGAGAGGTAACAAGTATAAACACACTCGAGCTTGCGTAACGAATTTTTAAAATATTTTAAGACTTCTTCGATAAAAGATGTTATAAATTGTAGGTATGATTTTACGTCGGCAAAGTTTAAGCATAAATAAGCAACTATGAAAATATGAGTAAACAAAGAATTGAAACACAATGGAAATCGTAAGTTATTTTGGTTTAAAAGAAATAATTAGTTTTTTAAAGAAGTATTTAAAACATTTAAATTTATATTACAGGAAGAACGCTCCATTTATTGATCGCCGGACAACAAGCAATTCTGTCCTGTAAAAATTTTACGACCGGAGAACAAAAGACCTATTCCTTTCTGTTCTCCTTATTTTATTATTCTAATTAACAACTGAAAAAAACGCTCCTAAAATTAGTCAATCGCAAGAAATTTGTCAATCAAACTACGCAACGAGCTTGTAAAAAAAGAAAACTATAAAATTTCAAAATGTCATTAAGGTCACGCAGTCTATAAACTCAGCCTAAAAAAAACGGAGAGAAGCTGCAGCGCGAAAAAACAATTTCCACCGTGGACGTCTCCAAACGAACGGAGTGGCCGCGTCCGGCTTCCTGGACATCGCGATCTTTTTTTTCTTTTACGACGATCGCCCCGGGGGCCAGCCGCGCGAGAGGAGAATTTCACTTCCGGCAATTGCGCGGATTCTGCAGCGTCGCGCCGCGCGCACATAACCCGGCGCCGAAGAAAGTGCATCCGTGGGAACCGCCTTGTCCGGGCGAGCCGCAAATCGACGGATGCGTCTTCGTGAGAATTACGCAACGGCGATCGAGCACCTCGCACGATTGTCGCGCGCTTCTCCAAATTCTTTCTTGGCAATTTGCAAGCAGCGGAAACTACTCCTATGAGTCGACAATTTTTACGGTCTTTTTTTTCGATTTTTTTTTATGTCAATGCATGCTGGAAATGAGTGTCATTTTAGTCCAGTCACGATGCTTCATCGGTGAAATACAGTTTACTTCGCAGTAGTTCCTACTCTGCGGCTGCATACGAATATCGATTAAAAAGTCATTCTTCACTGAATGTAGGAGGCTTGCGATTTGTCTACTTTCTAGCATGGAAAGCACTGACCTCGAACTTGCTCAGTGGGTCAGGACTTGTTCGGCTTGTTTCGGGAAGATTCATCGCACCTATCAATTTCCTCGTCATCGCGCGGCCAACGATTTCTTTCTTTGCGACCGAACAATATGCCGCTTTTAAAACTAACTTAGATAAATCATTTTACGTACTTTCTATAATTAATCGACAAATGATTGTTGAGAAATATTGCTGAAGCCACTTTGTGTAAATTGAAATGTACATGGTTTAAGATGGAAAATTTAGTGGTTATAGTAAATTTTCAAGCGAAATTTGTCTGCCTAAATATAGCATGCTAAAATACCTTTCAATATATCAAGCAAATAGATGTCAACTTTCGAATTTTAAAAAACCAAAACATGCAATTCAAAGTTTACTTGACGTAGCCTTAATGAAAAGTTTTATCAACTGTTTTCTAAATTTACAATTAAAATAATTTGATTTAATTCAAATTACGTTTTTAATTCGATCAATCTGCACACTAACAAGACAGTAGCCCGCGCATTTTAAAAAATCGAATAAAACTAGCTTACGAGGAACCACTTAAGAAACTACCAAAAAAATCTTGCACATCAATCAATTTCAATTCTCGCAAATCTACAACCACACCTCACTATCAATACGAAAATCACTGAAAACAAGAGGCTCGAAAAAGGTGCAACCTTAAAAAAAAAAAAAAATAAAAATAAAAAGCCCAGCAAAGTACACCGCTGCAATCGCTTAAATTTTGCCGCACGGCCCGTCAGCTAAGTAATCCGCGTAAAAGAATGGAAGGCTAGGCTCACCGATGGCAGCAGCGAGGAGGAGGAGGCTCGGCACGCAGAGTCCCCGGTGGCGCGACATGCTCGCGCGTCCGGCCGACTGCAGAGCGCGAACACGGAGGGCAGCCAAGTGCGCGCGCGAGAAGGAAAGTCGGTAAATGAGCCGGGAGTTTTCGCGCGCGCGGGGCCCCCGCGGCGGCTCGCACTTTCGAGGCGGCCTCTCCCCACCGCCGGCCGCTCGCAGGAGAGCGTCCGATCGCCCGGCGCGACTTTTTCCCCGCGCGGCCGGACGGACGGCGGCTCCTGGCCGGTTCAGAGTGCAACGCACCCGCGGCTGGGAGGCGCGACGCTCCCTTCGAGTTGAGGAGATCGTGCGCGGGAAAGAAAATGTTTTAAAATTTTAATGATCGTCGTTGTTGGAAAAACTGGCCATTATAGTTTCTTGTAAAATTGACTCGACTTGCAATTCGTAGATTTTGAGAAAATAGTACAAGAAACTGCTTTAATTTTTTCAACAATGACAGTCTGGAAGGTGGTGAAAATAGATTACTACAATTTTTAGTACAAGTTTTGTTTCTTCGCGTGGGAAATTGAAATAAAACGAGTTTGTTTACTTAGGATTTGCTGTCTGATGGATTGTCATACTTGACACGTAGAGTATGCCTTGCAGCTTGAATTCTGAATAGGTTGAATCCATTGTTTGCGCTTTTTCTTTTTAAAGTGGGCACCTTGTAGGTCGCAAAGACAATTCTAAGTTATTAAAAAAAGAATAATTAATTCTTAATTATAATGATTGAAGAAAATTATTATATTTATTTTGTATTTAAAGACTTTTATAAAAAAATGTTGAAACTACGTATTAACATACTTTTTTTATCTGTTGCTTAAAAAAATAAATTGGAATTTTTCTTAATTAAGGGCAAGAAGAACGTTAAGAGTTTCCATCTGATTACAAAACTACCGTTTGAAACTTGAAAAACTGGTGCACTAATATCGGCTAATATAGGTCTGAAAAAAAATGAAACTAAACATTGACAGTAGCTAATGAATTTCAAAGTCAGCAGACCGGAAGCCGAACAAGCACAGACGAAATGTGGATCACCGTGCGATTACTATCTATATACAAGAAAGCCACGAATCGGGGGCTCTAAGCCGGCACCTGCACTAAAAGTTAGGAGTCCCGGGCGTTCACTTGTGCATTGATATCCCCTTGCAGCGCTGTCTTAAAAAAAGAAAGAAAAATAGATGTGTATAGGTGCCGACGGCGAAAGTTTATGATACACACAGTGTTACTCTCGTTTCCTCGTGCCGGGGGCCAAGATATCGGCGTGCATTGTTCAACAAGTGCGCACGCGAGGTCGTGTGCGCATTTATATGTAGGAATTTTCAAAGTGAACATGAACCCGAGAAACTATAGTGTTCGCCTTCGTGACCGATGATTATCGCGGACTGACAAGTTCCGAACGGTTTGGCAATGTTCCTGCAGCTTTATCTTAATAACGGTGATTTTCTCGTGGATGTTATACACGGTATGTTATTAAAACAGAAACAGTCGCATGCCTTACGCGCTATTTGTCTTTAATTGAGGAAAGTTGACGATAGAATTTCTCTATACTGGCTTTTGCGTAATTTTAATATTTATCTTTATTTCGTAAATGTTTTCCCGGTAGTTTCTAAGTTATTATATGCACATTCGTTGTTTCTTCAAAATAAGATGCAAAACTTTAATAACCGAGTTGTATTTGACTTAGGCACTTCTTTATTTATTTTCTTGTAAGCAAGTTATTAAAACTTATATACATATATCTATCCGTTGAAAAACCAGGTAGGTATGTTTTTTATGAAAAATAATCAGTTCTTTAAAAGTTGGGTAAAATTTTTAAAATGTTATATAAACGGAAAATCGCATAATGTTAAGACGAGAAAAGTTGTCTGTTCATACTTCGCGCGGTTATGTTTATTTACTATTTTAAATGTAGTCTGCTAGATAAGTATGCGCATGCGCGGATTGAACCGGCCGACGTAAGCATTGTTGATTGTTGCTGTTGGTTTATCAATTTTTTTCTCCTGTTATTTTCGAATTATTTATGATAAGAAAAAATAATGAATATTTTTACATTAGCGTGTTATTTATTTTTATTTCTTCATCATGTTAGTGGGACATTGTCACCCAATAGTGGAAAGAAATCGAAGAGGCAAGAAAAAGATACGAAAAAAGTGAGTAAAATATGTTGACTTATCGTTTATTGATTGCCGAGTTGTTTTTATAAGGGGGTATTAATTAATTTATGCGTTTGTTTAAAATGAAGGAATATACTAACTATAAGTAGAATAAGACGGATTTATTTCCATTAGGTTATGTCTTATTTGATAATTATTTAAGAATTTAACAAACTTCATTGTTAATGTTCATTTCAGATTGGACCAACAAATAAAGATGTCTTTCAAAGATCTCTTGTTCAAGAACAGGTGAAAGCACAAGATGTAATACGGGAATCTGGAATGTATGATAAAAATACCAATTTCAGGCACTACGTACCTGGCGATATTTTAGGATACATTACACCAGCAAGTATATTATAGTAAAAATATTTAAATCATGATAAAACAAATGAATCATATTTATTATTGACTTTTCATAGTGGAATGGAGATGGATACGAAAATGCAAATAAATTTCATGGTAAAGTTGATATAGTATCTCCAGTTTGGCTGACAATAAGAAGCAAAGAACCTTATACAATTCCTGTCCACGATATTCAAAAAACATGGCTGCAAGACATGAAAGCTAAGGATAATGAAAATCACACTACTAAAAGTAAATATTTTTCAAAATTTGTCGCCATTATTCCTTATGTTAACTTTATAAAAAATTTTTAGTCTTGCCAAGAGTAATTTTTGAAGATTGGTCAAGTGATAACATTGTTTACCTTTATACTAATTTTGATAAAAGAGAAAAACTAGTGAGAGTATTGAGTGATCTTGCTGAGGTGTGTACGACATTGTTGTTTTATTAGTAATTAATAATTTGATTTTGAAAACTATAATTTAATTATTTCATTTTAGGTTTACCTATTTGAAGGATATGTACTAGAAATATGGAATCAATTTTTATTCACAGGAGTAAAAAAAAGCTTAATTATCTCTATTATTTCTTCCATAGCAGATGGGTTAAGAAAAAAAGAACTTGACACAATTTTAGCAGTTCCACCATGGAGAGGGTACAGCTCTATTGATTTAATTAATTTAATATAGAAATAAACAAATCGAAATTCTTACTTGTTTTATTTCACAGCTTGGAGAAGGAAATTTTTACTAAAAAGAATTTTGAATCTCTTGCACCACATATAAGATCATTTTCGCTTATGACCTACGATTTTTCAAATGTGCAACGTCCAGGACCAAATGCACCTACAGAGTGGATAAGAAAATGTATTGAATATCTTGTACCTGATTCAAAGGACCCAAAGAGGGCTCAAATATTGATGGGACTAAACTTTTATGGATATCATTACACAACAACTGGAGGTGGACCTATTGTTGGTTCACAATATTTAAAACTTCTTGAAAATTTTAAAGGAAAAATACAATGGGATGATAAAAGCAAGGAACACTTTTTTGAACTTAAGTGAGTTTTATAATTTTCGCAAATTTATCGATTCTACCATGTTAAAATCGAAAATAGAAGTCAATAGACTTTGAAAACAATTTTTGGACATAATTAAATTAAAACACTTTACATTAGGCCTTATCTCAACATATAATTAAATTTCTTACAATTTCAGATCGAACGATGGTGGATTCGTCTTTTTTCCGACTCTCTACTCAATCATGCAAAGATTAGAACTTGCGGTAGAAATGAAAACTGGCGTATCTATCTGGGAACTTGGACAAGGATTGCCTTACTTCTTCGACATTCTGTGATAATGTTAGTACTAATGTACAGCAAATGTTTCGCTTTAAAGTAGATAATGCTTTCTTCTTATTTTCTAATGAAATATTTACAATGATATATACTTTTCACAGTCTAACAGGTAACGAGCAGCAAAATTCCATTACTTTATCGTCTCCTCCCTACGGTCTTTCATCATCATCATTGTTTGCGGTCCTTGTACGATTTTGTACATCAAAGCCCAGCACATCTTTGACGGGAGCAAACTAGAAGTTAAACGCAAACAATTATTACCTAAACTGAAAAGTCTGAATTTTGTGAATATTTCAATTAAGATTTATTACTGTTTGAGTGGAAGGAGAAAACGGATAATTCTAGGCAATACAACATAGACCTCGTTGGTCGCTATTGCTGCAACTACTTCGCTGGCAACGTATTCTGGCTCGAGCATTGGCCTCAACCTAGAAACGTTTCGAATAAGAATATGAAACTGATTTGGATAAGGTTGCAATAATCTTTGCAATGTATATTTGTTACGACTATTATTTGTTACATATCGATTTAAAGTGATTCCGTCTTTGAAAGAATAAAACTTTTTGTACGTGCATTTTAAATATTGAATTTTAACGTTTAATATATTGTTACCTTGGCTTGACTCCACTGAACATGCCAGTGTTTACGAAGTAGGGACATACTAGGGTAGTGTTGATTCCATCATAACCATGAGTCTGTGATGAATACACTTCATTAATTAAAAAAATCTTAATGTTTTAACGCGTGAATAGTATTGAAAAAAATTATTACTTTTAATTCAGTGAAAAGGCTCTCGTGATAACCTATAGCTGCGAATTTCGTGGCTGAATAATCCGTGCAGTTGTAAGTTCCTAAAAGTCCTGCAACACTTGCTATGGTGACGATGTGACCATGATTTTCTCTCATCATTTCTTTCAGAAATGATTTAGTTGTCTACGTTTAGAAGAAAGAAAGTTAAATCTAGATTAAGTTTCTCAATAGATAACTATTCTAAAAGTTAAGTACGGTATTACTACTGACCCAGTAATGAGAAATAATATTGACTTTAAATGTACGTTCAATTTCTTCATCAGGTATGTCCAACAAAGTACGTCCGTAAACGTATCCTGCATTATTAATTAGTATGGTCACCTGAAATAGATTTTGAATGCATTACTTATTTGAGCGATAAATGCTTAAAAAATTAATAAATATTGTCTTCTATTAAAAAGAATGTCTTATAAGTAATTTTATATCTAATAAGTAATTAAACCAAAAAAAGTTAAGAAATATTTTAAAATAACTGCTTGTCTTATTGAAAAATTGTAAGTATTAATTAGACACTTTAAATAGAAAGGTAGCGATTGTTCAACTGAATTTAAAAAAAAATAGCCGCAATTAACAAAAGTTTAAAAAAACGCTCACATTGCCAACGTCGAGTTTGACGGCTTTCGCAGTCTTGTAGACCTCCTCTCTGTCGGTGATGTCGCAGTGATAGGCCCAGCACGTGCCTCCAGCCTCCTTGATAAGCTTGGCGGTCTCCTCGACCCCTGCGAAAAGAGCCCACAGTAAGTCTTCCGCGGAGAGAAAGTCGCAACTCGAGTTTCCCCGCCAATCAGCTAATATTTCACGGGAAGTGCATGCAGCGAAACTCGTTGCATCGAACTCGCTGCACTTTAGCGGTATATAGGTATAGTGTGCATTTAGCTGTCCGACAGAAGCAAAAGAAAAAGCAATAGGCCATAGAAACCACCATCCAATAGAAATCAGCGTCCTTGGTTTATTACGGAGGCGGTGAGCAATGATATCTCCTCTGGCTTTGTATTTGAAGTGCAATTTTAGCGCTTGATTGGTCTGTCAATCTGAATAAGAAGAAGAATATTCGCAAATTTATGGAAATGAAAATGATTGGCATCCTTAAAACTGCGAAAAGAAGACAATTTCTAAGAAATATTTTCTTTCGTATTTTCTCCGCTTGTCATTATTAATTAATTTAAAAAAGTGGTTCATTTTTTAATTATAAATCTAACATAAAAAATCAGATTAAAATATGAATAATCTAACTATGCAATCGAAGAATCTCTAATTATTCATTTTAATTCATATGAATAGAACATGAAAAATAGATTAAGCTGAAGCCATCTCGGATATAAAAATTTAAAGCAGCAAGTTTGCGACGAGAATTAGCCGGCCGTGCGCAAAATTAAGGAACGCCCGCGAGAAAGTGAAGGATTTGTTCTCCGCGGCTCTTTTTCTTTTTGAGTCACGGCACGACGAACAATAAAGAACTTTCGCCTTGCACTCAGTAATAATGCACCGAGTGGCCGTCGCGTCAGTGCCCGAAACCGCAATGTAGGCTGATAAATAACTCCTGAAAAATGAGCGGAGCGAATATTTGTGGTGAAGCTTTTGTTACGGGCGTGATGTACACAACGATGTCGGTTGATTCATTTGCTTTTTTTATAATAAATTATAAGTATTCCGTCAATGTGAAGTTTTACAAAATTAAAAATGCTTTCTAACGATTAACGTGAATAATAACGTAAAAAATATGATCGATTTAATTTACTTTTAATTTTTACTTCAACGAGTACTTAATATTTCTTTACTAAACAGCGCACACTGTTGCGTATTACAATCATGAAATCTCCCTATGTCACTTTACGCAAGATCGCAATCTAACTTCTTCTGTTCATTATTTCTAATTACTGATGAACTTTCAAAATTTATAAAAAACAAATATATACTAGAATACCTTTCGACAGGCCATAAAATTCGTATATCGTATCTTATTACAAATAAACGGTGAGGAAATATGGTTACAAAATGTAATGAGTATCCGCATTTGTGAAATTTCGTCACATCAATAGCTAGAGTAAATATCACTCCACTTGCGCATTACCATAGTTTCTTACGGATATGTTGTGCATAAGTAAATTTTCTCCTAATCGTTGTAACAATTATTTTGCTATTATAATTTAACATTTTACCAATAACATATTCACAGAGAGAGAATTGTACGATAAAAATAACTCACTTTTTTTTGCGAAAGTTCTTAGGATTGAGTGACTCATTTCTTTAAAAAAAAAAAAAAATAGTGTGGGTCTGAGGACCCCCGGCAGAAGTGATAACTTGATTTGGCAATGCAAATATGTATAGTAGATACTATTCGATATAGAACCTCGGTGGCACTTTTCTCTCCCTCGTAAATTACTTACAGTAGATTTCACATTACTTATTGAAAACAAAATACTCTTACCAAATTCGTTAAAAATTAATTAAGTAATATTCGCGCACAATTAAATGCAGTAAAATAACAGTAGCTAAACTAAATCTCCTTACGAAAATAAACTACTGACAAAACTATTGACAAAACTATTGGATAAGCAACTGTAGAACTGCTGGTGAATTACTGATAGATCACATAATTCCAGTAGTAAATTGGCGACTACTGACTAACTACTGACTGGAAACTATACAGGTAAATAACTTGTAAACCACTTAGGAATTTTTTGCAATGTTGGCAGTAGTTGCCAATTTACTATTGCAATCAAGTAATTCATCAGAAGTTTTCAGTAGTTCGTAGTAGTTCTTACAGTAGTTTTGTTCAGTAGTTTATTTTTGTAAGGGTCGATGGTTACTGTTTAATGTTTTTTTTCTAATTTTTACATTCTGTAAGATACCGGTACATACATAATAACTAATGCGAGGCGCGAGAGAATGAAAGAGAAGTACTTCTTAATAATTGATCATATACATAAAGTCGGCTGATTTTTATCATTCCAAATTTGATTATCTTAATTTTTTAATACAAATTTGATTTTTAATCATTTGTTGGTAACAAATCGTAAAAATTACTGGGTGACTGAAAGAGAGAGAGAGCATAACCGAGGTAAAACAATGGGGCCTTTTCATACTTTTGGTGACTGAAATTCCTGAGCGTTCACAGCCAGCCGTAAGAAGTTATCGCTTTAATAATCACAATTTGATAAAGATTTCCAAAATAATAATTGTAAAGATTACTTTGTTGAGTATCTTACAACGTTGTGCAATAATGTTCACTAACCACGCGTATTAATTTTTCCGAAACAATTTTCTCTCGCACATGGGCTGCAGCCTACCTGGCCCGTTGATGTCCCACAGTACGACGGCGCAGCCGCGATTGGCGAGTTTTAGGGATATGAGGCGTCCGATGCCGCTGGCGGCGCCCGTCACCAGCGCGACCTCCTCGCGCAAGTTCTTGCTGCGGTATCGCCGTGGAATGAAGCTGACCACGAGCGACTCCAGCAGGTAGACGACCGACATGAGCGTGAACGCCGCCAGGTCGTACAGCATCGCGAACAGCTCGTGCAGCTCCGTTATCCTCATCTTTTATCTCTCGCCTCTTCGTTCGCCGCTAGACGTGAATATCCTGCGCAAAAAAGACACGCTAAGTCGGACAAGCGTAAGCATTATAGGCACGACGATTATTATATTCTATTGACACGTGGGATTTTCACGCGGAAAGTAGGTATGTGCGACGTTAGCCCGTCGTTGCGATTGCGAACCTTTCCTATTTCAACGATTTTCTTCGTGAGATTAACAAATTTTAATTTTAACACTTTTACTGCTACATGAGTCGTACACGACTCATGATTTTAGTCTCCTACTGCAGTATGATATTTATGTACTTATTTCAAGTAAAAACACATATTTTTGCCCTTGACAAACATTCAACCCTAATTAAAGCGAAATTTTCACTTCCGTAGCAGTGAAAGTGTTAAACGAATTGTTTACTATTTAAGGAGACACAGATTTGTGTTCCGATGTCGTTTTAAGCTGTGAAATTATGTAAATTTATGTGTGACGTACACAATAGAGCCAATAAACTGCGATGTAAAATCCGAAATTTTTCTGAGTGTATCAATGCCGTTAACATTTGCATAAATTAAATAAGCTTCCAAAAACATTAAAATGTAATGACTACCAGCAGTTTATAATCTTTCATAAATTTAAAATAACGGTTGTAAACAAAAATGTGATAAATTACAGATTTCAAAAATTCCTACTTTACTGTAGCTTCCGCAACATACTTAGAGAATGTAAATTTAATTGCTACTGTAAGTTTTCAAAATTTTCTTGGCATTTCACTTCTACTCATGCTGCTTGATACTGCACCCGAGCAGTGCTAAACTTTCTAAACAAGCAACTTCATTTTGGAAACATATACAAGAAATAACGTGGAAGATTAATTTTATTTAATTAGAATGATTTTTCACTCTTCTGCCGCATTAGAGCCAATATTAGTAGGTATAACAAGCACTTTAAAATAAGAAAATAAATTAAGCTTCCTTTAATTGAATTGCAGAAATTAAAAAACAAAACAAAGCGCGACAGCATTTAATTTATGCCAAATGCAAATGTAGTGCATCGGCGTGGGACTATAAGCGATGCGGAATAACAATGGAGGCGCGTCGCGAGGAGCGCAATCGAACGATACTTTATTGCGCGCACACTAAGAATGAAAACATACCCGACGCGCACAGCACTGTTCCCGCGGTCTTTCCTCGCCGTCGGCAGGTCGATAACTGAGCCGGTCTTGCCGGGTAAACCTCGTCTTTCCCGGTTTTTACCGGTTCGTGGGCATTTGTAGGACGCTGCCGGCACAGGAATGTCAGTTCCCACTGGTTTTCACGTTTTTCTGTTATAAGTACCACTGAATGCGCACATCTCTCACTTCCTCCTGTATCCGGACCTCGCAATACCCGTTCAAAACAAAATTTACAAAGGTACTTGAATTTTCTTTCACAGCGTCTTCTTTTCCACGTATAATAAAAAAAAGGAGAAACTTTAGTAAGCCACTGTCCAAGGGAGTTTCTCCTAGTCGCAGTTCGTAACGCAGTTCGTGAAATCAGAGGCGCCAATACTTACGTCTGGCCGATCGGCTCGAGGTCCTGGCGAGCGAGACGCGCGCAGCACAGTGATCGGACGCAGCAGCGATCCCCGAGATACTGCGGTCGCGCAGTGGCGCGCCGGTGAACGACTCCTGTCTGATGGGATCTCGGCGGCGGGGACGTGTAGCAGGAGGTAGCCGCGGCTAGAGCAGGACTACTCGGTGAAACGCGAGCGAGCGACTTCTATAGAGCCGGTGAACCCCTCGCGGATTGGAGTGAAAGCGAGCCCGGCCCTCGTCGAAAGTAATCTACCCACTCCGCGATTACAGTTTTGCCTTACGACCTACAGTTTTGCCGTTTTTTTTTTCATTCCCTCGCCGCGGGATCAATGGATCTCCGCATTGTTCGGGCGATTCTCTTATTCGGTGAAAATGGGCGTTAATTTGCATTAAAACCAACTGCCAACAGATTGGTAGTTAGCTTTCTCGAAAATAGTTATGCTACTTCTTTTATTAATTTATAACACCGTGTTTTATTTAAATTATTTTATATAATTTGTCAAACAACTAAAAAGTTAATTTAAGCCGGTCCACCTCTGTTCAGAACAAGTTACTATTATAAAAATTCGTAGGGTCTCCTGTAAAAACTCATAGATTGCAAATTTTACAATAGTGAATTGTAAAATTTGATAGGAAGGTAGAGTCTGTGACAGAATTACAATGGCACCTTGTAAAATTTGCTATAAAAATTGTAAAATTTACTAGTGGATTTTTCTCCGCGAAAAAAGAAAATAAGAAAATTTTTAAGATCGACTTACACCCAGTATCTTAAAGAAATCGCTCTAGACATAAACAAATAAAGGAAACTTTAGAACTGTTCTACGTGTTAAAACTTGTTTAAAAAGGAAAAAAATTAATATTATAATACTAATATAAAACTTGTTTAAATAATAATATATAGGCAATCAAAACATTTTTCGAAAGTCTTAAAATTCTCGAAAACTACTGAGTCTTATGAACCAAATAAAAAAGTTCCAAAATGGTTTATTCATTTTTACTCCTGTTATCGTAAAACTTTTTTATCGTGAAGCTTTATTTAAAAAAATAATTTTTTTCTCAAAAACTAATAAATAAAATAATTTGAAAATTATACTAGATATAATTAGGCTTGTTACCGGTAATCGTGAATTTTTTAAAATAATTTTGATCATTAGTTTTTGAAATATTATTTTTTTAAAAAGATACCTTTCCGTGTATAATAAAAAAAAATTAAGGTATAGATAATAAACAATTTCTTCCGTAGTAGAATAGAAAATTTTATGCCCTTTCAAATGTATTTAAAAAAAATTGATTATACTGATTTTATTGAAAAAAAATTATCAAGAAAAACTGATTTCTGAAAATCGAATAATTTGCAAAAAAAAAAAAAAAAAAAAAAAAAATGGGGCTAATTATTTATTCAGAGGGCTGGTTATAAACAGAGGCTTTTCTGGCTCGCTCTGGAGCACTCGTACACTCGTATTAGTCGTCGCGCACAATATAAGAAAAGTTAAAGAAAAGCTCGATGTACAAATCGAAAGAATAGCGGAAAATCGTTGCTTACAATTATTTGATATCGTGGAATTTGTTGTCGCGTAGAATTCAAGATGTAAAATGATTACTACTACATACTTATAATATTATGACATTGTGCAGTTCGTGGCACGATTGATTAATCTCGCGAGTCTTAGAATTTTTAAGGTAGTATCGCAGAAACACATCTAGTCAAGCGAGTGATTTCCCACATTTGACTACAGTGCGACAAGCGCGTAACTTGGCATCGCTCTCGCAACACCTCGCACGCAGATCTTATCGTGAGAGAAACGGCCAACAGTCGTTGACCTACGGATTTGGAAAAAAGTAAATGTCAATAATTAAAAATTATTGGAACGTTACAATGTTTTTAAAATTTATTTTTTGCTATTTATTTTTTACTTTTACATAGCTTCCATAGTGAGAAAGCAATACATTTTAAATAAACTATATTGGAGCGTTGTTATTGGACAGTTTCAGAACTGTTTGATAATCTAACATAAATTTATTTTGTATACTAATTCTTTAATATAGAAAATTTTCGTACTTCCTAATGAAAAGACGCCAAAACTGTGATATACGAAGCTGATGTTTTAACCACCTATAAAAAGATGACATATTATATATAATTTTTGCTGTTGGTATTACAAAAAAGAATAAACAAGTAATGCATTGTAAAGACAAAGGGACTAAGAAAATAGTTTTTGTGAATATCGACTCAACCGCCACCCGCACTTTTTCAGTTTACGATTTGACCAGTCTGGTGTAAAAAGTCTTACCTAATATAATAATTGAATAATAAAATCATAAGAGAAGGTATAGGCAAGTAAAGTTATAATCTAAATTGCATTGAACAGAAACATTTATTGAGTAAAAGTCCTTCCATCATCGTCATACGGTTATTCTTACTAGAAGCTATTTTACTAACAATATCAAGGTCGTCGCAATTAGACCGCGCAATAAAACTAATTGTAGCAATACGCAAATTATTGAAGATTATAAGGACTCATCGTTTACCAAACTACAAACTACTGTTAATATGCTATCTAAACTAAAAATCGAAATAGCCTCGGAGAAATCAATGTTTTTCCACAAGGGATAGCCTGGAGCACGCGAGCACTTAACTTGTGGTGTGGAGCGTAGTGAATGCTGCAGTTCCCCGAGGTGGAGCGTCGGCGGGAGATGTAGACGCCAGGGCGAAGTGGAAGTCGCAGGTTGGCTGATCGGCGTGACGTGGCGTGGCGAATTTCCCTGAGCCGGGATGGCTCGGAGGACTCCTGGCTGGTGTCGTGAGTTGCTCGGCCGACCTCGGGGATCAGTGGCCGAGTCCGGCGCGCACGCTTCACATATCGGCTCGCACGGCGATTTCGCGAGACGGCTCTCTAGCGGATAAATCGCTAATTCCCCGAATCACCCCTGCTCTATCGATGGTCGATTCGGATCGAGGCACACGCTACGGCTTGAGTGCGCAACACTCGTTACAATAGGAAATTTGATGCCCTTTCAGATGCATTTACTTGCATTTTACTATACTACACACACACACATCCGTACAGACATTTTTCAAAAATGTCAAAAAAACATCAAAAAATGATAAAAAGTAACTAGAAACAAACTTTTAACACGTTTAAAAAAAAAAAAATGTTTTACTATTACAAAGCTTCCTCAAGGAGGAAGCAATATTATTGAATATTAAGAAAAAAAACCTCACAAGATAACATATAATACCTACACCGTTAAAAAAAATTTCACTCTTGTAGCCTGGGCAATATTTTCAAGCAAAATAATACCGAAAATTTTTGCTCACTAATTGATCGCAATTACCGAACGACGATTAAAAAAGACTGACGAAAGTAAAAAAAAAAGAGAATTAAAGTCCCGACAGACGCAGTTACACGATCGCTTGTTTGCAAAAGAAAAAAATGAGAAAATCGCTAGACCGTAGCGAAGTACGCGTGAGCCGTAAATCCGCGGAGACTATCAATCGGCGTAAATCATAAGCATCGCCATGATTTTTCGGTGCGAGCGGTGCGCGCGACCCCAATATGATCCCCTCGGTGTTTTTCGCGCGGCGCGCGCTCCTTTCGATCAGCGAACAACGTGCCTCCGACACGCGCGCACGTACCCGCGAGCTCGAGCGAAATCACCGAAGCCCCCGCAAAATCGAACATAATTCGCCGAGTAATACCATTTTTATTTTTGGTCTTCGACATTTGAAAATTTGTACTTATACTCGGTGTAGAAGAAAAACAAATATTTTTATATCGTGTTCAATTTTGTTTCAATATTTTAAACCCACTGTATACCCACAAGCATATAAAGCATGAGCATGATCTAAAACCTAAAAAACAAAAAAATTACCGTGCAGAACATTTTTTAACTTCTTCTGTAACTACATCAAAAACGTACAAGAAAAAGCGATTTTTGGGTGAAATTTCAGTAGAAACCTTAAAAAATATTAATATAGCGTGGATAATATGTGTCTATAAAAATAGTTCTTAGTGACATAACCTATATGCATTTAACGATAATATCAGCTCTTATTAAACTGAGAAATTCCATAAAAGAAAGCAGACAAAAGTAGAGGAATAGATTGATAATTTGCGAGGCTGTACGTCAAAAAATCTCTAATGCTTCAACAGTTATGGATAATAATTAAATATGAGCACGTTGCAATGCGTATTACCTTTGATATATTCGTTTTTACATAATTTTTGATACTCGCACTTAATTATCCATAACTTTTGAATTTCTAGGTTTAATAAGAGCTGAGTTATCATCAAATAACAAAATACGAAGTTTTAGAGAAAAATAACTTTATTTACCATATTTTAGGCTTTCTTCAAATTTTGGCATAAGAAAACCATGTTCAAAGTTTAAACAAAATCCGCGATCCGGAACCCTGGCTCTCTGCTAGTGAGAAAACCTACCCGTTTCCGAGCAAAATCTTCCGAAGTCCTATACCTGGTGGCAATTTCGGAAAACATTAAGGAGTGATTTTTGTTTATGGTTTTTTTTCCTAAGCTCGAGAACTTGAGCCACTAGAGAAGATTTCACTATGCGAATTGTATAGATGCTATCAATAAAATATCATGAAAATAATAATAGACGCATGTTTTTTTATGTAAAAAGAAATATTTGTAATTTTCAACACAAAATTGATAGCTCAAAGGTGGAAAAAATTGGTTATCAACTGCCATTCTTGTACTGTGGATGACGTAAGAATTATTGCTAATCTTTCTTCTTTATTTAACAAAAAAAAAAAAACATATTTTTCATATCAATTTTATAATATCACCGCTTTTTGAATTGAAAACAACCCACTAATATTTCCGAATCCATCGTAAAAAAGTATAAATAAACAAAATGAATTGACGAATATTATGTTGAAAAGTAATTATTTAATTTGAACTCTATTATTAAATAATAATTTTAATTCTGTAGGAAGTATCAGCAAAGGTTGTAAATAAACATATTTAGTATCTATACAGATTATGCACAAGTTACATTATTTTTTTCACTCGATCGTGCAGCGGTCGTTGCGGAGAAAAAGCTGGAGCCGCGCGCTCGTCTGCTGCGGGACTCTCAGAAAAAGCCGCGATGTACGAGGAGATTGGCAGTTTCTCATAACCAAAGTGAGCCGTGCCTGGGATCGTTGCGACATTGAACCATTGACGAAACTCGAACGGCCAATTCTTTTTTCTAATTATTCAGATTTGCCGATGGGGTATTTGGAACGCTTGCGCGAACGGTACAGTTGATTGAAATTCTTTTTGCTGCATCATTTCGCTTTTCAATTTCAGTGGCTTTTTAAGGAAGACAAAACCGCGCTGGAAATTTATTGCCTCTGTAAAATCGTACGCATAATACGCCGGGCTAATTGTACGTCACGTACACTTTTAAACTGGCGCGCGGACACGTTAAATTCTATCCGCGAGAAAGCGAAAGTCTTGGCGAATGCTCCATTTAGTTGTATTTGACAGTAAATACGAAAACCTATGATTTTACTAAAATTTTTCTCTTTTCTTCCTCAAGATTTTCCTAAGCTTAAAATTAAACCAAAACTTTACTTTTTTATTTATATAAGTTGGTGAGATTTTTAGTAATAGCTAATTTTTTCTAAAAAGTGTAACGCTTACAAATGCACTGTATTTTATACCTTTATGTGAGTAAAAAAGTCATTGAACATATTTTATGTATGTTTACTGAGAATTAATAAATTCTGAAACGATTTAATTATCTATAAAGTAAATACAAAATTATACAGCATTATAGGTTACAGTACTATATATAGGTGTCAACTTTACAAAAATTCTATACTATTTTGGAAAATAATAGCCATGTGAAAAGACTATACTTATAGAGATATAGTGAGTGCATTATAAACAAGATGCACTACAGATACATTATCGATAAGATAAATGTAATTAAAAATAAATAATAGTTATATTAATTTGCGATAAGTCTACATTATCAGTATTCAGTAATTCAATTTATTTAAAGTTTTCTTTTACCTAAAGTGTTAAAAGAATATATTATTTTTTTTTTTTCAATTAATATAGGTCATGAAATTATTATTATTCTTATTAAAATTATGATCATAACTTTAACGATATCAAATCGTGTACTCTGATACAGAATATATCTCTTGTGCAGACTTTTCTTGTGAAAAATTAAAAAAAAAAACAATAGAAATTCATAAGATTCCAGGTAAAACATGACTTTAGTAAATGAAAATCCTCTTTTTACAATATTTAAAAGTAAATATATTATGATAGATGACAATATAATCACGACTTCAATAAATTCTTTTTTTTTATCAAATTTACAGAAGTGCGTTAATGGTAATGTGTCATCATTATTACCTTGTAACTTTGCCAGTGTATAAAATGTATGTCGAGGAATAGAGAGTATTTTGGCAATTAGGTTGCTGCTGATCCGGTACAATAACCGTGTCCGTCCTACATTGTGTTCAAATATATTGCAAGAGAAATCTTCAACAAAAAGTTTAAACAATTCTTCATATTCGGAATGTATTTTAATTTTTCAATCAAACTGTTACGCAGGTAAATTTCATAAACCAACATAATACAATAATTTTTCATATTTAAAAGCTAATTAGCTTAATGTATAAAATTACATTAGAGAAATTTATAAATAAAATGTGTTCCATTGCCAAGCCGATATTGTAAAATGTTTAAATACACATCGTGTAATATTATTAATCATTAATGTAGTTTTTTATCAAACTTCAAATCTATCACTCTCAGAAATACTCTCTGTCATTGACTACATCTATTAATCATTGAGATTCTATTCTCTCGCACTTAATTGCACTAGTGCTTCCTCAATCATAAGCTTAATAGTACTTTTAAAAATAATCTACTTTCATTTCAATTTATTAAAAATTTTAGAGCCTCATAAAAGCTACGTTCTCCTTTTTCTCACAGCGTTTAAAATTTTTTGCGACGTTCGTCACTGCTATACAATTTGTGAAATTATCTCTTTCACTTTTACGCGTGACATATGTCATGGGAACCTATCTGTAAAAATGTGCAAAAGGAAAAGTCGAATTTTTTCGAATATACGATGTTTCTTCAATTATTGTAATTTAGAAAATAGAAAGTCTTAGAATTAAAGATTTGCGGAAATTAAAAAGGGTTCAAATTAACAATAGGATGAAATATTCAGTAATCGAATACTGGATATTTGAGCTTAGTTTCATACACATTAAACTTTAAGCTTTCATAAAATTCGTAGGTAAATATTGAATAAAATTTTTTAAAAGGGAACTCTACAAATTTATAATAAATATTTCTTGAAGTCCAATTGCACTTAAAATACTAGATAAAATATAAATTTGCAGCCTATTATGTGATATGTTTATCTATTTATTTGAAAATATGTGAAAATTTTGGAGCAAAATGAAGTTTTTTCAAAATAATCTGCGCGCAATACCACTCGATAAGACCCATCAAATTTTTACATACACTTTTTTGTACGATGAACAATGTTTGGATATTATCTTCATTTGAACTCTTATATGCTTTAATTTAAAAAAATTTCGGATTTTTCGATAAAATAATTTCGATAAATTTCGATAGAGTTCCCCCTTAATTGCGTTTGTTATTGTAGTTTATTAATACATATTTATGTATACCTCAATTAATTTAAAATAAAGAAATATAAATTTAATGTTGATGATATAAAATATGCATACACGCTATCTAGAACCTATAAACATAAAAAATAGAATAACATTTAATTGAGCTTTTTTCACAGTCGGTCTATCATCCAGATGCCAGTAAAGCACCGGACAAGTTATCCTAACTGCAGATTCTAATCCTTATATAAGTTAGATAATCCTTGTGGCCGGTGTTTCGCGATATCGAGCCAATCAGCGGGCGACCGGTAAATTATTCCGCCTCGCGCTGCCTCATAACTTTGCATAACGCACCGAAAGCTTCGCTCGGGGCGCCATTATTGATGGTCCTTTTAACCGGGAGCGTCGACTTCGAGCAGTGCCGATTCACAAGGCAGATAGAGCGAATCGCCGCGCGACGCAGTGAAAGTAGACTCCACGTCGCGACTCCGCGGCCGAAGTACAGTTGCCAGGTGGTATCGATCCTCGGCTGCTTAGTTCAATCTCAGCCAGAGAAAAATGGAGCGAGCACTGGCTCCTAAACAGATTAAGGGGGTGTTGCACCCGACGCGAAACTCTACCGGCTCTCGTGCTCCGGGCACATTTATATCGGATTTAATAATAATTTATGGATAATATTCAGGTTGACTTACTTAGAAGATTTAACGTATCTTATATTTAATGGAATTTATGTGTTATCTTTAACGGTTTCCAAGTGTTTGTAAAAATCAAACGATTTAGATCGTTTGCAAAGCATTAATTGCTAAAAATGTCGAAATTTAATTGAAAATTTTCATAATTTTGTTATCTTCCTTTTATTTTTAATCTTACCAGGTACGGAAATTATATAATTATTTCAATCTTTTATAAATGTTTATTAAATTATACGTAAAAGTAAATATTAAAAAATAAATAAATTAGCTAATTGAGGATTTCGTTTACTGTCCTGATTTCACGTTAATATGATCGAAGCTTGTAGGTATAACTAGTAGCATCATCGTTCATTGCTCACTGCTACACCGTAATCTCGCTGAGACTAAGACCTCTTGAGTAACTCGTTGAGACATGACATAAGTTGCAGTATAGGTACTTCGCCAATTCTCAAAAATTTGCAATTCAAATAAGATAATGTTTGCCCCGTTTTCGATAATCACTTCCGTACTTAAGAGCCTACCTTATACTGACATTGCAGTTTATTCGTTTCATTTAATAAATTTTGTGATTAACAAATATTGTCTTTTTCGAATTCTGCAGTCTTCAAGGAATATGTGTCTAAATCGCAACCTTTTTTAAGTAAAACTTAAAAAAAAATGAAATTTCTCAAATGGAAAATCGTAGGTTTTATGCATAAAGTACAGAAGCGTAAGCTTTCCTTTAAATAAAAAGTTATGTAGATGAAATAATGATATGTAAAATAAAATTAAACAATTTTTGTAAAACAAGCACTATATTGTTTTTGTTAAATTATAAAATTAAGACGTTATAAAATTCTCGCATTTTATCCCTGGTAAAAATTGTAAGCAAATGTTAAACGATTATCCACCAAATCGTATAGGCTTGATCAATCGCTTAACCAATAGTTTGAATCTTGAATAATAAAAATCACGAAAAAAGATCATTTATAACAGAATTTATTATTCAAATAAAATAGTCAAAGTTGTAATATTGATGGAATGTAAACAAATCACGGGTGCACAATGTGTTACAGTTCCCACAATTATTTTTAAATCTGTAAACTTGCTATTTTAATTAAGGTTTTGTTAAAACACGTTGTTTTTCATTAACCAACAAGTTAGTAAATAAACCATTTCGATTTCGTTATTTTCTACGAAAGTGAGCGTGTGTTTATGAGCTAGGAGAATTTAGGTTACAAAATATTTATTACTAACAGTTATCAAAAATTAAAAGGTAATTTTATAAAAAAAAAATTAATTAATAAAAACAGTAAATGAATCCATATATATTATATAACCTTTAACAGGTGCACGAACACAATGAAAAGGTCAGATTACTTTAGTACGCCTCGAGAGAAGAAGAAAAAGGGTGATCCCGACGGGCGTTAGACGCTCTAAAGAAAAAAAAAAGAAACAGCGCACTCGTGCGTTTTCCCGTTGGGTGTGCACAGGGAACAATCGCTGCTCGTCTGGAAATTTGCCGAGGGCGCAAGCTCAGCTGTGTCAAAGGTCTGTATGGCTGCCGGCGCGTCGGTTAATTTGCTTGCGCGTCTCCGCACACAGTTACGTGCGTTTAATTTTTCTTTTGCAAATAGTTATAATACAAAATATCAACATTTTATGGAAAATGAGGCAGGAGATGAAATTCATTGTAATTTTTGTGACATTTGATTGTAATGATTACAAAAATTCAGGCGATCTTTGCATCGATTACTTGATTTTTTCTACGATCAGTTATAATCTTGTAAATGGTGGAGCACTATAGCAGATTTCTTCAACGTCTAACCATTCAGGGGAAAATGTAGCATATACAAAAATGAGGCAGAGCAGACCTGTTAATAGGAATCGGTGTCCACCTGGTAGTGAATTTAACTAATATGTATCAGGGCCTGATTGTGTTTTAATCAAAATGAGTTCACATTGCAGTTGCATGGATCCCCGAAAACATTAAAATGACAGTAAAAAAATATCGAATATCTAAATCATTAGAAATATTTCGATTCATATTTCGAAGAAAATAATATAAATACCCAAGATAAGCAAAACAATAAGTAATAAAAATTGTTACATAATTGTGATAAGAACGTATAATTCCTTACCAAACAAACTAAAAAAACTTAGAATATAGCAAATTTGTTATAAAAAAATGCTTTAAAAAATGTGTAGTAACAAATAGTTAATAAAAAGTATAATCAAATGTATGATCTCTGTATTTTCTGTTTTATTAAAAATAAGTTTATTAAATTATAACATATGAAAAATAAGTTATGAATATAGCTAATTTATGCAATTTTAGCAATTAAGTTTGTACATAAGTAAGTATGTACGTACTTATGTACACCAAACCTACTCTCTGGCAATTCTATTTTTTCCTATTGTAGGATTACGATTTAATTGCTGACTTAAATAAATACATAAATAGGTAAATAATTTATGACTATTCCAAATTACAATTATTATTTAATAATCTATTTAGAATTTATTAATTTTTCGAGATAGGATTTGATAGGATTATTATTGATTAGTAAATAAGAACTTCGCTTTGATTACAAAGTAATTGCAGAGGTACTTATTTAAGGACGTTCTCCGATTATAAAAAAATAATTCCGTTTCTCTGAAATTTTAAAATTGAGTTCCTTTCAAAATTCTAAGAAATACGTATAATTCGCAAA
>JAXIUT010000048.1:4838289-4864016 GCA_035586675.1 Eurytoma californica
ACTCTTGCTTTACGTATAATTAACGAACTTCAATCAAAAGTCAATTCGGTATCAGTAAGCAAATACACTCCAGAAAAAAATGAATCACACTTGATTGCGGAAATAAAAAACTAAAAAGAAAATGAAAATCAAAGGCAAGGCTCGTTGCTTCGAGAAGAATCCAAGAAAAATTTCGACACTCATTTGCGAGGCAATTTCTGAAAAGCGAAGGTGGAGACCTTCGCTTTTCAGAAATTGCCTCGTAAATGAGTGTCGAAATTTTTAATGCGCCGAGCAAACCGCCGAACTCCATCGACATGTTCGGTGCGCTTCAACGCCTGATCGTAAGTCTGCTCATCGTGATTTGCATTGCTCAGATGATCCTTGCTCAGGTACATGAATTTAACATCCAAACTTTTTTCGCAACACGTTTAGTTTCGTAATTAAATAAGTTTAAGAATATTTATAAATAACAATATTTTATTTTACTCTTAATTCATTGTGCTTTTCTTAATATTTGTATTAAATTCTCATTTAAACAAAGAGATATATTACTGCAATTAACAAGCATGAACGATGCATTATTACGATTGATAAATCTAAAAAAGTTGGCGTGAATAAAAAAAATCAAGATTCCTTGAATTCTTCGGTAATAACATTGATTAATGACACGATTTCATATTTGAATGGGCACAGGTAACGTTCTCGAAAGGATGGGGCCCTGGGAAGCGAGCCGCCCCGTACGACAACGAATGCCGCATAAATGCCAAGTCGCTGGCATTGATGCTTTACACTCTAATGGTATTAAGTCTGCCTCTATTTATTATTGTCGCATTCAGCAGTGCATCGCTCCTTCACTGTGTGCGCACGATAATGGACCACAATTAGGCTCCGCTTTTTTTTCTGTTGCAGGCGGAAATAAAGCACTTGAAGGTGTGTGATAGCGATGCAGCGGTCAACTATTTGCGGTCCTTCGACTACTAAGAGCTTAGTGATGACGAAAAACGACACGTAGCAAAAACATCCACGCGTCATTTAGTGTGTTACCGTACTCAAAAGCAACGTAGATAATTAACGATGAATCATTTGTAGCGAGAAGTCCGCCGATTCGCCGCGCGCCTCTTCCGTCGGGATTTAAATCAAACAGTGATCTTCATTTCTTTCTTTGAGCGTTATTATAAAATCTCGTGTAATAATGCCGCTATGATACAATTATATAAATATATTAACAATTGAATTTCCGTAATCATTTCTCCGCGTACACTTCTTCGTTGACGGCGGGAAGGCCGTAGGTCGGCGCGCGCGCGCGCCACCCCTATCGTCATACGGTGACGCCGACGTCGCCTAGGATCTCTGAAAGCCTCTCCAGATGTTTGTTCACCATGGCGTACTCCTGCTGACTGCGGGCGATCAGCTGAAAGGCGTTTATGTACTCCAACTCGGAGAACTGCGGACCCTGCTCCAGGACGCCGTTTAAAATCTCCTCCGGGGTCTCATTGAACAGCTCGAAGTACTGGCGCGCGTAGTCCAATGCCAGTTCACGCGTCATAGTGATGTTCGTAAGCGTCTGTTGAAGGGTGAAAACGTTACGGCACATGCGCTGGATGCCACTCTCGTCGATACGCTCGATGTACTGTGCCGACGTTATCAGAATCTTGGCGATCAAATGGCCCAGACCCTCGAAGATGTACTGTGAAATTATGGAGTTTCGACTTTACATAACGATACGAGCTTATCGCACGCTTAAAAAATACAGTGGCGTGAAGAAATATGTATATATTATTTTAGTCAGTAACTGCACATTTACTCAGTTTTAATTATTAGGTGATTTAAGGATCTATGTAAATAAATATTTATATCACTTGTCTTGACGACGTCTGATATAACTGAAGTACATGTGTACTACTTATTATTTTTAAGTTGGAAAACGATTGTCTTTTTGAGATATTCAAGTCTTAAATTATTTGATAATAATCATTCATGTGAAGAAGAATTCTATTGAATGATTATTATCAAATAATTTCAAACCTGAAAATGACGACAAAAATCGCCGAAACGTTCTCCATGTAAAGAATTTTAAAATAAACGAATGACTAAACAAGACAATTGTTTTCTAATTTAAAAATGCAGTATTTTGAGTACACAAACCTTATATGAATACTACTTATTATGAGCATATACTAACATGATGAAAAGTTTATGCACGTTAAATAATTATTATTTGGAAACAATAAAAAAAAAGAGTAAATAAAAAGCATTAATATTAACATTATAAGTACCTTGGACTTTTTAGGATGGAGTGTTGTTTGCAAAGCTTCATCAATGTGTTGCAAAACCCTACTTAGTTCCTCAACCCTCGGATCCGCCTCCTCGGGATCCTTGGCTCCGCTGCAAAGAAGGCTGGTATCGCCCCTTGGATGCAAATAATAGAAACACTGTACCCTGACCTACATAACATTTCATGATCATTTAAACTAAATAGATATAAAAAAAAAATAATTCTTTACGTAACAAAAAAAATCCGACTCGGCTTACCTCCAAGTGAAGGACGAGTATACAAGTATTGGCAAGCTCGTCGTAACCATCCGCTTCCTGCTCAAGGCTCTGAACAAGTGATACGTTAATAGAGGGTAGCGTGTTGGCATCGTGGTTCCTTTCGTGATTGGATTGACGCAGCTCCCGAATGAGCGAGCGAATTGACAGCGCGAACCACTCGATGCTCTCCTGCAGCAGAGCAAGGCTGCGTAACTGCTCGATATCGGAAAGAATTTCGTTCGAAGCGATACCACCCTCGCCCAGGTTACTCGCCAGTATCTCCGCCTCGCGCAAATTGCGCTGACGAATGTCCTCCGGACTCTCTTCGTCCTGGGTTTCCTGACGACGCGGCACTCGCCGACCTGTCGGGCCTCTTCGGTAATACTGAGTTTCGCTCTTCATGCTCTCCCAGTTTGGCAGTGATCTAAATTATTTTTTAAATAAAAATTATTGACTCAGGTTTATTAAATTATTAAATTTTGTTTAATAAAAAATAAATCTAAATTAAAGAATTTAAAATCAATACTCACTTGATGAACCTGCTAATATCTTCATCCTTGAGCCAAGCGGCCGAGCAAATCAATCGATCGTGTCTGTCTGGCTGGACGATGCTTCGATAAGCGTTCTGACAGGTCTCACGATAATTATGCAGGACATTCAGGGTCAGGGTACAGAAGTGCTCACCCTGTAGTGGTAATGAAATCATGAGCAATCGTAACTCAGCAACACACTGTTGAACCTTTACTGTACTCTAAAATGAAAGTAAGAAGATAATAGTAAAAAGATTTTCATTCTTTTACATTTATCCTTTAATTTTCGCAGAATTATCTACCTGCAATAAGGGTCTGATTAGTTCGAGGTCCCTCATGAGTTCTGGAGATATGGTAGCGCGCCATGCGTCTGAACTCTTCGTTGCTGTTTCTATCATCGTAACGACGAGTACGTGATGCCTTCCAAGATATACTTCCTTTACATAGTCCGCTAAGAAATTGCTCAATGTGCACGCTGGACTTCTGTGAAGCAGAAATATTAATATTTTATTTAATTGGAAGTTGCTTTGGACATTTTTTATAGTTCTTTCAAACTACAATATTACAATAGCTGGTAAAAGAGAAATCTATGCCTAATATTCATCACGTACAGATAATTATGTATAAATTTTTAAATATGTTATAATTAATAAAAATTTATTAAATTACTCACCCGGCAGCTATTCCTAGAGCTCGTTCTACTTCATCAATAAATTGCATTATTGGCCTGAATATGAGTGTTACATTATTGGGATCAGGCTTACAAACTAATATTTTATTAGGTTTTGATTGTTTATCCTGCAATGAAAAATTTAAACAATTATTTTTCGCACATTTAAATTCGTTTAAAGATAAAAGGACTCTTACTGTTAAACTAAGAGTGCTATATCTATGATCCTTAAGATAATTATTGAAAGACACGGTATGATGCGTTGCTGAATCGAACTTAAACATTAATCCGTTCTTTTGTCGTTGTGGCCTCTTTTTAGTAAAATAGGCATTAATATCATTAGTTTGTTCATTTAAAGACACAGATGTTTGGAATGGTCCATCGACCACATTTTGTACATCAAGGTACTCTGTCAGTAATATTTGTAACTGCACAATAAAAATATATTAATTTAATTATGTAATTCTGTATTTAAATTAAAATAATTTAACTAACTGATTTTCATCTCACCACTGCTTGGATGCTATTCCAAACATCTGACATCTCGTAGATAGGCACTTCTAGATTATGTTTTCTTATTGCTTGAGCAAATCCACAAAGAGCTAAAGAGTGAGAAGCGATAACTTGTTGGAATCTTTCAAATATAATATTCAGAAGTTGTATAAGAGACGATTGACTTGTTGATTCTCCATTATTCGTAATTTTTATATTTACAGTGGACTGTTGTTTATCTGACAATTCTTTTACATTTTTAGAAGCATTCTCAATAATTCTCAAAAGTTCATTTTGCATTTGTGTTTTGACAACCTAAAATTAAAATGTAAATCAACTTTTTATTTTTTTTATAAACGGTTTACAAAAATAATACGAACTTCTATGGCTTCTGGAATTTGACTCAGCAATGCTAGGCACTCAATAATTATAGCCAAAAAATGTTCTGAATTTTCTTCTGGATTTAAATTAGTTTCATCCTCTATAATATTGTTCAGATCTTCTAAACCAACACTACTAGTTTTCCTACAAAAATAAAAGTATTAAATAATATAAAATCGTTAACTGATATAAAAACTATATAGTTTGTGTATTAAAAGTTATTTTATACCTAGAAACTTGACCAGATAAATATCCTGGCATTGTAACATCAAGCAAGTTTCTCTTTACTTTGCTACCTTTTGAACTGCGTATTTCATTGCCACGTTGAAAGTCTCGATTTGATCCTTGTCGTCTTAATCCCAACTCCTTTAGTTGCTCTTTATACAAATGCTTATTTAATTCTTCTAATAACTTGCTTATCAGTTTAGTTTTTTTAGTCTCTAAATCAGTTCTAACTTCTCTTAGAGCTTCTACTCCTTCTAAAACACCATCACCCATTGACAGGGCAGAAACAAGTAACTGTGTGGCGTGTAAATAATGTTTTTTCTCCAAGTAGCTACTTAATTTAGCAGGAATCTCTTTTAACTGGTCTCTGAAAGTCATTTAATGTTATGTATTACAAAATACTTTGTAAACAAGAATAAAAGTATTAAAACTAATAAAAAACTTACATATCATTTAAAAGATGTAAAACGTGTTTATGTTCAACTCCTTCCAACCATAATTTCATAAGTTCCTCTCTTCTACAATTCAACAACTGTTTACAAGCATTTAAATTTTCTTTAACAGAGTGTATCTTTTCACGAGCAGCTGTAACTCTTTCGGACAACTCTCCAAAAATCTAAACATCATTTACATAATGTAAAAATTGAAATAAAAATTGAAATAGAACAAACACAAATAGACTGACTTACTTTCATAACCTCAGTGAGGTCTTCTTCATGAGCCGAAACAAGTTCATCCAGTCTCTGATCGCATCTCTTAAAGTCCTTTTCAAGTTTTGCTTTCTCCACCTCTCGCTGTTCATTGGTTTCACTCGCAGAGAGAGCTCGAATCACAGATATCAACAAACCACTCTGCAACATTATAGAAGTCATGCAAACAAGAATAAGCAGAGCATCGAACAGTGTCTTTCAGTAGTTAAAAGAAAAAGAAAAAAAGGGAACAAGGGCCAAAATAGAGAAATTGCGAAACGATGCAACAAGGTAACGGCATGACAGAATTACGCTCACCGTCTCCTTGGAGGGTTTTATACCCCGAGGGGGCTTGACCGGTGGCGCGGCACCGATATCCATCGCGGCGTCCTCGCAGCTCTGTGCCCCGCAGGCTCAGGAAGTCGCGGACGCCTCTCACGAAGGCAGCTCCCACGCGTCGCGCTTGCCCATCGTATGCAGGTTTACCGAGTGTAGGAGGCGAGCACCGCTATCAAGTATATCAACTAATGTGAATCCATCGCTCTGAATGTGTCTACGCTTCGACGCCTCTCGCGCCTCGCGGCAGTCGCGGCACTCGCGGCTGTCAGGTCTGAATGGTCTGATTTCATCCTATTATACATATAGGAGTAATCGTACATGACGTGATGTACGTACATATATGTATGTACTTATGTACGAATTCAAACAAATATACAACACAACGAAATATGATCCATCTAATCAAATGAAATTGAAATTATGTACATATGTTATACTACATAACAAATGAATTATTTATTAAATCAAATTAAATAGGTCAAATTGATGTTAAGCAATTAATGAAAAAAATTTATTTAACATAAAAGTATAATCAGTATAATTACCCAATCAGCATCGAAATTTTTTTCAGCGTTTTTTTAATAGAATTCTTAGTTAAAAAAAAAAAAATTGAAAAATTTATTTTTATTTTAATTCATTTAATTCACAAAATTTTTTAAAATCTTTATTGTAACTAGTATTATATGTATACTATTTTTAATTCAAATGATTATGAATATTTTTAAGCTAATTTTATATTACTATAATGTTTGCCCAAGTGAGATGTCTCATGGTAAGATTTTATTAGTAGAGGGTATTATTTAAAATTGATGGTACGAGATATTCTCACAGTGCTTTAAAATATTAAAAATCCTGCAAATATCTTGAAATTATAAAAGCATCACTTATTTTAGTAACATACATCCATCAGGTCAAAAAGACAAATACCTTTTTAAATTTTTGTATCATAAATTTATTCCCTCAAAAAAAAAAGAAAAAAATAAACACAATTACAAGCTTAGCGGTTGATTATTTGAAATTTTCGTTAAATTCGTCTACTTCTGATGAGGTGTGTACTCGAGGGGCGACTGTCCGAAGTACATGCGGACCTTTGTCTCGGGTGCGTCTTCGGCGGAGCTCTGTCCCCGCTGCAGCGTGTCCTCCTCGGGCGCGCTCGGGGCAGGGGCGACCGCGGCCCCGGCCTGGAGGACCTCGTTGCGCATCGCCTTGTCGTGCAGCAGCGTCTCCTGCAGCAGGATGCCGTAGAGCTGGGCGCCGCTCATCTTGCCCGAGCTCGCCGCAGTCGACAGCCGACGCAGCGAGGCAGTGATAGCCGCTAGCACGTGGTCGCACTCCTCCGGCTGTCCCTGCCCGCCGATCGGCTGGCTTGCGTCCCGTGCGAAGAACCGTTCTTCCGCTTCTGCGGCAACTGCAAAGATACACATAGAAAGAGAGGTCTCTTGCTGAAAGTACGCGTCCATTCACTCATCGTGAGGATTTCGCTTGTTTGCTGGATGCTATATCTTTCGATGGACGGATTTATCGTTTTAGTGCTTTCGGAGCAGGACGATGAAAATTAATTAAAAAAAGAAACGAGGATATATCAATTTTCTTGTTGAAATTTAAATTTAAAGTAGACACTGATCATTAATTTGTTGGGTAAATTGTACTAACTTTTAGTGAAATTTGAATTATAAATTAAAAATAAACTCACTGAACGGAAAATTTCTGATGAGAAAATTTACGTATTTCATAAGATATTAAATTAAGCGCGTTACTTTGATAGTCGGACAGGTTTGATCTAAGTAGCCTTATTCCTTGAATTTCTTCGATCGAATCGGACCTTTCAATCTCCTCGATTACAGGCTCGTCATCAGCTTCATCGGTAATTTCAAGAATTTCGATATTTCCTTCATTAAGTCCCAAAAATTGAAATAATTGTTGACGGTAGATTCTCAATTGCTTCAATATTATTTCCGTGCTCCTAGTGTAAATAGACCGCCAATGCAGTCTTTCGCGCCTTTCACATGTAACAGTGAACCAAAAAAATAGTCGTTAATTATAGGTATAATTTTGCTGAAAATTTATTTCACAAGAGAACTTACGCGTTAGGCGAGCGAGTTAATCCAAAAATAGCAAGTGCAACGACAAAGGCCAAAAGATAAAAAGCCATTTTTATCTTTTGAAATTTATGCGTGTTGCATTATTATTTGTTCACACGTAAGTGTGCCGTTTATGGGCAACAGTTGAATCACGAAGCGCCACTTTCAGAGTAAAAAAAAGTTGAAGGGTTGAAGAGGACAAATAATAGCAAAGTATACAACGAGTTGTAGTCAAAGAACAGTATTTTATTCCACAAATTTCGTGGTACCATTGTACTTGATTAGACTTTACAAATAATTCATTGTATTCTCCAGATTTAGGTGATTAAAATTCTTTTCAGTCTCCCCTCTTAAAGGACAAGTATATTAAGCCATTAAAGCAGAATTATTTTTTTCTTAAATGATCTGATTGAACTATTCATCAAACCACGACAAGACTAGAAGTACCACAGAATTCAATTATCACTCTCTCTCTATGGTCTCTTCTTTTCATCGCAAAAAATTGTACATCACTGATGTGCAGTAAAATGTAATAAAAATATGGTGCATCGATAGTCACATTCCTGTTGGACTGACGAGATTATATAGGTCAGATGCAGAGATTACTGCGACTTTAACAATAAAAAATGGTCTTTGTAAAACGGAAAATAAAAAAGAAATTATTTAAAATCCTTGGTCTCGTCGTGTTTGTGCTAAAGAAACACTCAGTTTCTTACACTCCCCCTTCTTGAAACTCGCCGTTACAAACTGTGAAAAATTGATTATTTCAATTTTTCGAAAGCAAAAGGAAAAAAAAATGCAAAAATTTAATCGAACACACTTTTTGGCGCAACGGAAAATGTCGAAGTATCAAACGATCAGGAAACGAAAGGCCCGCGCGTCAACAAGCCGGATTAGCAGCTTTTCGTATCCTGCGCGAAATACAAGAATGTATCAAATATATAATATATTATCGATTTGTTTTCTTTTATTATAAATGTCTCTTTCGATCGGGCATCGTCCCTGCGCGGAATGATACGTGCTGATCTGAATCAAAATCAATTTAATCATCTAAATCGTTGATGTGAAGAACCTCCCTATGAGTCAGACCAGCTTTCAACAAGGTGAGAATTTCCACACTAGGATACAAAATTCTTCTAGGATAGCTGGTTGTTATTTCAAACTTCGCCGGTGAATCTGGCTGACTAAAAATCCAGTTGTACACATCCTGCAACAGCAAAAAAGATGTTATTTTGAGTGCTTCTTATAAAACAACAATATTACAGTGAAATTTCAACAAATGTAGTCTCACCTCAATTGAATCCGAAAGTAAGAATCGTCGTTTCACGGTCCTCTCGCCTAACTTAATCTGCAGGTGACAGGCGTTCGGATTAGAGGGTTCAGGTTCGTTGGGTATCTTCTCAATTGTCAACTCCTTTTCCATACGAATGCGCTCCAACTCCATCTCCTGAGCGTTAATGATTTCGCGCTCAAGAGCCTCCTGCTCCTCGCGTGCTCGACGCTCTTCCTCTCTACGGCGATCCTTCTCCTGATCTGCACGCAGAGATTCCTCGTATGCGATATCCTGCTGTTGCCTCAGCGATTGTGTAGCACTGCGCTCAGCTCTATCTTGGCGAGCCTGAATAAGATTTATTTCGTTGTTGTCTATTATGTTCTGCAGTCTGCCTGTCAGCTCCGTAGCTGACGGTGTTCCCTCCATTCTGCAAAATTTTAGATTTTTAATTATATACAAGAGTTTTGCAAGCATTGCTAAACAAAAAAGTAAATAACGCAGATAAGTACCTTCCAACTATCGTCATCTTATTATCCTTTAACACAATGAGTGCTAAGAATGGGTAAGTACCAGCTTTAAGGGCTTCTGCAACCTTGTAACCTTCACCAGATTTTATGTTACATGCCCAAAAAAGTGTGCGAGTATTTACAAATCGAATCAGTTCAGGATTTCCCAGAGTAGTTCTATCAAATTGAAAATACAAATATTAATTTTCTGTGCTCTTCAAAATTATAAAAATATTACATTTTTTTAAATTTATTATATTTACCTGCACCACTGATCTATTTCTTGAGACTCATCTTTGTGAAGATATACTAAAAGGAATCTCAGTTCTTGTTTAGCATCTGACAGAGCTTGGCTGTAAGAGCCTTGGTAAAAAACTGGATGACTTGTATCATATTGTTCTTCATATGATCGTATAAAATTCATAACATCTTGAACAGGATCCAAAGAAACTGAAAAGGATAAATCATTAAGAATTTCTTAATAAATACTATACTTAATCTAGAAAAAGAAATAATATGTAATTTACCAGGTCTGACATTTCTCCTAAATATTGCAAATATAAGTTGTAAAATACTGGTCACAACATTATAGCACAGAGACATTATATAAGAGAAAAATCCTCCACTTCCTGAATTATGTGCTGGACTGAAATATATTCTGGAACTAGTTTCGTCAACAACTGGAGGTGGTCGTACACGAGCATCCTGAGCGTACATTGATGGTCTGCCCTCGTACAAATTGAGTTGTTCCTGCATAAAAGAATAATATGAATACTTTTTAATAAACTTTACTTTTGATAAATAAAATATTATTTGTCACCACACTACCTATACAAATTTCTCAAAAATACAGATAAATTGAGAAAATGCTTTGACAAAATTTTGAACAATCTTAAAAATAAATAAAATATATAAGCAATTTTACCTGCACAGCCACTTCCAGATTCCAGTTGTGTCGTTGTAGCACATCTCTGCAAACGGATAAATCTTCGATACCCGTCAAGTCCTAGAAAGAGGGAAAGCGGAAAAACGAGCATTAGTAAGAGCTGCGTTTCAAAGCGAATAATGTCAGTGGAGAACAAAGGATGCGCTGGTTACTGCGTCGAGCGGGTCTGCTCACCTGAAACTGAAGGACCTTCTCGATTTGATCGCCGATGAGATCGCCGAGGTCGAAGTCTGCCATTGCGCGTCCCTCTTGGAAATCTTGGGTCAGAGCGTAATAGTCGCCGCCGAGCTCTCAATCATTTGGGTAAATCAGCATTTGGCCGGGCCTATACCTCGCGCGTCTTCCTCAGCGACAATCGCTCGGCTCGGCCCTCTCCGCCTCTATAACCTCTGCGTCCGGGGCGACGCAGCCCGCGAGAGTGACTACGGCGACGGCAGCGGGAACGAGGGGGCGAGGGCCCCAATTGTAAGAGGCTCGAGTCGACGACAAACACAACACGTAGCTGCAAACAACATGCACCTGTGCACACAAACGCAGCTGCGCCGAAATCGCCAAACTCACGGTAGTCACGGTGTCTTGGAGACGCTGCTGACTCCGAGCGGATTCTCGGAAAAGCTCAAAAGCTGGCGAGGCGCACCCAATTTTTGAGGTTATAGGGAGAGCGGTTGGTCGTTGCAGTCGTTGGTCATGTTGATCGCTACTCGGGCGCGCCAAAATAATAATAATTATTGCCGGAACTGCTGTAACTGGCTAACTGCCTGCGAGAGATGTCAAGCACTCAATAATTTTGCTGGATAATTTATTGGTAAATTGAAGTTTTCTAAGGGTTCACCAGCCGCCTGTGCGGGTGCAAGCCGAAAATGTCGGTGGAACCGATGGGAAATTTACCGTGAGTTTCTTTTTATGTTATCACATGAAATTTAAACTGCGCGAATGTTTGAACGGAACATGCATTTTTCGTTGCCAATTTATTTAGTCTTACCATTTTCATTATACTCTATGATAGTAAAAAAATTGATTCAGTATTGAGTAAGTCTTGATTGAATTTAATAATGTTCTTAAATAACCAAGGATAGAAAATAATTTATAATTAAGTAATGTAAATTATGTAAAAAACTATTATACTTTTGATACATGTATTTTTTCTTAATATTAAAAAAATTTGTATCTTTTGTTAAACATTTGATTAATTCACTTTGTTTTGGTTGCTTATTAGCTACTTCAAGGGTTTATGGTCTGTGATATCTGGTACTACTTGCCGATGTGATAAGGAGCTTGTGGAAGATGAAATAAAAAATGCAACCCAAATTTTAAAACATGGATTGACTTATTTCAAACCGTATACTGAAACTTCATTGCAGGAAGTTAATAAAACTAATCCCCCACCAAGAATGTATGATCTAATTAGTAAATTAGCACCATTGTTGGTAAGTTGAAAGTGATTTAAGGCAGATTATACAGTATAAGTTATATAAAAATAAATACTGTTTTTATTTTAGAATTTGGATGCAACAATATCATGGGATTTGGTTTGCAATTTTATGTTGTACGAGTACAGAAATTGTGCTGAAACTTTTGCATCACAACTTACGGATTTAACTTCTATGAGAACTTTGATAGAACACATATGGAATTTTTATTATACCGAACGAATTACTATGATTAAGTGTTTAAAACTAATGATGGAATATAGAGAAAATCAAAAACATCCCCATTACAGTCATTTTGTTAAATTTTTTGATAAAGTTCTTCTTGGTAACTTGTTGGAATCAGTACAAAAGCAAATAGGAGCTTTAAAGTTTATCAATCCACCTGTTAGATCTCAAATATTTAGTGATGAGCACCTTCATCAATTGTACAATAGCAGCCTTATTGAAATGCGAGAACTTTTGCACATATTCACTATAATTTTACATGAAGTTCATGTTGCAGAAAATAAGTTTCTTCATATTTATGGAAGTATAAGTGGTGAACCACGACGTCTGACTAGTACAAAAAGTTATGAAGATAAGGAAGCTGTATCAAAAAAAATTCAGGATATTCAATACAGCCAAACTGCACTGATGCTTGTTGGTCTTGACATGATGAATCATAATGATATGGAAGATTGGATAAGAGATGTTCGAAGTAGCATGCAGGATGTTCTTGAACATAAGTGTGTTCGAGATTCATATCCTCAAGATGGACCAATATTTTTGGCATGGATGTTGGCTAATTATAAATCTGAATCAGAGAACAGTGACACTTTTACATGTTACAGACCCTTCGGTGTTCGAGCCATTCAACTAAACGTCTTTTCCTATTTGCAAGGACTTTTGAATAGTGAAATGATAAAAGAGAAAACTCAATATGCAGTTACTGTTAGGGGTAGCATCTACAATCTCCTCACTTTATTATGTGCTTTTGTAGATGATGATAAACTGGATATTTTTCCAGGTAATGCAACATGCAACGTGACATGCAACCAGTCATTTTTAATATTAATTCATTTTTATATACATATTATAATAATTTATAACTTAGTAAAATAACTTTTTAAAATGTGAAATTTTTCAGGTATTTTCGAAGCAACTTCTGCTTGTCTAAGTTTTCCAGAGACAGCTAATCGATTCTGGAAAGAAAAGGATGAGGAAGCAGGCTTGTGGCCAATTGTTAAGTATGCTATGAATTGGTTCCCTTACAGATTTGAGCCACTGAGCTGCATAGTGGTGGGTCTGGCCCGTGCTTCGTCATCTAGTGCCTTAAACACCACAGAGCTCTTGGAAAACTTGCCGTCAATCACGTTGGAATTACCAAGACGTACATTCAATTCTGAAATGCAACGTCAACCATACACTCACGAATGTGTACTGCATCGTAATTCTTTTGTTATACCAGCCAATTGTGAATATACAAAAGTCAACGTAATGCAGAGGAGCATCGTTAAAGACGATCATGAAGTCATTCTGTTCAACACCAAAGCTAATTACTGGGATGCATTTCATCACAAAATCGAGCTATTGCTATTAGCGTCCAGCGGCGGTATTGCAAATATCAGTGATGGTCACAGCTTTTTGCCGGATCAGGTCACCCTCGGTTTTGATTTACTCAATGCCCTCCTATCTACGAATGTTGACATTTCAGTCAGCATGGTCATTCCAACGGAGCTCACGTTTGAGATTGTTAATCGTTTTTCATATCCTGTTTTGCCTCTCAACATATATAAGGTAATAAACTTCAATACAAAAAGATTATACGTCGTCTATAAAATTAGTTTTTTAATTTTTGTAAATTTTTATTAGGTGGTAGCAGCCTGCATTAAAGTGTCGTCAAAGTTAGTAGTTCGTTACCCTGAAGATGTTTTGTCACGTATGCGCTCGGGTGTGTGGCCACACTTTGACGATCGGTACCAAAAAACGAGTGAATTCGCTCAAGCAGTATCATTCGATGGTGGCTTAGTTGCTTCATGGCTTTCGAGCATCGAAACCATCCAACATTCATACCCGATCCTGGATGCATACCTTGACACTCTATCTAATTACTTGAAAATACGTCACAGTAAGGAGGCGCTTTATACTATCGAAATACCTGGGATGATTATGCTACTTCAAAGTGTTTTGCCGAAACTTGACTCCTGGTATTTTTGTTCGGAACTTGAGAGGGTTGAGCTGTGGCTCAAAAGCGTTTACTGTCTTCATCTAGCGCTTGACGTAACGCCTGGCAAAAAGGATGAATCGAGAAGCGAACTAAGGAGGATAGTTACTTACAATTTACTACATCTTGAGCCAAGACATGCGTTACTGAAACTTGTAAGAACCGGAGAAAAGACGCTCAGAAATAAAATGATGAGTGAAACTGACTGGATCGGAGGCAAAGGGTTTAAGGTACTGATATTTTTATGAACATAAAAAATATTTCAATATCATTTTTTAAATATTAAAAAAAATTTGTAGGTCATAAAAAGTGTACAATTAGCTTTGTCGGTCGTAAATCGTCTCCTCCTATATAGAAAAAATCTTGGACTAGACACCGATGAACGTTCGCCCCTCGAAGCCGCTTTATACGCTTCGCCTTCGCTGCCTAATGCCTTATTAATCGTGCCAACGATAGTTGATTATCTATATGTTTGGTTTAGCCCAGCTTTACAAGCCATGGCTGTGAGGCTCCTCAAGAAGTTCGCTGAAGGCTTATCTATGTCTTTGCTAGTATGTATGGGAATGGACGGCACCGCCATTCGTGAAACTTTTGCCTCGAGACTTATGTCGCCGACTTGCAGCGCTGAGGTCAAAGTCGCTATTCTTGAGCTTGTTACTGTATGCCTTGATAAACAACCAGGTTTGTTAAAACACTATTGTTCTTAGGCATTCTTCTTTACAAATAAATTAAATGCTTGATTAAATAATTTCCAGGCCTAACGGAAGCCTTATTCAATATAATGCATCAAGCCGAACGCAGACGCATCTTTCCACGGCCAGCGGACGAGTTCTTAAGCGAAGGCTGTACGTGCTTCCTCGATCTCTACTTGGAGCGAGTACGCAAAGAAGAAAATATAATCAACGACCGCCTATACGATAGTACCATGAATCTTTTACGTGCCATGTGGTATCACCGAAACGAAATTCTAGTCAACTTCTTCCGTAAACGTCCAGATTTCTGGAGCAAACTATTCGCACCATTGTTTCGCAAACTTATACCCGGCGTTCGAGGCTATTCCCAGCTACTGGACATCATCACTCTGGAACTTTTCAAGAGTCCAATGCTTGAAAAAGATTTTACCACAAATCTAGACAAGCTATTGGACGAAAAGGAGAGTCACTGGGACAATCTTACTAAATATGTGTTTGACAGCATTCCACTGCCAAACGAGGAGTCTCAAATGGACGTCGAGGACGATGAGGAGCAGGTAATCACGGAGAAGGAGGTCGGCCTGCGTCCTCTGTACGAGACGAATCTCGAGGCATGGTATCAGTTGCTCGTTGTCTTGACGGGCGAGCGTACCAGCCGTAGCTACTCGATCGGACCGAAGCAGGCTCAGCTGACGACGGAACTAGCGCTTGATCAGTTACTCGCCCGCCTGCACCAGCTCCCACCGAACACTGTACGCGCGCGACAAGCTGCGGGCAAGCTGACGATGCTGCTCGCGTCGATATCGTTGCGCTGCGTGAGCTCGTGGCACGACAACTGCGTCGGCGGTTCTGAGAGAGCCGATGAGCTTAAGGTCAAGCTTGTCGAGTCTATGCAGGAGATCGGCCAGTCGTATCGCGATTACGGTAAGCCCCTGCGGCAAACCCTCGTGGCCCTCGAACTTGGCTGGCTCGAGCTAGTCAAGGAACAGCTGTCCGATGACGAATCCTTGCTGGAGTATTTATTGATCCAGGCGTGCGCGTTAGCTGCCGGCGACGTCGAAGAGCTGAAGGAGGCTGCGCGACAGCGGGTCAACCGCAGGAAACCCGAGGCCGAGGCCGAGGAGGAGTGCCGCCGCGATGCCCAGGACGCCGCTGCCGTGTGCGAGTGCATACCCGCAACCCTGACCATCTGCTTGGTCACCAGGTTGCTGAGATTCAAGATCGAGCGCAGTAGGAGCGACGACAGGAGCATGAAGCAACCAGCCCAACAGCTGAGACTCTTGGTTCCGGAGCTGCTTTCGTGTCTAGGACTTACATTGCAGAAACATCCTTACGTAAAGTTTAGTAATGCTGCTCTCACGCTGCTTACTACTATCGTCAGGTCGGTACACGGCTCTTTATCTGTGGATGAAGAATGTATTGCGAACTTGTGGCTTGCGTTGATTCCACCTAAGGACATAAAAAATAGTCTGCAGGATTCTTTATACGAGGTAATATTTCACGAATATTCAGTAAAAATATTTTATTAAGGATAAATTTAATGTCATACTTTACGTAAAATTTACAATGCAAAAATATAGGACACGAAAGTTTTACATTTTGATATTTCTTCTTTTCAAAGTACATTAGAAATAAACATTCTAATGATAATTAATGACAAAAATGCATTAAAAGTACTCGAATCATCAATGTGATATGATACATTTTGTAAGCAATATTAAATGTGTTGGATTCTTATTAATATAATATATAGAAAAATTACAATCTTTGTATAAATAATGCTTGTTTTAATAATATACATTCGATTTTCAATATAATATAATGTTGAAAAAAAATCGAATAATTTACATTTTGTAAAAATAGAAAACCATAATTTTATACGCTTATCAATGAATGGTCAAGTGGCATTTAAACATTTAAATTCCCTGTAAGTTTTCATTGTATTGTATAAGCAATTAGAATCAACACGTTCTCTTTAAGACTTCCGTATAAATTGTACGCGCTATTTCAACGGTCAATTGCTTTTAGAATGATTGTCTATAGAAACAACAAATTGTACCTCTTAAAATTAAACCATAGTTACTGTTGCTCTAAAATGACCTTTTAGAAAAAAGTGAAAATTTATAAAATGTACTATTAAAAGTTGTGAAATCCGATAAAAAATGAAAAGTTTGAATATTTGAGCAATTTTGTAAAAAGTAATCTTTTTGTTAAATTTTAATTTAAACTACAAAATATTAATCAACTGCATTGTAAACAATTTTCTAAAACGTCAATTTAGTGCAAGCCCACGTTCAACGGCAACGGACATACGTAACATCTGAAACTTGTTCGTTTCCGCAGAGCTATCCAAGCAGCAGCAGCTGCTGGCGTTGCCAGGAGTGGTGGCCGCTGTATACGGGTGGCTTGGAATTCGTAACAGGACTGGTGTCGAGCTGCGAGGCCTCCGTCTTCGTCTCGGCCGTCGTCATGTTTCTCGGCTCGCACGAGCACCTCCTCATGGAGGGTGCTACCCTCCTGCGTCACACGGCTGATCCCCTCGCCGCAGATCTCATGCAGTCCCTCGTTACTCTCATCTCAACCTTATCCGTGAGACCCATTTTCTGGCAGTCACTCCATCCTTCTGTCAGAGAGACGTTAATCGTAAGTTAAAATTTGTCATTACTTTGCTAATTGAAAACGAATGAATCGCTACTTTTTACTAGATTCTTTTATTTTTTTTGTTGATTAAAAATAATTATAAATTTTATACAAGTTTATGTGATAATTTTTGAGGGTAATAAAAAAAGGTTAAATTGGTAAATGTTCTTAATAAAAAAGACCAACACTGATCGTGAATGATGACTTCAATTAAATTCATATGATTTCTTTCAGTAATAATAATAATAGTAATAATATATCGACTGAAATTAAATTAACTGCAAATTTCATTCGATAAATAAGCCCATATACAACAAAAGCGAGTAATTAAATAAGTATGTGGCGAATTTTTTCAGAAATGCACGTATTTGTCTTACGACAGTACGGTGAATCTACTACTACGGCCGCGCATTCTCAAGTTCATAATTGATGGTATCAGTGTGGAGAGTGCAGAGGAGTTACAAAACTGTGACGAACGACAGCTTAGTGGTGAACTAAGACTTCTCGTTAACAAGTTGATACTCATCAACACGAGCTGCGCCCAGAGCTTCGTACGCTTCTCGCCACCATTAAACGCTCTTGTTGATACTATTAACGCACAGGAAGACTTTTGGTGAGCTTTGAAATACTTTTATGTTGTAATCTAAGACGCAACGGAAAGAAAAAGTCTAATTTGGCAATTAACCGTTTTCAAAGGTACGCACCAATGGCAGAGATGAATTTCGGACCGCCCCAAATGTCGATGACATCAGGACCACGGTTGACGTACGGAACAATCATCAGCTCGACTCAACTGTTCACTCAAGCCCAATGGCACTTGGCTCTTTCCTTAGCCAGTTCAAAAGTATCTAGCATTACTCAACAGAAAAAAAATCGAAAAGACGACGATCAGAATGGCAACATCAGAGGCACGTCTACGTCCATACGCACGACACTCGGCAGCAAAGATGATCGCATTGACTCGGCGCGCCGCGAGTGGGAAAGGGCCACCCCCGAAAATCTACGTCGCGTGCAAGCAAAGGATTTGCGCAAAATGCTGCACACTGGCTCATCGAACCTGGGCGCGTCTGTTCTGGCGAGTGCCACTTCTATGTCGAGACTGGATTTTTGCAACTACCTAACTGGCCACGATCTGACGGTACCGCTGCTCAGCAGTCCAAGGCTCATCAAGCGGCCCTTCGACCCCCTCATATGCGAGAACATGATTCTGTCGCGGGCGACGGCGCTTGTGCCTCTAACGGGTCGGTCTGCGGCGCACTTCAGTCGCGGAAGCAGTCCAGGATCCCAGGGCGGCAGGCCCGATATGTCGCGTAGCCCCTCGAAAGACGGGACTGGTAACGGCTCGAACAGCGACCCTTGGTTCGACTCCATGGATGAAAATAACACGAGGTTAGCGCTCGAAGTTAACCTGGTGCTCATCCTGTGCCAGGCACTTGAAGGCGTGAGGAGTCCAAGGCTCGCGGTGCGCGATCGTCAGCTGATCGTTAGAGAAACGGCGACAGAACTCTGCGTGTTCTTTGATTTCCTGGAACACCAAGGACGACACACCGAGTGGTCGGTGGCCGCCTGCTTAGTCGATGCCGACTCCAAGAAAACGAGATTCATCAAGGCTTCCAACGAGTTTGATCGCAAACTGCCAGCTAGACTGAGAGAAGGTGCGACGGTGCAGAAGATCCCGGAGCATACAGTGAACGATACGTCGGAAGCATGCGATGAACGCGTGATCGAGGAGAGATCAATCGACGATATTGTGACAACAGGACGTTTTAAGGTGGTTAATACGGACAAGTTTTTACAGCTTCTTGGAAAACTCTTGAAATCTGTAGTTGAGTCTCTCGACTCCACGCAATTTGGATGATGGGCAAAAAATTTGCGCTAATAAGTAAATCATGAAAAGCATTGGGTCTTAATGATCAAAATAGGATGTATCATATATGATGTTATGTCGCAAGCAATGCAATCATTTGTCAGTGGAAGATTGAACATCGAAAAAAATTGTCTTCCGTGTTTATATATTTATATAGATATATTAACTTGAAGTGATTTTCTTAGCTTTTTTACTAGCCCTTAAATTTTGATGAATTTTTATACAGCTATTTTTTATACTAAAAATGCGGAGAATTTGTCAATAGCAAAATATTCTGACTCGATTTTTCCTTATTTATGTCTAAATATTTTCGATTTTCAATATTTCACTTATTTAAGTGCTTCACTTTTTTAAAAAGTTTTCTAGCAAAGCTATATTGCATTATTTTTCCGTTTTTCGAATTATAAATTCGTAATGCCAAGATGTACATGTAAAAGAAAAGCAATGAAAATACGCATCATAAAAGACGTTGAAAACAATGGAGAATGTGACATTTATTGTTAATGAAATTGATTAAAATTGTAAATGTTTTTTTTTCTTTCTAATAAATCATACGATAGCACGTAAAAATTCGATTTATTATCTAAGACTACTGATAAAATAAAAGAATGGCGACAAACAAAAATAAAAGCAAAGTTGGTACTATACAACTTTCATTTACTTTGATGAATCTTACATCACAGTGTCTTGAAAAAGAATTACTTAAAAAACCATCTACATATCATCATAAAAGTTGAAGTCGATGTAATCCAACTCTTTTCTAGGAAACTACAGTGAAAACACATTATCGTGAAGTCGTACGGATAATTATTATCAATTTGAAGAATATTTCAGTAGTAACAAATACATATATTTAAAAGATTTCAAGTTGCGGTTGCACTTTACAACACGACTGTACAAATCAGAATATATAAGTAAGTATAATGCCATCATATTCATAACCGTCTTTTGTAAAACGGTTTTACTTTACTTTTTTCATTCGTTTTTATTGCATCCGCTAAACGAATCATTTAATATATATTTATATCTATATTTATGTTCATATTTATATTTATATTTATATATATCTATATAAGGACAGTCAAGTTTTGACTGTAATTTCCTGTATAGAATTTCACATAAAAATTTTTGCTCAGGCGTTCTTTCGCAATCGCAATCATTCCAAGCACTGACAGACACAATGAAATCTTAGTAATACAGTAGAAAAATATAATTCAAGGTTATTTTAACGAATGCAATGGTTACAATTTACTTACTTTTTTTAGTTTTGTATGTACGTGTATTTGTATGATCATTTATGTGTACATTCCATTAACACCAAGCGCGTGAGAGAATTTTCTACGAAAAATTAAAAGCACTTTGTTGGTAAATTGAATAGAATGTATTTTTACTTTATTATAATAATAAAGTAAACATACAAATAATGCAAATAAATTTCAAATAGATGAAAAAATAAACAAAATTTATTGTATAAAATATTCAGCATAATGATAATAATAATATTGATAGTTTAGTTATAAAACATTTTAGCAGTAATTTCAAATGTTATATTTATAAAAATAAAAATAAAAGTTATTAAAAATTTATAAACCTTATCTATGTCTAAACAAATAATATTTCTATACAACATCATAAATTTAAATTTTAAAGTCTTCAACATTTACAAAAATACTTTTATAGATTTGACTTTTATTTTGTTTAAAATATCATTACCAATGATACATTATTTTCTATTTACTTAATTAGATTCCTTGTTTTATATAGGATTTTCTGTTTATCTCTAAAATAAAAGCTTGAATTTTCGAACTTGTGTTGGAAACACCACAAGTTATCAAAATTCTAAGAAAAAATAGCTTTTTATAAAAATATGTATCATAAAATTAATTGAACTTCCGCCGATGTCTCGAATAAAGGTAAATGACCAATCATTAAATTTTTCATTCATTGAAAAATTGGCAAATCAATTGCATAAAAAAATTGGTCGCAGTAACTCTATAATTCAGTCTAATATTTTGTGTTTATCGATAGAAAATTCTCCCTTTTGCGACTTTATATATCTATAAAATTTCCCAAACAATAGAGTCATCGTCAATAACGCGATCGCACCAAAGAACGGAGAGAAATGAAAAATGAGACGTAAAACGAAATACTAAAGCAAGTGATGTAGGGACGATGAAATGTTTCCAGAATGAAGAGGAAAGAACATAAATTTGCGTGCTCAACGTGTCCCTCCCCACCGTGATTGGATAAAATAGATGTTATGCTAAGGTGGTAAATGTGGCAAAATATTTTCGGGTGAACGGGCTGCAGCCACGGCGGCCGCTACCGCCGCTTCTTCGGTAATATTGCTGTTGTGAATCGCCATTGCGGCAGGGTTATTGCTATGCTGATGACTATTCGTATTGGGCATTTGCTGCAAATGACGTGGATGAAGATGGTTTCGCTGCTGGTGCTGTTGCTGCGACATCGATTGAGAGACTGATGACAATGATGATGAGGTAGGGATCATGCTTGCAGATGACCAGGAAATCGCGGCTGCGCCGGAAGCACTTGACTCAACGGTGGCATTTGCCTTGGAATAGTCGAGCTGACCAGCACCAGTAAATGGAGATGATAAATTGCGATGATGGTCTAGGGCTAGTGGATCCACGAGTCCGCTGTTTACCGGAGTCGATGTCATGTTGTCGGCTCCGCCACTAGAGTTTGTGGTCTGTGACGTTGCACCGCTTGTTGTTGCTGATCCCGAGCCCTCCCAATTTTCAAGGGCTACCTTGCCACTATTGCCTCCCTCCTCGTTGTTTATCGAATTTGTACTTGTCCTTTGACGCTTTGTATCACCATACAGTAAGCAATGGACATTTGGAGAACTACTGCGATCTCGCACGCCTTCTTGCTCTTCCAAAAATCTATCCATGTAATCTCTGTATGTAAAATTTATTACAACGTTATTTCAATATATTATTTTTTAACAATAACATAATTATTAAATTATGATATATTTACGTGATTCCAGGATGAAGAGCATATTTCTTCTTTTCCAACCGAGCTTTGTAAGTGAATATATCATGTCTTTCAGTTTTTTTCCATAAGTAATAAAACTGCACAAGTTCACCTACAGATCTCGTTCTTACCTACAAAAATAAATTATTTAGTTTGCATACAATGGAAAGGTTATAAGAAATGTTTGACATATATTGCGCTGACCTTATTCTTTTGAATAAGATGAAAATCTTTCCCATAATTCCTTAATCCTGTTTCAAAATTATGACATTCTTCCTCAGACCATAAGCTGACTGATTCTGTGGGTGGTAAGACATTCATCCTACGTCTTCTTAACGCTTCTTCGAGATTATAGCCACACTGTAACAACAAATACAGTGCCTGCTCGTCGTCTCGTACGTGACTACCACTAGGTAGTGAGGTACCCTTTACTACAGGTAGCTGAGCCCTTTCAAGGAATTCCTCAGCCTCTTTTTCACTAATATGGCTTGGGTCCCAGAGCATTTTGTCCTCATTCTCATATGGTAGAGCATCATCATACTTGCAGAGGCCTTCAGGAATGGGCGCCTGATAATCACTACCTACCATTATCGTTTTTTTCCATTCTTCTTCGTCAGGACTATAATCACAATCATCTTCCTCCTCCTCACTTTGGGGTCGGGAAACACTTCTCAGTAACCGAGATGAGCCACCACCACCTCCACTACCAACAATACATCCTGCATCCAGGGATCCACCCTCAGGCAAATCACTGTTAGCATTCTCAATACCAGAACCAATGTTTACTGCTCCACTCAGGATTGGATTATCACTACTAGGATTCTCTGGTAGTCCAGCACTGTCCTCAATTTTTGATTCTCCACTTGTTGCATTACTAAATCAAACATTTTTATAAATAAGTAAGTTAGTAAATAACTAATAAATATTTGAAATTATTTATGAGACAAAGAACATAATTATAGTTATTAAAGAATGTTTCCCTACAGTGCATTGATGTTTGTCGTAGGTAAAATAGCTTCTCCAGTTCTTGCTACATCAGGTTTAGTTATAGAAGCTTGCTTAGAACTTGGACCATTTTCTTCTCCTTTTACCATCTCTGTATAAAACTGTTTGAGATCTGGCTCATAAGATTCTGGATAGTCGTCGTCTTCATCTTCATCATCCTCCTCATCTTCGTCTTCATCATCTTCATCATCATCTTCGTCATCTACTTTATTTGAATCTTTACACGCCATGTCGCCATAGCCGTACATCACAAGAAGTTCTTTCAAAGGCATGTCGCTTTCCTAAAAGTAATAAATTTTATTAGTTATTTTCATTAGTTATTAGTTTACTTTTATTAAAATAAATATTCATTAGAAGAGTCTCAAACATTCGATCGATATGATTGAAGGAGAGGAAATCGAATGATCTGTTTTAATTTACGGAATTTATTTGTTTTGTTTTTCTTCTTTTTGTTATACAGCTCTGAAGAAGGCACTTTCTCCAGTGCCAAAACGTAAGCTAAATAAAATTTGTACTTAATTTTTCTGCATTCAATCACTATACCTTTTGGAGATTTGATAGTTCGTTGCGAGTGTCTTCACCAGCTTCAAGAGCCTCTTCTTCATCTAAAGTCCTTTCATCATCGTAGTCATTTGCCATGATTCCAGCAGCAGAGCCCAATTCAAAGTTGCGATCTGCCCTGGAACGTTTAGAGCGACGAGACTCATCCCGGCTCATTGTTTGTCACCTGTGTTTTCACAATCGCAACAAAACTGATTTTATTTAAAAGGTTTGCAAATGCAACCCCATCGAGTGTACCCCCAAAAAGGAGTCTACAGAGATCCAAATTATCTGTCAGTAAACAGTGGTGTAATCAAGGGCTACTGGACTATCACAGTGTAAGCAGCTTAATGTAGCATCACGGAATATGGAGCAACAGAGTCAAGTCATCTTGGATTCTAAACGACTAGAGATTCCCAAGCAGCAGCCAGCCGATACGCAGTTATCGCCGTCGTCGCGTTGCCCCGTCGTTCCGCTGCATCGTCAAGCCAAAGCCAAGCAGAAGCGCAGTTTCTAACCTCAAAGAGGCGTCCCGTCCCGTGGGCGAACCGCTCGCAGGTATTTGCTCGCGGATGGGGCGCACGACGGGGCAGGGCCGAGTACAGGACCTCGGTGCAGATCAGTCGTGCCGTCGTGCACTTCCCATCGGGCTCATCACTCCGACAAGTGGCGTTACCGCGCTTTTTCACACTTGGAAAAACCCTCACGGGCGCTTTGCGCTTCTTTCTTCGAATCAAGCTTAGTATAAACTACTATAAGTAAACGCAGCTCGCGCCTCGCATAGAGATGCAGTTCCACACTGCCACACAACAACATATCTTTTGACTGGTTGCCTGTGTATAGGCGGCAGCGCAGGGCGCCACGCGTTGCGATGCGCGCGCGATTCCACTCGACTCAAGACTTCGCCACCGCAAAATACATACATATAAAGTTTACTTCAGTCTTTTGTTGTCTGAGACTCATTCAACTCATTGTGATTTTACTAGGTACACTACATTTATATGTATATGTATCTATTTGTAAAGAATATCAAAATGATCATTATTTTTTTTACTGCTGATATATAATTTGTAATTTCCCCGATTAACATTGTGAAAGCATAAAAAGATTTTAATGAATTCTTATAATGAATGCTTTTTTCCGGTAAGTGTTTTAATAGAATTCTTAATGATAGTTGTATGTTTATCGAATGTCCGCCTCTAAATCATTCATAAAGAATTCTTAATTTAAAAAAAATAATTTTAATTATTTAATTTACCTAATCCATAAAATTTTTTTAATTTTTTTCTTTTGTTTTTTTTTTTCATAAAGAATATTTTATGAATGCTTTTATTACAACTACAAACTGCTTTAATTGTTCATAAAGAATACTTTATGAATACTTTTTGAATACTATAAATGTTTATTGATTGCGGACATTCGAAAATTCTTTATGAATTAATTCTTTTCTCTCCAAAGTGTGCATGCTTATCAGGTCATTTTAAATTGATGAGTTAATTAATTTTTTTTAATAATTTTATCATACTTTTAGCGAAACTACTGTATTTTAATAATAATAATAATTGTTTTGTTAATTATTATTATTGTAATTATACTTTTACATCACAAAATTTTAGCATTAACAAATTACCCGAATAGCACCAAACGTTTAAAAAACGTTTTAAAAACGTTTTTTCTTGAACGTTTGAACGTTTTGAAAAGAAG
>JAXIUT010000048.1:4864116-4896673 GCA_035586675.1 Eurytoma californica
TAAACGTTTTTTAGACTTCTTTTCAAAACGTTCAAACGTTCAAGAAAAAACGTTTTTAAAACGTTTTTTAAACGTTTAGTGCTATTCGGGTAACGTAAATGATAAATGATGATAATGATGATAAATGAAGGCAGGCCATATTACTTAGTTATATCAAATATCGAATGCATAAAGCATACGTGACAATGTATAATATAACTATGTAACATCGAGAACTTGATTGGTGATGAAATCTGTAATATCTATGTGTATTACTATGTCTACGTATGCATTATGCATATATCATCGTATGTGTTCGTATACATATGTATATATGTAAGTTCCACCGCCTGCCGTGCTGGCCGGATACTGGCCGCAAGACAAACACTTGCTGACTTGCTTGTCATCTCGTTATTTTTTATTGTTGTTTACGTTTATTTAATTTATCTAGTTAATATTTTTAATTTTTGATATGTCATTACTTGCAGCAAGACGAGTTTTTCTATCAGAAAAAGTAAGTAAAATTTTTTTATTATTTCATTTTATTTTAGAAAGTATTGAAACAAAATATGTAAATGTATTCGTTGCATTGGCAAATCGAGTATTGAATTTTTAAGGTATAGATATTATTAAAAAATAAAGCAGTAATGATAATATTTAGTTAAGAAGTAGTTACTTCTAGTAACATTTAATTTGTTTTAGGTCGCTAAAGAACCAGCACTTAATTTCGTATGCTGCACAAAGTAATAAACTCTTATCTATCTGTAATTAAATAACTATATTTATACTTTTATTTCTTAAAAAAGTTATTTAATTTTTTTAGGACCACTGCTGCATTTGATAGTAAATATGAATATTTACAGCAAAGTAAAGTGCCAACTATGCACTTCCAACCATCTCTTCCACGTTTACCGATTCCAAAACTTGAAGACACTTGTAGACGTTACTTGAATGCTCAAAAACCACTATTGCAAGATGAGCAAATGAAAAAGACACAAGCTTTTGTTGACAATTTCTTGAAAGGAGAAGGACAAAAATTGCATGCTGAATTAATTAAGTCAGATGCTGCTAATAAACATACAAATTATATTAGTGAACATTGGTTTGATATGTACTTACGTGATCGCAAACCACTTCCTATTAACTACAATCCATTTCTAGTATTCAGTCCGGAGACTAATGAACAATATAACAAACAACTAGTCAAAACAACCAATCTTGTTGTATCATCAATAAAATTTCTCAAATCTTTAAGGGAAAATTTATTAGAACCAGAAGTATTTCACTTAAATCCTAAGAAATCTGATACTAACTTTTTCCGCACATTTACTGGTCTACTGCCTTCTTCCATTTCATGGTATGGAGCATATTTAATGAATGTTAGTAAATTTATATTTACCTATTTTTAATATCTAATATAATCAATAAATAACTAATATTTTTATTTTATTTCATAGGCTTATCCACTAGATATGTCACAATATGGTAACTTATTTAATTCAACAAGAATTCCAGAAATAGAAAAAGATAGAATTGTTTTGGATAAGACTGCCAAGCATATTGTTGTTATGAGAAAAGGCCATTTTTATGCTTTTAATGTATTGAACGAACAAGGCAACATAGTTTCTCCTCGGGAAATAGCATCAAATTTGCAAAGTATTTTAGAAGATCAGAGGCCAGAAAGTGAGGTTCCAATTGGTATTTTAACTGCATCAGAAAGAAATGATTGGGCCAATACCAGGTCCCACCTTGCACAAATTGGGAATAATGATGTATTAAAAAAAATAGACTCTGCAGCCTTTGTACTTATTTTAGATGATGAACCTATAGGTTCAGATGAAAACAAACTTCTTAGAAGGTATCTTCATGGTGGAGCTGAAAATAGGTGGTTTGATAAATCATTCTCGTTAATTGTTAGCAAAGATGGCTATGCTGGTCTTAATTTTGAACATTCCTGGGGCGATGGCGTAGCCGTCTTGCGTTATTTTCAGGATGTTAAAAAAGATATTTCTGAGAAACCTCTTTTTCATCCTGAAGATGAAAAGACCCTTTCTTCAGGATCATCATCTGTTGAAAAGCTTGATTTTAAAGTAGATGAGAAAATAAAAGAGAAAGTTTTGAAGCAAAAGAGTCAATACGAAAAATGGACTAACAACTTAGATATTGGTTTTATGATTTACGAAGGATTTGGAAAAAAAGAATGTAAAGATTTTGGTGTTAGTCCTGATGCTGTGATGCAATTAGTTTTTCAATTAGCACTGTTCAAGCAAGAATCAAGATCAGTAGCTACTTATGAATCTTGCAGCACAGCAGCTTTTAAGCATGGCAGGACTGAAACTCTTAGACCATGCACTATTCAAACAAAAAATTTATGTTCTACAATGACTCAAAATAAATCTCATCTGTCAATACAAGAGATAAAAAAGATGATTATTGATTGTAGTAATGCTCATACAAGTTTACTAAAGGAAGCTGCAATGGGTACGTTTTAGAATTGTTAAAATTAAATTACGTATTTTTTAAAATTTAAAGTGTTTTGACAAATATGTATATATTTAATGCGCAATCTAGAAAATTTTATAGACTTTTAACGAAAATAATTTCTTTTTTTTTAGGTCAAGGTTTTGATCGTCACCTTTTTGCCCTTCGAAAACTTGCCGAAAAACTGGACAAAAAATTAGATATTTTTCAAGATCCAGCTTATGAGATGATAAATCACAACATTTTATCTACATCCACTCTTTCAAGCCCAGTAGTTATAGCAGGAGGATTTGGTCCTGTTGTGGATGATGGATTTGGTATTGGTTACATGATACAGGACAACAGACTTGGAGTTGTGGTTACAAGTTATCGCAATCATAGAAGTGCTAATGACTTTGTAAATAGCTTAGAAGATTCTTTCAAGGATATCCACAAAGTCTTGTTAAGTAAATGATGTTGTTAGGTAGTCAATTATTTTAACTGAAATTTTATTGTTACTCTATTTGGTAATTACAATTGTAATTATATATAAAATTACAATTATAATTTATAAGGAGGTGGAGGCCAAATTTTTATATATATTTATCCACTGCTATCTGAAATACTGCCAAAACTATAAAGTGCCTTTGCCTCTATTTTTGATGATATATTTACATTTATAATAGATATACTTTTTATATTGTATACACATGTTATATCAAATAAAATGATTATGGTTATTTTATACAAAGGTTTTAATTATTAAGAACTTGATCATATTTCACACAAATTAATAATCATTTTCTTGGAATGCAACTAAATGTTTCATCTACTATTTCATGTAAATAATACACAATGCACTGCAATATTCCACAATTCAGAAGAAAATTTTAATGATTTATAGGAGAAAATTGGCGCAGTAGCTTAAATAATATTTACAACATTTATAAATGTAACGAGAAACAACAAAATGTTGGTTCACTTTGAGACTGGGAGCACGTCTCAATGAGAAGCGACATATACGTTTTATTTGAAGACAATAATATATTTTATTGTCTTTTTATACGCAAATAGGTCGACGTTTACTTAACTTTGCTTAACATATTTACTACTGTTTCAAAAATGTTTAAGTCGACATGATGTGTGATTCATTTACCCATTTCTCTTTTTCTTCATTTACTTCATGTTATCAGCTTTTTAATAAAAGAAACTTATAGACATTTTTTATTTTATGAAAAGATGTAATACTTTTCTGGATGCATCAACCATCTTTGAACATTTAGCTTGTGCCAGATCCCATTTTAACCTTTGATGTCTGCAACAAAAAACATTTTTTTGTAAGTTTTTAATTACAATTACTTTATAATAAAATATGATATAATAATTTATGGCTAACCATGTAAATGCCAACAATAAGTCCAAACAGACCAATAGCAGAGCCAAAAATTTCGACAATAAGAATTTTTACAAACAGAGCTGAATTAGCAGCATCTGAAAGAGCAGCACCAGAACCAACAATGCCAACAGCAATACCACAGAACAGATTTACAAATCCTACAGCAAGACCTGCACCAAACATGACATGTCCTGCCATCCAGTTTCTTTCTTTCAGTTCTGGATGCTCATTAATCTCATCCATGTTGAATTCTTCAATCATGCCAGATAAAACAATGGCTGTAATAAGACCATAAATGGCAACAGCTTCACAAAAGATAACTGAAATCAAGTTTTTCGTCTTAATCCTAGGTGCTTTTACACCTCCTCCAATAATTGAGACACCTGTTGTATGGATGCCCCTAAAACAAATATAAAAATTATCTTGTTAATTATATTAATAAAAAAGTTCCTTATTTAGAAATAATTTCAAGTTATTTGAAAGCTTTAAACTTTATATTTTTTTAAAAGAAAATAAACTTACAAAGCAGCACCAACGACAGATAGTGCTACAGTGAGTCCAATACCAAGAGTTGCCCACATATAAGGCGAAGTATTCTCAAGGAACCTATAAGAGATTAGAATATGTGCTATATAAATAATAGTTGTTAAATTTGCTATGTGTAATTGAATTTCTCTATTATATATTTGCACAGATATTGTTACTACAAATTAATGCTCACCATCCAATACTGACTCGTTCTCCCTTGCCAGTAAAAATATGGTATAGTACTGGAAAATAAAAAAGAATCACATATTACACGCCTACCCATACATTAGAAACATTTATCTTAAAAAAGTCCACTGAAGATTGGAGCTGTGTTCTATTGATTCTAACTCAAAGTAGTGAGAACCCCGAAGGAGTTTTTGCATTTAGGTGTAACAAAAAAATTGCGCAGCGAAAACATTCGAAAACGAAGCAAACGAGCTGAAAATAAGGGCACAAACCTAAAATAAGAATAGTCGCCGAGGCGATGCCCGCGAAGGAGGTGCTGATCACGTATCTTAGCTTCATGGCTCCCGGTGCTGGTGTTCTCGTGGTCAAGGAGAGTTCGCTCGGGATTGCGGTGCGACGCTGATTTCCCTCGTTTCAAGGAGGCCAAAAGGGGAAGGCGGCTCCTAATTGCTAAGATCTGCCCGTTATCGTCGCGGGTGCGACGGAACTTTTTCTCCAAAAGAGCAGACACCCGTCGCTGTCATGTGACGACCATCGCAGCTTCGCCAGCGAGTGTAACCAACCTCTACAAAATACAAAATATCCGAGTTTAGAAGTTCGTGCAGTTACTGAACCTGGATTCTACGGCGGGTTATTTCAAACGATACAAAATGTATAATCCAATTTTGTATAATAATCCAATAACATCATTCAGGGAAATTTAAATAAAACATTAATTAATACTGTAAACATAAGTTCTAATTAAAATCCTTTTATTATTAAATAAATAAAAAATTACATTTTGCTTTTAGAAAGAATGAAAAATAAAAATTTGATGACTACTTGTTAAAAGAAAAAATTGGAATTTGAAAATTCGATTTATAAAAATCTGTGTTATTGGTGTATTCACTTAATTCACTTAATGGACTTTCACCAACAGAACATTTCAAACATAAATTTTGCTTGCTACCGCATGGATTCTACAGACTTTTTCAAAGTTAAAAAGCTTATTATATTAGAATGACTCGACAGTCTTGGATAACGCGGTATTAATGACTTATAGGCATACAATAGAAGATGCACTTTCATAAAATCAAAATCTTTCTTTGCGCGTAATGTTTCACTATACAAACACACTATTATCACTACGTAATAATATCAATTAGGGAGGTGAAAAAAGTACTCACTGTTTGTCATCAGTGGAATTCCGCTAATTAATATTATAATCAGTATATAAGAGAAACAGTAACAGTTAAAATTAGAGAAATTTTTCCTAAATGGGATTTGCTTCGATGCATAACTTTCTCTAACATTTCTAACTTACTTTGCTAAAATTAATTTCTCTTTCTTATTCCTCAACAGGTAAGCAATTAATGCTTATTCAGACAATTGCAAGTGCCGTAAGTACGTATTCTTTACTGAAACAGCACGCGAACAGGTGAGTTTAAGTGAGCCGAAACGTCGTAAGTACCTATTTAATTATTGATCGGATGAGTGTCGGCACGAACCTTATACTAGAGATTGAGCAATTTCTTTGAAATGCCTACTTTCTTTCAGTGATGACTGCTTATGTAAGGGATAATATACACTCGACATTTTATTTCACGACTTATTCGAGCAATTTACTTGGTCTTTTTACCTAAAACGCTCATGAGCACGATGTGGCAAGAAGATCATGTCATCCCGGTTAAAAATAGGAACGTTGAAAATCAATGTTGTACATTGAAAATCAACGTTGACGTTGAAAAAACCTTGATTTGGCTTGATTTTCAACGTTCATTTCAACGTTTCTTTATAAACGTTGAATTTCAACATTGAAAATCAACGTTGAATCTTGCAAATCAACGTTGAAAATCAACGTTTTATAAGGAAACGTTGAAATGAAGGTTGAAAATCAAGCCAAATCAAGGTTTTATCAATGTTTTGTAACGTTTATAATCAACATTTCGGAACGTTGATTTTGAACCTTCATTTCAACGTTTCTATTTTCTACCGGGATGGACTTTATCGGGTTAATAACAGTGTATATAGTTGACAATTTTTTTAATTAAAAGAATATTTTTTTCTAAATTGACGTTAAAATGTTTAAAACTTTTATGTTTATTTAATATTTTTAAAATCATTTGTAATTATTGTATATCGTTGCTACGCCATATATATTACTCATCATCATGCTTCGGAAAAATCACTAGCACTATATTGTGCATAATCTACTGAGACTATATTTATCAAAATATCGATAAAATTTTGTTGAAAGAAAGAAACTTGTATTCTCAATCATTATCAAAACAGTGGTACCACTACAGTGTATTGCATAGTATATCAATTATGTGTTGTGGGCAGACTCCTACTATGGATTAGATATAATCGATTCAATCGCGCTGCGACAATTGTTTATGAACGGAAAAGTTTACGTTGTCCCAATAATAGAAGTCATAAGTCATGAATCTCTAAATTTGTGAACGATTCGAACGTGCGTTCAGTGAGTTAAATATCTATAATTAATTAATTAATTAATTGAGTTAAATATATATATAATTAATTCTACTAAAGATTCCGAAATACTTAAATACACGCAAGTATAAGGCAAAATTAAAATGTTTATACTTTGTTGAAGCCCGATTTTGTAATTTTTAACGTAATTTCTTCCTAAGAGATTTCGGTAGTCTTTAATCGTCTAGATCAGTTGCTAAAAAACATAAATAAATATCGAGTGTATGTACACAATGTATACTACAGTACATTATTAGCATATAAAGTTTAGAAGAGAAAATAATCATTTAAATGCAGCGTAAGGCTCTTCAAGATTGACAGTTTTAAACCAATTACTTATTATAGAATTAAATATAAAGGTAGTTAATTGAAAATAATATAACAATTTTTATTACATTAAAATATGTGTTTGTAACACACCTCAATTAGGTAAATTGTTGAAAATAAAAAGGGCAAAATATAATTATTTGCAATCAATTCGTAATTGTAATATTGATAACATATATTGACACGCATCAATTTAAAATAATCGCTTATTATGGATTTTAAAAAGAATCAAAATGGCCATTATAATAGACAACTCTACGCTGAAAAAACTACTTGTCCGGGATTAACCTGCCACGGTGGATGAGTGCCGTGCCCTTCTCGCAGTTCCCTAGTCACCGTCACTGGTCACACCTGCGCGTACAATTCTCTCTCTATTTCTCTCTCCCTCTCTCTATAGTCTCTCCCTCTCTAACTTGCTTTATAAACTATGCCTGCTTATCAATGGAGTAAGCTAGAATCTAGAAATTCCCCAGACTCGCGGCTTATTGCATATAACTATATTGCACAAATATAAAAAAAAATAAAAAATGAGCCAAAGTAACGAGTGATAAAGGGTACAGTGAATGAGGGACTATTTTACGCTGCGCTGCGCGCGCTTCTACAGGTACTTTTGGCCCTTCAGGCTGTCTGAGCTGTCTCCGTCTCTTTCCGAGCGCGGTGACTCTGCGAGGGGGCGTACGCGCACATTCACCGTGTAGATATAGTATTATAAATCACAGGCGGCCAGTCGGCCACGTTGGGACTTGGGTGTCATCGCGAGGAGCGCGCGCACCTAGCTCCATCTTGCTTCGAATTGCGCTCGACTCGACCCGTGCCCCTATCACGCTCGATGCTCCGCGATCGTCTCGTCCGTCTCCGAGTACCTGCCCGAGGCCTCAAAAATTCGTGGAAACAGGTGTAGGACCGCGGCCCACCTGTCCACGCTGCGACGCACCCCGATCGCGTTCGATTATTCTCATTGTGCATCCATTGTATCCATTCCGCCCGGTCGAATTGCAGTACGCATACGCACGCAAGGGGTCGCTCGCTCGGGCAGCGTTAAAGGGTTGATTCCGCGACAAGGACACCGCTAGTCTCCACGCTCGTTTCGGCGACACTGATACGTCGGTGTATCGGAGCACTGGCGTGCATGCGAAAGAGAGCGAGAGAGATAAGGCGAGTCAGAAGTTCAGAAGTTGAAAAGAAATAGCGGCAGGTGGGGGGAGCGAGGGAAAGGTGGAATTGCCAGAGACTGGATGGAAGAGAGAGAGGTAAGGGAGAGCGCGCAAGTGCAGGCTTACACGAGAGATTGTGCCTAGTCCAGGAACCGCGGCCGCTGCGCAACGTCAGTGATCGTCTGGCCCTCCTCTCACCGTCGCGGGTCCCGAGATAGAGTACTAGAATAAGAGAGACAGAGGGAGGGGAGTGTGTATACGCGGTCCTGGTGCGCGCACACGCACACGCTCGCGCGGAGATAGATGCGAGCAGCGCGAGCAGCGCGAGTATCGGCGTAGACCGAGAGGACAACGCAGGCAGCAGCGCGAGCCACGCAAGGAGGAGTCGAGCAGAGGGTGTCGCGCGTGCCGCTGTCGCGAGTGTAGCAGGATTCGCAACGCAACCGCCACAAGTGAAGGCTCGAGTATACGCGGGACTGCATCACTTCATGCACCGGCATTCCGTGAGCGAGCAACGCGCCGGAAGCGTGAGAGTGCACGGGTAGAGAGCGCATCGGAGATACGCCGCGAGATAACGCACGAGTTGGTGCGAGCGAGACAAGGAGGAGACCACTAGGCGAGAGTGAGAGAGAGAAAGAGAGAAACGCGCGCCGCTCTCCTCCCCGTTGGACTTGGAGCATTCATCCGTTGGAGGCACACGCACACACGTAGGCACGCGACCATTGTGACCAGCCGCCGCCAACGCCGACGCCGCGATGACGCAGCTGCTGCCCATAAGGTTCCAGGAGCATCTCCAGGTAAATTGGGAGGAGCACCACCTCGCGGCCGACGTCCCCGCGCGCGGCTCTCGCCTCTAGCTCGCGCGCCCGCGTTATGTGGGTATAGGCTACCAATCTACTCGTGATCGCGGAGCGAGCGAGCGAGGGACGGTGCCCGCCTAACTCTTGACAGTTATCCGCCGTTCTCGACGTCCACCGGGTTCTCCCCCCGGGGGTGGGGCGATGCCGCGACACCCCCGGGATGTCCGGCGTCGATGGACGTCGGGACGGCGCGTGCGAGAGAGCAAGAGAGAGAGGGAGAGAGAGAGAGGGAAAATCGATTCTCTCCTATAATGTGCCGATGAGACAGCCACGTCTGCTGGCTCCGGTAGCCGCCGCCGCCGCCGCTCGCATACTTATATACGCCCCTCGCTTCCGCCCTCGAGATTACACCGATGAACGTGCTGTCGATGATAAGTGCCCTTTTGGGATGGGCCTTTTCTCTTGTCTTGTGGTATAGGCCTCCGTGCACTTGTCATAATCTCCGCCCACGGTGTTTCTCTTGGCGTTTTAACGTTTGTCCAAGTGTCAATGCCCATCAGGGACAAGCCACTTTGTCGCGATTAAAGTCGGTCGGCAATTCTCGTTCATTGCTGATGCTTTTGTGGCCCTTTCAGACTGACAAGACGCAAGAGCAACTTTAGGGCATAGCCCAGCTTGGCGAGCAACTGCTATAAGATTGCTCGAGATTTGGCAATGACTTGGCTAGCTGCTGCTCTAATGCGCTTGTTTATACAATGCATTTACTTTTTTCTATTTACTACGTACTTCACAGAGAAAATTCTATATATAACAGTAATAACAACTCTATGTCAGTAGAGAAAATGATTTGTTTACATTTAGTACACAATTCATATATTGATTCATCTAGAGAAGAAACATACAAACATATGCAACCAACATATGTGTACATTAAAAAATTAGAATACACATTATGAAATGAAAATTATTTAGATAAAAATTTCTGAAAGATTATACTTAAATTATTAATTTAAATCAGGAAGTTATAATTGATTTATTTTTTAAATAAATAAAATACTATTTTAAAAAAATATATAAATACTGTTTCCATTATTCTTGATTAAGGACATTAAATAATTCAACATTGAATATCTTTTCTTTATTATAATTTAATCAACAAGTAAAGACTCATTTATGAATTACATATTTCTCAAAAGCTTGTTTACATCAGCAGCAGACTTTCCAATATGAGCAGAAGTTTGAAATTCCAAAATTTCCAAGATTTCTATTACTAGTGAGCAGCATTTGTTTTTGTACCAAGAGTTCTTATTATTTTTTTGTTTCTTTGTGCCAAAAATAGCTCACTGCAGTGGGGATCAATGCCAACAATGTCAGCTTCAACACAGTCACCATGGAGTCGGACAAGTTCATCTGTGTCCGTGAAAAGGTGGGTGACACGGCACAGGTGGTCATAATCGACATGAATGATTCTTCGAACCCCATCAGAAGGCCCATCTCTGCTGATTCAGCTATTATGAATCCAGCAAGCAAAGTCATTGCTCTGAAAGGTGAATATTATTATTAGTATTATTAGTAAGAAAAGTGATTACAAAGAAAAAAAATATGAAGTAATAATTATTAAAAATATTAGCAATTTGTAAGAAATGTAGATGTTAAATGGAAAAACGGAAATATCTTTTTAGGTTCCGATCTTTTTAACTATTTTTTTAACACTTCATTCAGTGACGTCATTTAATGTGTCAATTTTTTATTGTGATGTTACATCACAGAAATTTAAAAATACATAATAAAAATCATATTATGTAAAACTAACACTGAAAAGTGCATTAATAAAAAATATTTTTTAGGTAATAAAAAGAATCCTTCAATTAAGATTAAATAAAAAATTTTCCAAAGATAGGTATTTCCTAGAAAAATATCCCAATTTTATCTGATACTGTAACAGCAATTTTATAAATATAAAAAAGTCAATTAAGTTTCTATCAGAGTTTTTAATATTTTTACAAGGATTCATTACTTATGCAAGAATATTTGGATCGATAAATTTCTCCACTCATAATCAACTACATTGAGTGAAAAATAATTAGTTGTCTAAAAATATTTTTTTCATTAAAAAAAACTTTTATTAAGGAAAATAAAAAATTCATTTTTAAAATAAAAGCTATTTCTGCGAAGATTTATAATGTACTAATTATTCATTTATTTGTTTTATATGTATACTAATGTTTGTATAATTTCAGCTCAAAAGACGCTTCAGATCTTCAATATCGAGATGAAATCGAAAATGAAGGCTCACACAATGGCAGAGGATGTAGTTTTTTGGAAGTGGATATCTTTGAACACATTAGCCCTTGTGACGGAAACATCGGTGTACCATTGGTCGATGGAAGGCGACTCACAGCCAAGCAAAGCCTTTGAACGACACTCATCTTTGTACGGTTGTCAAATAATCAACTACCGAACAGACGCAAAACAGTCTTGGTTGTTGCTCATCGGTATATCGGCGCATAACAACCGCGTTGTCGGAGCGATGCAGCTATACTCGGTGGAACGCAAATGTTCTCAGCCGATCGAAGGTCATGCTGCCTCTTTTGCGCAGTTTAAGATGGAAGGTAACGCCGAGCCCAGCAATCTCTTCTGCTTTGCTGTCAGAACTGTCCAAGGTGCCAAGCTTCATATCATCGAAGTGGGACAGCCACCTACGAAAAATCAGCCTTTCCCTAAAAAAGCTGTGGATGTTTTCTTTCCACCCGAAGCTGGCAATGATTTCCCGGTTGCAATGCAGGTAAGATTTTTCGTTATTTAACTAATATTATAAAAGAAATACGTGATTTTCAATTATAAACAGTTTAACGGCATTCATTAATTTATTTGTGTCTCTTTTTATTTTTATCAAATGTTATTCTTTTTTGTGGAGTTGTACCAGTTGCTTTTATCTATCTATAAATAGAATGATAACATATTTAGCTCTGATTCCCCCAATGTTTTTTTTATTTAATTCTGTGGGATTTGTGCACATCTAATCTACTTCATTTATTTCTAAAAATTAATTTTTTTATGTGTTTTGGAGTTTAATAATATTATTTGCGTATTATGTAAAATATTTTCTATTTTAATCTGTATTACTGCACACAATAAAATAATATCAATTCTTACATTACACAATATCAATTATCAAATATTGTAATAATTTTCAATATAATTTTTTATATGTACGTATAATCAAAGTTAATTTACTTCAAAAATAATTTAAATCCTTAAAATTTAATGGTTAATTTTTTTCTCAAATATTAAAACACGTTAATGATTGCAGGTGAGCTCAAAGTATGACGTCATCTACCTGATCACGAAATATGGCTACATCCACATGTACGACATTGAATCGGCTACCTGCATCTTCATGAATCGCATATCTAGCGAGACGATCTTCGTGACTGCGCCTCATGAATCTTCTGGTGGTATAATCGGAGTAAATCGCAAGGGTCAAGTTCTATCCGTATCCGTCGACGAAGAGAATATCATACCTTACATCAATGGCGTTCTGCAGAATCCTGAACTTGCTCTGCGCATGGCTGTGCGCAATAATCTATCTGGAGCTGAGGACCTCTTCGTGCGTAAATTTAACATGCTCTTCCAAAACGGACAATACGCCGAGGCTGCCAAAGTAGCAGCTAATGCACCTAAAGGTATAGCTCATGTTTTATTTAATAGCCTGTACATTTTAGAATGTCCGTAAAATTTCTCTTCAAGTTTTTTCAAAACTATATTGTACGACTTTACTAAGATTTCTTATCGTTTCAGGAATTTTACGTACACCTGGAACCATCCAAAAATTCCAACAGGTACCGACGACTCAGGGTCAGACTTCTCCTCTTCTGCAGTACTTTGGAATTTTATTAGATCAGGGGCAATTAAATAAATACGAATCTTTGGAACTTTGTCGTCCAGTACTTGTCCAAGGTCGCAAACAGCTACTCGAGAAGTGGTTAAAGGAGGATAAACTTGAATGCAGCGAAGAACTTGGCGACCTCGTAAAACAAGTTGATCCAACTCTTGCTCTTAGTGTGTATCTCCGGGCTAACGTGCCCAATAAAGTGATACAGTGTTTTGCTGAAACGGGGCAGTTCCAAAAAATTGTTCTGTACGCGAAAAAAGTGTCTTACACTCCAGACTACATATTCTTGCTTCGCAATGTTATGAGAATCAATCCTGATCAGGGTGTTCTATTTGCCCAGATGCTTGTGCAAGATGATGAGCCACTTGCTGACATCAATCAAATTGTAGATATCTTTATGGAACAAAATATGGTACAACAATGCACTGCTTTCTTATTAGATGCTTTGAAGAACAATAGGCCAAATGAAGGAGCTTTACAAACGAGATTACTGGAAATGAATTTGATGTCTGCACCGCAGGTATTATACTGTTTAATTAAATTTTTATTTTTTATTTTTCCAGCCCTTCGTACTTATTGTATTTTAAAAACTATTATTTGCGCTTCCTTTCCAGGTGGCTGACGCTATCCTCGGTAATCAGATGTTCACTCACTATGATCGCGCACACGTTGCTCAACTTTGCGAGAAAGCTGGTCTTTTACAACGTGCTTTAGAGCATTATACCGATCTCTATGACATCAAACGTGCAGTTGTGCATACGCATTTACTGTCGCCTGATTGGCTTGTTGGTTTCTTCGGCACTTTATCTGTAGAAGACTCACTTGAGTGCCTCAAAGCCATGCTCACTGCAAATATGCGTCAAAATCTTCAAATATGCGTTCAAATCGCGACTAAATATCACGAGCAGCTGACCACTAAAGCTCTCATTGATCTTTTCGAAAGTTTCAAGTCTTACGAAGGTCTCTTCTATTTCCTAGGTTCAATTGTTAATTTCAGTCAGGATCAGGAAGTACACTTCAAGTATATCCAAGCTGCATGCAAGACTGGTCAGATCAAAGAGGTTGAACGCATTTGCCGTGAAAGCAATTGTTACAATCCCGAACGCGTCAAGAATTTCCTCAAGGAGGCTAAGCTTTCTGACCAACTGCCACTCATTATCGTGTGCGATCGTTTTGATTTTGTACATGATCTTGTTCTTTACCTCTATCGTAACAACCTCCAGAAGTACATTGAAATATATGTACAGAAAGTAAATCCATCGCGTCTGCCGGTCGTCATTGGTGGCCTACTTGACGTAGACTGCTCCGAAGATATTATTAAGAATCTTATTCTTGTTGTACGAGGCCAGTTTTCTACTGATGAACTTGTTGAAGAAGTTGAAAAGCGCAATCGCCTGAAACTTTTGTTACCTTGGCTAGAATCTCGTGTGCACGAAGGTTGTGTCGAACCCGCAACTCATAACGCTTTGGCTAAGATCTACATCGACAGCAATAACAACCCTGAACGATTCCTCAAGGAGAACCAATTTTACGACAGCCGCGTTGTCGGCAAATACTGCGAAAAGCGAGATCCTCATCTTGCTTGCATCGCTTATGAACGAGGTCAGTGTGATCGGGAGCTCATCAGTGTTTGCAACGAGAACAGTCTTTTTAAGAGCGAAGCCAGATACCTTGTTCGTAGACGCGATCCTGAGCTGTGGGCTGAAGTGCTGAACGAGAGCAATCCATATAAAAGACCACTTATTGACCAGGTCGTGCAGACCGCGCTCTCCGAGACTCAAGATCCAGAAGATATTTCTGTCACGGTGAAGGCTTTCATGACCGCTGACTTGCCCAATGAACTTATTGAGCTGCTTGAGAAGATCGTGCTGGATAGCAGTGTATTCAGTGACCATCGCAACCTGCAAAATCTTCTTATTCTCACAGCTATTAAGGCCGACCGCACCAGAGTCATGGAGTACATTAACCGTTTGGACAACTACGATGCTCCTGACATTGCAAATATTGCCATCAACAATGAACTGTACGAAGAAGCTTTTGCAATCTTTAAGAAATTCGACGTCAATACTTCAGCCATTCAGGTCTTAATTGAACAAGTGAATAACTTAGACAGGGCATACGAATTTGCTGAGAGATGCAATGAACCAGCAGTTTGGTCGCAATTAGGTAAGAAAATTAAAAAAAAAAATAGTACATTATTTTTCTAATGTTCGTACTCTCTAATAGTATGATTATAATTGAAGGATTTTTTTGGTTATATATATATATATTTATTTAATTATTTATTAATTTATTTATTTTAATCTAAAGACCATGATTCATGCGAACACTGATACTGCAATTTAATCATATGTTCTAAATGTTTGTTTTAAATGTATACTTTATTCGTAAACAAAATTTAAAATTCGTAAAGAAAATATAATAATTATTAAAATTCTATAAAATTAAATTAAAAAAACAAGCAAGCTACGAAAATCTACGATAAAATTTCGCATGATTTTTATTACATTTATATAAATTTTTTTTATACTTATTTTAATTATGTGCCTGCCTTATATTTCGTAATGAGAATTTTTAATGTATTATAATACTAAAAATATTTTCGAATGAACAGCTCGTGCCCAGCTACAGCAGGGTATGGTGAAAGAAGCAATTGACAGCTTCATCAAGGCGGATGATCCATCCGCTTACGTCGACGTTGTCGAGACAGCCCACCGCACTTCGCATTGGGAAGATCTCGTTCGCTATCTCCAGATGGCTCGTAAGAAGGCTCGCGAATCTTTCATCGAATCTGAACTGATCTATGCGTACGCCCGTACAAATAGACTAGCTGATCTCGAGGAATTCATTTCGGGTCCGAACCATGCCGATATCCAGAAAATCGGTGACCGCTGCTTCGACGATCAGATGTTTGACGCAGCCAAGCTCCTGTATAATAATGTGTCGAACTTTGCCCGGTTGGCCATTACCCTTGTCCACCTGAAAGAGTTCCAGGGCGCCGTGGACAGTGCGCGCAAGGCCAACTCGACACGCACCTGGAAGGAAGTCTGTTTCGCTTGTGTCGACAGTGGCGAATTTAGATTGGCTCAAATGTGCGGTCTCCATATTGTCGTGCACGCCGACGAACTCGAGGACCTTATCAATTATTACCAGGATCGGGGTCACTTCGAGGAGCTCATCAACCTGCTCGAAGCAGCCCTTGGTTTAGAGAGAGCCCATATGGGTATGTTCACCGAGCTTGCCATACTGTACAGCAAGTACAAGCCTCAAAGAATGAGGGAGCATCTGGAACTGTTTTGGTCACGCGTTAATATTCCCAAGGTATTGTTATGATTTCTCTATTAAACTGAATGGATTCTTGAGTTGAGCATAAACTCATGTACTTCACTTTTTCTTTAGGTGCTACGCGCAGCAGAGTCGGCTCATCTATGGGCCGAATTGGTCTTCCTATACGACAAATACGAGGAGTACGACAATGCCGTCCTCGCAATGATGCAACACCCAACTGAGGCTTGGCGCGAGGGTCATTTCAAAGATGTTATCACCAAGGTCGCGAACGTCGAGCTTTACTATAAGGCAATCCAGTTCTACGTTGAATACAAGCCTCTTCTCCTGAACGATATCCTGCTGGTTTTAGCACCGCGTATGGATCATACGAGATCTGTAGCTTACTTTACCCGAACTAATCATCTCCAACTGGTCAAGCCTTATCTTAGATCCGTGCAAACTCTCAATAATAAAGCTATTAATGAGGCTCTAAATGGTTTGTTGATTGATGAGGAGGATTATCAAGGTCTTAGGACCTCTATTGATGCCTTTGACAACTTCGACAACATTGCGCTGGCGCAACAGTTGGAGAAGCACGAGCTCATCGAATTCAGGAGAATTGCTGCTTACTTATACAAAGGCAATAATAGGTGGAAGCAGTCGGTCGAACTTTGTAAAAAGGATAGACTATTCAGGTTAATAACAATAAAAAAAGTATTTTGTAGAAAATTAATTTTGCAATTTTATTTTGCATGTGTATTGTGTAGAAAATTAATTTTGCAAATTTTAAAACGATTTAATTTACTTTTTTAGAGACGCGATGGAGTACGCAGCTGAATCTCGTAATCATGAAGTAGCTGAAGAGTTGTTGGAATGGTTCCTGGAGAGAGGGTCCAAGGACTGTTTTGCTGCTTGCCTATTCCATTGTTACGATTTGCTTCACCCAGATGTCATTTTAGAGCTAGCGTGGAGACACCAAATCATGAACTTTGCAGCGCCTTATCTTATTCAAGTATCCCGCGAATATATATCGAAGGTAGTGTTGTTCCAATTAAAAATGTTACTCTATATTTGAAAAAAAATTACTAATGATACTGAATAATTTAAAGGTTGATAAATTAGAAGAAGCTGAAAGTCGTCGTGTAGAAGAAACTGATCATCAAGAACATAAATCCATGATTATGCGTAAGTAAAACGTTCATCATTAATAATAACTAAAAATAAGTATATTAAATTATACTTAAAGTAAAATTGTAAAACGTAAAATGTCTTTTTCAGCCGAACCACAATTGATGTTGACGGCAGGTCCGGGAATGATGGCACCGGGTTATGCGCCTCAAGGTGTGTACGGAGCGCCAGCACAGGGTGTTTACGCTCCACCTGCGGCAGCCCCAGCCTACCAGACGTACGGAATGTGAGACGGGGCTTCACCTCTCTACGGCGCTATATAAGAGCAGCCAACATTCGGTACCAGAAGTCGAGAACTTTTTCTATTCTTAGAGTTGCGAGGAGAAAGATAATGCAAATAATAAAGTAGGACAGACGAAACGAAAGAGACCGCATCGTTGTAGCTCTTATAAGACATAATAACTATCGTTGAAAACGAGAAAATGTGACAGAGAGGAGAATGTAATAGTAAGACACATCTTTACCCTTAGATTCTTCTTGCTGTTGAATCGACGATAAAAAGCGTAAACAGACCCGAAAAAAAAAGTGGATACAGGAATAATAATTCAATTCGTTGTACCAAATACCGAGTATATTGCAAATTTGTAGATAAAAAATGGATATAATTAAAAAAAGGGATAACTAAGTAATGATCCAGCTCTGGACGATGCTTGACTATTGTACATTCGACGGTTAAGTGGAGAAAGAGTAAAAAGTAATATCTGTAAGTAAAGTTTCAGTACATTATTATTCTGTCACGTAAAATTTATTCAGAATAGAAATCAATTTTTCGGTGTTCTCTTTGTCTATACAAAAGTGCAAAAGAGAAAAAACAAAATAATTAAAAAAAAGACAGCAATTGTATAAAAGAATGTAATTGACTATGCGTAATTCCGCTTGCAAGATTGCTCCCTGAAGAGTATTTGCGATGCTCGACCTCCTATAAAAAAAAAGAATACTCCGCGTCACCTCTAGGATGAGTCGCGTTTGCGGAAACGACGCTTGTTGTGAGGTGATTTATAACGTGTAGTCTCGTCCGAGTTATAATTATTTTATTACATATTATATTATTATATTATTATTATTTTATTATTATTATTACTATTACTATTATTATACTTCATTTTCAACAGCCTATTGATTTTTAAATTATTTATATACAAAATAAATAAGGGAGCGTAACCACGTGAGTCACCTACTTTTAGTTGAAGCTCGCGATTAGTAGTGTTGGTTAGGTTTTTTGCTTTTAATCAAAGATACCTCTACGTTTTCTTTTTTATGTAATCAAGTGTATTTTGTGTTGCTTATATATATATATAAAAATTCTCTTCTACGCGTTTTTGTAAGACCGGCCTTGCAGACTTGTGTAATACTGTTCTCCTCGTCCCTTCTTTTGCCTTATATATGAACATCGACATATTGCCAGTAGCTTTGAATTTTAAGGGAGCATAATCACAATTTATGCAAGGAGATTCCGCGGTTAATTCATAAAATACACGTATGATCACTCAGACATAAATACATAACTACACACTTTGTATACACTATAAGAGCAAGTGGAGTTTATTTGGCACTTAACTGCAATAAAAAAAATCTAGCCAGTAAGACAAAGACTAATAATAAAGAAAAAAAAACTAAATATACTACGAATTTCAGACATTCCCTTATCGAAATTTGAAAGTGAGAAAGTTATGGAAAAAATAAAACTAAGTAAAAATTAATAAGGTACGGGACTACGCGAATTGTATTAATTTCCCTCCTGGAGTGAAGGAAGTAGCTACTGTTTTAAATTGTTCGCTCTGTCAGTTGTTGTTGTATTGATATCATGATTATTTGAATATATATTATGAATTATTATTATAATAATAATTATTATTGCGTCGCATGTTGGAAATAATAAAAGAACAATATAAAGAGCGAACGAGCGAGAGAACGATAGTGCGAGTGGGAAATTACAAAGAAAAGAAGTGAAAACGATTAATAATTATATATTATAAATACATGATTATGTTATTATATATTATACTGGTAACTAATGTAACATGTAATTAGTAGGTATACATAATCTAATGGTATGAAAATAATGAACCGTATTAACGAATATGGAAAAAAAATAAAGGAATGTGAAAAAAAGAATATTAAAATGACTTGGATATATGCGTTTAATTAATTTAAAAAATAATTAAAATTATAAAAAATCTGAAAAATGCTTTATTGTTTTTGCTGTTGAATGTATAACGGATTTGCTGAATGGCAAAAGCATAGTGTGAAATAAAGTCAAAATTTTGAAATCAATATAATTTTCCACTAAAGTTTAGGAATATGGAGATTTTTGAACTTCTTTACAGAGCGTTCAGCTGGACGAATGCATAGTTCCTTTCCAAATACTTCGATATTTACGTCGTTTTCTAGCTGTATTTGAAAGATACAAGATTCTTTGGATATTGCTGAAACATAAAAGAAAGAAACATTTATATTCTTTATAAAAATGTACTGAAAAATTTGACTTACTTCTGATTACATCATCTTCATCCAGTAATCTAAATGTATTTTTCGTATCTTGTATAACTATTCCTTTAATTCCTATAATACTTGGGCATTTTGATTGTATCACTATTACCTTGGCCCCATGATAATCAGCTTTCATTATTCGTTGACTGATATTTTCCCAATGAGAACTTGTGGGATCTGCAGGTAGACTAGAAAAATCATCAACATTAAGCATGTGATGCATGTATCCAAGCCATAAGGAATTAAGCGGTAACATATCTGCATAATGCAGACTTTTTTTTCCAAACTTATTAAGACCAAGAAGAAGACCTTTTCTTATGGTCAAGAATGGAGATTTGTGAGGTTTCTTCTTTTTTCTTTTCTTTTTGTGTTTGATGAAAGTGAATGACTGTAAAAACAGATCAGAAATATTAATTTTTTTTACTTTTATTTTAAAATATCAACTTACTTTTCGAACTTCTTCACTAATGCCTTGAATATCACATGTCGGCAATACATTGTTCAGGAAATTAAGAAGATAATGCTCTCGTTGTTCATAAGTAGTGACTCGTCTTGTAATCGTTACTGGTAATGGCAAACATATATTTGCTGCAAAGCAATTTCCAAACTATTATTTAGTAAAACAATAAATACAGTGAAAAAAAAATTATATTTGTTGGAGAGAATGTAAACAATCAATAAAAAATTTTAATGCAAGAAAATATTACTAATTTTTAACGATCATAATAGTTTAAAAAAACGGTACCGTTAAAAAAATGTTACTTTGAACTTTTATTTTCAAATGATTTCATTTAGGTATATGTTTTTATACTATTTTATTTTTACTAGATAAAAATGAAATCTCAATATAAATATATTCAAAATGGTTATTACAAAGTAAATTATTTAATTCAATTATTCCATTTAAAATGATATAAAATTTTTTTATTATAAAATTAAATCAATAATTTTATGTATAAATTAATCTGTATCGCTTCTCTGCATATTAATTAATTGTTGTAATTATTGTAGTGTAATGTAAACAAAAAAACAACGCACGTGCTAATTCTTCCATGCTTGAAAGTTTATACTGTCCAGTTGATAAGTTATAAACCTGTAAAACATAACCTACAGAATTCGTAACACAGACATGATACTCACATTCAGCACTCTCTACTGACAGCTGTTTAGTTTTAGACTTTTGGAAGTTTTTATGTAGAGGTCGCCGTTATAATGTCAGCGCCCTGTAGCGGCGATCATTTACAAACACAATAAGGATTTAAGTAGTAACAGACAGCAGAGGACTCCTGAACTTGGCAAGGGAGGAAAAAGTGCAGCTGTAGTTATGCAAATGCTGAGTTCGAAGGCGAAACCTAGAGTCTTCTCATAAGTTCTCATAAGCAAAAAAAGCACTTAGTTAAATAAGTAGTAACAATTGGAATCACTCAATTGAATAAAAATAAAAAACAAGTACTCTACTTATAAAGAAATATCTTACATTATAAGTATCCAAATTTTGTTAAGATTAAAATGAAAAATGAACAATTCTTTTTTCAAGACTAAATTTCTTAAAAGATAAGTTTTGTATAAAAGACGATCACTGTTCGTTTAGTGATTGCAGAAGTCACAATGTTTTACTTAAAAATACTTGGTCGAATGAGAATTCGAAAATCCAAATAGTATATTTACGCCGCTAAAAAACTCACATAGTATAATTGCAGGTATAATTGAAAGGCGGTTGCGACTATAGCGCACAAGTGATAACCGCATGTTCTGCGCATGCGCGACTAGCGCTCGGCTGTCATGTCAACAATCGACTGCGTCTGCAAGCTTGTGTACGTGCATTGAGCCAGCGCCGATTCTCGTTTACGGATCAGGACAAGTATTCCCGATTGCGATCGAGGCGCGAGGATCGTTCACTCGAAGCCACCGCCTCCAGGTCAGCCGGGAGCAACGAGATTTTCAGGATTAGCGCGAGATACGATGCATCGGCAGCCGGAGTGTGCCTCTTGCGCGAAAAGCAGATGAGGAGGCGGCGCCGAGCGCAGCAGCAGCTACGGCAGCAGCGACCGCAGAGGACTTTGATGTCGAGGCCCGGGCGAAGCGACGCCGTGGACACGAAGAGGTGGACTCATCGCTCGCTCGTCTGATAGCGGCTTTAACGGGGTGTGAGTCAGGTGCGCCTGGGCTGAGAGCAAGCGGTCCAAGACGGAGCGCCGAGGGAAGAAGGCAACAAACATGGCGGCGAATCTGGAGGAGCAGCAGTGCTTGCGCGACTGCACCGAGTACATGCAGCGGTCCAAGATCGTGCCGGTCATGAAGGACTGCTTCGTGCAGCTCTGCGTCGACCAGCCCGAGAACCCTGTCTCCTTCCTGCGCGAGTACTTTCAGAAGCTTGAGAGGGTGAGTTCTTTGCCAATTATTATCGTTCATTACACTCTTGACACTTTAGATCTGTCATCCTCGATTGACAGTGAAAGTCGCGCCAGGGCCGGTGCTCGCTTTCAAATGTCCTGCACAAGTGATAGCCTGCCAGTAATTGTTTTACCGATTCTTCTTCTTTTATTTTAGGTACTTTTATTTTATTTTGAGGTTAGTGAATAACTGTTGAACCTCAGATTATGACGGATTTATAGAGCATCCTAAATTTTCTCTTATAGATAATCTCTAATAATTTGCTCTTTAATAAAAAATATAATTTTAATTTTACAATATCCTGATTGTTACTTTAGTTATTGTTAAAAAATAGGATAATTAATTTGTTGTTTGCTTGCTGGTAGTAATCTGTAAAATAAAAGTTACACAAAGGAATTTTAAATAATTGACAGAAACAAATTGACAAAAAAATTAAGTCTCATGCGTATTATTAACTATATATACATATACATCTTACAGGATTTCGTTAATGAATTGTAAATATTTGTTTGCATATTCCAATGGAATTATGAATTTGATTTTAAATGTAGTAAACAAAATAGATTTTTTTATGTTTAACAATAATATGTAATACAATTATTGTCTGTTTTAGAGTTTAAAGTTGACAAATTTTTTTTTATTTTTCCATCGCTACTTACACAAAAGTCAATATTTTTTATTAACGCAGATGGAAAATTACTTATTTTTTGTATGCACTTAAATGCACCATGCAATTTATATATTAAACTAGAAGTGTAAATGCGCGCTTCGCGCGCGGTACGTATAACATGATAAAATGTGATAATCAAAATTTCGCGCCAAATTTTCGTTATAATACGTCACAATCTGTAAGCCACTCAAATTTCATCCCTCCACCCCAAACTGACCAATCACAATCAAGAGAGGCTTCAGTTTTCATCATTCTCTTTTTTAGTAAGGATCTTTTTTAGTAAGGATTTCGCAGTAAAAACTTTCGATATCGAATATTTTTCAATACCGTGACTAATTCAGTACAAAAAACTTGTTCAATTACTTGCATGGTAAACCTTCACTAACTGATGTAAAATTCACTTGCAAATCACTTGCCCTGTAATCAAGTAATCAAAATCGTATATGAACTGAGAAAGATTTTGTGGAGCATTTCATGAAAGGTCTCATTTTCTATTGAAATCACTTCTTTCTTTGCTAGTTTGGTGGCTCTTAACAAGTTTTCGCTGGTATTCTCATCAAATGTTAGTTCAAAATTTCTTTTTTAATACTATTGTTTATAGGCAAGTTGTTTTATCAATGAAGCTAGAGTCATAAAAGTGTTTTTCGATACGTTTTGTAATTTAATAGTACTTTAATGAACTATTTAATATAGACTCAGGTAAATCATTTTGTCTATAAAAATCAATTACCAGTCATTCACCCTGCGGCAACCAACATACAAGCGCTTGACCCAACTGCATGTAAAAATTAAACTAACGATTAAACTAACGCTTCATGTCGCCACTCGAAGTCAAATAAATTAAAATGAAATTGCGATCGCCATGAAAATGAAAGGCCTCCCCGTAAGACCGTTGGAAGCGTCGTGCTGCATTTTTAAGAGGTGCTTTTATTGCCATCGACGCAGAGGCAATCGCGCGCGCGCTCCCCGGCTGATTTATACGACTCTATTATCACGGCGATTTGTCTGCTGGCGGAGCGGCGAATTCTTCTGGCCGAGCGGGCGGCGCGAAGCGTCGATAACGATACGCCGCGCTGTGCGCTCGCGTATGTGTATATAATACGTATATACGTCGGCGTGCGCCGGGTGCGAAAATGCGACCTCGTGATCGTGACGGTGCGAGCGAATTCGCGAGTGACGTCAAAAGCCTTTGTTTTGTGACATCACGGCGATGAACTGCCGGGGAGTCGAGTCGGTGACGTCATACGCTATACTACCGAGATATCGTGTTGCGCTTCTTCGTGGTGCTCGCCTCCGACCGAAGCCCAGCCGCGCTCTATTTTAAGGCCGGGCACACTCGAGGCATTCCCGCTCGACCGTGTATCCTTCATAATTCAGATTCGAGGCGGTCACTCCGAACCGGAGCTTCTTCACGCCGTCCACTTGACCAACATATTTCACTGTTTTAATTTGATCTTTTATTGTAGAATAGAGCTTCTCTCGTGCAGAGTATTTATTTTAAATTATGCATTAATCGATTTACAACAAAAATCTTTTGAAACAAAGTGTTGGAATAATTTGACAAGTTTTAAGGGATGCATATTTTAAATTTCTATTACATTGTATTTGCAATAGAAACTCCTGTGTATTGAGTGTAGGTATTTGAATTATCTGAACTATTTCAGACTTCAACTACTTTCGCAATATATCAACTCTAAATACATCGTTAATTTTACGTCAAGTTATTTTTTCCAGAGTTTTACACGCTCAGCGCCCAAAGATAATGATCCACATAGTATCTTCGTTGACTGTAATTACTCGTTGTAGTACAGCGCGCTGCCGCTCTGAAATTTTAATTTAGTTTCAAAGTTGAACCGCCGGCGCGGCGGTAATTAATCGCAATAAAACGACTTTAATTAAAATTTTGCACTTTCCACCGCTCACCGGGCGTCAGATTCAACGCGGTATTCAGGGTGTCGTCGCTTCAGCGGCGCACAATGAAGCGCGGCATCGCAACAATGAAATGCACCCTCTCATCCAGACTTCACTCGCAAAGAACTTCAGTGCGCTGACGGGAAATCCGCAGTTTATTCCTATCTCACCTAATTTAATACCGTTGTGCAAGCCATTGTTGGTTCAACATTCATACGAATAGTCCTTCTTACACTGGAAAATAAAATAGAAACTAAAAGTTTGTATATTTCTGCCAAAAATCGCAAATAAGTCGCGTTATCTGTTCACGTTCCGTTGGACCAACCTAATGAGATGCCACTGGTCGATTGATATTCATAATCAGATGCGCACTCATGATGTAAAAGGCAAAACTTTCATGGTATACTTTTCTAAACTTTTTATACGAATCGGGAACTTTTATTGAAAAATTCATGTTTATCTTGCGTTTCCGCGTGAAACAGTGAATTTTATAGCATGCTGAGAGTTAGCATGCCTCGGATTGATTATTCTTAAGGCTCTTGGCAGTCTCCTGTATACTTAGACTCAATTTGAATTTCAAAATTTAGTTTCCAAATTAAAACAATCTTATGGGCACAGAAAAAAAAACAATAAAATATCTTCAATTTGATTAAAAGCAGTTATCTACGTCTTTACGGGAAAGCAGCATTTCTTTTATACATCGACATCAAAATCAATTATTGATATCCATCACGAAAGCTGACGCGGTTCAATTTGAAAATAACATTATATTCTCCGTTTCAATTAATTCAATATCCATTGAAAGTGCACAATTTGATTATTGTTTGGCTTTAAAAAGTTTGAAAATTTCGTTAGGCAGCTTTCAGCGGGCGAAATGCTATTATCGATGCTTTAAAGGCACCATCGATCCGTGAAACGGTAACTGCGAACAAAACAAAATTCGCGCACTCGCAACGTAACGGAATAAAATGCAGTGACACTTTTGCACGTTTGCCGAAGAGCTCTTGTTGCGCATCGATTACATAAAAGTGGCATGTGTGCTGTAGCTCGCCCTCTAAACGTGAATAAGTGACATTTTTACGAATAAATGAATATGCACTTATTTAACTTTATTTCGTTCTTTTAATCAATGAGTGAAGGACTTTTCACGTTAAATAATTGAATGTGGATAAATTTCACTTATACATGTATCAGAGCGCGTGTATGGGGTAGGTATAATCGAATTGGCAGTGCACGCATCCTCCGGCACGCGTGAAGTTCAAGGCCTTGTAGGGGAGAACTTTGCGATACTCTTGCGATAAAGCCCTCGCGGAAGCGTGCGATCGTTTGAACTTCGACTTCGCTGACGCACTTTTTCTTTCTGATCCTCTCTTTTTACGCCGATCGATGGGCCTCCCCCTCGGCTGGTCACGGTGTCGGCAATAAACTCTCCGGTGCTCGCGCGGATTAGTTTGTGATTGGCTAATTTTAGGGACGAGCATTATCAGAATATCTAACAGCTGGGCCATTATGATAATTTAATTATATCAGAATAATGACAGTTGCAGCGATTAACCCAGTTATATTTGAGGGTATTATAAAGGTTTTACCTTCGGATACTCGTGCAGTTTGTCGATAAGAGATTGTAAGTGGTTAAAGAGAGTTTTGCTTGTTATTTCTAAAATTATTATACGTCTGTTTATAATTTTAGAAATTACAATTAATATTACCGATTGTCTTTTCATCAGAGTTTACACGATTATTTTTCGTATCGTGTGTTTGATTGTTATGAATAAGTAACTGTGTGTATTTCATAAAAATTCATTGCATTATCCAAGTGGAATGCGTAAATTTCGTAACAAACTGGCGGAAAATATTAGATGTTTTATCATAGTTGCGAAAATTTTTATATATAAATTATTTGACAATAAAGAAACTGGAACGGTTTCACTATAAAATGTGGTCTGCGACGCTTCATAAAAAGTAAAAAAACTAGGACGATCGTGTAAAAACGTGGCAAATGTAACCTCTTTCATGAACACTTCTCCCTCGTTTTGAGCACACTTTTGACGCGTATTTTGCCGCCTGAGGTTCTCCCGCTAGAGAAAGTAGAAGAGTCATCATAAAAAAAGCAAAAATAGTATTCACTTTTGCAAAAAAGCGCGTTTGCAGTATATTGAATGATACGAGGAACATAAAAAAAAAATAATTCTTACGTTAAAGAAACTTAATTCTCATTACAACCATATGTACAAATCATTTGAGTTAAAAAAACCCTAATTTTTTCATAAATTGTAGAAAAAAAACAAATTTTAAAAAAGAAACGCTCATCTTGAGCATCCGATAGAAATGTTTTTATCCAACTAACTTTTCACCCAGGTACCAGCACGAACTGCCGTAAATGTTAACGACCAACTGAGCAATTCGCTAAAATTAACGCTGAAAGGCAAATTCCGTTCGAAAGTGCGAGCTCTCTCCCTGACCTGACCGCGCGATTACCCCGGCTGTCTATATCGGCCCAGAGTGAGATGGAGTGTAAGGGCTTGATGCGCGCTGGAAAAGCGTTCCGGAGCGTGGAATCGGGGTGGCCTACACCCCTTGTCCCCACCCACCCTCTCTTTCTCTCTCTCTCTCTCTCTCTCTCTCTCTCTCTCTCTCCCTCTCTCTCTCTAGTCTCGCTCGCCTGCCTCTTCCGCGTGTTTACCTCACCCTCTGTACGCGGCCTTCTTTCGTCTTTTCTTGCACCAGCTCACGGCTCATTTGGCAACCGGTAAGCCGGCGCACGTGCACGCCGCGCCCGCCCAAAGCTATCCGAGGACTTTTTTAATGCGCCGCGTCGTTCGTTCGACCTGCAAGCTCGACGCGGACTCACCCCTGTTCTTGCTCTTGTCGCGGTGTTTTTGCTGCGTAAAAATAAGGGCACCTTCGCAGATAATGTCTCTAAGAATTTCGCCACAAAAATTACTGAAAGAAAAACGGCACCGTGTGACGATTAGTCAAACTGAAAATTTTTGCGGGAAATTTCAGAAAAGCTGTAATAATTTCTCGGAAAAATTTCAGCGAGATGAAAGAATGAGCCGGAGGAATGAGTTTTGGCGACGTGCGAAATCACCCTTTGAGCCTACATTTTCTATCCTTTTTTTTCTTACTTTCTCAATCAATAACTCCTATCTTATTAATGAATATCCTGGTGAGATGTGCGCTTAACATCTCGCATAGTGGCGATAAGATCCATTATTTTTCGCAGGCAACTTCAGTTCGCACCATCAATTCGATGAGTCTGTCTTATCAACGGGCAATCCGGCATAAAAAAAGTTGCCGCATCATTGATGTCTGGATTGGAGAGGGGCTGATGAGATTTCCTGCGATTTTCTCGTTTGTCTTACCAGAATCTCGGACTTAATAGAGTCGCCGATACGTTTATACAAATGCCTAGCCTTATCAATCTCGGTCCATCTGACCTTTCGCGTTGACCTTCTTAATTCTTTTCCGCAGTTTTGGCCTGTCCAACGGGGCTGTCTACACCGCTACTCAACTCGACGAGCCGACACGTTATTAGCCTCGGCGCTCGTTATAATCCTGCCCCCGGTGACAGCATCTCGTCCGCTTTTTCCTGCATCTCCGTCGTGAGATGACTCTTGATGCGACGTTTACGCGCACGCAACTCCCTGTCCGACCAATGCGCGCCTCGTTCCACTGACTCCTACGGCTGATGTGCCTTATTATTTTATCTGAATTTTGCAAACCTCCGACGATAACATTTGTGACGTTGGAGAAGTTCTTATTCTATTTAATTTTTTTTATGAACATTATAATTATTTTTCATAAGTCCGTGGAATATTTTAAGTTAATTGGGAAAATACTCCCTCGAGAAAATGTTTTACATATCCGCCTTTCCGAAGGAATAATGATTTACGAGGGTAACATTTTTATTTACGTCTCTCTATGTCAGTATAATGCAGACACTTTAGAAGAGAATGACTGACAAATAAGGGATTGCGTATAAGCACCTTATTATGCCTCAGTGAAATACATGATTTTTTTATAATTACAAAAACCGTATTAGAGAAAGTACTATTAATAATTTTTCTTCGATCATTTTTTTTCTTACATGACATTTGCACACATACTCAATCATTGTGCAGCTTTTCCATGATTTTGGCAATAAATCCTGAGCACATAAAATAAATCGAGAAAATACGTAAATCACAAATAATTTTTTTAGAAACTAATAGCGTGGCAAGAATTCAATTTAAAATTACAGTAAAAGTTTTCGGTATCTTTCATTCTTTCACTTTATATAACGCTAGACGACATCAGGGTGAAAGTCTTACAGCTTAACGAAAAGCGAGAGCAGGGCGAAAGTCAATTAAGTGACGTTAGCTCTCGGAGGAATTCTTTAAAATCTCCGATCGCTCGTGTACTACCCTTTATCGTCGATGTATTAATCTCAAGGCCTCGTCGATCTTCAGGCTCGCTCGGCCGCGGCCACTCCGCCGGCTTTGCTCCTCTGGCTCCTCTGGCTACTCGGGCAGCTTTCACTCCTTTCGACTACTCTCAGCTTCCTCGGCCCTCGTCGCAGTTACTCCTACATCTTTAACTTAGTCTTGTGCTTTAAAATTGCGCTTATAGTTCGCTTGTTTAATCACCGTCGTTGTATACGGTTGGCGATTTTATCTTCTTGATGTTGTTTACGTCGATCTATTTTAATAATTTTCTATTTTACTGCAGAAATTTCGTATATACATTTGGATAAAGATTTTATTTTGTGATAGATATATTTATATTTTGTTTACATACAAAATTTTTAAATTAGTTTTCTTACTTTTGACTGTCGATGTAAAAAGATTTAAAATTTGAAAATATAAATTGAAGCAAATATGCGTAAATATTTATTAAGTTAAAACTTTATTGAATTATGATTGTAATGCCTTATGAGCCTTGGTATCCCCAAGATAATTTAATTTTTATAAAATAATAATATTGTATTAAATAACAAATTGAATTAAAATTTCTTCACTTAATGCAATTTCGCCATCACTGTTTTAATAAATTTTTAAAAATGAAACTTAATTAAAAAGAAAAAAGAACGGCAATTCACTAACGAAATTTTGAATACTGCATCAGCTTTTTAAATTATTATTAACGCATTATTAGCAAAGTCACATTGAGATGAACCAGTTTACAGTGAGAACCCTGAAGAAGAAGAGTTTCAAAGTCTTTGAAGAAGTAGAAAAATGGAAACTTTGCAATTAATTAAGTCGCTTATATTGATAGAAGTTCAGATAGTAGTAGGATAGTGTCGCTTTCATCTGCCTACGTCTATCTACCTAACCAGCCATTTCTGATTGCACCCTTTTATCCTTCTTCCACTGCCGCCTCCCCTTAGCCCCATTCCTAGCGACCCCATTTCAACAGACTCGTATTTTCCCTCCTGCGCTAGAGTTTCTTCCTTGTATTTTTTCATATTTGCTCCCGCGGTTTATTTTTCCCGCAAAGTTATACACATCACTTTAAGACCAAAGTGCAACGATATTACCTTAATATTATATGGTAAATGCGAGGAAACTCTGCCGGCCTAGAGGGAAATTATCTCAAGTCAGTGACTTCACCGAGGAATCGAGTTGAAAACAGAAATGTAACAGTAGATTGTTCAGGCGCTATAATAAGTTAATTTCCTCTTCGTCCCCAAGTCAGTTCTTGATCGAACAAAAATTACTTCCTACACTGCTTTGTCTCCAAGACAAGACGCATGTAATTTTTAAAATTGCTGCACCACGGAAAAATAAAAAAAGACGCAAAAATAGTAAGAATGTAATTTTAAGGGGGATCATAATGAGTAATAGTCTCGAAAGCATGATACGTGCTGGTAGCCTAACAGATAAATCAATCCACCGCGCGCTCAAATGAAAGAATTCTCCCTTGACAAAAATCCGGCCACGCGGCATGTAGCAGAAGGCTCCCGTTCGCGCGCGGAGGGCAAGCGGGAGGGGCGCATCCCTCCTCGCTCCTCCGCACGCACGCGCGCGCTTCTCTAAACATAGCGCGGCGGGCGCTCGAAATATAACGCGGAGCGCCTTAGCCAGTGCCTCCAGAGTGCGCCGAGGAAGCGCGCGCGACTCTCTCTTTCTCGTATCAGCGCCATTCTCGGCCTCCGCCCTCCCCCCTCCTACGGGTCCTCGTCCTCGCGAGTGCGCCGAGAGAGCATCGCGCGGAGGGAGGGTTTGCGCGCCGGCGGGCTGCTACACGCGCGCGGTTTGCCCCGCGCCGGAGAAGCGCCCCGGACCGTGTTGGTAGTAGAGTGCGCGTGCTCGTCGCTGCCGGGTGACGGAGAGGCGGCCCCGCGACTTAATTCGATTACTGGCGAGGCCAGAAAAATGTTCGAGTGAAAGGCAGGGGCCAGGGAGTCCAGAGCGACGAGACCTTAAGACCGAATCGCGGATAATCAGTGGTAGCGGCCCGGACTGGGTCAGACGGACCGGCCAGCGCGCAAAACCCCGCACCCCTTCAGCGGCATGGCCGAGGTACGACGCTTATACATCCACTATTTTCTCCTTTATTAGCCTGCTCCCGTGTCGTCTCTGTTGCTCTTTAGTCGGGGATACTTCAGCTTGGATTATTGGACGAAGGGAGAGCTTAACTCTTATCGTAATTGCTTGTCGATCAAGCCGTTTCAAGGTGTATTATATGGCATTCTACTCTATTATCTGTTGGCGGTAGTGGCTTATTAGCTTTATCCCGGATGTTTGTTTATTTGCTCATCTTTACTTTGAAATGCATCCTATTTTAATCAGTGGTAGTGGATATTGTCGAATCAATTCGATACATTAGCTTTTTATTCGGAGTGGCGTTAAAAGTGAAAAAATCAATCGATAGCCATTTCAATCTGTCGTTCAGTGTCTGATGGTTGAAACATTGTCATCGATTTCACGTGAAGTATTACCTTAAATCGAAAGTACTGGTAAAATATCTCGTAAACATAAACAGTTTAATTATTTGCTATTGCATAACTGAAATAAATTTTCTGATTTCGTAGTCAATTGCTATCAAAGACGTATGAAAATTTAAAAAAAATTATTTAAGTTAAATTTCATTAAAGCGCGACTATGTATATATGATCTATAAATATCTTATTGGTTCCATTCTGAATTTTTGTTTTTATTTCACCTTACTCATTGACTTTCATACAAAGTTATAAATAGATTTCGATACATAAGAAGTTTATTTTTATTGTTCAGTTTCCAAATATTTTTTTACACGAACTTCGCCAGCATAACGGGGAAAATTTTTCATTCAATATAACTTTAAAGATAGAAGGCAGACACTGCGCACTGAAAATTCTATTTGATAAATAATTTTTGCGCACTCAGTGGGTTATTTTATATTGAAAAAAAGTAAAAGTTTTATATAGCACCAGTCGTAAAAGCGGCAAAATCACTTAGGAGCCTCATTTCTATCGCA
>JAXIUT010000048.1:4898204-4910884 GCA_035586675.1 Eurytoma californica
CTTGTAAATATGTCTAATTGTGAAACAGAAAAAATGCGCCTTTCCTATATACGAAATAAATTTTCATTAATGGATCATCAATTTCAGTAATATTTATATTATTTAGGATATTTTGTGATAAATAACAAATTTTCGATAAAAAATGTTAAATAGACTTTGATAAAATATATATTCTATGCTACATTGAGAAAGCTTATCAAATTAAATCTTGGTTTCGAAAAAATAATGTTATGCCGCGCTTAAGTTTTTTTAATTAGAACAAAGAAGATCTCATAATATGTATACATATGCGTGAGACAATAAATCACTTGGGTATTAAGTAAAAATAGAGGGGTAAATGAAATAATTGGTTTTATTCCATTAAAGGAAACATTTTACTATATTTCGTAATAACATCATGTTAACTGAAAATCTATGACAAAATAACTTTTTACCGTGACCACTTCAATTTCAACTGTTAATTTAATTTAGTTTTAAAAAAATATTCTAAATTTCTATTTTATATCATGCATAACTTGATCTACTGTTTGAAAGTATAACTAGACGGGTTTTTCAGAAAATGGTTGAACTCAACGTAACAAATTTCAAAGGGAAAATGTATAAAAAGGAACAAATACTTCTCTTCGAATTGGAATTGTGCATGAAAAATTTCATTAGATCCGTCAGATAGAATATCAAAAAATAATCATACGTTTTTTTTTTTTCAATTTAACACTTATAAAAAAGATATAGCTAGTTAAAATTTACGACAAACGTGACGTCTCAACGGCGTAGTATATAAATATAGGTGAGATACATTTTCTTCGAATGCAAAAGCTTTGCGAAGAATATCAGTTCCATCTCGAATCTCCATTGCACTTGAAAGAATCGCGTATAAGCTTCTCAAACCAACGCCACTTCAGAAAAAATTACGGTTGCAATTGAAAATTCAAAGTCGAATGAAAAGAAAATCCTTTCAATTCTTCAACGTAATTGTACGAATTGAAAGAATTTGCATTTCCTGAAAGAAAAAAAACTAACCGGGTACCAATTATATCGTCACAGAAGCTCCATAGGTCTGTTTGAAAGGACGCGGCACCGCGGAATTAAAATATCAACGCTGTCAGCTGATGCAGCCACTCGAGGCAGCTGCCGATCTCCGGGGCAAACAGACGCTTGCGCTCGGTTATTCTCTCCGTTTTTTTTTTTTCGGGGATCGATTTTACGAGGGTCCGCGACACGACCTTGTGTGCGGCGGGTGCCTCTAGCGCTCTCTCTACACACTCCCTCTCCGCGCCAAGGCCGCACGCTGTGTGTACCGCCCAGAGAATCGATTTCGGGCACGAGCGCCTGGAGATTCCCGAGATTTCTCCGGTTTCATCTTGCGGGAGATCGCCCTCGCGGAGTCGTGGGCCGAATTGCCGACGACACCTAGCCACTTACCTGGGAGGGACGTTATTGTCATTCCCCGCGTGCTTCGGTGCGTTATAGCACCCGGTCACGCCATTCGCTTGCCTGGCGGCGCTTTGCTAATACTTCTTGGGGATTACGTTTTAATTGAGACTTTAATGGCGGAGCGCGCGGTATCTGTAATAAGTTTCTGCTGTACTGTAAGTTGCTTACCAGCTTGGCGTCAATATTAAAATCGAGTAAGAGTTTTTATGGTTATTGCGACTTTTTATTGTGATACGTACAACGTAAAATGTTTGCATTAATTATTCAATTCTTTAGAGAGCATATTAGAATGTCAATTTAAATGAAAATGTCATCGTTAGTCTGGTGTCATTATTCGCAGGAATGTGTTAGTTCCTAGAAAATTTGCACCGGATAAAACATAAAAATTCTAGCATTAAATTTTAATTTATGAGCAATAAAGAATTTGCTATTTTCGGCAATACTTAAGTAATAACGTAAAAGTAAACAAGATAAAATGTCTAATTCTCTCATTCTTTACCTACCTATATTTGGGTGAATTTTTTGAAGCTATTCTGTATAGGTGAATAATCAATATAGTAAATGTATAGCTATTAAATGTTGATTCTGGATGCAATTCAATATTTATTTACAATTGGTAACCAATATACATAAATAATCGGGACTTTCATTGATAGATTACACATACGCTCTCTGTGGAAATGGTAAAGGAGATGGAAAAAGATACTTTTGTTTTCCTAAAATGACTTATAAAGAGTTCCTTTTAAATTTAATCTGAAAAATGAAAAAAAATGGTCATTAGGTATACTATTAAAAAGTGTTTAAACTTTTTTGGTGTTATCATAAGTTTTCTCAACAAAGCACAGAATCGACGAAGGATATAAATTGTTACTTTTTATTTCAAAGTTTATAAACTTTTACGCGATATTAAAACAAATTTTATGAATTTTTTTAAATTTAATTTACAACACTTGATGAAACCATCCAAATGAATTCATTTTATTGACGGATCAAGTTTGTTATATACGCTTTTGCACGAGCTGGGTAAATTCCCCTTTCGGTGAATACTTATGACGTTGATTGACGAATATAGTTTCACGTGTACATTAATGATGGGTTCGCGATATTGAAAATGCATTGTATACTCGAAATTGCATAATATAAAATATTTTTTATATTTACATTTAAGAAACCAATTATGCAAAAAAACATTGCCTTTTCTTTATTATTTAAATTTTTCGACCACATAAAATAAAGTTTATATTTCGAAATAATATTTTAGGAGGTATTTAATTTGATAACCTGCCTATTAATACGATCAGTCTACATGATAATAACATAGCATCTGATATTCAATACCTCATTAAATTCCACAAAATTCGCTACTTAGGGAATATTAATAATGACGTGGAATCAAAAGGATTAATGCAGCAGTCTGTCCATTCAGTATACCTGCATAACAGTCTTGAGCTTATCAAAGAAGCAACTCTGTCTAATTACGTTTCAATTTCCCTGTGCCGACAGCTTAATACCCCAAGCTAATTCCCATTCACAAAACCGCGAAAACGAGGCCGATAAAAGGCGCATTCTATTAAGAAAGCGGAAATGAGTGCGCGCAGGCTCCCGTCGTCAAGGTCCATCGAGCTATATTTATAAACGTACAATTCGGGATAAATACGCGGGAAAACAAGCCCCCCCCCCTGGATACTTATAGACTGAAGTCGCTAATCTCGAAGTCCCCTTTGAATTGCGCGCGGTCAGTTGGAGCGAGGCTCTCCGCGCGAAAGTTTCGGAACGGCTTATGAAGCTTGCGGTTATACGTAACGAGTTTCAACGACCGCTGCGACCATGGCGACGCGTAATCGCTTTCGCGATTGACGTGCACCGGCGATTCATTGCGGAAAACGATTTTCGTGCGGCGCTAATTAGTGGCGTTCAGCAAATCATTAATTCATTCTGGACCTTGGAAATTGTTCGGTCAATTGATATTTACGTCTATTGAGTGTGGCAATGTCGGTGGTTATTCAATGAATTTAAAGCATAGGAGGTTGGATTTGGATTCATCTTTGGATATTGATAGAAGTTCACAAACTAGTGTTAAAATTTCTGCAATATAATTGCAATAATTAAGCTTTTTAGCCGACTGCCCGCAATTCAGAAAAGGAATTTAAATAATTAAGTAAATTATACGAAAAGCGGAAAGGGTACACACTAATATATTTATTGCGGTAATCTAATTTTTGTATTTTGAAAAATGAATTAATTATGAATTATTTTACGATTGAATTAATTACTTTATAAGGATTGAAAATTTATCACGGTAAAACAATTCAAGAAAAACACCCTAAAATATAATTGAAATTTCTGTGTGATTGCTTAATGATATTAGGTTACACTTTTCCACGTCCTCAGATAATCTATATCTGTTTCTATATCGTTTAAAATCAACATTTCAATTTTCTTCGGTAAGTACTGGAGATTAATGCAAACAAAAGCGGCCGTAGCTCATCGCCTGCGGTGTAAAAAGCTCTCGAGATCTGCGCTCGGCTTTTGTAAGTACTCGTCGCTCGTCGCGCTCGGCTTTTGTAAGTACTCGTCGCACGTTCGTCAAATACATAAAAATTCGATCGCACGAGCCGTAGGCGTAGATAACTTCGTCTTCCTCGCGCATTGCTCCTTTCCAATTAATTTCCGATATGCGGACCTATACGAGCCGCTCCGCCTGCACCCATTCGAAAAGCTATCAACCTGACTCGAGCATATACCAGCGAATGACCGACCCACACGAAAGCACGAAGGCTAAATCTCGCGCGCGCCAGTAGTCTCTGATTCGAAAGCTCGAAAGCTCCGCCACTCAACTTGAAGCCCCGCGGATTACTCGCGAAACTCTTCACCCCAGTGCCGCGCTACTCGTTTTATTATCGCGCATAAATCCCTTTGCAGTTTCCGGGCACCTAAAATTATTTTCCCGCGCGAAAACGTTCCCTCCTCGTTTCGGTCGAGGAAGCGCCCTGACGCAAAGCTCGGAGGGAATGCGAGCGAGCAAAAAAAAACGCGGGCGCAGCATCTCTTCCGCCCGATAAGGGCCGGAACGCGGCGGAGGCGAAGTAATGGAAGATGCTCGTGCGCCGCGGATTTATTAGCATTTTAATTGCCTCCTCGAGGCACTCGACGGAGCTTTCATCGCTTTTCATTCTTCGACCCGCTTGGACTTTTTTTCCGCCCGAGGAGCTTCGGCGCACGTCAAAAGGTCGCCGAGGTTACCCCGATCAAATCGCCCACTTGAGCGCACTGGGGGTACTTTGACGGAGCGTCTGTACATCAGTCGAGCACCTACTCCATTTCGCGCCATGAAATAGGCGAAATGGACGTTTCTTTTTATTCGCCTACGGTCACACGTCGTCCGACGTCGCGGCAAATGGATTTAAAAAAGAAAAAGTGCCCTCGACCTTCAAGAAGTAAATAATAATACCCTTACTGTCTACAAGCGGAGTAGAGTATAAAGAGAGGAGAAAAATAGAGGAATATACCGGAATGTATATTGTTTCGTCCGAGTTTAATAAGCTCGATTCCCTGCAGTAATAAAGCTTCGAAAGCATTCGCTCGGCCTAGCAAACTCCCCCAAACACTGAGGGATTAATGAAAAAGCGATTTTATTAATTCAACTGGATCTCTTAATGCCCATAATTTATTAGCGTGACCGATGTAAGACCTAATCTGAATTATAAGTGCGCGGCCATCGAGCCAGTAGCTGTAGTTCGACTTGGGACCCGTGGCCCAGTCTCCCGGGAAGGCAAGACGAGTTAGCCCCGATTACTAGATGACGGATGATGTATACGGGGAGAAAGTACCGGGGGTTTCGACGGGGCGTAAACAAGCCGCGCGCGTCTGCGCAGTGACGAGTTTTTTCGATCAAGATCGATGCTGACGTAGGTGTTTGTCCCTCTGTTCGGCCTCCTTTTCAGCTCTTTTCTCGCAAATAAAATTGATCACTGCTGGAAGTGTACGTGCGTCTCCATTAAACGTATGGGTAGCTATACCAAACTTTCTTTGTTTTCCGTTTTTGTTTGCTCGCGCTCACCCTTTGCCAAATATTTGCTTAAATGAAAGAGGTGTTTATTTATTTATTCAAAGAGGGGAAATAAATTCGGATATATGTGCAATTATATTGTAAATAAAGATCCATTAATTACTGCTAATTATTTTGTGATGAAGAATTAATCTTTGAATAGCATGACGTACATTATGAAAAGCTATTTGAAAAAAATAACAAACACTGCTTTTGTAAAATGATAGCAATCATTATTTTGTTCAAACTTAACAGAGGTAAATTAAAAAATTTTGCAAGGGTCTTGCAATCAAGTTTATGTTACAGGGTGGCACATTTTACCACGATAATTCATTGTGCCAATATTGTCCCTTTTTGTTCAACTCTGCTATATAAAAAATTTTCTATTAAAAACGTTAAAAATATTTTTTAAACGATAGAAGAGGATCAATATAAAACGTTTCGCAGAAATAGTTAGTGTACATATGTTGTATTGGAAAATACTGCTATTTTTCAAAAGCAGAAATTGCGACATTTTACATAGAAATGTTTTAGAGATAAAATTTTTCAATTGCAAAAAACGACTAAGAAGCACTCTGTTGGTAAACTCTTTCTAACGATCCGAGATTATTTCCTCTATATTTATAAGACGAATTGATGTTTACAGTTGCATAAAGAAGCTTATAGTTGCTTTATTTTTCAAAAGAAGATTATTTTCATAGAATTTTAACAGATCTTTTCGTTGTCCTGAATACATTTCTAAATATAACTATAGAATCGGAGTTGTTATTCGAATATAACCATCTTTCGTTTATATATGTAAAAGGTAGACACAGCGTCACGAGGTAGGCCGGATACCCTGAACTTTAGCCTAATTAGTCAAGTTTAAACTTGCGAAATTGCAGTAAACCGAAGGTATAATTGTTATGTTCATAAATCATTACGCCACGTCAACTGAGAAAGTGATATTGAAAAATTAAAAGCGTAAAAGAGACAAACGATTTATTTTGAAAAGTGCGGGTGTGAGAACTAGCAACAAAATTTGATTAATCTGCATTTAAGTAGATCGCGCCCTTTTACCTTTTATACTCATGACAAATTGAATGTAAGATTGATTGCGTTTTCTCCAACTTTTTAATTTCCGTTTGTTCATCGCTCAACCGCGCATTTCTTCTCTCGCCAAAAATAAAACGGAAAGTAATATTCCGACATCCTATTATTACCATAAAAAGAAGGTCGCGCGTACGCGACTGGCAAAGCAGTCGTAACCGCATAATATACCAAATGCAGAAACCTCCACTACGCAAACAGTCGACGCCGGCGAGGGGAAAAAAACCCCCATTTTCCCTCGCCAAACACGAACGCATCGCGGCGTCACGAAAAGATAAAAAAAAAAATGTGGTTGCGATAGCGTCGGGGGATGGTAAGGTTACTCGAACGCTGGTTTATTTAGTGTCGGCTCGTCCCTTGAAATTCGAGGCACGCAATCGCGTGCCGCGAGTTCACGAGCGGCGACGTCACGAGCAGTTCGAGCTTTTTCACTCACTTGTTACGTCACAGCTCGCGCGCCGCTGCGTCGCGATTTTCGCCCTCCGTCGCCGATAAATTCACCTCCCCCAGCCCCGGCGCTATTGCCTCACCCACCCCCGGCTCGCTCCAGGCGATTAACTATTCGCTCCGGCGGATCGATGCGCGCGCTCCGCCGTGCAATTTCGAAAATCGCCGAGGTACTATCCAGACAGGTGTGCGGATGAAATTCGATGAGATTTTTGGGGTGATTTTTCAATCCGCGATAATTGCGAGTGCGCTGCGGTCCACGAGACGATCAAGTCGGTAAGGATTTTCGGTGGTGAACAATTAACTTGTCATTGGCAACGGAGGCGCGTCTACACCAGATTCAGAGCAAATTTAAGCCTGGCATGCATCTCGCCGAAACTCTGGAGGCTAGTAATTTCCGGGCTGAATATTCATAATTCCGAGCAACGTCGCGCCTCGTCGGTTTACTATTTTCGAGTTAAAATACAACCTACACGACCTTGCATTGGCGCTACTTTCGCATATTTTACGGCCGCGCGAGGCTGGCTGAGCGCGAGCTCTCCGCAAGTAAGCGCAACTCACTTTTCACGAGTATGCGAAACCGATTGCAAAATTTGTTTTCTGTTTTTAAGAACCACTTTTATAAAGGGTATGAGAAGAGCAAAAGCTCTTCTTGCTAAACGCACGAGGCCGGCTGCAGGGTTCGGTGGCAGGTAAAAATTAAAAGGGAAGGAAAAACAAAGTCTTCAATTTCCTTTGTATCCGAAGCAATCTAACGCGCAACTTAAGTGGGCGTATCCACAGGGCTACAGATCCGAGCTACGATATCTCTCGCTTTCTCTATTTCTCGTTCACACACACACATCCTCTGTCGACGTTGAAGTTCATCGGGGCGGCTTCTATTCAACCTTCAGCCTTGAATTCTCATCATCGCGAACTGCGTTTGGATAAGGGCGCCCTCGGTCTATCTTGAAACTTGTCACCCAGTTCTCTTTTGATGCTATCGCTCTGTTTCCCTCAAGGACAATTTAAGAAAGTATATAAATTATCATAAATTTTGTATGATATGTAAACTGATTCGAAATTTACATTAAAGAGTGTGGAATAGTCGTATCTGGCTTGATTCGTTTGTTTTTTTTTCTTTCTGTATTTCAGTATGACCGAATGGAATTGAATGTTTAGATATTAAAAAAATTAGTTTTTCGTCTTCCAGATTATCATTTGCAGTGCAATTATAAACAGATCCACATAATATAGATTCAAATTTTTATATTTTATGACCTATTACCCATATTAAAATTGAGTTGTATGACAAATTAATTCGTTACGGTCTTTAATTAAGTCTGCCTCTATTTCTTAGGTTACACCAAAGCTTGCCAGTTTCCAATTACAGTAATTAAGGGGGCAAGCCAAGGTTAACTCTGAAAATTATAACAAACTTATTTATTCATTAAAAATATTCAGTTCCACTTGATATTTATCTCTTAAAGATAAATATTGACAATATTAACACTACCAAATATTTTAAAACTAATTAGACTAAAAACTTCTTGTTCGATACTTATTAGAGTACGAACTGAGTTTCGAATACATTTTCAGCTTTGTCGCTCCTCTATCTCAAGCTACACTCATCGTATTGATTTTTTTTTATTTTATAGATTTTTAGATTCCATATTCGACATTTTCTTTTATTTTTAGTAAAACAGCTGCAAAATACAAAAAAAGTCAATACGATGAGTGTAGCTTGAGATAGAGTGCGAAAAAGCTGAAAATGTGTTCGAAACTCAATTCGTAATCTAATATGCATTAGTAAGTATCGAATAAGAAGTTTTTAGTCTAATTAGTCTTAAAATGTTTGATAGTGTTAATATTTTCAATATTTATCTTTAAGAGGTAAATATAAAGTGGAATTGAATATTTTTAATGAATAAATAAATTTGTTATATTTTTCCGAGTTAACCCTGGCTTGCCAATCATGGATCAATTGCATAAATTGAAAAGAAATGAAGAAGAAAAAATCCCTCTTACAAGGCAGCAAGCTCAAATCCGTGATGGGGCATAGAATAGGACCCACCCGATGAGACTCGCGTAGCAACAGTAAGTAATCGTAAATTTGATCGTTACAGCAAGCGTACGACGCGAAGCAGCAGATCGCGGCGAGCCCGGAGGACACGGAGGACATGCCGGCGGGCCAGCAGGGACCCCAGGTGCCCCGGCGCCGCGGCGGCATCTCCGCCGAGCCCGTCACCGAGGAGGACGCCACCAGCTACGTGAAGAAGGTCGTGCCGAAGGACTACAAGACAATGGCCGCTCTCAGCAAGGCCATCGCCAAGAACGTGCTGTTCGCCCACCTCGACGAGAACGAGCGCTCCGACATCTTCGACGCCATGTTCCCCGTCACCTTCCTGCCCGGCGAGGCCATCATACGCCAAGGTATATATATCCGTCGTCGGCATCGAGTTCTCCAAATTCAGATTTTAGTTTCGTTTGACATTCCTATATGGACTTTTAATATTTAATTTTCGTATTATTTTAAGTGACAAAAGGAACTTCTAGCAGCGTTGCCGGTTTAAATTTACAGTGGCATTTGGTGCAGTTTATTGTTATTTGAGCAGAGAGACTTTGAAGAAGACTGTGATTTTTGCTTTTAAGTAGAAACAGCATACGTGCATTTTTTATATTTTTAAAGCTCATCAGTCAAGTAACGAGACTACTCCGTTTTAAACTAAATACATTTGACACTTTTATGCAGACATATAATATGATATATAATTTTTTTTAATCACATCTGATCGCGAGCTTTACTTTTTTTTAAACGGATGAATACATTTTTATTTTAAAAACTTATTTAATTAAAATTTTTGTTCTACACAAAATTGTTTGTTAATTACTTTAATATTATTTTTACACTGTCGATCGTTTCGTAATTTTGTTACAATGTTTACATTTGTGACGATTATATTACCACTTTAAGTATCTATTGAATCATTTTATACTTGAACTGAGTACTGAAGGTTAAATGATCCGTGATTACTTCTTACTAACAATGCAGTACAGAAGCAGCAATGCTTCGCTACAGAATTATTAATACTCAATCTGACGGTTCATCGACTTGAATTACAAAGTAATAATAACTTCCAATTGTTATCCATTAATGAGTAAAATTCAACAGACCAAGAAGTATGTTAAATAACCAATTCAACTACAAATGACAGCTTTATAGATTGTTGAATCATTTAATTTTCCGTAAAATGTCAACGTGCCGATAATTACGAAACTACGATATAACAGACCATTATTTTCTCCTCCATTGTACCTTTATATGAATCACGAGAGAGAAAAAATATTGTTATTATTGGTATTTTCTTTTGTTTGGCATGATAAATGGTTGTCTCAAAGATTTTCGGTTTATTTTGATTTATGTTTTCGTGGGGATAACAGGTGCAGTTAGTCGAAGACGCAAACTTTATGGTAAATTACACTCACCTAGAGATGGGTACGACAAATTATTCCGAGTATGTGTGTTTCATTATACGAGTAAAGCATGGAAATTTAAGTAATCGATAACCGATTCAATATAACGCACTAAAATGGATTTATGGAAGCTTTCGTATTCATTGAATTTATTAGCAACTATAACGTTAATTTATAAAGATAAATTTAAGAACTTCCTCTATTAAACCTAATACTGATTTCTGTCAAACTCTCTCGGGCTTTTTTATTTCCAATATAAATCTTACACTGCATTATAAAAATAACGATTTGAAATTGTCTTATATAACAAGTTCTATGAAGATTTTTATTCTTATTACATGAATTTTTCCTTATGCTCCATTGTGCCCCACTTGCTCTCTATTTTAAGATCGAGTGGCTCTTATAACATAAGTTTGATTGAATCTTCAGAAAGTTAAATCGGAAACGTAAAATAAAAATGAAGTGCAACATTTTTCACGCAAGCTTGTCAACGCCCAGTATACCGAAACTTCCTTTCCAATTAGAAAAGTCGCTACAGCCGGAGAAGCACCGTACGACTTTTCTCCCATCGGAATTCGCGCTCCCGTAAAAAAACTTATATTTGAGTTCCGAGCCACCTTTTAAAAATGTTTCCAATTTTCAAAGTCCAAGTAAAACGACGAAATGAAAAGTTTATTAATACTTACTTTTTAAGCAGGCGGAAAATAAGAAAAAATGCATAAATATCGATGAAGGGTTAAGATGCGCTCGCTATTGTATAGGTGACGAAGGCGACAACTTTTATGTGATCGACCAGGGCGAGGTGGAGATCTTCGTGAACGGCGAGTTGGTGACGACGATCGGCGAGGGCGGCAGCTTCGGCGAGCTGGCGCTGATCTACGGGACGCCGCGCGCCGCCACAGTCAGGGCCAAGACCGACGTCAAGCTCTGGGGCATAGACCGCGACTCGTACCGGCGAATCCTAATGGGCTCCACCATTCGCAAGCGGAAAATGTACGAGGAGTTCCTCTCCAGGGTCTCTATTCTAGGTAAGCTATTACTCTCTCTTTTTTATCGGTAATATAAACTATGATGTCAATATATAAAAATAAATTTAATATAACTTGTATTTATTAAATTATTAATAGGAATTCGCATTTATTATTATTCAGTAATTACAGAATTTGAATAAAAATATTTTTTTAGCATCGATTTTAATAAAAATATCTTTTTAGCTTCGATTGTGCGATACTTGGTTGAATTGTAGTAGAGTAGTAATAAGCAAGAGTAAAAATCAAATCTTCAAAGTTTATTTCATTTAAATATTGTAAAGTTAAGAATAAGACAAGTAACACGCTTATATTAATTGAATTTGTAAATTTTTAATATGATAGGTATGACTCATTAAAGTGTACAATTTTGGATAAGTTCATAACGTCACCCCTAATGAAAAAAAATCCAAAAACATGTTTCAATTTAGCGGCCAAAAGTATAGCTGTCAGCTGCCGGTGAAGTAGACTAGTAAATTTTCGGAAAATAAAGCAACAAAATTTTGTGGGGTTACTGCGAAATAAAACACTTTCACGAGATTCCCGCGAAATGAGCTTTTTTATCACAGGAATTTTGCGGAACGTACTTTTTTGCAGGAATATCGCGAAATGAGTTTTCTTCAGAGGAATCAATTGAATGTAAATTAAGTGTTTAAATTAATTGATAAAAATCTTTTTGTATGTGATTTGCAAACCTTAGAAAATGTAATAATATTAAATGAGTATCGCGAATAAAAAAAGAAAATAATCAAATAAATCTTGCAGAATCGCTGGAAAAATGGGAGCGACTAACGGTGGCGGATGCTCTGGAGCCAGTGGCGTTCGAGGACGGCGAGACGATAGTGCGCCAGGGCGAGCCCGGCGAAGACTTTTACATTATCGTCGAGGGCACAGCGGTCGTACTCCAGCAGCGCTCGGAATCGGAAGAACCCGCGGAAGTAGGTCGACTCGGGCCTTCGGATTACTTCGGTACGTGCAAGTCTTTTTTCCTTGATTCTGGGCTCTCCCATTCGACGCTGAGCTTATTGTGTGCATGAATGTACAATCAAGAAACTCGCTTTTACATTTACGTATGCACACGGCTGATGTTAAGTTTGAAAAAAAAATTCTGTCTTTTTATTCAAAAAATGAATTACGTTTTGTAACTTATGTTCAACTGAATTTTCTAAAGTTTTTTTTTT
>JAXIUT010000048.1:4910984-4966318 GCA_035586675.1 Eurytoma californica
AATTCTGTCTTTTTATTCAAAAAATGAATTACGTTTTGTAACTTATGTTCAACTGAATTTTCTAAAGTTTTTTTTTTATTAATTTTATTTTAAATAAGAAATGATTTACTCAAAATAAATAGTATATTATGCACTCAGGGAGGTAAAGAAAGGATGGTCCCAGATTCCACGTAAATTATCGCCTTCGACTCGGGTGACAAACATGCGATCTGAGATGTCCTTTTTTTATCTTCCGTGGAGCATATACGATGTTTTTACATATCCACGCCGAAATAGCTATTTTTTCATTTTCGCGCCGGGATAAAAATAGGCACTTTTGGCGAGAGTATGTAAAAAAAAATTATTTTAATAAAATAAATTCTTATAAAATATAAATTTTAGTAGTGTACATTTATCTATCTTTCTTTACGGATTAAATAATATTGTCGTTAGACATTTTAAACTAACTTTTTCTTCTAGAAGCCATACCGAAAAATAATTTAATTCTTTTATACGAGAAAATAAATTCCCTGATTTTCTTCCAACGTACTCTAAATTCAAAAAGCTATTTTAATCGAAATTTTGTTTTGAAAGATTTTTAAAGTATTATTTGTTTTAACATTTTTATAAAAGAGAAAATATCCGATTGAATAAAAAAGCATTGAACAAAGAAATAGAATCCAATCAAATCATATTAAAAATGAAAAGCATACAAACTTCGTAAATAAATTTTTATACCGTATCCAATACAGATAAGCAAAGTTTTTTTAAATGCAAAAGTTAAATAAAAAATAACAAAGCGCGCCTCGTTTATATTTTCCAGGAGAAATAGCCCTGCTGTTGGACAGGCCAAGAGCCGCAACCGTAGTGGCGCGCGGACCGTTGAAATGCGTCAAGCTGGATCGAGCGCGCTTTGAGCGCGTCCTCGGGCCATGCGCCGACATCCTCAAACGCAACATCACTCAGTACAACAGCTTTGTCTCGCTCTCCGTCTAAAATGTCTATAGAAGCCGGATCGTCGGACGATCGCAGCGAAGACAATATGCAGAGGGCAGAGGAATTTTGCAAAGGGAAAGGGGAGAGAAGTAAAGTAAAGAAGAATTATGTATAAATTGAGGCAGTAAAAAAATGTAATAAAATAAAAAAAAAAAAAAAATAAATAAATAAAAGGAAAACTAAATCGAGCGCCGCCCGCTCTATGACCTATTGCAGCGGACGCCTTATCTCACCACGTTGTTACAATTTTTTATTTAATTAATATTTTAATATATATACATATTATTGTATTACATCAGCTATTATTATATATATATATATTATCTATACACACATTACTGTAATATTAGAAAGATAAACTGTAATAAACGGAAGAATTACAGGAATACAATTGAATAACCAGGATTTTTGTTTTATTTGTGATTTAAGGAGACAAGGGAAAATTAATATAACAAGTGTAAATTCAAAATATTGAATAATTTATTTTTCAGTTGTTCCTTGAAAATGTGTTGTACATATTCAGCTGGTTGGCATTTATCTTGATAATTTGCTTTAAAATTTCACTAAATTCACTATTAGAGTAGAGCGTTTTTGTTAAAGCGATCATTAATTTTTAATGAAAATTTTATTTAATACTTATTATTTACAATCACATTTACTCACTCTCCCTTTCTGACATCGATGAATCCATCAGCATCCTCGCATTTATGGTAAGATATAACTATCTTATTTCGTAAAAATTAACAATAATATGAATATTAACAAACAGATAGATGGTTAATGACGTTGTGGTAGAATGGAGCATTGCCTATAATACACGCGTTGAACGATGAAGCTATAAATATCCCGTGATCCTATTTGCCTTCTTCACTTCTTCCGTGTTGTTATCCTCCTGTAGTATCCCCGTAGGTGCTGATCTACAGCAGAGCCGTGGCCAGTCTGCTTTCAGATTTGCGCGTAAATATTTATTTATATATATTTAAATATATATATAAATTTTTGGTTCCGATTTAATGACGATGAAAAAAATTGCCCGGTAGTCCAAAAATTCATTTGATAAACCACGATGCTCCATTTATTTTCCATAGTCTTCTTTAAAACTTTTGAAAATCACGATGTTCTTCCCGTCAGAAAGATACGACCAAATAGTTTAGCTGTTAAAAAACGAGCTGGACATGCCTGAAGAGGAATACTATTAATAACAAGAAAGTTTCCCTAATGATCGAAACATGAGGGCGGTATAAAATCTGTAGCAGAAGAAACTAAGAAGCGTAGGCACTGGCACGTGCATACGACCGAAGCAAAGAAAAATCATCGAAGAAACTTCTGCAGGAAATCCCAGTGAAAATGTATGTGTACGTCTGTACAATTTTGACGATAAGCGAGCGCATGACGACTGGTCACTCGTCGCACTCATATTTACAGTGCTCGATGAAAAATGCATCGATTTAAGTAATAAAACTGTACAAAACAATAAAAAATAGGTCGCGGAGCGCGGACAGGCGCACCGGGAATGAAGGATTTAAATAATATAAATCGTCTAATAGATCTTCGGAAATTCAAAAAGAAACTCTTCGAAGCTCACCTTTTCTCTCGTATATCTTACATACTTATGGACTTTGTACAAAGATCGTCTCGAGCATCGAATCGAATATTTGGAAAAGCACGTCACGGTCTGCCCATATCTTGTATGTATATATGTACACGTTGAGAGGCCATCAGTCCTATTCCAAATATGTGATTCGCAAGCGATAGCTTTATCGACTTTATCGCTTTTATTTTCTTTGTTTTTTATATCCTCCGTCCGTCCCTTGGAATTGGTATCTTTCGCTAAATCCAGTTTAAAGACTTCCTTGCTGCCATCTCGCGTTCTCGTGCTCCGTTTTATTACTCTTTCAAGGAGTCGCGAGATATGGACATTACATTCGCTCGAATGTAAATGCAACGGTGAATCTTTTGACTTGATTCTTGCGCTTTTACTTTTAGAGTTCCAAGGCGAGATCATCCGCAAAAACGGGACATTTCGCATGTCAAAGGAGGGAAAGAACTTTGGACTGTGCAACGATTTCGGGCGGGCTTTGGCCATTGCGCATTCTCTCACTTTTCGCTCTACCAAGCACCTACATTGGAACTGCTCGTCTTGCAGTCGAGTTGCTTACGCTCGGCATCGGCGAATGCCAAACCGAACTCAGCAACAAATTCATTAAACTTCTCCAATGATTCAAACGCCAATTCCGCTATGATGAATTCGACCGCCAAATTTTGCCGATAGCTAAACAATAGAAGAAATCAAAAGATTAGTCAAATTCCAGCGATGATGATACGATGGTTAATTATAAATAATATATTTTTAAATCTAATTTTCGTTTTAAATGTTTTGGGGATGTGCGGTGAAAGCCTGAAACAGAAATCTAATTGCAGTTAACACTTGTGACCCCACTCCTCGTATGTCACTGGAAACACTCCTCCCTATCAATCCATTCATTGAATTTTTGAGTACCATATATTTTTAATAATATTATAGTTATGTAATATATTATATATATATAAAATATATTTTTATATATATATAATGAATATATGTATATGCTGTGAAAGTGAACTATTTTGTTAAGTACCATGTGCGATTACAAAAAGCACTAAAATACTTCATGCAAATTACGATTTTTAATAGTAATTCTTTAATTTTTATACACTGGAAATTAATATTTAAAGAAATTATAAAGTAAAATTTTCAAATAACAGTTATAATGTGAAAGATTAATCACTCTGCGCAAGTGATAAAAGAGCAAATAAAATTCTGAAAACAATAAAAAAAAATGTACATGAGAAAAACATTTTGCGTCACCGAGAACCGTAGAAGATTCATTTCAAACACTTTCTTTAATTAGATATCAACAAGGTTATTGTAATTATAAATTATACGATAACAAATTTTATTCAGTTTTGATAGCTGAACAAGCTTACAGCTTTTTCTATATACTTGAGATAAGCTGTCAAAGAAAAAAATCATATAAAAAAAGGCTCATATAATGCTTTTGTAATCACTCATGCAAATATTAATGTATGTCAATTAAAATAAATCAAAAAGAATTATAAATGCGATTACAAAAACCACAAATTAAAAAAAAAGAGTAATATAAGAATAATAACAAAATTTAGATTCGTAGTTTCTAGCTTTTGTAATCGCTTTTATGGGTTTGCATAACATAAAAATGTATACAAATCTTGACGCAAAAGCGTAAGATAGTATAACTTCGAAAAAGAATAAAAGAGTAAATACATACACTTTAATCATGGTTTTCAGAGCAAGCTTCCTCTCTCTGGCTAAGAACCAGTCCATGAGGAACGCGGCCATTCTTGGAGCTGTTTTGTAAAGTTTAAAGAAACTATGGTAATTGCCTAACCACCAAGCCGAACGAACTTTTAACGCGTGACTTATGCATTCATCTTTTTTATCAGTATCTGTAAGCGCTGCGAGTGTTGTCGTCAGATCTGAAACAAGAAATAAAAAATTGTTTGTTTATAAAGGTAAACAAAATAAAGGGAAGCCCATCAGGCGGACGCAACTCACCTAACGTATTCTTCGTGAATATATAGTAGAGTATACGATAGGCAACAAACTCGCAGCGATTCTCTCCACCGATTTCTGAGTAGAGCATTCTTAATTGCGTTTGACACTGATTGAACTCTTCGTGATCACCGCGCTCCAGGGCGACTCGGGCATGTGTTTCATAAACGTGTACTGTGAACGAGTCCCTAATACCTTGTACCGTGAGATCTTGACGAATAGATTTTAACTGATCGCACGCGTATCGATAGTCCTGTTCGGCAACCCAGCGACTCTTAACATGGGCCAACGACTTTTGAAGCACGCTAACGGGTCTTACCGCTGACGGTGCCGGAGCCTGTAATCAATATAATACGAGTTAAACCCTTGACTATACTATATCTGTTTATAAAAAAATACAACAAATCCAACTTACCGAGGTGAGACGCAGGTAGGGTTTCTCGAGGTCTTTGCAAGTTCCCACAATGTGCAGCCCTGTAAAGTCAAATTCCGCGGTCGGATCATCCTTGATCATGCTGGTGATCACTTGAGGCGATCGGTGTTTCGAGCTAGAAGAGGCGTCGCTAAAGCGAGCCGCTCTCTGCTGGAGTTTCTCTTTCGAGCCGAACTCCTCGACTTGGCCGTGCACAATGCCGAATTCCGAGTAGAAATGACAGTTGTTTGACTTGTTAATCTTCTTATTGTTCTTATTGTTCTTTTTATTTTGCTTGTTATTGCCCGCGTTGAAGTTGATGTTACCCATTGAGTGTCGTCCGAGCTTCTTGTTCTTCTGATTCGAGCCCGGCGTTCCGCTATTAGAGGAAACAGACTTGTAGTCACGTTCGCTCGACGAGGAAGAGCTGCGGCGATATTTGCGAGGCGCCGGTGAGTTCGAGCGCGACCTCGAGCGGCTCTTGGACTTCGAGCGCCTATGGGAATTCGCGCTGCTGAGACTCATCGGTGAGGCTCCTAAGTTAGCGCGGGCTCCAAGTCGGGCACCGAGTGTCATCGAGAGGCCAGATTTGCGCTGGCCGCTCGGCGACACGGTGACCGTCAGCGGTTTGATTGTCATGGTCATGCGCTCGCTGTGTATACTGGGCAGTGGCTCCCTGTCCCAGTCCTTTATCCAAAGCGAGCCGTCGTTGGCCGAGCGCGTGATTTTGCCTTTCAGGATAATCTCAACCTGATCCTTATCTACGGCCGTCTTGCACTTCTCGTAACAGCGGTTTACGTAATTCTTGAGGCTGTCGGGCCAGTCGCCGACGGGATTGGGGACTTGGGGTTTAGGCGGTAAGGCGGGGGACGGCGACATCGATGCCGGCATATTTGGCTTCGTTGGCGTTAAAGCATTTGGGGGAGGTACTGTCGCCGCGACTGGTGTTGGGGGCAGCGGTGGCGGGGGCTGGGACGTATTTATCGGTGGTAGTTTGGGAAGTGGCGGCTGCTCGGGGGGTACTCTAATTTCATCGATGGGTGGCGGCGTAGGTGGCTTCTCAACCTGCACCGGAGGTGGTAACGGGGGCAAATCAATCTTGGGTGACTGTTGTGGCCCGTATACATTTGGCGGCGGAACTGAGGTATTGGGAAGTGTTGGCTGAAAGTTATTGTATTGGGCTGCTAGATTTTGTTGTTTGTTCCGCTTACGCTTCTTCTTAGCCGCGCCACTGTTGCCTAACGGAGGTGCAAAACCCAGGCCAGTCTTTTTGTGTGGTAGATTGAATCGAATTCCGCTGAAATCTGAAATATTTTAATGAATTTTTATTATTGTCATAATTAAACATTTAAAAATAATAAAATGTTATTTTATTTTCAAAGTTTTCATTACTTTTTCTTGTAATAAATCTAAATGAGTGTCAATACTATAGTAGATAATGTTTTATTGATGACTCATTTATTTTTAGGCAAATGTACCTTCAAAATAAGTAAAAGTTCCAAAACTAGATGGTACTGTTTGCAAAAATTTCTTTTGAAGTTATTTGTATAAAATGTCTTATGAAAGTTAAATAAAATAAACTTACGAGAAGATTCTGATTGTTGCACACCATTCCAGCCACCATAAGGATAAGAGTTGTAGGTATTATACTGCTGAGAATGTGGAGATTGTTGAGTGTGTTGAGTTTGTTGATTGTGAGGAGATTGCTGAGTAGTGTGCAATTGGTTTGGTGGAGGAGGAGGTCCTGGAGGAAGAGGTGGTAGGTCAGAATCATCGTCAAAAGTCATTGGAGTAGGTGGGATAGGAGGCTGCTCCGGTTGTTGCTTTCCTTGATTATTCTGCTGTTGCTGTGACTGCTGTTGCGGCAATTGGTGTTGCTTTTGTTGCTGCTGCTGCTGCTGCTGCTGTTGCTGCTGCTGCTGATTTTGTTGCTGCTGGAGCTGATGTGACTGCTGTTGAAGCTGCTGCTGTTGATGTGACTGCGATTGATGTTGCTGTTGATGCTGCTGCTGTTGCAATTGTTGCTGCGCCTGTTGTACCTGTACCTGTTGTTGTCCCATTTGTTGCTGTAGTCCTTGTCCTGACATCTGCCCATGGCCGTATTGACCATAACCCATCATACCATAATGCTGGTAATACATTTGGCTCTGTTGAGCATAGTTTTGTCCGTACATTTGCCTGTAAGAAAAGTAAAAAATTTAACAAAATATTCTTCCTGCAAGACTTAAAGTACTGAACTACTGCTAAAAAAATTTCTATTCTCTTTTTTATCCCATTAAATTTAAATTTGTCATTGTATTTAACCTTCCAAATAATGTCCTTTTCTCAGTGTTGGCACGTGTTGGACAAACAAAAGCCCTCCAAATAACGATAGCGCACGTTCTTTTCCAACTTGTTAGGCAACCATGCAGCCATCTATCCCGCCTCTCTCCCTTCCGCTTATATATATATATAGATATTTCGAACGGGCGCGAGGCGCATATAAGTAGGTATCGGGTGCAAAAATACGAGCACGAGTCCCAAACCCGAAAACCGCAGCCATTATAGAACGGTTAAAGAAAAGCCGAACATTCACATATCGAGCATGCGGCGATTGTGATGTGTATATAACATAGCCACTCACCCAGCGTACTGGGAGTAGAGGTGCATGTTGTTCTGCGAATACTGCCAGGCCATGTTCGCCATCGAGGTTGCGCCGAGCTGGTGCTGAAACTGCTGTTGTTGTTGCTTTTGTTGCGACGCTGCCAATGCTTCGCTTTCAGACATACCTAGTGTCGGGCCGGACGAAGTCCGCTGCCGTTTGTGCTGGAACTCGATGTCGCGGGTTGATCCCGAGAACCTGCTGCTGCTGCTGCTACTGCTGCTTTAGTTGACCTGCGCTGCTTTCGTGTAATTACTGCGTCTCTCCGACCGTAGGAGAAACCGACAGCTGCCGTTACGCTCTAGCCTTTCGGGGACATGCTCGCTACTCACGGGAAAGCTTTGCGCGAAACGAAATAAATGAACGACACACCGATGTCGCTCAAGAAGAAGAAGACACGCGAATCACTGCTAAACGAAGAGAAGTAGAGAACTAAAATGGATGCCGAGCGGGTTGGTGTCGTCTCGGAGGACGGGATGCGCACGCATACCCAACGCGACGCTCGACGCGCATGCGTTTGCAACTGCGCCTTGGCCTTGGGGCATTTGGCGCGGATGTTTAAGCTGGCTTCGGCGCTTTTTTAACTCCGACAGAAAAATTTATAAAAAATACTAACGGAAAGTATAAACTTCAAGCTTTCTATTGCAACGTTGATTTGGTAAGCTCATCGATCAAATTGCGTAGAATGCATATTGCATTTGACTACTAAACGTTAATTTACTAAAAGTTAATTTATCAAAATTTTTTTAGCAATTAAATGAAACATTTTCAACAAAATATATATTTATAAGAAAATGTATTATTATGTAACGTCTATTGAACGGCAAAATTGAAAGGACGCGTCTTTTTTAACTGAAAATGAGATAGCTGAGCTATTTCGATGATGATTACAACTTACTTTTATTGTAATATCTATATCATGTACATGTAAATCTTTGTTTACACCACCATAATTGAATTAATTCCTACAGATATTCTCACCCTGCATATTTTATTACTGATATGATATTGGTAATAATTTACTCAAATGTTTTATTTTACATTTAACACTTGACGTAAAGTCTCATGGCCTTTCTTATAGATTTCGCATGCAAGAGCACTAAATTAGATATACTGGAATATTAAGCTGCAGGGGAGATTACTTATCATCGGAAATGAACATTATGAAATTATGGATAATTTTGCATCAAAGCCCGGATTACAAAAAATGAACAATATTTTTATGTCTGTAACCTGTAGTAGTTTATACTCACTCTATATGTACGTAAATAGTATATATAAACTTTATGAACTTTCATAATAATTTGTTTACAAAATTACATTGTAAAGTATATAGTTACTATAGCATACGAAACGTTCTATTTTATCGAATAGATTATAATTATTATTCGACATCCCGCACAACAATCGGATAATGTAATTGATATTCTTCATTAATTCTACGTCAGCCGATTCGCACAATAAAAAAAATACCAGATTTACGACGACAATAAAGCATTAAAATTCATAAACCCAAGTGTAGACTGCCTATTTCAGATTCAATCGAGAACGCCGATTTGTCGTTTAAAACAATCATTTAATCTGTCTTTGTCATTCTGAACCCGTTTTTTTTCCGCTCTCTATAATTATGAGGTATATGCGTGCCCAAATGAGGGGATTTAATGCATCTCGCATTGATTTTCTTATGCATCCTTTGAAATAACTGCAATTAATCGCTAATTGCAACATGCAGCATCAGAAATAAAAATTTGGTATATTGCTTATGCGATGTTTATTTTAAAACCAACAATTGATAATAAACCTGTTAAAATATTGACAGATTGAGCGATTTTCCGTTTAGATAGTGCGCACAATCAGGATCTCCTTTTTACCGCGAGCCGATCGACCTAATGCCACTACTGTACATATCGAGGTACATATACATCATCTTTCGAGATTTGATAAAAGTTTTGCTGATTGTGCAACGAATTGTTTATCCCACTTCAGTGTGAGGCTGGACAATATAAGCTAAATTCTTTCGCCTCCGACGTCGGAAAACTGGCGAATCAGATGAAGGATATTTATAGAAGACTTCTTAATTGTAATTTCAGTCAAGTCAGGAGGTCAGGGCGAAAAATGAATTCCATATACAAAGTACTTTCGACTTTGACGTGCGATGCAGCGCGTGCTTCTGACTCATAATGTGAAAATAGCGATTATCAATCGCTTTCGTTGAAAACTACAGATTCTAAATGCAGTTTGTTAATTATTACTATAATTAAGCGCATCATATAGTATATTAAGCATCTCACGTTGCCGTACATTATATCAATGAATAATTAAAATAAAAATATTTTAACACGAAGTTTTCCCTTAAAATATATATACCTACTTACTTTTGTTACAGTTGCACATTGCTATCAATTTTTTTTATCTGAAAATAGGGGACATGTAAAGAAGTAAAGAAAGTCGTATATAAGTCGTCATTTTTAAATAAAACAACCAAAACTAATTAGTGTATTTCTGTAAGATTTCGAAAGCGTAGGGCACTACACACACGCGTGTATGTGCGATGGGCCGAAAATGAAATTTTCGAAATAATCAAAGATTTTGGTTTTTTCCTCTTGCATACGAGTTCAACGGACTTCGGAAGGCTTTCGGTATTTTTTTTCGATTAAAAAAGTATCTCTCCGCAGATGCTATCGCGCGAATGACCGACGCGCGCTCCCTTTCTCTGCTTTGCATTTTCTGCTGATCAAATTCTTTTTCCCGCAGAGCTACGATAAGTCGTAGATCAGCATAGTCGAGACTTTGAAGCGATTATTGTTGCCAAGTGCCACCAGCTCATTAAAAATGTGAAATCGCAAAAAGCAAATAGCTAAGCGTTTAGATCCGATCTAATTCCAATACGATGGATAAGTTCAGCAATGCATTCCGATTTTTTTCGATGATGCTGATTGCGACAATAAGAAATCTCATTTTCGTATATGTCAAAACAGATAGACCAACAGTCACGATGAGCTGTCAATTAATTATCGTGTATAATGACAAAGAAGTTGTTCAAAAGAAAATTAAAACAAACAGTATCTTTATTTTCTTTCATTTCATATAATAACAGCGAATGTAAATTAAAATTTTTTTTATTAGTTAATGATCATTCTTATTTGTTTATTTTTCCTTTTAAGATGATTTAAACATTCAATCAATTTTGAATATTCATTAATGCAAATGATTTCCCTGAGAAAATCTACTTTAATAATATTTTTCCACATTTTGAAGTAAGATAGTCAATATCACTTTAAAATTATCGTATTTAGGCACGACCGCTACACGGAAGTGTCTTATATTTTCACTAGAGCAAAAAATGGATGTATGTGCGATTTTGTTTGTTTATAAGATATCTCCTTTGGATTTCAACCGAATTGGCTGAAATTTTCACAGAATCTTCGTCATACTACTAGAAGGTGACAATAAGGTTTGTGACCCATTATATAAAATCTTACACATATAGCCGCACAAAGAGTACATTCAAAAAATGAAAAAAAATCAGTTATCTTGCTCTATCTTGAAAAATATTGATTGTTAAAAAAAAGGCTGAAAATGCATTTTAGAGCTATACGCAAATACGCATTATGTTATTTAATCTTCAAAATTCACAGATTATCCTACTATTTACTATACTTGGTAATGAAAATATACTCTCCGTACGTTAAATTATATATATAACGAAGTCTGATTCTTTGAACGAAATTTATTTATTTGTTACCAATTCCATCCTATTTTATTCCACCCTCTATCAAAAAAACCACTTTTCGACCCTAAAAATCGGGGCGAAAGCAACATATTTTTTCCAAAAATAACGCTAGCGGGAAAAATGAAAATTTGCGGGAAATATGTGAATTTTGCGGGAAATATGAAAAATTTGCATAAATATGAGAAATTTGCGGGAAATATGAGAATTTTGCGGGAAATATGAGAAATTTGCGGGAAATATGAGAATTTTGCAGGAAAATTTTTTTTTTAATTAATTTTTATTTTTTAAATAAATAAAATATAATTAATTTATTTCGTAATAATAAAATCCTCAACACGCTACACAGTAAAAAAAGTCCGACACACGCCACACAGTGAAATAACGAAGTTATTTGATTTAAAGGCTAAGAACAAAATATATCTATTTGCATACAGTAAATGCCGCCCAGTAGCGCCCTCACTCTCACTTACACAGCTGCACGTAACGGAGTAAAAAAGTATAAAGCGCAAGCGCGTGCATATTCAAAGTAGAAAATAACGAGTTGGCCCCTCTTTTCAGAATCATAAAGTGGTTTCAATAGGAGGTGGTTAAAACTACATTTCTAACAGGGCTATCAAGAATACTTTAAAATTCCTTTTGCCATGTAATTTTTTGCTGGTATCAATAAATATAAATAAATATAAATATCAATTTTTTACATAACAAAATGGCAAAAGTTTTTTTATTACTTATAATTTTGTTTTTAACTTTTTCCAGAAAAAAGCGCGACTTTAAAAGTTCTGTTATATATGTACATATATTTAATAAATATTGTGGTTTTGCCAGTTGCTCAAACGTCCGCACTTCGCAGGCGCGAGCGATCGAGCGGCGGTCGTGTGGGTCACGAGGGAGGGCCAAGAGTACCACGTGACCGGCCTCTCGGGGAATTTCGCTTGGCGCACTCCGCTTTCTCTCCATGGACATCGACTAGGTAACATCAATTTTTCGCTCCGCTCCGAACACGGCCAGGATGAGTTATTAGTCGTACACGGCTTGCACACGCAAGTGTGCCATCACAACCAACAATCATGACGTGAGTAAACTCAGCACTTCTCGTCCATCTCTGCTCTGTTTCACCCTTGAAAACGCGAAAAAAGTTGCTAAGGTTTAAGTGTGCGGCGGCCATTTTGACGTGACTCACGCAGCGTTGCCTCGATGATACGCGCAACAATAATTCGCGGTTTTCCCCAAAGCTCGTGCGAGGTGATCGACGACAGGGAGATGAATTTTGCGCTCGAAATTTTCGAAAGTTTATTCTAGGTTATGAAACGGGTGCGGTGTACTTTCATAGCGCCGCGACGCTCCCCCAGTGGCTTGTGACGTCAAGCCCGATTGTTGCATCATAATGTTTCACAAGCCAAATTGGTCTTTCAGAAAAAATAGAAACAGCAACCCTTGCTGTTGTTGACATCTGCTATATTTCTGCGATAATTTTTACGTTATTTGTAGACTTTTACAAGTTTTATAGGGTTGTACTGTGCGAGTCAATGTATACGTAAGCTGTTATTTTGACATTTAATTTTCGTGTGTTTTTTTTACTGTCATATGATTTTGAAATACTATACGTACATTTAATAAATTATTTGAAAGTGTAGATACATGAGTAATTACATGAGTATTTATTTGTGTGATTGTCAAACATCGATGACACTTATTTTCGTTTCCTGAGCAAATAATTATATTGCCACCTTAATTAAACTTTTAACAATAAATTGTAAATTAATATCTTATTAAATTACAGTTCCTGGTACTGTACATGCATATACATTATTTATTTATTTATTTATTTATTTATTAACCAGAGTAATACATTGCATTTCATTACAAAATATACATCAGGTTTTCTTTAATTTTTTTTGTTTTTATTTCAATAGCTTCTTTTTATTCCTAAATATGTTTATTATTGATTAAAATACTTTATCATATGGCTTGCTTCTTTTATATTAAATTTATTTATCTTTCTGTTTCAGTGCCAATATGGCGCTTTCCGTGAGCTACGTCGCTTTGTCGACACAAATTTCATTTAAAATTTTAACGCAACTCGATTGGAGCTCTGTCAACCAAGATGTCAGCCGATCGAGAGACAATGTTGTGGAAGGTGGAGCCATTGTCCCCTAGTGGGACTCCACCACTTGACATCGATGAAGAATGGCTCAATTTCGACGAAAAACCTGCAGTTCTCGAGGGCAGTGGAGAAGAACCCACTCTCTACGAGCAACATCTTACACGTGCACAAGTCGCTACAAAATTCTTAGAAGAACTAGAATTGAAGACCTGGATTAAAGAAGGTATGACTTATTTTCTTTAATTTAAAAAGTTACAAAATATTTGTTCTTGTATTTTATAAGGTATATAATTGATGAAAAAGTATATAAAAAATATTCTAAAATACTTTTTTGTAGCAAAAGAATGAACTTCAGTAGAAGAAAGAAATAAAGTAAATACATACCTTGATAAGATACTCGATCTGAAAGTTCAAGAAGCATTAATCATTTAAAAAAATTTTATTTACCCTCAAAGCAATTAATTGATTGATTGGGTAAAAGTGCACTGCCTTGTTCCAAGTAAAAAAATTAAAAAATTTAGTTTAGCTCCTAAGTTGTAAAGTGCCTAGCTTATTAACATAGAAACAAAATTTTTTACAAGAACCATAAAAGCTAAACTGCTTGGCCAATCTTAACAACATTTATTCATTAAGATTTGTATCCTTGTTTGCCTTGCTGAATTATTTATTAAAATTACTATACTTCTAAGTTTTAGCTTAGAAGTGTAGTAGTTGTAACATCAGAAAGTTATTTTAAAAAAGTTTAGTATTGACTTACCTTCATTTCATAAAGTGAAATATAAATTTATTTGTTCAAATGCAAAGCAATACAGAGGAAAAAATTCATTACACATTAACATAAGGAAGAATCGCACATTAGCAAAGCTAAATGATGCAGATAAGACTCGTTATAATTAAATATGTGCTAGTACAGGAGTATTTTTACTACCGAGACAGTCCTCAAAAGAATTGAATTCTTTCAAACGCGTTAATGGCAATTGCAGAGGCTTCAAAAAAGTAAATAATGATTCATCCTGAAACAAATACACTGCCAGTATGATAAACTCTACTTCATTAAAAGACCACGCGCTCCTTTGTATCAGCTTGACCGAAGTGTCAGGTTTACAGGGAAAAGACAATCGTGCGATCACTCCTTCGCAGATGCAGACCATGAAAAAAAAACACCACGGCCTTCATACAAGATAAGTGTGCGCGAATCCCCGCTAGGAAACTGTACGCGCGGCACGAAGCAACAGGTTCGCCGTTTATTAGATCTCACGACCCATATCGACCTTTTAAATACAACTTTTCCTTTCTCAAAATTCTTCAGTTATTGCGAACGTTAGGTACAACAAAAAAATAACGAGTACAACTTCTGCAATATTGTTTCGAAATATTGTAAGATTGCAGGGGCCCTGCTCTCGATAAAACGATCACTCATCATGTCTTTGTCTAACTCATACATTTTGTATCTTTTGTCCTTGTTTTTCGTGCTGGTTTATCGTTGGAGAGCAACCCCCCGGCCTGCATAAAGAAAATGGAAGCTGGTCGAATTCCGCTCCGATTTCCAAGCAGCCAATAGTTACATCCATACGATACATCTGCAAGTGTCGTAAAGCAGCCCCGGCGGGTATTACGTAAACGTCGCGGTCGCCTTATCTGGCGGCCTCTTCGCCGTCGTTTGGCTGTATCATACGCTAACAGTGAGCGCGGGCCCCGCGCGCGAAAAAGTTCACGAAAGAACCCATGCTGCGATAAACGTCGCCGCCGTCTCGTTCGATGCGCGTGCGCAAGGAGAGCGCCGCTCCTCGGGCGAAATATATCGGCGCTTATCAGCTCGCGGCGAGGTCGAGTCGGGAGTCGGCCGCCTTTTTTACCGAGCACCGATAGGCGCGCGCGCGCGCTCCGAACCCGTTTGCCCGGCTCCGAGTGTGCATGTATATACATTTCTCTCGAAAGTCCGGTCCAAAGGTCGCACTACCGGCCACGTTCTTGATTTCGATCGAAGAACTTTGTAAGCGAGTCGGCGGGAGAGACCGAGAAAACAGAGGAGCCACGAAAACGTCTGGAAGAAACGCCGCGTTTTAATGTGAAATGAAAAAGAACTGACGGGGAGGTGTGCTTGCTCGCGCAAGGTAGGCGTGGAGACTTGGAGAGGAAGCGCGCGCAAAAAAAAGAGCCCAGCCTCGAAGTCTCAAGTGCCGGGAGCACGCGGTATGGGACTGTGCAAAAAGAAAAAAAAAAAGGAGAACCGCGGAGAGTGGGACAAACTGGTTAACCTCTGAGTCGGAGTCGGCCGCGGTGACGGGCGTGACGAGAAGGCGAAAAAAAAGGACGGAGAGAAAAAGGAGAGCGACACACGCGCGGACGAAGTAGTAACAGCCCGCAGCGGCGCGGCGCGGCGCGGCGACGGCGATCGCGCGAAGGAGGGAAAGTTCGAAGATAAGCGCGGAGCGCTCGCCTTCGTGGTTCCCCTACCACGTCCTCGCCGACGGCGGACTCGTCGGTCCGACCGACTCAGTTGCTCGCTCGCCGCGATCGTCGCTGCTCGACTCCGCGACTCGCCGCTCGCCATCGTTTTTTGCCTCCCTCCCCCCTCCCTCCCCCTCCCCCGCGCGCATACGTGCACTTGTCGCGCAACGTCACATCGGAAACTGCACGCTCTCACCGCGCGTCTCCCTCCCCGGCGAGTGTTCGAGCGCGCTCGCCGTATCGTGGCCGGAACGGCGATCGCTCGCGCAGCTGCGTAGTTTCCGAGCTAGCGTCCGCGTTTGTCGGAATCAAGTGTGTGAGAGAGAGTGTGAGACAGAAAGAAAAGCGCGCGCACCGTGATACTGGCCGCGTCACGGTACCACCAGCAGGCGAGGGTCGCTCAGCTCGGCGTCGTAACAGACCTCTGCTTCGACGGTCCACAGCCAGCATCTCCATGTTGGAGGGTGCTCATGTTGTATAATAGCATGCAGTCCGCATACCCCTACACGTGGAACAAAGAGATAATCGTGAACTCTCAGAAGCTGGTGAAAAGACGCTGAGCGCCGCCGGTTACGGGCCGCCTCGACTGTAGCAGCCGCCTTGCCAGGCGCCCGCCGAATACCAACAGCCAGCCGGCCGGCTACGCGGAGCCTTCGCCCAGCGTGCATCAGCCGCGACAACCACCGGATCTAACAGCCGAGCACCCCTTGCACACCCCCGAATAGACTCTGTGGGCGACCGCTCGCTCGCCGCTATTCAAGTGCCAAAAGTGCCCGAAAGTGACGCAGTTTTTCCTATTTGCCTGCCAACCAAGCGGAAGAAGGCTCGTGAAAACAGCTTGAATCATGGCTGCTATATGTTACAATGGTATGATATGTTTCTCCCCGCCCCTTCTCTTGTTCCTTTGGCCAATTCTATGCACACGTGAATGAATGCTAATTGGCGCCTTAAAGGGAGGTCATTTTGAGAGACGTACTTTAATCTCGTTATGGAGGAAGTCCGAAGATCGACCGAAAGCGGTTGATAAACATGTAGTGTTTGTCGCTTTAACTTGGCTGTGCAACAGGTTTCCTACAGACCTGCACGTAGGGATACTTACTTTCAGATCGAAGGATGCGAATAGAATTGTATAGAGTCAATCTTTATTAAAAACTAACTGACTAACAAGATGTAAATAATTGTCAGCCTGAAAAGTTAATTCTCACTTTCACTTCGCGTGAAATCGGCTTGCATCGTATGTAGGTAGTTAAATTTCGTTTGAGCGGTGAATTTTTATCCGCTTTTTAGAAGTCCGCAAACTAATGTATCCGCAAACTAATGTAGGAAAAAAATGGATAGGAAATCCGTTTCAAAATGCTTTTCGGATGAATGAAGGTAGACAAAACACAAATTTATTACTTTCTCTCATGCTTTATAACGTAGAATCGTATGCTCAATTTGCAAATACCAGTTTCGTAATTTTTCTATTAAATTCTTCAAACACGATATTTTACTAAAATAAAGCTTAAACGAAAATTTTTCGAGGAACTAATTGCTCAGCAGTAATTTAATAACATACGTTTTACTCCATTTAGAATATAATACGTCATAAAATTAAAAACTACGCAATTGGAGATTTTATTACATACACAAGGTCGAGTACATTTTGATTACAAATCCAGGATTCTGTAAATAATTTGTTAGATTTACCCTACAAATTCAATATTTGCAAGGAATTTATCTTACTTTCGTATCGCGCTTTTTTTTTAAATGATCATTTATTCAGCTTTTTTTAATTAATGTAATAAAAACACCTGCAAAAATAAAACAAACGAAATTAACATTGCACAAAATTAATGTTAATGTAACTTTTCAATTTTCTTTAATTAACAATAATTTTGTAGTCTATTAAAGTACTATGGCTCTTTAGTACTAAGTAAAATTATTATTTCATCTGTAGACCTAAAAAGCATAAAAGATAATTGTTGCAAGAAATGTCTGAGATAATTTGTTAAAAATCGTAAAAAAAATTAGAACGTGCTTTAATTTATCGAAATCTCGCATGAACTGGTTGCAAACATTGAACAAATCATAACTCAATAACGCAGATTTTGTACCTAGCTTATAATGATTAGGAATTCTTTGAATTTTATACAACTAAATAGTAATAAATCACTTCTAAAGCAGTCGCTATAAACCAAACAACTACACATAAGCTGCAATGCAGTTTTAGAACTTCAATATTAACTTATATACATTATAAATCGACGAATGCGGTTTTAAACATTGAAAACAGGTTATTACTAGGCTTGCCCCATGGCGATCGCTTCGTGCTCGCCAGTGGCTCACGCCTTGCATCGCTTCGCGATGCAAGGATGCAATAGTATATTATAGCACGGGTGCGGAAGATGATTATGTAACTTGTGCGACGTTTTTCGCCCGAGCGAAGCGAGGATTAAAAGTCGCACGAACTGAATAAACACTTACCCACCAGTAATATACGATATCTTATAGCACGAGGGCCGAAAATTGGCATTAAAGTTGCCATTTGAGGTTAGAGTGCTATAAAATGCTTTTGCGAAGCATTTTACATGTGAGGCACGACCGCTGCTAGCGCTTCGCGCTCGCTCTTTATTATGATAGTACACGATTTTTTTTATTGCAAAATGACAGTTTTTAATCGAAAATCAACCGTCATTCGTTTGGAGTCAATTTTAGAGAAAAATATTAAATATAAAAATGTTGTGTTTTTAAGATCTACAATGTTTACATTTAAAGTTATATTGTAAATTGTTATCTTAGAATGTTTAGAGGCAAAAATCTGTTTTTTTTTTTTTTTTTTTTTTTTTTTTTTTTTTTTTTTTTTTTTTTTTTTTTTTTTTTTTTTTTTTTTTTTTTTTTAATGTAAAAAGGCGTTTTTCAATCGATAATTATCTGTCATTAGTTTCGATTCAATTATAGAGAAAAATGATAAATGTAAAAAGTTGTATTTTTTTGAGATCTACAACTTTTGTATTTAACATTTTTGTCAGAAACCAAATCCTTAAAAGTTATTGGCTAAAATACGCTTTTTTGAGCTAAAAACATTTAACAACGATTCTGTCAAAAGTATTACCTTCTACAAAAAAATTTTGCATACAAAAAAGGTGTATTTTGTATAGCTCTAAGCATATCTCTTTTGCATAGGATTTCTAGCCTTATTTTCATAATCAATATTCTTCAAGAAAACTGATTTCATTTTTTGAATGTACTTTTTGTGCGGCTGTATGCATAGGATTTTATATAATGGGTCTTTCGTGTGGCGATTGTGCCTAAAATTTGTTTTCAAAAATAAAAAAATGCAAATACTCAACAAAATCTTTGCACCCAGTGAAGAACAGTTGCCTTTCATTCCGAAAAAAATAACTAAAAGAACTCGTCGTGATCGTCTTAATTGGGTCAACGATTCCACCCGAAACATTGCGGTAAATTCCGCGGTATCACAAGAGAAAAAAAATGGCAACAAAGCAGTAGTTTTGCAACGAGGCTTAGTCTATCGTTTAAACTTCATACAGCCATCATTGCCCACGTTACTCGCGAGGTGTGTCTGTGAAGTCTTGTACGCACAGGAGGCCAGAGTCAGATGCGGAGCTTGTTTTCACCGCTAGTCGGTGTAAATCTGGTTACGTGGTCCAGCCTGTGCTAATGTCTTTTTATTTTTCTCCCTTCCCCCACTCAATCTCGCGCGCTCCTTTATAAAAGATCACATTCGCATTTCTGTCGCGCTCGCCTTTTCTTTTCTTTTTCGCTTCGATGCGGAGAATTCGAAAGTACGCAATCGTGCCTTGCACTCGTGGACGTATTGCAAGCTTTTTTTTTATATTTTTCGCTTGCATCGGATGGCTTTTTCTTTTGGGTCTCGAAAGCTGAGGCTGAGAAACAAAATAATTTTGGCGTTTTGGTCGAGTGCCGAATTGAAAATTATCTTGACGAAAACATCATTTTTAATGCTCGGAGTTTAATAGGATAATTTATTGAGAGTCGATAGTGAGCGAGTAATTTGCACTCGCTCATGCAAGTTGTTTTCAATTGCTAATTATTTGATGGCGAACGATCGAGGCTCGATCGAGGATTCTCCCAAGATAGTTAGTTTCGTGTCAATCTTGTATAAGAGTCTAAACCTTTTTACTTTAATAATAATAATAATGTATTTTTCTTAAATGATTTATTATTATTTTTTTTTTTAACCCAGAGTTCTGAAATATCAAATTTAAATAGAAAAGTTTAATAGTGAAAGTTTAACGTAGCTCAAGAAATATATCAAAGATAATTAAATATCAGACCCAAGAAATATGAAAATATGAAAAATTCTTGTAAGTGAATGGATATTTATTTGTTTGATACAACGCGAGTCGAATGAAAAAATCGAATAAAAAATATGCACGTTCAATAAACGGTATACCTTTGCTAGTCAAACACTTCAAATAATAATTTTTCTTTTTCGAAATTAATTAAACTTCATTTTAAATTATCTTTAATAAACACTTGTAATTTAATACTTTATTAACTAGAGATAAAAAAATTTCCACGTGCACTTTTCGCCAGATAATTCTAGTGTTTCCCGCCCTCAACAAGTGTGTGCAGAAAAAAATAGAAATGAGATCAAATGAAACTGCGCACTATGGTGCTCTAAAAATATCGACATACCTACGTTGTTTTCTATGTTACTCTCGTTTCATCGCATCACCACTTGCCAAGTTGTAGTTTTTTTTGCACGGCAAATTTTTCTTGGTCTTATTAAAACGTAAAGGTTCCTGTAACTGTTGTTATGATAATTAGTTATACTTACAATTTGCGACAGCGTTCTCAATTGCTAAAAAAAAATTTTGTTATCGCTCGATGTATAATCAGTGGCATTGATAAGCTTTTCGAAAAAAATTGTTAAGCTGTTAAGCATCTGCAGGAGTTCTTCGATCGTCGCGATAAAAATTATTTAATTTATTTATCTTTGGTTTTACTTTTTGAAGCTTTTTTGTCTACAAAATATTTAATCGTTCATTAGAAAATCCTTTAAATGGTAAAATTAATTTTCTGTATAATAAAATTTTTATTGGCTGCGCTAGATAAGATACAATATTCTTTTAAAAGAGTATTTAAAAAAGCATTCATAATTTATGCTTGAAATGTTTTTGCAGGAATCTTTTTCTTAGTCAGATCAGTGAACTCCAATTATTTTCTGCACTTTAAATCCAAGATAATCGTAGAAAAGTAATGTTATTATCTAGCTGCAGGTTCTCCATATACCACTGATAATATAATTATTTCTTATTTATTTTATATTTTATAACCAATTGTTTATTGCAAGTTACTATTGCTTAGATCAATTTTACGTTTATTATCCTTATTTTTCAAATAATCTCATAATCAAACTTCAGCAGCTATTTATGTTAAACTTTTTATATGCCCGTCAAACTAAATATATTCCATCGCGAATATTTCTATATTTACCTCACGCGTTTATACTAATTATCATCCAGTTGTCCTCCCGACAAAATAGCAGCTACAATAAAATAAATAGCCCCCAACCTGATGATATACTACCAATTGTTCTATTTTAAGTAAGTGAGGATAATCAAAACTTCGTTTGCTAAATGTTATTTCTTCAGGAGGTCAACATTGACTAACCGGCACTGTATATAAATCTATTTTTATATTTCCCTATGAATAATCAATGAACAAATACAAAACTCGTTTTTAATTTTCTTTTCGAAAGCATTCAAAATCTGATAACGCGCGTAGGTATACGCGAGATCCTAAAAATTAATTGCGCCATTGAATTTTTTTTTATTCTGGTAAAACAAGTTTCTGGGACATGATCTTGATTGTGTGTGTGTGTGTGCGTGTGTTTGTGGCGTGCTTGCGCGTTTTTGTGTGTTTGTGCATTTAACAACTTTCTATTATAAACTCTGCATTGATACGAAAACTTAAATTTTTTCTTAAAAGATGATTCAATATTAGATAATGACATTTTTTTAATTTAGACCGTAAAACTTTTACATTAACTGAAAATTTCTACAAAATTGATTTATTTATAGTGAACTAAAGACTAACTTGAAAGGTATTGCGTAATTCTGCATTATTTTAAATTGTAAATTAATATAATCGATCGATCTCACCAATTCGAAATCGAATTTCACACAAATTATAAAATGACGCTCTTTAAAGCGCAAGCCAAACGCAGTGCAAGTTTTACGTAAAACTGATTAAAGAAATCTTCGAGGGGATAAACTTTTGTTCGAGTTGCGCCTCGATAAACCGCCCGATGGAAGTCCGAAGAAAAATATAAAGCGAAACAATCTCTCGGAGCCAAGTTACACGTTGTCGAAGCGGCGAACAAAAAATCTCGCAACAAATTAAAAGAGCTGTCGGGCGAGTCTCGTTACGCTATTGCTATACGAGACGCTCTTGCACCGTGGGAGGCGAAAAGCTCGACCCTTCGCTGTCCTCGTTCGCGGTAACCGTCATCCGCCACTTTCCCGAAATCGAGCGCGAGCCACGGATTCGCCGCCGGACCCACCGCGCCCAACATTCACCTCCGCTCGCGTGGCCCGAATCGAGAGACGGACCGCACGATTCAGCAACGCAGGTGCCGAAAACTGACTGCACTCTCCGTTTTTTCTTGCTCGCGTCGCGCCGATGGGTTGTGCACCGCGCTGTCGACATTCGGGGTCAATTAAGGCGATCCGCCACTTTCTATTGGGTTTTGATAGTCTTTTTGCGGCCCGGTTCGTTATGTATTATTGTTTGTCCGTTGCCCGAACGCCCGACCGGAGGCAAATTAATACATGGCGGACGTTCGAAAGTCTTCAAAGAAACTCGTTTTGGAACCGAGTGTGGTTGGGTATATTGATAGATTACATGGTGTGGCTGGAAATATGTATAAAATTTATTAATAAATTTATCATTATTTTAAGTTACTCATTCAGTTTTATGTTAGCCAATCAATAGAAATGAAATATAACCGTTTTTAAACCGCCTAAAAAAAATGTTTTGGGGAAAGTATAGACTATTAATAGCTGCGTATAGATTTTTTTCTATACGGTTTCAAAATCGCCGTTACACATTCATATCCTTTTATGAAAGTGCGAAAGATTTTTTTAATTTGATTTAGAAATATTGAAATATATTATGCGACATTATGTTGACGCGGAAATTTCTAAGAGATCATATTATATCTGAATAGCTACGTGTAAAAAAACGAGCTTTTGTAAGCAGTAAATGTTCATATTTTATAATACGTAACGATTTCTCGTCGCTTGTCTTATTTTACCAGCTGTTAATTATTCCATTTGTCGTATTTTAAATTCCACACTTTTCAATTTTATTCAATATAATGCAATGAAGGATATTAAATTAATTATACCAAACGATAAAAAAAAGCCTATGTAAGGAACAGATGTCATAAAATCAATTTTTGTTGACTCGTTAATGCGCGTTATCACGGGTTTACGTAAAAAAAACTTATCATTCAGACGAAGCCTCGAATATATCTGCCAGCTGTAAATCAGTATAATTTTTTTCGGGTAAACATGCATATCGAAAAGAAAAAGGAGGCCCCTGCACACGGTTACGCGACGTAAGGATAATAGTAAATCGGTGTAAAAATTGTATCCGCTAGACAACTCCGGCTCCTAATTCTTTTAACGCATTTGATTGTTTTACAAGTTTTTAATTATTCCGATAAGTTAAATGAATTTTAATCAGACGTACAATTAAAAACTTGTTTAAACTCGAGAATAGTCTACCCAGCCAACACAAAATATTTCATAAAAGAATTCAAATGAAAATATTACGCGGTAAAAAGAAAGTTAAATCACCACAGCTTAAAAAAGAATTCACGTTTTTTCGTTAACCAACTTTTTTACTCACATGTCAATTAAGGAGACAAGACGCTGTAAAGTCTGAAAAAAATGGATATTGTTATTCAATGATTATTCATTTTGGGTGATATTCGCTCTTTATCATGCAAATGCAGTTGAAAAATCGTTGAGCAGTGATATTTCTCGATGCGGGGTATAGGTTCATCCTCGGCCTCGGGCAACGGTTTTTCAAGAGGCTGGGATGCGTTTCTGGGCCGTCCGATAAAGTCGCGACGGAAAATTCTCGCCCGTGTAAAGGAGAGGGGAGCGCGCCGCGTGATTTACCGAAAAATCGCGGCGTGCAGGCCACCGCCGACGACGAACCGCCGGTGAAAAGTGGGTCACGGCCTCTCGATGTGTTTCTAATAATATTAATCCCACTCTCGCCACTCTCGGCTCGTAGACGCCGCGCGAGGGAAACGAGGCGCTGATATTAGCGTGGTATCTGCGCACAATAATTGCATGTTGCCGCGAGAGCGAGCGTAATGTAAAACTAAACTAAAACTGAAGTCTAAAAAATTAAAAATTATAGCGTATTGCAATGCATTTTTATCCGCTCAAAAGAAACGTTACTTCCGTATAGCTTATGTACAGCTGAAGTATTTAAAAGTCAAGACAATGATACAATTAAATTTTTGCGGGCCTGTGTTATCTTTCGCTTGAGAATGCCAGAGACGTGCGTGAATACTGGTAAAATAAAGGCGCGCTGAAAGACTGCATCTTATTTTCTTCAACTGACAGTCAATATCATATAATTTTCACATTGATCGAACGAAAAAGGCAACTTTTGTTTGAAATTTGTTAAATAATTAAGTACCGATAACGCTATATAAATCTGTTTCGTGTTTACACAGTTTATTATCGTTCAAAATACCTTGAACAGGGTAATTTCATCAGCACAAAGACGTCAAGAGTTGAAGGAGAATCACGATCGAGTTGTCAGAGAGTTTATATAAAAAAAATTTTCGAATGAATAAAATAAAAATATCCGAAAACTGAATCGGTGCGCGCGTCCGGAATGCTTTTAGTGCGCTTATCTGCGAAAAGCTCGATTTGCCGGCGCCAGTTCTAGGTTCAATAAACTTTGCCACGTACGCCTTCTCTTTGCCTCGCGACTTTTCCTTCTATCTCACTCTCTCCTCGCATTTCAACGTTTACACCCGCAAGATTAATTAGATCACTGCAGATATACAGTCTAAAGGCATTGATCACGTTGGGCTTCCTTGATTTTCCACGTAACGCGTGCTCGTGCTCGCTTATCGCTTGCTTCGTGCTGGACACTATACTTATCTCGCTCGAGTTTATGCCGCGATTATTCGCATTGCCACGATTTTAACGTTACTCTGCTCAATTTAACATTTCTTTTCTCCTTTTTATTCTATATCACCACTCCTCGACGACTTTTTAAATCGAAAGTACCCCACTAGCGCGAAGCTTTTTTCCTCCGAGAATGAAGCACAAAGCACGATTTCCTCGCGCCCACAACAGATCACGCATTAATCCTTCGTAACCTCGAATACCAGTTTTCCATGAGCGAGGAGAGAGATAGAGGAAAAAAAAGAAATGTCGTAAACGCGGTGTTTTTCCATCGGTGCTTTGAGCGAGTTCCGTTAAACCGGGTGATTGGCTCGCAGTCGCTGAAACGAGAGATCGATACCACGGATTAGAAGGAATTAGGCCCGGGGCGGAGTATCCCAAGGATGTTGTTTACACGTCTCCTGCCGCGGCGAGTCGAAAAGAGCCGCGATGACTCAGGCGGCACGCGATATGCGCGCCGATCATCGTCATTGTTCTCCTTCGTAAATGATCTCCGCTCGCTTCTCCGGCCATTTCGGCTCTCCCTCCCGTCGTTGACTGACTTTTGTTTACGCGTTCAACGTCACGTCGGTCGGCGAGTCGTTTCGCCGATGAACATTTTCCCTCATTTTTTACAACTATAATGTAAAGCAGTTAAAAAAAAAGAAATCTTTTTCATTCCTTCAATGCCTTTTTTAAATACTACAGTAACCACTTTGCGTTTAACTAATTTTTATGCTTATCGAACGAGTTCTGGTGATATATCAGTTCTGCGTTCGTTATTGCTCAAAATCGCCGGTTCTAAAAGTTATGTGGATTAAAACGCGGTGCAGTAATACGTTTAGCGGGCTGAAATCGCGGTTCAGCTCAAACGTGCATAATAAATTGACGCAGATGCAGTCAGGCCTACAAATGACACTCAACTGCTGATGTTGTTAACGCGCAAAATGTTGAAAATGTTTTATTCACGCTTTTATCTATTTAGTTTGTCGGCGCTGGATTATGCGCTACCAATGCGATTTCTTATTTTTCAAATATTATCAATGTACTGTAGTGTTAAAGCGGAATAAAAAGTCGCGGAAAATTGTGTCAACCATGAGCTACAAAATGACGATAATAGATATCGGCTGTAATGGAATAAAATTTATTTTTTAATCTTCATTTTCTAAGTAAATGCCGTTAAATATGTAAATACCTAAAGAATTTTTACTTGTGCGTCATTGAAGCCATTAAATATATTCTTGATGAACTAAAAATTGTGGTTTTTTTAAATGTATTCTGTTTCTGTCTAATCAAATTTGCAAGTCTGTGAAATAATAGACGTATGTCGAACTCGTTAAGTTTACAAGAAAATAATGAGTATTAAGTGCAAAGAAATACAAAAGTAGGTCATTTGAATTATTCATTTACGTTTATTTTATTGAATTAAATTTGCATTTTGTTTTTTCTATGTTTATTGATTTTTCATAATTCATTCCTATAAAATACACTTATTAATTTGACAGGTCTTTTATCGTAAATATCGCACTATAATTAAAATTTATTCCAGAGTTGTGAAAATTAAAAAATATTGTACGAAAATTCTAATTATATGATAACCGTTTAGTGATATTTCATCTTTTTCCAAAAAGGAAAACATACAAAATCAAGTTTTGTCTAGTAGAGATACACATATATGTTCTAAGTTGAAGATTAATGTTTTAAGAAATCATTTTGCAATGGCATCTTGTTTCGACTGCTAATTTCTTACGGCAGCTTTTTTTACGGCGTATGCAAATGCCACTATTATGATATGGCGACTTAGTCGATCGTTTGTCGGTTAAATGCCGTCTCGTTGGTTCATGTGGGAAAGTATGAAAAAACTTTCAATTCGCAATCTGAGCAATTACCGCAATTTAAAAATTAGTATATCGTTTTATTTTTATCTCCAACTATAAAAAAATTTACAGTAGAGAAAAAGGCGACATATCGTAAGAAAGTGTTCTATTCGCTGTGTCATTCTTCGTCTGTGGTTTTATTGGAGTCAATGAAGCGCGTGATGACGGAAGAAATCGAACATTTCGGACTAGGCCGGACTGCGACGCGAACATAAATTCGATGCCAAATGGAATTTGCTGCAAAGTGCTACTACAAACATTGTATAAATTGCATTCTATTCAAAATTGTCCTTTGCATATTCAAAGACAGCTTAACGCAAAATCGCAGTTTCGTATGCTTTTTTTCGACTAGGTCGTTGAAAGTTTGTCGTTTCTCAGCAAGGCAATAAATTCATACTTTATTAAGAGATAATAAAACGTTCTAAATAAAGCGATCCGTGAAAGATAAGCACTGGAAATAGGTACAATCGTAAGCCTCCAAAATGTAATTAAACGCACGAATCTCGCTGTTCAAGCTTGAACGAGATATGACTATACTTGCAATTTCCATCATACCTACCAGACGCTATAAAAGCATTAGGTGCTTCAGAAGCGTCTAAAGCTTGAACGCACCTACGAACGGTGTACTTCAATCGCCATAGAATAAGGCGTTCTAACTGGCGCCTCTCCAGTCTCTTTCTCTGCCTTATTGCATAAAATACCGAGTCTGCCGTTTATTTGATCGGTTGCACGTGGAGGCGCGAGAATCTGAACAACAAGTTTAGCGCAATCGAGTTCCCTTGAGCAACCTGCATACATCGACTTTCGCGCCGATCTTGCGGAGCTTTCGGAGACAAGCAACAAAGGGCTACGGGAGCACACGTGAACAGAGCATGCCCGTTCGACTGGCGGCAAAACCGGACCAGGTTTGTTCAATAGCCGAATCCTTGTGAATGGATCGGAATTACGATGCCAGTTGGAGGCCAGGTTACACTTTTATTCTCAAGCCAACCATAACATTATTTAATTGAATAGTTCGATTCCAAAGCAAGTGAAATATATCGCGTCACATTCGGCGATTAATGTAAAAATATTAAAATGATGGATAATTGGGTATCTCGCTGAATAATGCACATTTCGTAACGAAATCACGTATAGGCGAAAAATCGCAGTATAGATTAAATTTTCTCATTTATTTATCGACGAAAATACTTCAGATTTCGATTAAGAATAAGTACTTAAAACGCACCCAAATGGCCTGGATATTAATCAACGTATACAATTTTATGTTAAAATCGATAAGTATATCGATACGTTACTCGCCTTGAGTAATAGGAAAAGTTTGCCACTCATTTTTAACTGTTACGTTTAGATAAAGCTCATTCAACTGGAACTTCGGACGCACTTTTCCAGACTTCAAAATATTCTTGATTATTAAAAGTACCTCGTCTGTCGATTATGCCGCAGTAACACTCTAAAATCCTTGGAGTCAGAATTGAATCCAAGAGATTGAGTTTCCATTCCTAGTGGAGTATCAAAACTTTCAAATATTTCGGATTCATATTTTGAATCCAAGTTGAAATCTTGCTTGCTTGTTTGCTCGCTTAGTAATTTATGGTTAATGTAGGATAGAGATTAGAGATTGAAAATGAGTTTAGATGTTAGCTTGAAGGCAGGCTGTTTAAAATACTTATAAAGAAATTTGATTAAAAACTATGAAACATCTCTGGATAACGCTTTCAAGTCTAAAAATTTTATAAATGCAACTTATTTATAGAGCCATCAAAATTTTTAAAGAGAACAAGAACGCGCTTCATTTTAGGAGTCAAAATTTGACTCCAAGGATTTTAGAGTGAATCTTTGAGCTTTCTATATGTTCAATCGTTTGCAAGGAAAAGGTTATTCAATGCTTGAATTCTCTTAAATTTCGAACAATATATTGCATTTCCTGGTGATGTTGAACCGTCGAATTATTTAAGCGAACAGCCACGTGTTTCTTTTAGAATAAATATTTCTAATCCGGTTTATCACGCACTCGGCTCGCCTTGAAAGTTTCTGACTCGGTATCTGTTCTTTGCACCTGACTTATGCGCGTGCAACGCCTTGTCAATATATTATTATCGCAATATCACGTTAAACGCGCCCATTCGTGTAAATAATTAATTCCGAAATATTAGGCTCAAAGATACCTGTTTCTCTTCTTTTTTTGTGTCTACGTACAACATCAGGCGAAAAATTTAATTTTTTATGCAACTCGGTGTGTAAAGCGCTGTTTCACGTACGCAGACATCCACTAAATCGGCATTTTGCGTGTTCATTGCATAAAATATTGTTCGATACACGTTCGAGAGTTGATTTTAGCCTCGTGCAAACTTTTCACTTTTTAACGTCACACGAGGCTAAAAATCACTTTCTCGCACTTGTATCGAAAACCACTATTATGAACCGAGAAATAAATGTGTGATTTTTATTTTATACGTGACTTATACAAAAGAATTGTAATTTTTAGTTTTTCTTGTTTGTCGAGAATCATAATGATTTATTAGCAAATAATTATGAATAATCATGAATATAACGAGCCAAGATTTATGTTAATAAATTATTATGTTGGAAAAGATTACCGTATATATTTCCTTCACCCGCAATGCATTTGTAGGTTTACGACCTTCAATAATTTTTTCCTGCATACATTTCAAACTTAAATGCAAAAGTCTTTTATTTCATCCACGGATCCTAAGAGTCAATTGAAAGGTTCAGCGCATATATTATTTGCAGAAAAACAAATAAAATAAAAATATTCGAATAAATTTTAGTCTCGCCTCAGAATCACAAATCAAGTCACGCTGATAAACGTATCTCAAGAAAATTTCACTTACTGCGAAAAAGAAAAAAAATTAGTGAAGCAAATAAGGCTCACAGCAGCAGATTAAGTCTCGTGTATCGCGCGTCAAGCGCAACCAGCGAGACAAAGAAGCTAAAAAGTAAAAAAATTACAAGAATAAGCAATCCAGCACCGGAGCGTTTAGTCTCTAATGTCCCGTGTTCCTTTTGCAGAATCGTTCGCCGACTGGCTCGAGGAGAAGATCGACCTGCCGATCTTCGAGGAGCTGCCGGTACCGGATTGCAACCAGAGCCGCGCAGTCGTCTACGCGGAGCAGCCGCTGAAGCATGCCTTGGGGCCGTTGCCGCAGCCGCACGTCATCGCCGTGGCGGCCGGCCACCACCATCAGCCGCAGCAGCAGCCACAGCAGCTCCATCACCACGACTCGACCCAGAGCCTTTTGCGCGAGTTCGAGACGGTGTTGGGTGACGTCGAGGCATGCCACCAGATCACCGGGGCCGGCGTCATACCGACGCTGACGCCGCCTCAGTCGCCGCCACCCCTCGCCAAGCAGCGCCTCCTCGCCGCCGCTGCCGCCGCCGCCAGCGGCGCCAACACCCACCTGCTCGTGTCCCTGCAGCCCTTCCATCACGCGCAGGCGGCTACCTTCATCTACGAGCAGCAGCACCAACAGCACCATGAGGTTTGTTCTCCGTTTTTTTTTTTAACCTTGAGTATGCAGAGATCATTGTTTCGTAACAATGCACGTTCTATTTTTCGAAAAAGTCTCTAGTGAGCCCGAGATTCTGTGTAAAATTTACAATGAATCTTACTGTAGAAATATCGAGAAATTATGCAATAAAAACTCAAAATTACTGAAATTTTCTTTAAAAATTACAGAGATTTTACTGTAAGAATTGCGCAATCCTGTTAAAATTCCGGAGGTTTAAAATTTTTTACTAAATAAATAGATCATTAAACTTGTTCCCAAGATTATTTAACACATCTTAATGTTTACTAAACTTTCCTCTCTGATATTTGTCACGTGCGAAGTTGTTTCATTTAACAACTCTGTGCCTTCTTATTTACTATCTTTAACGTTGGCTAGTAACTTGTGGAGAGTTATAAGCTGTTAGTTAGGAAGATCGGTCGCAAGCCCGATCTCGATGACCCAGTGGTGGTAGCTACTTTCATAGCGGCGATTACCACAACGCGTATATCTATTAATAAATAATATCTGTAGATCCTACATGTGCGCGCACCAACATATCGGGCTTACCAAATCTTCCTAGTTGATTTGTCGTTGATGTAAACCTTTTTAGTCTAATTATGAAATAATTAAATCGAAACTTTTCAAGGAAGTGTTGAATGTTTCTTTCAAAATGCATTCAAAATTATAAATGTTAATTGCCTTTTTATTACATATACGTGAAACTTATTTTTTCGTGAATATTAAGTGTTATGTTTGGAATATAATTGATCTAAATCTGTGGATATGCATTGCAATATAAATTGATTATTTAATATTTAATTATTAAAAGTTTGCACTTAAAATTCAAATATTTATATTGGTGTGCTTCACCTTCAAATTCATTTTTTTTTTCGTTGATGTACAAGGATTTTAAAACTGGATTTGTTTTTTTCTTAAAACATTGAATAACTGAGATTTAATAAGAAAAAAAAACAAGGTTGAGCATACGATTATGAGTGACAACGTCTATAATTTGTAAATTAAGTACTTTACAAATCTTGTAAATTAAGTAATTTACAAATCTTTTAAATTTTAGTATGAACAACTATTTGTCATTGTATAGTGAAGCAATGAAATTCGACTTATTAAAGTCATACTCTGATATTCGTTATGTGAATTATTTAATTTTTAAAAAATATTTTATGAACATTTTGTCTTTGTTTTGACTACTTTCATCAAGGACTATTAGACACCTACATTTTTAATTGTGTTTTACTTTAAATACTTAACAAAATGCAGTTTATTTGTATATAAGTTTACTAAAATTGAAGATAATTTATTTATAAATTTTTTATAGGAATCCGCAATCATTGCAACAGCAAACGGTCACCACAATCATCATCAACAGCAGCAACAGCAACACAGTCAACAAGACCAGCCTGCGCAAAACTACACCGTAACCACGTTACCCTTGTCCGAGGCAATAATCGAGCAGCAAATAGCGGAACAGTGGAACGCTGAAAATCTGTCGCTGGTACCATTGGTACACGGTAGCGACGTAGCCCACGAGCTCGCCAAGGTCGACGAATACGTGCGCACCTGTGCAGAGGACGCGGTCGCCACCAACTCCTCGAACGCCTCATCCTCCTCCTCCGTCTCGTCGCCCTCGCCACCGTCTCCCTGCACCAGCTCCAACGCCAGCTGCACATCCTCGGAGGACTCGGCCGACGATCCGGACTGGTCCTACGAGGTAGCTAACAGCAGCTCGCCCGGGCAGCGACGCGTCAGCCAGACGCGCAACGGTCGCCGGGCCAAACCTTACTCCAGGCCCAGCGTCGAAGACAAACGCGTGCGCAAGAAGGAGCAGAACAAGAACGCCGCGACGCGTTACCGGCAGAAGAAGAAGCAGGAGATCAAAGAGATCCTGGGCGAGGAGCAGGAGCTGGCCAATAAGAACGAGAAGCTGCAGGTCCAGCTGAAAGATCTGCAGCGCGAGATTGGCTATTTAAAGGGTCTCATGCGCGACCTCTTCAAAGCCAAGGGTCTTATGAAGTAGAGCATTGGGTATTCTCGCTGAAAAGCGCGCGCGAAAACCTGAGTTCACATTTTATCGGTCACCAAGTAGTGTGTTCAATCTGGTAGATACAACACTTTGCATGCTCGCGAGGGTTCCAGGTATACAATAATACTTTTGGCGCGAACTTTCTTTTTCTCAAGCTCGACCTTTAGATCAAATTATTTGAGTTTCAAAACTGAACTTGGATAATTTTTCTTTCGATTACATCGTAGTGGCAGCTGGAAAACTCGTAAAATTTGCCGAAGGAAAGTATGCATTGCGAGTGGGAGAAGCGCTCAACGAGAGTACCCAATTCTGGCTTTATCGATTCTGATTTATGCGTTCATCTTTATTCTTTATCTTCTTCTTTTTCTTTTTTTATTTTTCTATCTCTCTCTTTTTATATTTTATACTGTTTAATCTACCACGAGGGAGAGATTTATGTTTTTTTATATAATGCTATTCAATATTTTTCTCTTTTTCCATTTTATGTGTAATGTACGTAAGTTAACCTTTATGAATTTACTTTTTTTTAATGTTAAACACTAATAATTACGAGGTTAAAACTTAGTAATGTAACTATTAAAAATAGTTTAATGTATAATTTTAGAGCCTACTCCGACTTGTGTTTGTGTAATTTTGTGCACTAGCGAAATCCGGAAAATGCCCGTCGTTTTTCGTGTCCTGCAGGACAAACAAAAAACTATGTAATCGTCGAAACTGCATTTTGTTTTTAATAATGTCACCTTCCACGAGCGTTCAACACCTCGGTGTTTTTTAAATTCGATAACATAAAAAAGAACACCAAAATAATCTACACAATTTTTACTACCAAGCAATGAGCATTATTAAAAAAATAATCGAATATTTGTATAAATTTATTGGTTTCTTTTGACACTGCGATGAATTTTTAATAATGATTTTTTTTAAACTTTATTTGTTTAAATAAAGAGAGTTCAAGGACCATACGTAGCCGACGCTGCAGCAACTCGATGTAAATCAGCAGCCCCATGAAATCTCGAAAACTACGAGATCGAAAATTGCTGCTCGGTCGAAACTGATGTTGCAGTAGCGCTTACAAAAATCTTCGGCATGGTCCTCGGGTCGCCCTGAGAGGATTATTGTACGGATTCATTCCAGAGATTTGTTTTAATCAATTGTATGCCTTTAACCCTGATATGTAATATTGTAATGCAACGTCTTTTTTGTCGTACAACAGTGCGCGGAAAGCTCTTGTATCACAGTACAATCTTATGAGCAAATAAATATGGGTTATCAAAGTAATAAGCAAATGTCTTGTCATTGTAGTAACAATATATCAATCTTCGCACAACTGATCGATAAAAAACGTATCTTGACCGTTCTGACTTCCTGTCAGATTTTACGTGCGCGGCTACAATCTACCGGTAAAATAAAGAGCCCCTCAATGTCGCAACGATATACACGTACATAAAGAGATAAAACGACGTTCTTTTTTCCCCACTGTGTACGCGCATTTATTTCCTTTCACTTTTTCGAGGTGCAACCGCGAGACGCGGACGGATAAATCCGCAGTCGTTCGCCAATCGTTGTTCTACCTCCGCCGCCAGTGCTTCGAGTGCGTGTAAGTCCAAGACACATAACAGGTTACCTCTTAAACTTACTCGTCATGCGTGACACGCCATTCGTTTAGCTTATAGATCTTGATAGAAAATCGTTATTTCACTTTTTATCCGTATTGTAACGTTTTCTACTTTATGTAAGTCGCGTTCTCAAATGGGCTTTTCAATGGAATGCGCCGCCTAGCTGTTAAATGGCATTAATAACGAGTTCTTATTTATGTTCTTTTGATAAATTTTAAAATAATCCTTTGCTCGATTGTTAATAAAAATTCCGCTCATAAACTTAGCCCCGTGATAATTTATTTAATGCATCGCTGCAGTTCGAAAGTGCGCGTTGCTCAAGTATTTTCTATTCGCGCCGCACAAAGTGAAGTGACTAGCGCTTTATTGCCATTAAGGGAAAAATTTAAATAATGTTCGCCTATTTATTTAAAGATTTATAGTTGCTCACTTGTTGCATACTACTACATTTTTAATAGCAACATAAACCACGTGAGCACTGGACGAGACGCAGGTGTTAGACAAGTTGTAAGAGCTTTTTTTAGCCACATTAATTAACATAACCAGAAATCATTAATCGGAGTAATTAAACTAATTTGCCGCAATACTTGAGCGCGTTCTGGGAAGAAGATTGATTAAAAATATGATTTCTTTTTACCTTTGATAATATAAATCCTCTCTTAAAAATATATTTAAAATGATTAATGTATATGTAAATATAGGTACTGAGTGAAATACCATGAACAAAATATAAAAATGTTGGTATTATTTAATGAAAATAACAAATGTAGTAATTATGCAGGATTTTAATCATATTATCAAGCACGAAATAATTTCTGTTTAAAAATGTAACTAACACTGTTAACATTGAACTAATTTGCCGGCAAGATAAGATCTGAAAAAAAATCAGGAGAGGGAGTTTCCTCTTCATCGAGGAAAACGAGCACTACATCGGTCAGTAGGTAAAGTGAAAAAAGGCGTGAGCTCGTCCTTGAACGCAGATATAGTCGTTGACTAGTGAGTCAGCCGGCGTTGTGACTTCACGCAGTCATAAAAAAAAAGGAAATAGGACATTCCCCGCGCGATCGACCACTTTACCAAAGTATACCATACTTACGAAGGAATTGTAGATGATCTTAACGTGCTCGGCAGGCCGCCCCTTTTATCGATCTACGTGAATCGCAGCTGGTCACGGTGCGCCTTATCAAAGCTGTCTGGATCTAAAGCGATAAGGGTATACTTGCTCGCAGTGCGGTTTGCACATGTATAGGTGCGAGTACAAAGTCTCACGTGCGTCCGTTCATCTGTTGCAGGAGGTGCAGCAGTGACGCGGCCGCAGGAGAGAGCCAAGGGAGCTGAGCCAGTCTCTAGTCAGAGTCAGCATGGGCGGCAGCAACTGCAAGAGCTTCTCGCCCAAGAGGAGCGAGAATGTCAAGCCCTCGCATTCGAGCGCCAGCACTTTTTCTTGCAAATCGGATCAAGATTCGCCGGGCCCTGGTGAGCTCATAATGCGGGCTTACGTTGCACGACACGAGGCACGATAACTCGATTAAGCACCTACAGCGCAAAGTCCGGCCGCTGACGGGTGACGTGCTGTAATTGTGCTAATATATGTGACGGAATGCCTCGATTTTATGCACCGGGAGCCGCAAGTTGCACCTGATTATGCCGCAACGGGGAGCTTTCCGCGCGGATTTTCAAACAGCTGATTCGAATTCGAGTGCACGTTTAGTTTAAAGGACCGAGTTTTCGGCTGCTCTTTTGTTTTTATTTACTCTTTTACAGCCATTGTGTTACAACAGTATGTAAGCAAGGTTATGCTTTTGTAATCCTGTATAGTCCGAGATGCCGATTGCTTTGTGTTGCGAAATTATCTCGGACCTTGCGCCTTGTAGTATTGTCATGGTCTTTTTTTTCTCAGTTTCGAAACATTAATTATTTTTCTCTTTTCGAGAATGGAGCTTTTGAAATCATAACCTTATGTATTCTCTTTTTCTCTTTGCTTACCTTTCACTTTTTCCATCTATTAATAGAGATTGGAAAGGCGTTTACTTTGATATTCTGTAAAATGTCTAATGGACAAAATATAAAAAGTTTCTCCTGTTCACAACGTAAAATTGTTCAAAAATGTGGACGCAATGTACAAAGATGCATATGTTCTAGTACGTTATTTTTGAGTAAATTTTGTAGGATATAACTTCATAATTTCCTTATTTATTGTGATTTAAGGCAAAATGGAACAAGACGATTACATTGAAGATGTAGTCTGTAAGGAAGCAGATATTCAAGAGAACGAGATGAAAACACTGCCTCTTGGCAGCGATGGAGGAAAGATATTATTAATTAAACAACAAGGAGAACTTCATGCCATTGGAACAAAGTGCACACATTATGGAGCTCTTTTGCATACTGGAGCTTTAGGAGAGGGAAGAGTTAGATGTCCTTGGCATGGAGCTTGCTTCAATATTAAGACTGGAGATATCGAGGACTATCCCGGGCTTGACTCTCTACCATGCTACAAAGTATTAATAACAATTTATATACAATTGAATTTTAATATATGTTTTCGATCAAAATCTAAATTTATTAATATTTTTAAAAATTTTGATTCTGCTCTTGTAGTAAAAACTTCTTCATATTTATAAGTTACCTATAGTTTATGTATCATTCAAATCAAACAGTTAAAAAACAACTTGCAGATTATTTTATTAAAATAATATTTTTTTTTAAAGGTATCAGTGAACAATGGGGAAATTAGAGTTAAAGCAAAACGCTCTGAGCTAGCTGCAAATAGAAGAACAAAAGAAATGTGCAAATTAAAAGCAGTAGGTCATCCAAATACTGCTGTAATAATTGGCGGTGGACCAGCTGGTGCTACATGTGCAGAGACTCTTAGGCAAGAAGGCTTTGACGGACGAATTGTAATGGTTTGCAGAGAAAATGTCTTACCATATGACAGAGTCAAAGTTTCAAAGACAATTGATTTTGATGTAGAAAAAGCTTTATTAAGGTCACAAGAATTTTATGATAATAATAATATTGAAGTTAAATTAGGAAACGAAGCTACTGGTTTAAATACAGATGCACAAACCTGTAAGCTTAAAAATGGTGAAGAATTGCAGTATGATTACCTATTTATAGCTACTGGATGTAAACCAAGGAAACCAGATATTCCTGGAGTAGACAAACAAAATGTTTTTGTTATGAGGGATCATACACACTCTGAAGGAGTGAACAAACTACTTGCTGCTGATAAATATGTTGTTACATTTGGATTTGGGTTTGTTGGACTGGAAGCTGCAGCATATTGTGTTGATAAATGTGCTTCAGTAACTGTTATTGGAAGAGATACTATTCCATTTAGGTCAGTTTTTGGAGAAGAAATAGGAGGACGTGTAAAAAAAGAATTTGAACAAAAAGGTAATATGAAAATTCTTTTGATTATAATACTTAACTAACTATAAGTTAGAAAATATTATTAAAATTAAATAAAAACAAATAATCGATTGCAGGGATCAAATTCATCTGTAAAAATGCCATTAGCAAAATGATACCAAGAGAAGATAACGAGAATATTATAGGCAAAATAGAATTACAAGATGGAACTGTGATACCAGCTGATATAGTTATATTAGGTCTTGGTTCAACTATGTACACAGATTGGATGAAAGGCTCAGGAGTAAAACTTTTAGATGATGGTACTGTAGAAGTAGATGAGGTAAATAGATCTCATATCCATAAGAAATTTATTTTTTATTTCTAGCAGACTAAAAGTACCATAATTATTCTAAAATATTATTTTTTTATTTATATTAGTATTTAAAAACCAATCAACCTAACGTTTATGCTGGAGGAGATATTGCTTATGCTCCTATTTACTCTGCCGGAACATCAGCAGCCATTGGACATTTTCCTTTAGCTCATTATCATGGTAAAATAGCAGCTATGAATATTTGTAAAAAAGAGAAGCTGTTAAAAGCAGTGCCATTTTTCTGGACTACATTATTTGGAAAAAGTTATCGATATGCGGGTAAGAATTTTGCTTTTTTCTTTTTAATTGATTATCTTATTATTATACAAATAATTTAATTAACTCCATACAGGTTATGGAAAGCCTTCAAAAATAAAAATTATAGGATCACTGGAAGATTTCAAGTTTTTTGCCTACTATCTTAAGGATGGCAAAGTTATAGCCATGAGCAGTGTAGGTAGAGATCCTATTGTTGCTGACTTTGCAAATTATTTATATGAAGGCAAAACATTATCTGAAGATGAAATTGAGGCAGACCCTTTTAAGTGGATGCGTAACAAACCTAAGGATTTAGAAGTTTGTATAAAACCAACAACTGTACAAAATACTAAGTCGTAAGACTTTTACAATAAATTTTCTTCTAAACAATTTAAAGTTAAAAACTCAAAAAAAAAAGAACAAAATAATCAGTATAGAAATGCTGATTATTTTAAATTATGCAAAATTTGACAATTTGTGCATGCCATTGCTGAAGGACCAAGATTTTCACAATTAAGAACCTATAAAAACCTAAAATTTTAGATCTTCAAGGCCTTTGCAACAAAGGAACTATCATAAACTTGCAGCAATTCATCAAATAACAACAAGAAAATACTCCAATATGAAGCTAATGAAATATTCTGTATTACTACGTAATTTGTACAAAATACTGCTGTAAAATTTATTTGTATACTGATTTTTGATAATTTATGGAAAAAAGAAATTTTTTCTTACCAGTATTGTGTATTTATAAATTATCCTATTTAGAATAATGTATTTATATGAAACAAACATGTCTATATATTACAATCTTGAAAACATTGTGTAATTGTTGATATTTTTAAGATATTGACCAAAAATCAGTGTATTACAGAAGTAAAAAAAAGATATTAAAATAATAAAGTGATATTAATTATATTGAAATTGTTTTAATACAGTTTATTATTTACAATAAAGTTATTTATTTTCTAATTACAAAATTTATATTTTACTCCCATGCTTCTTTGACTTTTAAATGAATCAATCGTTCTGCCAAAGTAATGTGTTTTGCAAATTTTTCATCTTTCAATTTTCGAACATGTTCCATAAAGTTAGACATTTTATCAACGTGAGACATATGACCAGAAGATTGTTCAACTGTTAAATAAGGATGACGTAAAATCAGCATATTTTTTTCAGTTCTTTCATAATCAGCTTTCAACGCCTTTAATTCCCATGGTTTTATTTCTTTGACAACGCGATTTTTCCTGGAATAAATGTCAATGAATATAAAATTACAAATGCACCAAGTTAAAACTTAAAATTATTGAAAATCCACTATTTAATTTAAAAAACTTAAAAAATATTTACATATAACTAATTGTTAAATATTAATGATCGGTGAATGCTAAATCATTTATTTTACATTTGACAAACAGAGAAAATCTAAATAAATATTTTTACATTTTATAAACTTTATTGAAATTCAAATTTGTAGGTTAATTTTGTATTATTCGCATATTAATAGTTCGTCTATTAAATTACTTACCCTCTGTATCTAAATCCATATGGCTTTTTTCCAAAAAGTAGAAATGCTGTCAACCGCATTTTGATAAATGTATTTTCGCCAATAAACTTTTAATGTTTATAAAAATATACAAGCGCTTCCAAATTCCAATGCAACAATTAAAGGGCTGCTCATTTCATGGTATTTAGGTTAACTCTGCTTTCTGCTCCAAAGCGAGATATCACGAAATAGAAACTCATCTCTGTATATATATACTCCAAAAGCCCAAACTACAAAATTGCAGCAGAGAAGTATTGTTTAGAAATTTTTAAAACAAATACAAATAATACAATAATTGAAGATTATTATTTAATAAAATCAGTATTTTAATAGGGATTTCAAATGTTTTTCACATATACACACATTTTAATTCGTGGAATTGGTAACATTGTTGATTGTGCATGTAAAGAATGAAATGAAAGAAACTATAACCACACTTATATCTACGATATGATATACGCGCACCAGGCACTAACGCTTATTTATCATTTTCATACTTTTTAAAAAACATAAAAATGCCATCAACAACACAGATATTATCTTTTAACTTACTGAAAGTTTTTGTGAAATACAAAGTTTCGACCAATGTACAATGTATAAATTAATGTGAATGTAGCTCTAGAAAATGTCATAAGTATACTAATTTTTAATTTTAAATATGAGTTATTGTTGATATACTTCAAGAACTGTTACTTGTATCTGAGCCATAAATATTCTGATTGCAAAAATGTTACCTGGCATTGGAGTATTTGGAACTGGAAGTGTGGTGAGAGTTTTCATACCTTTCCTAAGAGAGAAGGGTTTCAAAATCGAAGCTATTTGGGGTCGAACTATAGCAGAAGCTTCAGAAGTAGCTACTGATCTTCAAATTCCTTTTCACACCAGTCGCATAGATGATGTTCTTTTAAGACGAGACGTTGACCTCATTTTTATTATGTGTTCACCAAATTTACATGCACAGATTGCTGTTAAAGCACTAGGAATAGGTAAGCATGTTTTGTGCGACAAACCAGCTGGGTTGAGTCAAAATGAAGCTTTGAAAATGGTCAAAGCTGCTCAGTATTATCCTTCCCTCATAAGTATTGTAAATCACAGTTTACGCTTTCTGCCTGCTTTTATAAAAATGAAACGAGAAATTGAAGATGGGTACCTTGGAGGGCCAATCTCTGTTATTGATGTTAGAGTGCAGATGGGTACCTTGATTAGAGATGGTTTGTGCCTTTTTTTCATTGCCTTTATTATTTACTTTATATTTATATGCAAGAATGTAATTTTTATAACTTATTTTAGGATACGATTGGTTATGTGATGAAACAATGGGAGGAGGAATTTTAGCTCTTGTTGGTAGTCATGTTATAGATCTAATATCTTATGTGACAAATCAAAGAGCTGTAAGAGTTCATGCTGTTGTAAGAACGTTTACTCAAACCACAAAGCATGTTAATGGTATAAGACACATAACGTCGCCAGACTTTTGTTGTTTCCAAATGGAACTTGATGGAGGAGCTCTAGTAACAGCAACATTAAGCAATCACTTACAAGGTCAACTTTCTCAAGAAGTTCTAATCTGTGGCCCAAATGGTCATCTTATGGTTAGAAGTGGTGATTTACACGGTTGCAGAAAGCAGCAAGAAGAAGCTTTACATTTGGATGTAGAAGACATTCAAGAATCACCAGCTGCAGATTTTATCCCACGTCCCTACATAAAAGGTCTTCAAAAAATGATTGGTGCACTTCGTGAAGCTTTTCAACCAGTAGAAGATAAAAGAGGATGGATTAAGGAACCAGTATCTCGGGCTGCTACATTTGAAGATGGGTTGTACGTTCAGGCTGTGATTGATGCTTTGAAAAGAAGTAGTAAAAGAAGAGAGTGGATGAAAGTTATTATTATGATTGAAGAACCAGATCCTAATCCATTACTTAGTGCAGCAGTTAGAGCTACAGCCATTTCAATTTAAAAGATCCAGTCTAATATTTTAAATTTATTCCATGCAAATTCTTAAATAGTATTCAATTTTTTAATAATTAGATTTTACTATTTTTTAATTTTTTAATATAATAAAAACACTTATTTGTAAAAATAAGCAAGACTTAAAATTCTCTTCTTTTATAGGAGTAACATTAAAAATGAACTGTATAACATTAATAATAATTAGTAAAAATTATTAGTTTACATTTCCTAAATTAAAATTTAATGAATTATAATATGAAAGTATTTTTAGATCATTTAGAATCTGCAAAATATTAATGTATCATAAGGGTTAAATTATTAGATTTTAAGATATGATTCATTAATTTTAATTTAAGTTTCTTGTAATGTAAATTTTAATGCCATTATGAACAAGTTGTATATAAACTGTAATAAGTGAAAAGTGTAAGCATTTAAAACCTATTTCTTATCAAGTACAAATGAAATTTCATTAAAATTATTTTTTTTCTCGATATAATACATTCTTGAAAAATAGTGAATTTTTACAATTTTTACAGCCTAAAAATAAGTACGTTTGAAACATATTTCTAATTTATTATGAAATTTTTTCATTATTTTATTAGATAAATTTCAGTTTTTAATTTTGTAAAAAAATTGGTACGAAAATAAAATATTTATTTATAAAAACAAATACTAGGCATCCTTGTTTTACAAAATTATTTATTATCCTTAAAAGTTAATTGTTGCAAAAATTTTTACAAAGAAATAATTTCATTAACAACATAAAACAATCTTTTTCGCATTTGTGTACATGTTCATAATACATAAAATAATTCTTTTGCTTTACAATTTTGCGAATTACTTAAGATAGAAGTAGAAACAAGTTAACTATCAAGCAACTCTGGATAAATTGGTAATGTATTTTCATTGCTTGCTATAAGGTATATTCAAACCATCAACTATATTTATCCCTTAATCACAAGTAGCGAATGAACAATAAAATCGTAATCATTAATTGTGTCCATTGAATACAAGAAGATCGTATTATATGAGAGAAAGATTTTTAATTTTCAATTAGTAAATCAAGAATTTACACTTTTGAACACATAGCGAGGGATGCATTCGCAAGAGCAATTCTTTCTCGGCACATCACTCGTTGTGGTATACACTCGCACTGTTCTCTATTATTCACACTTATTAAAGTGAAAAAATGTATATCATATACATTTATGTACGCAATTATAAAATGAGATGCAGACTTTCAAGTAAGCTACATAATCTGGTGATTGAGGACCATATGAAATATTGCTATTCAACTGTTGGATGGCAACTATATTATAATCACTTAGCTGTAATACAAATCTTGTATATAAGAAAAAAAAAGAATGATGCTACACGCAGTAGTAGTAATTCAATTATTTTCAATGGAACCATGAAAATTTGACTTCAGCAGATACCAAAGTAACAATATGCATTTATTTTTAAAAATTCAAATGGCAATTCTTTTTTTGCCCATAAATTTATCAAGACACATTCTCGTTATTGCCGTTTAACTTTGAGCTTGCAAGCTTTTAAAACGGTACAGATTATCGTCGAAGTTTCTGATAGATTTACATATTTCATGTTTTAACGTTACGAAATTGATGGATTACAGCTTCTGAGGAAAACTCGATTCACTCGCCGACGAATCACGGTATTGCCCCTAATACGTCAGATCTGTCTTCGTTGCTTCATAACGGCGCACTCGTGAAAACCCAAAGAGAGCCAAGTAAAGCAAGGTAAGGAAAAGGGGGTCGTGAGCCGAAACGCGTTGACCTCGCTGTTCATCTTGTGGGATAATCAATGTCGAGTGCGACGCAAGGTATCGCTTTAAACCTTCGAGCGCTTTCGGGCAATGGCATCTTCGACGGCTTTGAGTTGCTTGAGTAGCTCTTCGCGCCTCGTGCTAGCTTTCTTGGCGGCCTTGGCCGCTGCAGCGGCGCTCGTCTTGTCAATGGCCGGTGGCGATTCAGCGCTTCTCTTCTTACCCGCAATAGTCGCGCTCTTCTTTGCCGCGCTCGCTTGCTTCAGGCTCATCTTCAGTTTCAGCGCTTCCTTGAGATCTTTGCGCCCAATCGGTGGTGTGCCCTTGTGACGGCGCACATCTGCCGACGACGACGATGAGTATGACGAATCCGAAGAATCTGAACTGCTGCCGCTGCTGTCCGAGCCCGAGCTACTGCCCGACGATCTGTTGACATAATATAAAGAACAAAAATTATTAATTTTGAATGCACAAAGTTAAATTTTTTCGTTTGTTTTGCCTTACAACAATTATCACTTTGTTTTACAACTGAATTATAGAATTATAAAAGTTTGTAAATCTAAAATTTATGTAGTGTTTCTTTTTTTGTTTAAAAAAGATATTAAAAGTACAATCTTTAAAAACTGTTTAATTTCATAAAATAAATAAATATAAGGTGTTCTAAAAAGTATAATAACAGCAAGTAAAAAATTCTAAAAGCATACATTTACAAATCTTTACTACTAATCTCTCTATAATAAAATTTATTTTCCATGCATATTTTAAATCAATAGACATAATTAGATACAATATCTACTACAATTCATATTTGTTGTTATTGGCTTACCCTTTTAACTTCTCTCGCCTTTTGGATAGCATAATAAAAATTAAAAAAATGTGAATAAATATGTATTTATTTATATTTGTTATTAAATTAATTGTATTTCATTATAATAACAAAGCAAAATTAAAAAAGTTTTAAGTTTTAATTATTTATCCGATACTTATTGCAAAAAAATGTTTAAACATCAGATTAATTTGTAATTATTATACAAATGAACTATTACGTGTTAGACTGGTCATCACTTCCAATATTGAACTCTGACATGTAAGCGTTCCATAATTCATTCTTACGAGATATTGTCCCAATTTCTTGCAGTAACCTAAAGAGGCAATAGATTTTCATCAACTATAAGCGCATTGCCAATATGCAATACAAACACATTAAAAAAACTTTAAAAGCATGTTTTCGATTTAACCATTCTCATTAAAAACAAAAACGTGCAGTAAAACTATAGAAACCTTTAAAAAAAATTTAAAAAAATCTGGGTTTGGCAATGCGAGTAAACAAATTTCCAAAACGATTGTACTCATTGTCTTAATATAACATAAATTAGACAAAAAGACATAAATATTGCATTAAGTATTAAAGTGTTTCACATTTATATATAAAATAAAAAAAAAAAATTATTTATAACGCTATTAAGTTGTAACTTTATGTTCCAAGGACACGATATATACAATACTTTTTTAAGAAATTGGGACTTACGCTTATTACAAAAAATAACCTGGAAATGGTTCGTTATATTATCATTATAACAATGGTGTTACATAGATAATTTTTTAATTAACATAAAAAAATATTTTTATTAGTATTAAAAAGTCAAAGACGATTTACTTTGTAAACTTTGTTAATTTCTAAATTCTTTGTAACATTCGTACTAAATATTGCATTAATGTAAAACGCACCATAAGAACTAATATTGTAATGTTATTTTCGTTTTTCAGTAACAGTTCAAAATTCAATTTTTTTTAAATTAAAATATGATATGATACTATAAATCTTCATCAATGTATTTATGCATACTATATTTGTGTACAGTAAATTATTAAACACACCATTAATTAAAAGTTTAAACATAAAGTTACATTAATAATTTTAAAACAATTCATTAAAACAAAGCAAAATTGAATAAGGAGTAGTAGTTTTTTAATAAAAATAAAAAATTTGTCATTGTTATTGCTTTCAGTAAGGTGCGATTTACAACAACAAAAATAAATAAGATAAACTGAAATACAAGCAAAATTTTTTAAAACGGATGAAAAAGCAATACTTTTTATAAGCAGTATTTTACATATGCATTACTTTTTATTATGAGGATTAATTAATTCTGCACATTTAGTTCCATTGTTTAAATTATAAACAGTCATATGAATTGTGCATTTCAGGTCGAAGTGTATACATTGATACCAAAGGTGAAAAGTTGGACGAAAGAAAAACGCACAACAAAATTAGTTGAAGACGTTAAAATACTCACCTAGACCTCGAATGGCTCTTAATGACTTTGGCTACAGCGGCAGCGGCGATGGCCGCCTTGTCCCGAGCCTTCTCCCTTTGCTTGAGGTGGCTGATTAGGGGGCTAGGGGCCGGAGGATTGAGCGCTCGTCTATGTAACGAAGGCGATGACGACACCTTGGACGAGCGCGGCGACGGTGCCGGCGGATTCATTAACATGGCCGCCGCTGCGGCGGCAGCCCCTCGATGGTGCGACGACATCGATGTCGAGGGTGGGGAAGGTGGGATTTTCTTGCTGCTTACTCTGGACCTGGAGGGGGGAGATGGGGAACGGGACCTGGAGACGGATTCATAAGAACTGTAGCTAGTACGACTCGAGCTACGGCTAGAGCTAAAAAAAAGTTTAACGGTGTTTTTTTCACGTTTTTTCGATAGAGGCTCTTTTTTATTCTATCTTATTTCTCTGTTAAATAAGGATATTTTCTGGCTTGTTAGTAGCGTAATAGCATTAGTTGTTTTTTTCAATTTAAATAGAGTTAAAGTATTTTAGTAAAAATTAATTGGATCTGACAATGGATGTTAAAATAGATTGAAATAAAAAATGAGTACATGTTTGGAGTTTTAGAATGAGCTTCATGTATAATTTAAATTGTTACTGTTTATTGTTAATGAAAAAATGTTAGTTAAAGCAATAATAAATGTTGAAAGGTGTATAAAAGAAACGATTAAAAATTAATATGTAATATAAAATAAAGTATAAAAAAACTTTGAAATAAATGTTTATAAACAAAGAATTAATTGAATGTATCCAATTATTTTTACCAAATACGTTTACTATTAGTTATAGAAGTAAAGAATCCTTTAAGAATATTGCAACTTTATATAAATTGTCTTAAAATCGAATTAAATGTTTTTGTAATGTATGCGTTACATAAATATATGTATTCATATTGAAATCAAGTAATTCTTCATAAGATGATTTTATAAAAAGCCCCTTTCTACGATAGCATGCAAAAATGGTAAAAGAAAGAAAAAACCCGATAGAAGCAGAAAGCTACTAAGCGACAAAACATAGTAAGCAGATTTGGTGTCGCGCCAATACCTAGAAGACGTGTATGACGATCCGGACGAATACGACTGCTTTCTGGAACGTCTGCTCGAAGAGTTACCGTGGCGTCGGCGCACAGAGCCAGGTGACTTACGGCGCATCCACGGATCAGCCCACTCGTCCCCGCGGCCCCGTTCCATCGGTGGTGGCTCTTCTTCCCTGAGATAGGCTTTGCTCGATGGTATGCGCTCGACAATGACCTCGCGCGATGGCCGCTTGTGCTTCTTCTCATACTTGCTACCGGACGAGCCGCGTTGATAGTATTCTCGTTCACGTGGATCCGGCGGATGCGGCGATGGCGAGATTGAGTGAGGCGTACCACGATGCGCTACCATGTGGTAGTCCGGGCGTTCACGGTAGTCCACAGTTCGTCCCTCCTTGTAGTGCACTCTTCTGCTACTGTACATTTTAAATTATTGTCATTTAATTAGTTGTAACTATTGAAATAAATATGCTGAATTAAGTTTACAAAAGGAAAATTAATTTAGAAGTCCATACCTGTAATATTCAGGCGGAGGTCCACCGTGGTAGTAGGGATCGGGTTCTTCAGCATACTGGTCGGGCGTGACTCTAGGAGCGCCTCGTCTTGGAGGAGGTTCACGTGCCGGAGGCCATCTCTCAACCGGAGGTTCTGGACTAGCCGGTCTTACGTAATAACCTGACTCACGATCCATCTCGTCCTGGCCCAGTCCCAAGTTCATTTTCTTCTCCTCAAAGTCCATATCCGTCTCCTTGCGCTTGTTTGCCTTTCTCATCATCTGCAATGGGAAAAACATTTCTGTAGTCGTTGTTTATTTCTCAGGTAGACTATTGAATAGTATAAAATTAACTTAAAAAAAAAAAAAAATACAAAAATAAAAGATAACTTTTTTAACACAAGTCAAATGCGAGTATTTAGATGATCAACATACGATATCGGCACTTGCTACAAAAAAGTAGCAGTTTTCAATTTTGAGGCAAAATATAACAGATTTCAAATTTGTTATGAAGACAACACATTTTACGCCTTTACTGCAATAATTAACAGATTTGGATTCCTGCTGCAAAAATTAGCAGATTTAATCTCTTGGCCCCGAAAACTAGAAGATCAGCGCCCTTGTTCCTTGCGATATCAGGCTCCCTCCCATCGTGACAAAATTCGAGATTTATTATACTTCCACACGAAATCTGCTAGTCTTCGCGGTGAAGCTGCGAGATCAGCTAGTTTTTGCAGCGTGAAATGAAATCTAAATCTGCTAGCCTTCGTGGTAACCGTGCGAGGTCTTCTAGTTTTCTTAGCGCGAAATGAAATCTACTAGTCTTCGTAGAAAGCGACGATATTTACTGCGACCTTTTAACTCGCAGTTAACTTGCCCGTTATTTATTCTCGTTATTCCAACTACCCCCTAAATTGTGATAGACTTTCAACACTCTATTCGACTCAGACATTTATCTACTGTTGCAGATATTGGCCAACGAATAGATGGTTAATTCCGTTGAATTAATTGAAAGTGCACAATTAAGATTTTCACCTTCATCCAAAGTTATAAACGTATAAGTGTGATATGTGTCGCCATACATGTGTAGGTTCTATGAAAAAAATATTTACAACTGCAATAAATTAACATTCATGTGCTATTTATTGGTTGCATAGCTATAAATGACGTCGGAGTAATTCGAGTAAATATATTTATCTGAAAATTTTGACTTTTAATAGGCCGAAAATAAGAAAAATATTTTATCGCTATCACGTCATATTTACGGGGGTTTGAAATACCGACACATTTTGTTCCGATTCGACAACATATTTTCTTAAATTACTAATCTCACTTTTAAATTTATTGAATTTTTACAATATATACTCTATCATATTTTATCTATTATATTTGAAGAATCTTAAAGAAATTTAATCAACAATATTTATGACTTTTTAAGGGGATGTACAAATTTTACCGACAATTTTCAAATATAAATATTATTCCCCTTAAACAGCAACTCCTTTTAAAAGTAGCAAATTGATTGCTTCATAATATACTGTAGATTTATATGTTAGTAATAAAAATAAAATTGTAGCATCTTACAATATTTATTTATATTCTAACATTATTGTATAATAAATTTATGATTTAAGTACAATATTTTTATTTATTTAGTATTTTCCAATTGAGTTATCATTCGTAATAGATTTTTTAAATTAGTAATTTAACAAGACACCTGTCGGTATTCACATCCCCTTAAAATTTCATCTTAAAACTCTCCAAACATTATTTCTTATCCCCCAAAAAATGTAGGGTACACTGTAGTTCAAGTAATTAAAATTTTCAATAAAAATGAATAATATGTTAAGGGGTTGTGAAAATACTGTTCTGAATAACGGTTCGCTTAAGAAGTAAATTATATCTCTACTTTAAAAGAGATTATCTTACAAGTAGTTTTAAAATTTGCTGCCCCTTCCATTTTGCAGGACGCCGAGTATGAATCTAAAGTAAAAATTTATATATTCAAAATGACGGATTTCATATTACAAATTAAGCAAAAGTGTAGGTATTTCAATATGTATAAAAAAGACTGAAATAAAGTATTGTTGAAACAAAAAAAAGATCGTTGTTGAAGTAGAAAGAAACTGTATAAACAGATAAATTTATATTAAACAACTTTACATACGATATACTGCTTCTTTAGAGATACACCGATTTTACAAATCACTCAAGTAAAAATTTTCAGATTTAAAACAGCATGCTTGTACATTTTTTTTTAAATATGAAAATTTTTTATTTTCATTTTTGAGACTCAAACCAATATATAATATACAGAGTTCACACATAGGACTTAGTGAAATTTTTAATAACTGTGCTTTTTACATTTTATTATTGTACAGTTATTATTGAAAGTGAAAATATAAACAAAAATTACTACAAAACTAATAAAATTATTAGAATTGTTACTAATATTTCAAAACATAGATTTGTATATTTGTAGTAAACTAAAGATAAAGTAGTTCTTTAAATTATGTATTTTATAGTACACACAAATATTTTGCAATAGGCAAATTATTACTGCTTACAATTTTAATTTAATTTAATTTAATATATTCAACTGTAATTTACAGAAAAAAAAATAGATGGGACAACAATTCGGTCTCAAAGTGTGAAGTATATCATAATTCAAAATTAATGGATTAACTTAGATCTACACTTAAATAGAAATTTTATTGTATATTTCGTTTTACGAAAGAGATTTTTCATGGAGCTTCATTAAATATTTAATTTAAATTACTATTATGTATTATTTACATTCAAAGTGCTGTATTTAAGTTTCTTACAATTCAAATAAGAACAAACTACTTTTCATTTTATGACTTACTTGTAAAAGACTATTAGTCTTTTATTTTACACATCAACATTAAACAATACATCTACAGATAAAAACAGAACGCCGAATATTTTTCAAATGACATTTTTAATGAAGTAAAAAAAGGAATATTTTTACTTACTTTTTTTAATTCAATTTCAGCGTTACGTTTTTAATTACTTATGGTAAAAAGCAAAGAAATAATCTAAAAATAGAACCGAATAAAAGCGAGGCCGAACATCGCCATCCTTTTTCTTAATGAATATTTTTTACTATTAATCTTAATTGAAAGGATTTTAAAAGTAGATTGAAACTGTTGTCAGTGTAAGAGATATCATAAAACCAATGGAAAAGCGATCATCGGCTGCAATGAGCATCGTGCCACAGACCTCCTTCGCGTGTCTCAAGCCTCTCTCCCAGGCGCTTTCAGAAGTAGCCTCATCGGTTTTAGGTGGATGGTGGGGTGGGTGTGGAGCATAACCCGGCACTGGTGGCCGCACTAAGGGTGGTCGCTCGATATGTGGTCGGAACTCGTGATGAGCGGGTGGGTGGGGTGGCGGATAAGCCACTGGTCGGACCAAGTCGAACATTGTGTAATTGCCCTTGTCAGTAACGCCTGGATGTAGGAAACGGCAACTAACACCCCAGGTGCATTGGCCTCTATTGTAAAAGCGACACACAGGACGTGGCTCAACTTCCTCGGGTCTTACTTCATCACCATCGCTCAATTCACCTTCTTCAAGCTCAGAATCTGCTTTCTCACCATCCTCTTTGTCACGTATCTCTCCGGCTTCGCGAGTTGATTCTTTTTCTTTTGCCTAAGTATTTGTAATTCAAATGTTTATTAATTTTTTTAATGAATAAAAGTAATCGAAAAATCTATAATTAAAGAAAACATCATAATAAAAAAATTAATTTTTGGAATTATTAATTTATTTACCTTTGATTTTTCCTTTTTATCTTTCTCTTTCTTCTCCTTACTCTTAGCTACCTCTTTAGGTACTTCCGTATTGTCAATTGCTTTTTCGGCTTTTTTAGATTCTTTGATTTCCTTAGTCTCCTTTACTTCCATTTCACCGTCTTCCTTTATGTCTTTCCACTGACCATCGGCTTCGAAATCTAATTGCTCCGTTTCTTCAGTTAAGGCGACTGACGATGCAGTGCCATTCTTCTGTTCCTTATCGTTCAGTTTTTCGTTGTCCGACAATTTGAGCGCTGCCTCGTTTTTGCTGGGTCCGTTCGTTTTCCTCTCAAAGTCCGACATGTCTGAAAGATTATTCTCTCGCGAGGCTCGGCGTTTACTCTTCTTAGATCGTCGTCTGGGCTTCTCGTTTTTTTCACCGTCCGAGACATGCTCACCATCCATATCACTGTCATGACTTCGTGACGGGGGTGGCGGTGAACGCGGCTTTTTCTTCTTTTTCTTTTTCCTCTTGGGCACTGGACTATGAGGTGACTTCGGCGAGCTTTGAAATAACAATATTTCTATGTCAGTTTTCGAACAGTTCCATAAATTGCCAAAAGTGAAAAGATTTTGCATCGCAGAGGTATATTTTTCCGCTGTCTAAAAATTGTATAAAGCTAAGACGACAAGAAGTGAAAGTCCAGTTTAAAAAATAATTCCAAATATATAAATTACTTGTGAACTTTTGAAAAATGTTAATTTCCGTGCGCCTTCGACGCATGCTTTACGAGTGCTACTCAACGTATGAAGAATCTTTATTATGTCTACACCAGCAACACATAGACTATAAGTCGACATTATAAAATCAATAAGAATGCATAAACTATATTCTACCTTAGAAGCAGCTATAGATTATATATTAAATGTAATCAATAGATTTTTTTCTCTTATAAAATAAAATAACTATAGTAGTACTGCATAAATCAAGAGTACTTTAAAAAATTTTAATGAAATTAATTAATTGTAATAATTAATAATTCAACATAATTTTATAATTTGCAGAAATCTGGGTTTCTGTTAATATAAAATTCGTTAATAATAAACTTTATTAGTATATGAAATATTTCTTACCATAAGGGCGATTTAGGCGAGCTGTGCCTAGATCTAAGCGAAGTGGGCGAGGCTGGTTCAGAGAGATAAGATTTTGGAGAGGCGGGTTCCGCAATGTGAGGGCAGTCAGGCGAAGCCGGAGTGGAGCGCTCGGGTGACTGTACGGACCTAGCCGGACTATGACCAGCGGTAGAGCGCTGTCGCTCCTCTCCCGATTCCTCGGATTGGAAATCCTTGTGCGAGTGTGGACAGGAACTATGGTCGGAGCCAGCGTCCTCCTCTTCACTCTCGGATTTCGGTGAAGTTGGTCCGTAATCTTGCTCTTGGGATTTAGGCGAGGTTGGCGTTCCAGGTGATTTTGGGTAGGCACGGACAGGCGAGGTTGGTGACGCCGGTCCAGAAGCTTGAGAAGCCTCAGGTGAAGCGGGTCCGGAGGCTTGAGTGCTCGGTGAGGCGGGTGCCGAGGCCGGAGATGCTGGACCTGAGGGAGGAGAAGCTGGACCAGAAGCTGCTCCTGATGTGGGAGACGCTGGCCCAGAAGCTGCTCCTGATGTAGGAGATGCTGGCCCAGAAGGTGCTTCTGAGGTAGGAGACGCTGGTCCTGAGACTGCTTCTGAAGCAGGAGATGCTGGACCAGAGGCTGCTCCTGAAGTTGGAGATGCTGGGCCGGAAGCTGCTCCTGATCTGGGAGATGCTGGACCAGAAGCTGGTGAGGCTGGTCCAGAAGCAGGTGACTTGCATCGGTAGGAAGCGCGACTACTGTCTGGAGACTTAGTGCGACCACGCGATTGTGGAGAGGCTGATCCATCAGGCGTCATGGCTCCAGTGCGCTCTTCATTGTTGCTCTCCGAAGAGGAACTTTCCGAACCAGAATCCGTCATTCTCGTTCAGTTTGTTTAGCCTGGAAACAAGTCCATGGTAATTAAAAACTGACTACAACTAAGATGTGTCTTTTCCACCCTTGATAACACCAAGATTTCAATATATTTTCTTCGATGAGAGATGGCGAGATTCAGATGAGATGAGAAATAAAAAAACTGGTGACATTGTGTTATATATGTTTTATTTACATTTACTATTGTTGGCAAAATCTTTTATAAAGTAAAATTTATGTGCATTAATCTGAATATTTACAAAAAGTCACCAATTTTTTAACTTTGTAAGGAGGGAGATGGGTAATGCCTTTATCCTGTGTTACTTTAATTTGCAGACAAAGTCACATGACCGATGAATGATCCAATCTATGACTTTGAATGGATATTTTAAAACTTTTGTTTTTACTTTAAATTCTAATTTTAAGTACTCACTGATCTGTGACTTTACAGGCCACACTCAGTGGCTAATTGGCTGGGCTTACCTGTGTCGAAAAGAGCCCATGCGGTACTCGCTCTTGAAGTTGTAACACACGAAAATGTTTCTACGATCATGTTGACACGTGAAACTTTTTCTCGTGCTCTTTCTCGTATCAAACTCAACAACTTATACTCGCGCTTTACTGATACTGATTCGGATTTTAACTTTTTACTGTTACTCTCGCGAACATTTTCAAATAAACTTTTCTCCCGATTACTTTTTCGAGACTTATGATCCATACTTCCGGCACCGATAGTTGCAAACATTAAGTTTATGTTTGTTTTCAACATATTGTCATACTATGTATATAGTTATACTTTTCATTTTTTAACTATAGAGCACAACACAAACTACATTGACATACCGAGACGCAAAACTGTAAACTTATATACTTTTGGCACTAGATTGTTTTATAGCGAGCGAACTTTTTTGACCTGAAAGAATAGTATTTGGGCGTGCGAAAAAAATAGACTGTATTAAAAAAGCAGAAATAATAGAAAAGTAAAATACAAGGCAAATGGATACAAAGGTAAAGTTAAAAAGCAACTATAAAATATGGAAATAGGTGAAGCTTTGAGATGAAGTAATCTTAGTTGCAGCAGCTGTAGTTAGTAATTTATATTGTTTAGTAATAACAGTAGAATAAAATAGTAAATTCAAACTGTTTACAAAAATCATGTTATTTTTTTTTATATAATAGTGCCACTTCATAAAATAACTACTTTTTTCTTAATCAAAAAATGTAATTTATTTTAATAAGAATAAATATTGCAAATAAAGTATTTTATCTATTGTATGCGATACAATTTATATATGAAAATTTCTATCACAATATAAATATAATTTGTCATTCCATGTGAACAACATAGATTCTATTATAACTGAATTATAAACAGATTACTCTTACAGATATTATATATTATAAAAATAAAGATTTTATTTATTTTTTCTACACATGAAATAACTTGTAAAATAATTTTGAGAATAAAATTATAACTAAAATGAAGAAATAAATACATTACTTTGGTTAGTTCTTAAGTATGCTTAATCATCAAGAGTATTTGTTATGTAACCTCGATAATCACTACTTTATAAAATACTAAAAATTAAAATTAAAAAAAAGATAAATAATGTTCTTGCAATAGATAACAAATAATAATTTTGTTAAAACACTGTAAAATTTCATAAATCAAATAAAATTTATTAATTCAAAGAAAACATTACATCATCAGAACCTACTCTTCCTGCTCCATTTATTACAGAAAGTGTTGCATTCTGAGAGCATAGAATCCTATTAAAAAGAACAAATATAAGTTTGATTAATTTACAAACAAACATATTTTGACGGAAAAAACAAGTTGAAGCAACTTTTTGCTCGATCAGATTGCATGAACAGCATATTCTTTACTTCTGCTTATTGATCTACCACAGTAGCAGCACTGATTTTTTTCATCAATTAATGAAAAGTAATTTTCTAGCAAAGTTCAATTATCCTCAAGTATAGTGTACGTTATCTTGAATGTATAAGCCAGTGTTGAAGCCATTAAAAAAGAAAACTGCAACGGCCGCATTGTCGCGTCATGCCAATGGGCAACGAACGATGTAGAGCTCGGAAAGTGCACAAAGCAGAACGCAGATAATCGCGACAAGCTGCTGCAACCGACGCCGCGCCGACGATCATCGCAAGCACAGACAAACTCAACGAGTATTCTTCATCTTTAGGGGTATAGGTATCCGTTGTATAAAATGTGCAACGTAGTCCTTATACCGCCGAGACTATTTTTTTATCACCGACCATGAAATCGTCGGAATGGTGATGGTAGTTATCGGTTAAAGGGGAGAAAGAAACAAAAGGACGGTTCCAAATTGATGCGGAGAAT